>CM028923.1:14248678-14848678 GCA_016801845.1 Polydactylus sextarius | reverse complement strand
ATGTATTTATGGTTTGTTTGCTACAGATGGCAAACAGCAGGGGTCTGACACACTGGAAACTGTAAACTTTATTATATTCTGATCTGAAAATAAACTGTTTTTCACATTGTTTTCTCTCTGTGTGTAGCCGTTAGTAATATCTATGACCACTAGGGGGCAAAAACATCACTGGGGCAGCAGTTAAGAAAAGTTGAACAAAATACAGTCTTTATTCATTATGTACATTACATACAATGCAATACTACAAGGCTTTCTACACATTCACTGCATCCACAGAGTAGTGCTCATTAATCTGAGAGTACCAGCCTTACAACTCCTGGGAAAGGGTGGGAGGGTGAGAGAAATAGAAACAGGAGCTTTACCCAAAACCTAGAGAACAGAAGAGTGTTTGGCGTCGTGTCTCTTAGAAAGGTGCTTTAAGTCTCTTTCTTCTGGCACACAAATAAAAGCTACAGAAATAAATCACGATCCTTCAGTTTGTAGAACAGGAGCATCCTCTGTCACCTGATACTTTAAGTGAAGAGATGAAACTACTCGCACACCAATCGTTATTTACATTTATTGATGGTGCAGCAGAGAAAGGTCTCTGAATAAATATTCCACAGCGTCCAACGACCAGGGAATGAGATGCTCATGTCCAACAAATACAGGATCACACCACTAATTTCTCTATCTCAGATTTCAGCTACATATCTTATATCCTTAAAGGAACACCTGGATATTTTGGGAATACATTTTTGGGAATATCTGCAGTTAGATGAAAAGATTAGTGGCACTTGGCCAGTAGATGATTAGCTTAGCATAAAGACTGGAAACAGAGGAATGGGTCGACAAAGCCTGTCCAAAGGTGACATGTAGTGAACTATACAAAGATCAGTTACATCATTAAATCCACCTGCATTATAAAGTCTCATTTCCTCAAAGGCTGTCAGAGCTGTAACACTTCCAGACAGTCAGCAGAGGGAGCTTTACAGGTGCCAGGAGTCTCCCTGGTTCCAGTTTATATGCTAAACTAAGCTAAGCAGTTGCTTAGTCACTGTACAGATGTGGCAAACTTCTCAGTGAGAAAGCAAAAGCGCTCATCATCCATGTATCAACCTTTTTTTTTTTTTTTTTATATTTTGTGATGAGGTTTCATCGGCCGATTTTCTCAACAGTCTGCGAAGCAGCACACGCACCGCAGCGCCACCCATCAGTGCTGAACAACAGAACACATTCCACCTCTTCCTGATGAAAACGCTCCCCTGTTCTTTTATGCTCTCTGTAAGTCTGTTCTGGTGTGCTCACTAGCTGCTGGTGGCTGATGTTAGTATTTGTTAGCCCTATAGAATACACAGCTTCGTGACAGACAATGAATCTCAGCTTCCAGCAGTGCTAATGTCACAAGATGTTTTAGCACCAGCACCAGTTGTCTTTCATGTACCATTAGCTGTCAATCCAACCCTGAAAAATAAATAAAGGCTTCACTTTCACTTTAAATCATTGGTTTCTAATCTAGATTAAGAAAGTAGGCGTGTGTCAATGCTTCATTTTGACATTTGTACATAGTTACCTTTCATTATTTTCATTTACACATACGTTTAGAAGAGTTATTTCTGTTGATTCTGGAGCAGAAAACAGTCAGATTTTTAAATGCTCGACTAAAGATCAACAGGATTTTATCAGATTAATGAGATATGACATGAACATGGGACACAGATTGGTAATGATGGTCGTGCGTTACACCACACGACTTGTGGTCCTAACCTTTCAACAGAAGTGCATTGAGTGTTCATCATCATCTATAGTAGGATTAATGTCAGTTCACTAGCTCATGTTGACACTGAAATCCACGATGAGACTAATTAGAAACAGACACAGTTGTAGTCACAGTGTTGTGATGTTTCACAGATGCCGTGACTGGAAGAGCCAATCGTTTGTTACTTTCAGGGAACACTGTGACACGCGAGCGATCACATGACAAACTGGAAACCTGAGGTGGGTCTGAATTCCTGAAGCTCAAAATGTTAGGGCGGGGTGGGCGGGGGTCTTCCTGACAGAGGATCCACCTCCTGACAGAAGACATCATCTCACCTGCTGACTGATAAACTTACAATAATATGCTCTTTAAACTTCCTCAACAATACAGCAGCATTCTTTCAAATATGGTGTTGCATTGAGCTTGAACTCTGCTGGTTCAGTTCAACTACTAATTCTTCCTGTGGGAATAAATCATGTATCATGGTGTCACGACCAGAAATAATAATAATAATAATAATAATAAGCGCAAAACACCCTCTTTGTAACAGCGTTTGCAGCTGAACAGCTCAGAGCTGTGGCTCTTCTATAAAACACTGTTTAGAGATAAGCAGCTGTGAAGAACCACGTGTTTGATAGTAGAGCTGCTGAGTGGTTTCATCACAACTAAAACATCTGGTTCATTCTCATGTGAGCATAATTATTGGGAAACTTTTTTTATTCATTTAAATATATATATATATATATATATATATATATATATATAAATAATAGTTTAATAGTTAGAATTATTTTTCGGCAAAATAAGTGGCTGCAGATGGACAAGACCTGTGGGAAACTTTTCAGCCCAAACTGCTACCTGATAATTACTGAGTAATTTAAAAAAAAAAAAAAAAAAAAAAAAAAAAAGCCTGTATTTCTTATTGTTACACACAGAAAAAAAAACAGATCACAACTTAGTGATCATAACTTAACAAGTGTTTTAAATGGACACTGTTGTTGGGTCAGTGAGACAACAGCCGTCTGATTTACTTCTACTACTGTCTATTCGGGCATTCGGGATTTGAAGCAAGAAAACGGAAACTATCAGTGTCTTACTCATCGAATGGGAGGAGTCCCTTCCCGTCCACACACCAAACACGCCAATGGCAGCAGCACTTCATTCGCACTCCTGTTAATTTTACTTCTTCGACCAACTAAAGTTGAGTTGTACACGTGTGAGTCTTGGAGTTAGTGTTTGAGGACCATGACTTTCTGATGAAGAGAAACAGGGAAGAGCACGATCCAGAACGCTCCAGAACACGACCTGTTCAACCCAGGAGTCTTTTGGAAAAAAAAAAAAAATCCTTTATGTATATATACATATTCTGTACAGCTATTCACCACGCAGAGTTCAGCTTCAGTCCGTGAGCGACTGAGGAGGAGGTTTTACATGGATACACGCAAAACCAGTATAAATGTGTATTTCGATATATATTAAACTTTATCATCTGGTAGAATCAATCCTCTATTTTACCTACAACACTATTAAAACAGATTCTGCACCTAATCGGCCGTGTCACTCATAAACAGAGCGGTGTGTTACAGCCAAAGCTAACCAATCATCCAACGGAAAATATGTGTCCTACAACTTAAACTGGTCGTGCCGTCTCGTCTTCAAGTAATTCAACCCCAGCAATTCAGAACGTAACTTAACTACAACTGGCCTGAACAGACGTCAGCTCTTCATCTGTTTAGCCTCAAACATGCACGTGGTCAGCCGCAGGCGACTGTAAAAGCGACTGTTTGTGGCTACAAGGTTCCAAGCACGAATTTAAACACTTAAAAAGAAAAAAAAAAAAAAAAAAAAAGACTCCAAATGAATGTGTGCAAATCCTCCTTTTTTGGCCAAAATTTGTCTTGAAAAAAAAAAAAAAAAAAACAAAACAAAAAACACATTTGGCAGAGATAAGAGGGACTTTGTGTTTTTAGAGAAATCTTCATCAGACACGACACACACACACACACACACACGCGCGCACACACACACACACACACACACAGGCTACCGTGGAATTTCACTCGGATACAGAGTGACATCGGTGTGTGTGTGTTTCAGAAGCTCAGCCTGTTCCAGCTGACATGTCCTACTCCGACCAGCAGGGGTCAGGAATAGAAAAAAAACCAAAAAAAAAAAAACCAACAACTGGTCTCTTGTGTCCTCCGTCCCATCGGATGCACGGGTGGTGTTCAGTCAGGCCAGTGGGTGAGGTGTCGGTGGGGCGGTCGTGAGAGGGGCTAGAGGGTGATGAGGTCGACCAGGTTGCCCTTGGGCGGGGTCATATTGTCTGGGAAGAAGTTGACGAGGGTGTCGAAGAGCTGCGTCCGCTGAGCGTACGTCTGGTCGACGTCTGAGAAGCCTGAGGGAGAAAAGACGCGCGACAGTTAACTGTAGTTGGAGCCTGACGCCTTCTTCTTCTAACAGCCGTCTCAGCTCTTCCAGGATGTTTTCTGACAACGTGAAAAACACTGATGGCAAAAACAGGAGGACAGGAAGCGGGTTTATCTAAATCTAATGGTGCATTGGTCACATGACGTGCATTTGTGAGATTTCCTGAGTGAAGCTGAGAGCTGACACAGTGGACAAAAAAGGGAACAAAAAAAAAAAAAGAATATGGACCAGTTTCTACAGCTGACTGGTTCTTATGATCAGAAAAATCATCTATTTCAGCAGTAATTAATGGCTTGATCAACTGATAACTGATTTAAATAACATCCCTTTCAGGCCATTTCACTAAAAACATTTAAGATTGGATTTTCCCCCTAGTTATTCTGTCCACTGTGAACAACAACAAATGAGGAGGCAGTTGTGAAATACATTGTTTATTTTTACACCAGCCCCCCTATTTTTTTTCTTTTTTTGTTATTGTTGTTTCAGCCTTGAGCTGTGCAGATAACATCATTTGGGAATATGATTATTTGCCAACTCCATAAACAATATGTTCTAAGCGTACAAGGTGGTACTAGTTGATACAAATGCTGCTTTCTTACCCAGGGGGATGAAGTCGGAGCTGGACTTGAAGAGAGCCGAGGGGAGGAGCTGAAACTGAAGCACAACACAAACGTCTGAGTCACGGAGGCACGGAGCTGAACAGACATGGCCGTTTATCTGCATCCACACCGACACAAGCTAAACGTGGGTGGAGGAAGGTTTAGAAAGTCAGAAGACGTTGAATACCTCTTTGGTCTCATCGGGGTCAGTGTGGTCCACAGTGAGCGACAGATCATTCTGAAGGTACTTCAGAGCACTCAGAGGCTCCGACTGGGCTTTCTCCTCAAACCTGATCGGTAAAAAACAACAAACTGCAGGTGAACATCACGGACACGTTCAGGCTGCAATTACAACAACAAACCACTAGATGGCAGCAGAACCAAAGCAAGCACTACCACGGGAAAAAGTAAAACCCCTGATGAAAGATTCCATGATGGATCCTGAGATGTGTTGTGTTCAACATAGACATGAAGACTAAGACCCAACAATCATTTTAAACAACTTTAGCTTAATTCAAATACATCTCTTAATCCACAATGTTCACGAAGTGAGCTCTCACATTTTGCTACACTAATGGTGGATCTCAACTGGTTCCACTTTTCCTGTTCTGATCCTGACACCTGAGCTGAGTACCTATTCAGTGAGCGGAGTGTCTGAGCTGCAGAAACACAGACCTGTATTTCCTGATGAGGTATTTGCAGTGACGGAGCAGGTACTCCTTAGAGGGCCGACACAGTTTCAGGGACCAGAAGTCGTCCAGGCGCATCTTGGGAGAACAAGACTTCCCGGGGTTTCCACCGAACAGGTAATGCACCTGGAAACACACAGGAAGTGCACACGGATTAAATGTCGAGTCGTATCGTATGCAGGGAAAACTGGAGGGTGTGAAATGATGTGAAGAAAATGTAAAGGAGACAAAGCAGAGATGTGAGCACCAACATTCCGAAATCATGTTTTCAGGGACGATCGTTTACAGCTTCACATTCTTGTGAACCAGGAAATATCCTGAGTCACTCTGACTGTCTTTAGGAGGAAACAGAAACAAAAACTCTTCCTGAATAAAGTGCTCTCCTTGTAACTGAATTAGTTCCTTGAATTATGCAATTATGGCCGAGCAAATGTCACGACTCTGATTGACTGTGTCATGAAACATTTTGTAACAGTGACAGCGATGAGTGTGTGTGTGTGTGTTTGTTACCTTGTGCATCTCATCATAAACCAGCTGGTGTGCGAAGCGTGGACACGGCTCCTCCTCCTGCAGAGCTTTACTTGGGTTTTCTTTCACCGCCTGATCGTTCTTATACACACACGACCTTTGCACGAAAACAGGAGGAAGCAGGTTTAGTTTTGTGACAACAAACTAAGCACTTCCTGATTTCTCTCACACACACACACACTGAACAGACAGTGGGACAACACTGTGTGTTGAGATTTCGATGAAAGCGTGTGTTATTTTCGTGTCTGCTCTCTATTGTGGTGAAGCTCTTGGTTAGAAAGTGCTGGTGTGTGTGTGATAGTATTTCCTGTATGTATATATATATATATATATATATGTGTGTGTGCTGTGTTGTTGCTGCGGTGGTAATCAGAAAACTTCCCGGTGCAGAGTGTGTGTGTGTGCTACTACTTTAGTTTGACTCCTACCAGTTGTTGCGAGCGATGTCGTAGATCCAGAACGAGTTGCGGACGTTCTCCTCCCGTTTGTCTTTGTCTTTGCTGAGGCCCGACAACACGTGGATCTCGTTGAGCTCGGGGTCGATGGTGGCCCTCTGGGTAAAACCAGTCATTGGCACTGTTGAGGTAAAAAAAAAAAAAAAAAAAAAAAAGTCAGGTCAAATCAGAAATAAAAACATCAGCTACCCCAGTTGACTGAAAAGTGACAGGAAATGACAACGTAGAGGTGTTGGGTTTAACTCGAAACTCATTCACAGTCGCACTTCTCTCTGAGGTGAACACAGACCATAGAGCGGTTGAGCTATAGCTTTAGAGCAAACCAAAGAAATCTACTGATGACATAGCAGCAAGCTGCCATGGCAACAAGGACCAGCGGAGAGTGGACGGCATGCTAATGGACAAATGCAGGCACACACTGTTGTTCCATTACAGCGGCCGGGTTACTGTGGGTGGAGCAAGGCACCGCAACTGCAAGGAAGAGCGGGGGGTTCGACTCCCTGCGCGTCAGACAAACCAACATACGTTTGTGTGCGTTTCCTGAAGTCAAACACTGTTTATTGTTGTGCATTATGTAATCACACAGCAAGCCTGCTTCCATGTACAGCGTACGTAATGAAGTGTGGTTTATACTTCATGATCAATGCAGAGAGGAGGAACAAGCAGCTCACGGCAAATCAGCTCTCACATTACATGTGTACATATACATACATTGGCTGTAAACAAGCAGCACTGATGCCGTCTTTGATTATGATAACGCTACCAGGGTTACTGTGGTTTTCATCCATTAAAAGACTTCAGCAGCAAAACTGAGTGAAGAACTCATGAGACCTCAGGAACCTATAATCAAACTCACATTTTCTACAATCACTTTAAACAGTTTAGAGTCAAAACTGTATAATCTCTCAGTTTGTTTGCATATTTGCTCCAAGTGTGTTTGGATTTTAAAAAAATAAATAAATAAATAATGATACAACTTTGAGAGGAATGAAAAGGGAAAACAAAATCTCCTCCCAGGTTGTTCATGTGATCCTTGCAATCTACAAAATTACTGTAATCAAACTTGATACCTGTGTACTGATGTTTGGATATTCTGCCACTAGGGGGCGTCAAAATTCTGTGTATATTTATGACAAGGCTGTATGGATTCTAAGACTCAGCTGATGACTAAAATGTGGTGATAAAGGCTTCATTTTCAATATTTTTTGAACTAGACAGCTGAACACTGATGGTCCTGCTCTCAGGACTCTATGTGATCTGAGGTTAACTATAGGACAAGTACAGGAGTCTAAACTGTACATGTTTTGTGTTGATTTATGCAGAAACTGCGATTTGAATTGTAAACTTCGTGTTGATGTTAAAACCAAAAGGTGACAGCTGACGTCCAAAATGTTACAGAATTTGTCACTTTTCTCCAGGAAGTCAAACACAAGTGTTTACTGATAATTAGATTTTCCGTTATCGTTTTTTTTTTTTCTCCTTCTTTTCTGCATTTAAGACCATTTTTGACATCTCACCCATGCCGGAGTCCTTCTTGGTGCCGTCAGATATGATCTCTACATGGTCTCCGTCGACATCGTAGCTGAAGAAATCGTTGAGGTACGTCTTTGACCTCTGACCTCCAAACACGTACAGACAGCGGTTTCTCTGCGGAGAGGAGACAGAGACAGAGTTCCAGTTACATCACATGTAATTAAATTACATAACGGGATTATCCAGGCTTATATCTGTCTGGACTCACGGTGTGGAAGAGCATGCAGTGCCCGATGCGAGACTGGACGTCCTCGGGTCCGGCGTTACACGAGTCTTCCCTCAGGAGGCTCCACGTTCCGGCGTGGCAGTGGTAGGCGTACAGGCCGCTGAACTGAGGCTCCGACGCCCGGCTGTCCTCCACGCTGCCGTTACACGTCAGGATTCGACCGCCGAACGTGTAGATCATGTGCTTCTCTGAGTCCATACACATCTGGAGGAAGTAGAGGAGACGAGTCAGTCACAAGAGGAGAGGAGACCCTTCTTGTTTGGAACACTGAAGTCAATTTTCTCCTCGAATTACTACCACAAGTTCTGCTAAGACAGTCTCACACTTAAATACTCAGCTGCAGTTGTCTAACCTCAGTCAGGAAGTCAAAGTTTGAATCTACCTGGTGGTCGAAGACCAACTTGGGTCCTCCGTCAGCCGACGTGTCCTCGCTCAGTAGCGTCCAGGTGTTGGCGTCGATGTCGTAGCGGTAGAAGTCGCTCTTCAGAGACTTGCTGTTCCGGACGCTGGAGTCCAGGTACCGACCCAGCGTGTAGATCTGACGCCGCTGGGAGTCGATGCACATCTTGTGGCAGGAGCGAGCGCTCGGACCGCTCTGATCGGTCGACAGGAGACAAGAGACGGCCGTTTAGTTGTCGAACTCTCAAAAGGTAAAGCATTTTCTGCTAACACTTAATATCCCGACTGGTTTTCTAAATTAAATACAACCAAGTCGGAACAGGCAGGTTACCAGCTTGATACCACAAAGCTGTTTCCCCTCATCTCTCACCTCTTTCTCAGTGTCTCTGGAGATGCAGGCCCACTGGTTCTCCTGGACACTGTAAGCCCAGAAGTCAGCCAGGTCCTGGGTTCCGTCCCAGCCTCCAAACAGGTACACAGTCTCTGTACATGACAGAAACAATGGCTCGTTTTAGAAATTTATAACGCTATAGGCAGCTTTAAATAATTCAACCACTTCAGATAAGAAGTATTTCTCAAGTACTTATATCTCAGGAGCTTGATAAGACATGAACACAGACATATTCCACAGGTCATCAGGGAGGATGACTAATCTAAGAACACTTGAAGAGATTTCAGACAGAAGGTACTAATAAATTCTTTCAGACAATACAAAGAGTTAAAGGCTAAAATAGTCCCAACATTATCAAAAAAGGGTGTTGGAGAATCTCTGGGGCACTATTTGGCAAACATATCCATATATTCTGATCTTGCTGCATAAAGAAAATGCCATGGGATGAGATTCTTGAGATGAGACACTCCATTTAAAACGACTGTACCTGTCAAATTATTTACGGTCTCTCTCTCGGTCTATATATATATATATATATATATATATATATATATATATATATATATATATATATATATATATATATATATATATATATATATATATATATATATTTTTTTTTGGATCAGATCAATGACAGGTTCACATCTCTGGACACGTCTATTGTTCTGACAAATGACAGTGGATCAGGAACAGGACTAGAACTAAAAACAAATCACTGAGTCATCTAAACATTTTTGAAGGTTTTTGGAAAGATTCACTGACATAACTAATATTATATTATTCTAATATAAGCAGACGTGACAAGTCAGGAGCATAGAGTTATAACAAAGTGCAAACAATCATGTTAATATCCAAAAGTCACTGCTTTGTGTGAGACATTTCCCAGATTGTTTACTATGTTTACCGCAGCGATCAAAATAGGTTAGAGTTCAAATGAATTACAGTCTATGAGCGAGCGTGCGCACTCACACAAACACAGTTCACACAGTGTTTTGTTGTTCAGACGCTACAAACAACGCTGGAAGATACTGAGGGAACTGCAGCTGTGGGCTTCTGTCCAAACAAAAGTGATTTATGTGCTGTTAGAAGAGAGACGTCCTCGGGGCTGGAGGTGGAGGTGGAAGGAGCGAAGGTAATCTGATTTAACAGTAATGGAGATTTGGATAGCGAGTGCGTGTAGGAGGGTATGAGTCAGAGACAGTAGCTGTGTGGGCCTCACCGGTCTGCACGTCAATGACCATTTGATGTCCTCCCCTCATGCCCGGTCTGTTATCGTCACCATCACCTGCGAAGAGGAAAGGAGGAGCATGGGAGGTGACGTGGAGGAGGGTGAAAGGGGATCGGGGAACAATGGGGTGGGAGGAAACAGCGGGACGTTTAGGTTTCACTGAGTTGAGACAACAGACACACATCAGGAATGGATGGTCTCACCATTCATATCATCTCTGTTGATTTCCTGTACGCTTGTACCTTTGTTACATTTGGGGATGATCTGACTCCATCGCGGCTTGTACTCCTGCTGGCTGATGTACTGGTTAAACAAACCGTCTGACCAGAGCGACAGAGAGACAGGATGCGAACGTTAACACGGCACAAAAACGACATTCGAACCTTAACACGAGCGGCGACCTCAACTGCTTTAATGACTCGTCAGCACACACAGTACCTCTCACTGCTTTATCTATCAGCTCCTCGCAGGCGTCGAAGTCTCCTTGCAGCACCAGCCGGTCGTGCAGGTGGGTGAGCATGGGGTGCTCCAGCGCTATCCGCGTCTTCTTCTGCAGCGACTCGAAGGCTTCTGTGTAGTTATGCTGCCTGAAGTGTTTGAGGCAAAGGCGGATGGCTTCCTGTTCTCTGTACTGCACGGACATGATCAGAAACGAACGGGGAAAAAAAAAATGAAATATAGTAAACAGCTGATCAAAGATTTACCGGTGTTTACGCAGTCTTCATCGAGTAAATCCTGATTTAGTAACGGAAACTAATGAAGTTGTTACAGAACTGTTGGTGCTACAGGCTCAGTCCCTTTTATTGCAAAGTGAACAATGAGATGTCTTTTTTGAGATGTTAGATAAATTTTTTCTGGTCTCAGAATAAACTTGGTAAGTATGATGACGGTGATGACTATCATTATTGTCGTCATCATGACCAGAAGGAACTATTTCGGTCCTGATGTTTTTAAAAAGACGTCTTAACATCAAAACATTCCAAGTGGATTTTGTGTTGCTCCACTCCATCATGTTGGGTTTCCTAGGAAGCTAGAGACCTATTCTGTCCACTGACAGCATAGCATTAGCCTGAGCTAATCGGCTGATGCTGCTAGGTTCTTGTGTTCTGAATCCATTCAGATCCACACCAACGACGCCTCTCTGATCCAATATGGCTGCCGCCGTGGCCTGCTTGGACAATCTCCTTCTCACGCTATGCATGTTCTCTTGCTGCCCTCTGTTAGGTGAATCATGCTACTACATGGGAGCCTTTGGTTTATTTGGAACATACAGTTGAGAGGGTGTAGTCATGCAAAAGCCACAAAGCACAAACACTTTCCTGGAAGTCTAACAGGATCTGATCCTTCTGATGACGCAGGGAAACAACTCGACATCGACCGTCAAGTATTTACCTTACTGTACCAGTTAAGGCAGGGCTGCACCACATCAGGATCTTCAATACCGTGCAGCTCGATGTACCAGATGCTGAAGTTAAAACTAGGACCCCAGGACATCAGAGGCACTGAGACACAGAGGAGGGGAAAGATTAGAGCAGCGTGACAGACAGATGAGTGTTACATAAACCGCATCAGTTCTCACCTATTTTGACGAATCTGCAAGGAAACATCTGCTCGTCGATCTTGTGCTTTAAGGTGAACGTCTCCTTGTTGTAGTCGTTCTTAAGGCCACTGGCAGGAGAAGAGACACACAATGAAGATGACGCAGCCGTTTGACAAATTGCACCGAGTTGAGATGCTGAGAGCATCCACATACGCTGGAACAGCCTTTATGTTGTAGGTCCAAACTTTGGCAGAGGACCAAACTTAATTTGCAAGTCAGGCAGCAATGATCTGTTCTCTAATGTAGTTCTGATACAGTTACTGAACTGACTGCAGGTGTTTCACTCGTACTGCTCTAGCATCTCCACACAATGGCGCAATTACAGCCAATAAACCTGACGGCGGTGGTTTCCAATTATCAGGTCAAGGCTGATTATTTTCACTATGAATTAATTGAGTTAGAGCCACACAAAACAGAAAAAAAATGAGTGGATTGTCTAGCAATGACACTAATTACACCGAGAGCAGTGTAGTTGGTGGTTAACGTGGAAGATTCTCACTCTTTTGCTCACATCCTTTGGCAGGAAAAAGTCACGTTCGGTTGGAGAAGAAAAAAAAGATCATCCTCTGATAGCTGGTAATTGATGAGATGTAACTAGTAACTTTGAGTGCGAACTAATATTGTAAAACCGTGTGTGAAAACGGCAAAAGCAGCAAAATGTCATATCTTTTTTTTTTTTTCTTTTTAAATGCTGAGTTTGGCATTTGCCGCATTCTCGAGCAACACAAACACGCGGCTGTAACAAGTGCTCAGTTAAACCACATGATAAGTAACAAAGCTCCATTTTTAACATCTCACGAATCAGACTCATGATCAGAACAATGAAAAGCTCAGTGTTTAATTACGAGTCATGAAAGCATTTAGTCCTGCTGCTGTTATCAAATGGAAGCAGCTGATGACAATTTTAAGATGGCGTTTATGCCCTTTACCTTTATACTCCATTAAAACCATTTTACAATGCATCTGCACTGTGTCCTTTCTGTTTTATGTCCGTCACATTTGAAGTAGCTGCAATAATAAGGAAAAAAAGGAGCTGGGCTGATTTTGATAAACGGACATCTCACCTGGACAAAAGCTCTGTCATGTTCTCTTCGCTCATCCCACCAAACACTTTAAACTTCTTCAGGTTGCACACGTGTGTCTTCTCATACTTCCCGAACGTGATGCTCTGAACGATGGCGGGCCTTTCCATTTTCAAAATTAAAAACTGAGGGGAAAAAGAGAGAAGGAGACAAGCAATGTTAAATTAACTGAAGACACAAGAGGACAGAAGTGATACCGCTGGTATAAATAGAGAGTTGAGGACATGTGCTTCTGCTTATGTGCAAGTTTTGTTATTCCATCCGGCCTCTTTTACTCGACATCAGCACTGGGAGACTTTAGAGACTGGTGAGTGGTTAACCATTGTTTTTGAACGGCTTCATTTCCTCCTGCTATACACACACTCTCTGATTTAACCACAAACAGCAGATCAAGCCTCAACGTTACATGGTGGTATCTCATAGACCAGAACAAGGAAAACTGTACGTTTTTCACTGCAAACAACAAACACTAGACACTAGTTATATATATTATCAGAGATAAAATAATCACTAAAACATCATCAACATCACCTGGAAAACAATATTTGCCCCTTATGAGCTCTAATAGACCTTTTCACAGTACCTATTCTGATGTGAAACCGTGAGGAAACACAACCGGCAATCATCTGTGTTCACTCTGCTGTGAGAAAGCTTTATTGTGTTCAGTCACTGTTCACAATGACACTGGCGGGTACAACGTCCCGTGAGGAAAGTGCAAACCACATCGCAAATCAACATTCATCATCCGTTCTCCAGCTCGCCGTGTGAAGCGACGAGGTATTCTCAGCACGGACATCACGGCGGAGGAGAACAGAAGGAGGAGGAGGAGGAGGATGTTGATGAAGGAGACTAAACTGAGGAAGACGAGTGAGTGATGGAGCACGACTGTTTACGTGGCCCGTAGTGGGAAACGACAAGGTCTGCGATTAGACTATTTCGTGTGTTGCTACAATTTTCAAATTAGCACGAACCGATGTTCATATTCTCTGGAAATCACTTCATCAGCTCAGATCAGTGCAAAAGTTGACCACGCACCCATCTTTATCTATCCATCCGTTTATTTACTCACCATACAGTCTGCACAACTGCAAATATTTGTTTTAGCTTTACCTTTTGTCTTTATTGATGTGCATGTGTATATACGAGCTGAGTCGTCTGTTTAACAGGTTGTTTTACATCAATTAAAATGTGTCTAAAATCTAAAAAAAACTAAAATGAAGCAGGCATTTGAGTGATAGAACCAATGAGTAGTGGAAAGAGATGATAACTGAGGCTGAGATATTTATTATTTTGGCTAAGGACATGACTCCATTAAAAACATGGAAAAAAAAAAATAGTTGATCTATGATACAAGCTAATAAATATTTTCCTAACACGGCCCACTCTACAGCTGTACTCCACATGTTCAAACAGGATTCTCACCTAATTGCACAACGTCCAGAGATTTATGATCTGCATTTACCTTACGCACCATTATTTGAGTCTGACCATTCATTTCATTAAAGACTGCAAACTGTGCAGTGCACGTCTGCAAATAACACACACACACGATCTCTGCAACTCAGCACAAAGCCTGAGGGAAGCACTTGAAGGAGGACATGACCTGCATGACCACACACAGTAGGGATGACATGGTCCCTCAGCATGGGAGCTCAGTAGCTGAACACACACTTGGCATGACACTGGTCTACAACGTAATTTACAGTCATGACCTGATATGACTTCATTTATTGATCTAAGATTCGAAACCAACAGGCTGAAAACACCAAGACAGAAGCGTGTCTGAGCCGCAGCATCCAGCAGGATCGACTCAGTCTGTATCTGCCTCCACATCACTGAGCCCCGAGGTGAAGCAAACACCAGCGCAGAAAGCCAAGAAAACACTGGCTGGCTTTTTGAAAAGCTCAGGTGGTGTCAGAGATGGATGACTGTGAGGGAAACTTTCTGATGGTTAGCCAACTAGGTGGAGAGTGTTAGTGCTTTCCAGGAACCAGTGCTGCCTCACATAGAGTCATCGGTGCTGGTGGCAGAACGGTCAACTGTTAAAAGCCAATTCTCAAACCATATAAAGTTCACACTCTGGTTTTTAGTGGCTGAGAGGCTGCGACTGCAACCCACCATACATTACAGGTATGATTACACTAATTATTTCTGTTCAATCAAATGTAAATAAAGGGGATTGGTGTCGTGAGGGCTTGTTATAGGAGCTTGGTTCCAATCTTAGAGCATGAGGATGATATCTCCTCCCTTATCTGCTGTAACATGTTTCGTTGACTTATAAAGGAATGCCAAGTCATGAGTTGTTTTCTTTTCAGTGTAAAGGTTGTGTTTTGAAGCATAATTTCTGCATATAACTCCACTCATTGGGATTGATAGCACAACAGCATTCCAACAGTTTCTTATTTCATGCTCTAATCCATGAATGTCAAGCACCCAGTTTATATACATCAGTATGTGTGTGTGTGATTTGTTTTGATTTCTGATTCATCTTTTAACCGCAAGAGAGTGTGGGTTTGAAATAAAGCCTGAACTTCAGATTTGTGATGTGTGAAAACAGTTTGACCACCAGTTAACTGACCACCTGAACATAAAACACACTCATTACCGTAACCACAACCGCGATGAACACGAGATGTATTTACTGTAATTATTATTATTATGTACTATCAAAAAGAAAGTATTTACAGTTTAAGTAAGTTTAAGTAGTACAGTTGTATTTTTGCAGGTTTCAACACAGACAATGACCCAACAGGCCCAGGACCAGAGAATTAGCATCTTGGACAAGCTGAGCTAGTCACCGTTTCCACCAGTCACAGTCACGGGTCAGTTCACCTGTGATCACAGTTTCCCATACACAGATTTATTTCAGACAGCCATCAGTGTGTCACCACTGACCTCCATATGTTAATTTATGATGACACCATGTCTCTGTCCTCTCTGCACACACACTTCAGAGGAGCTATATGGTGAACTGATAACATCTCCACTGTTGCAATAAATTCAGCGATGCAGTCATATCTACAGAGTCATCTGTTTAACATCCTGCGGCATTACTTCGCCCTGTCAGTCAACATAATTCTACGGCTGAAATTTAAATGTAAACTGCATTCCACCACTGTGTGAGCTGAAAATCCCGGAGAATAATGCAACTCTTACATAACGCTGCTTTAAATGTGAGCAAGTCAGAGACACAATCCTCAAGCTATCCCACACACATCCACTGACATATACAACTGTATCTGCACAGTTTACAACAGTTCTTGTCATGTTAATGTAAAATAAGACCAATAAGATGTTGAGAGAAAACCAGAAAAATATGGAAACTGTCAACAAAACATCAGCATTACTTTCCCTGAAAAAGCAGTGGTTCTATTTAACACGACCTGTAGCATAATACAATAACACACCACCTGAGCCCTGTCTGGCACCATGAAATCACATCAGGAGACAGTCCCTGTTCACATGTAGTACACTGGGAACACAGCATCCTCTCTAGTGTAATGTGTTAATGTCCACAGGGTGGCTTAGTCTCAAACACTGCTGTTGTGCAGTGTCACCTGCAATAAGTGAACGCACAAGATTATCGCTTACTGTAATATCTGCTGCCTGCTTTGCTAACTTGAACTGAAAATAACAAAACCGTAACATGTGGAAATAAAACCACAATCGGCATCGTCTCCTGTCTCCCTTGCCAATTTCACAAGTTTCAAAACGTGGCAATTGTCGCTCAGCATCTGCTGCGTTGTCAAGGTGGCAACCATCGAGGATGAAAGGTGTCCAGCTTTTCAAACTCAGCGTGTGACGCTGTACTCGTCAGTGTGAATGACACTTATGCACTCAACAATAAGTGATGAGAGTTGAGAGACAGAAATAGTGGCTAAGCAGCGAGGCGCCTACCTGTGGAGGGTAGTTACTCTCAGAAGACCATCTGGAAGACTGATCGTTAGGTTTGTCCACCAAGATATTCCTAAGAAACACAAAGGAAAAGAAATGGGAGTTAATTTGTCTCTGTTTTACATCACAACAGAGATATAGCAGGTATTACAACTCACCACACACCTCGTGTGTACATATAGAAACAAGCTGTAACTGTAAAGGATTCATATTACACATAAATCGCTACTACTGTCCGGATAGATTGTTCTAGCTAGGGCCATGAGTCAGTTTTAATATTACAACACCCACTAGTTAACAGGTTGTTAGCTAGCTAACATTGTTGGACTGTATATCCGTGATGAACCAGCAACAGGTGAACAATTTGAAACTATGGCTGACATGTCAAGTTATTCAGAATATGTGTATGTAAAATGTGAAACCATAACGTGTGACAGTTGTTTTCCAAGCAGCAGGTTCAGTTAGCTGATTAGCTTCTGTTGCTACAGCAGGGCTGCTCGATTAGATAACAGCAGCTAGTTACCTGCTTTAGCTCTGGGGGGGCAGTTAGCTACCGTGGACGTTCGTTATTGACAAACGAGTGTCCCGGTCTGTAAATTACTAACCCACATCCTGTGTTGGTTTACTAAATCAATAACCTGAAGCTGCACTGACTTTCAAGAATTTGTTTAAATGTGAAGGTGTGAAAGTTACTGATCCAAACAAGCTTACATGGGGGGGAAAAACTCAATTTTACGGCAAAATCACCGTTAAACTCGGGTACAGCGAAAAGAAAACAAACGCCCATTTAGTGTATGAGCTAAATGACATTGGCTACTAACAACACATTTCACAAGTCATGTCTAGACATGGCTTTACCGGATATGCAATCATTGACAAGGTACTGTTTAACTACAATAACGGCGTCAATAGACTGTGAGAATCATGACAGTCGGGCTGCTCAATATTCAAACCAAACGCCCCTGACGCTGTGGATGAAGCTAACGCTAGCTGGCTCGGATCATAGACGAGCAAGGCCCGTTGGGCCGGCTGAACAAACACTGGTGCAATATGGCGACAGAAGAGACGTTTTGGCCACAAAATCTCATGCATATGCAGAGGAGACCTTTGCGTGCATTACTCACTCTGGTAAATACGTAGATGAATAAGAGCTCCATTTAAAAACGCTGAAAGTCAGGACTCTGCTCTCCGGAACGACAGCCATCTTGTTGCACAAAATAACAAGCAGCGGGAGGCTAGCGAGGAGCGAGCGGCGACGGCCTTAAAGAGACAGTACACCCTGTTTACACAGCGCCAACACGAAACATATCACAGTTGAACTAATTAGTACATTTCCTCATCTCACCGAGCTCCATCCCCTGTCGTCATGTTTCTGGTATTGTGCTTTATAGTTAGTGTATTGCTATCTTGTTTTTTTTTTTAAAATGCAATTAAGATAAACTAGCTGCCTGGGGGCCTCAGTAATCCTGTCTCATTAGGAAAATACTGGAATGTGTCTGCAGCAATAACATGTATCTCAGAAAAGGGAATGTTTTGTAGCTGTGTTGTGGACTGCATGGAGATATCACGTCTGTACTGTATGTATTTAAACATAATTTATTTACTGTATAATGTATATAATTAAAATTCTAGATTTTAAAACAAATACTAATACAACATGCATTCATTGGCTTGTTATTAATTGGGATAACTACAGTGTGTATGTTAACTGAAAAGCTATTTTGTATTTTGTATCTGTAGTGTGGATTTGTAGTTGTTTTTGTCTCTGGACAGTTGCAGTTGTTTTGTGTGTAATTGTTTGTGTTTCAGTTGTTGTTTTGTGTCTTTTTGTAGTTGTTTTATGTCTCTGTAGTTGTTTTATGTCACTGTAGTTGTTTTATGTCACTCTGTAGTTGTTTTATGTCTTTCTGTAGTTGTTTTATGTCCCTCTGTAGTTGTTTTATGTCTCTCTGTAGTTGTTTTATGTCTTTCTGTAGTTGTTTTATGTCTCTCTGTAGTTGTTGCCGTGTCCCCCGAATGACTCCTTGGACTCCATTTGGACTTCCGTTATTATTTCCTATTTTATTTTTATAGTCCTTTTCCTTAGTGTCTGTTGTGGTTTCTACTTCCTGCTCTTGTGGTTTTCCCCCCGTTTCATTGGCTGCCCCACCCTCAGTGGTCTCACCTGTGTCCTGTTACTTTCAGTCCCTGAGAGTATTTAACCCTGTGTTTTCCTTCCGTCTTTGTGAGTTCATCTATGTTTCCTGTTTCCTGTCTGTCTTCCCCAGTGTTTCACATGCTTGCTCTCATTTGTGTTGTCTGTCTTTTAGCCTGATGTTGTCATAAAATATTTCTTAATTGCATCAGTCTTTCTCTAGTTTGTCTGCTTTAGGCCCTTCCTCTTATTTCACGTTTGATGGTATGACCTGGCCATATAACATGGACACAGCAGATGTAGCTTCTTCACTGGAGGAAGTTAATCAGGTGATGTACCACAAGGTACCCCCGTCCGTCTGATGTGAGATCAGCTGTGTTTCCCTTCAGTCTTAGTCACCATGTGGTGATGTCATACAGCACAACATCACTGTGACAGAAAGAGTAGCCTGAAGAGGCGTAACCTTTACAACTATTATCATTACTGTTTCTGTCTTCGTCATTGTCATTAACACCACTGTTAACATCTTTATCAGCCTCATGTTCATCACTGTCTCCCATGTCCTTTAGATTGACACCTTTGCTGATCTGACAGCTGACACCTTCCTGCCTGGACTGAACTCCAACCTCCTCTTCTTCACTCTTGCAGTCTGCTTCACCAGCCAATGAGTCTGTCAGGGTCATCCACCCGCCACTCCCTAAGTCCTCCAAAACATCACTTTTCCTGCTCAACCTCCAGAGAGCTTCTCTTGCAAAAACTCTGCAATCTCTGCCTCCTGAGAGGACTTGTCTTTGCTGTCGTCCTCCCGTTCAGCATCTGAACCTCTGAGGAGGTTAGACGCTCGCTCCCAGCCTCCTGCTTCATCTCTGGAGAGATCTTGTTGGCGTCGTCGGCCTCCTGCTCAGTCCCCTGGAAAGATTCCACCTTCACTGTCTGTCTCCTGTTCAGCCTCTAGAGAGATCCAGTCTTTTTTGTCATTGGCCTTTGGGCCGTCCTCCTGAGCGACCCCACCAGTCTGTCTGGCCTCCAGGCCTCCTACCTGTGGTCTCTGGCTCCATCCCCTCTGAATTGTATTCTGGGAAAAAGTACCATACACTCCCATTAAAGATTATACCTTTAACAGTAGTTAACATGATAGATATTTTTTACTTCTGGTATGGTATCTTCACATACAAGAGCTCACAGGTGACATTTAGTCATTCAGTCGTTCTGAAACCTTTGTCCTGACTTGCTATCACTCTGGGCTGTTTTCCAAAGTATTGATTGCAGAAAAATAAGCAACATCTTTTTTTATTATTTATATCATGCCTTACGGACACACACACACACACACACAGAAACTGTGAATATAATTTGAATAAACCTGCCAGACACAGACTCACAGTCTGTCTGATCTGAGATCAGCTGCATTTCCCGACAGTCTTAGTCACCATGTGATGATGTCACATACCACATGACCAGTGAGGTCATAAAGAGAAATGATTGAAGAGGCATTACCAGCTTCATCTTCATCCTTATCATCTTCATCAAAGCCTCATCTTAGTCACTGTCATCTTGACATCACCATCCTCATCTCCATTGTTTAAATCTTAAACACTATATCTTCATTACTAGCCTCATCTTCATCCTCACTACCCATCATCCTCATTGCCAGTCACATCTTCATCACTATCCCTTTTTTTTTTTTTTTACCCATCTTCATGTCTACCATCATCTCTTGCTCATCCTCTTTTTCATTTCTTCACCAGCCTGGTTTCCAGAGCTTCATCAACAGTTTCATTTTCATCACAATCGTCATCATCATTATCGTGGTTAAACCACACTAACCTGCTCGCGGTGCTTTAAAAGCTGCCTCTTACTTTTTTTTTTTTTTTTTTTAAGGACGCAGCATCATATTTCATGACCGCGCACTGCTGCCGTGAGCGCGCAGTGCCACCGTCACGTGGGAGGTCCCTTTAAGTTTCCAGTGACAGAGGCCTGACTGTGTCACATGGACGTGATATGATGAAAGGGCAGAAACGCACAGAGTCGAAGTGGAGCCACACTGAGCACCTTCTGATGGAGGGACGGGCCGACACATACGCAGTGATCTGCCGACAAGCAGCGGCAGCCCTGCGGAGACAGGGACACACACACATACACACACACACACACACAGAAAGAGGAGAGAGAGCCGAGCCCATCCGATCCAGGCCGGGGCGGCCCGATCCGGACTCACTGCGTTTCATCGCTTCGGGACCTGTGTTCGCAGCTGCACCTGCCAGCTATGACACGCACTTTAAAAAGAGAGAGAGAGAGAGAGAGAGGAGTGGTAAAGAGAAGAAGAGAACAGCATCGTTCAGTTTTCGGACTCAAGTTGTGTCAGAGCGCGGGGCCGTCGCTGCCGCAGGTAGGCTACGTTTAATGCGCTTGTGTTTTGTGCGATATTTGTTAAAGAGAGAGGAGCCGCCGCATCTGCGCTGCTGGGGAGGAGAGAGAGAGAGAGAGAAAAAAAAAGTGCGTTCGTGTGAGATCGCAGTGCTCCTGCAGGGCAGAGTGTTGATCATGTGCCATGTGCGTTTTCTAGCACTCTTGTGTTCGCCAGTGTCCGCATTCCAGGTGCTGTTGCGCACATAGAAATTGAAGTTGAAGTAAACAAGTGGGGATCAGGCCTTGAAAACAGTGTGTGTTTGTGTGTGTATGTGTGTGTTGATGTTCGGAAACATCCCGCCCTCACTAACAAGCCGAGTCCACATGTCAACAACAGGACAGTCGCTGGGTTTTTGTGTTGTGGTTTATTTATTTTTTATATTTTGTTTTTGTTTTTTTTGTTTTTTTTTTGTTTTTTGTTTTTCTTTTTCATGAAGTTCGCTATGATTTTACAATGATGCGTGTGACGGAGCTGACGCGACAAGTTTGGTGACGACGCACGGATGTTAATGTTAATGTGTGATCGGTTGTTGTGGATTAATTAATATACCAAATGTGGCTCGGTATTAAACGCCAAATGTCCGTGAACGTAACTTGTGTCTGCGCAGCGCCTGTTTTGTTTAATGGAGACACGCAGGTTTTCCTGCGGGACGTTTTGGAAACGTCCCCCGTGAGACGCATCAATATTCCGATACTCATCAGTGAAGGAGGGCGCGGGGGGGACAAGAAACCCACCTGCCCGTGCTGCAGCTCTACCCCACAACCTCCACCCTTTCTCCACCCCCACCCCCTCCCTCCACCCCCACCCCCTCCCTCCACTCACACCTCACAGTCAACATTTTTGCTGATTCATAAGTCACATCAGCTCCTGGATATGACAGGGTCCACACCGCCTCAGTGAGATGGATAGGGAGGAAATAATTCAGTGTATTAGTGCTCCGCCGGAGGGAGGCTGACTGACTGTGACTGGGCCAACAGGAGGAAGCAGAAACAGCAGCAGATGATGATGATGATGATCACCATCATCATCATCATGGAAAATGTGCACGTGATTAGGGTCAGGGGACAGAGAGCAGATGCTGCTGAATATGAGGAAAACCCGGTCAATATTTCCCCCCGTCGACACATCAACATTCGCTGAGACAATGGTGCTTTTGTGTTTTGATGCACTGTTGACTCATCTTCAGTCCGTCAGCCGCTGCCATCGTCTTCCTTAGCTGATCGCTCAGTGGTAACATGGTAACTATTTCACCTTAGAAACCTCACAGAATCAATGAAGTTACAGGCTGATTAAGCAGTCGACATCAGTCGTGACTGTCTCACTTTGGTCATACTGGAAGCTCAGTATCTGTGCATTTGGGACAGAACAATACATTTGAAGACATTTCTTAGTATTTTCTGAAATATTATGGACGTTCCACAGATCAGTCATACCTTTAATCCATTCATAGATTCTCTTTAAGACAATTTTGGACAGAAAGACAAGTGAGAATTTAATCATTTAGACGTGTTAACGATCAGTTGTCTGCCTACTCGTCCCGTATGAACCTCAGTCAACCTCATTCTCTTCATGTTGTAGCTCAGAGTTAGGTCTCTACCAGCAGTTTGTGTTTGTGGTGTTTTACTCCGAAAACAGCTGTTGTTGGTTGGAAATAAACATTTATGAAACCGGTCAATGATCAGAACGTGTGTGAAACCAAAACAAGGAGCTAAAAGCTGCGTAGAGCTGAGGAGAGCAGGTGAACACACACGCACACGTACACACGCACACAGCTGTTTCGTGTGAAGCTGAGGCAAATGATAAGACTCTGTCCGTGGATGTTTCATGTTATTGCTGCTTCCTGCTTCAGTAGAGACTCGCCTGCGAGGGAGTCGTCTTTAATTTGGTGTAAACAAGAACAGGTAGAACATGAGCTTTGCTGTCGTCCAGAACATGAATGATAAAGAATTGCTATTAATCCAGCAGCCTTAACAGTTAGGCCTGAATATATCTACTCCTGCTGTTTTTAACCTCGTCAGCCTGCAAATAATCCATCATCCTTTTTGAAACAAACTTTATTTCTAGTCAAAATTCCAGCTCAGATCAGTGACATGCTTGTCAGAACAGTCCGGCGCTGATACTGTTTGTGTGGTGTTCCTGTTTATCAAGTCTGTGTGTTTTTGTGGCTGCGTGCTTTTGCTGACTGAAGACAGACTTTCGCATCTGCGTCACAGACTGTGCATGACGTCTGTCAGATGTTTACGCTCGCCCCGTCTCAACAAATAAATCTGTTTCATTTGGATATAAATAAGCATGTGTTGTTTTCCTCGCTCCTCCTCGGCCTCGAGTAAAGAGTCGAAACTGTTTTGTTTTTTTGTTTTTTTTCCCCCTCTACCTACCCACCTCCCTCCATCCTTCTCACTAAATCTTCTGGCTCCTGGTCCGTTCTCCTCACCAACAGGAAAAATGTTTGCTATTTGTATCCTCGGCATCACTGGGCGTAATCTGAGAAACGTAGACCGTAGCTTTTCTTCTCTGCTGCGTGTGCGTGTCTTTGCTGAATAATTGAAGTAAACTGTACATTTTTTTCCCCTCTCCTCTTTTGTGAACTATGTGCCTCAGTGTGAGTCTATTGCTCAAACAGCCAGCTGTGAAAGTTGTATTTCCGCTGGGTTTATGTGGTCATAATTAGCAGCTCCCATGTGACTGGGTGTGTGTGTGTGCGCGCGTGTGTGTGTGTGAGAGAGAGAGAGAGAGAGAGAAAGAGACAGCTTGTATATGAAAGCAAGCTTGTGTTTACATGACAGCCGACCAGGAAGGGAAGTGACGCAGGAGGCAGTGGAGGGGCGAGAGAAGCTGCAGACATTACACTGCTGCAGAAAGAGAGAGAGAGAGACAGAAGAGAGAGAGAGATTTGAGGTGGGGGGCGGGGGGCTGAGGGGTGGTGGTGGCGGCGGCGACGGCAGGCAACCACAGATTTGAAGAGTGAGACAGGAACAAAGAAACTAATGAGCGCTGACTTTTCCCTCCGTTGTTGCTGTGGACTGCAGGATGGTCGCTGTGCCTCCGCTGCGAGCAGATGCAAACGCGCAGCTGAAATGAGTCAGCGTCCACGTAGGATTGGTCAAGTGCACATTTGATTATGAAATGTGTTTACCCTCGGCTCGGTATAAAAGCAGTGACACAGCCTTTTGTTTGCCTGTTCCAGCTCTTGAGCCAACCTCCCTCGGTTGCTATTCACAGTGACCTCATCATCTCTCTGGCCCGGTGCCCTTCCCCCCGGTCTGGAGCAGACTCCCACTTTCTTGGCTGTCAAAAAAGTCTTTCATAACAAACCTCTTTAATGGAACGCTCCTCAAATATTTCCTCAGCAAATGCTCAGCTTCCTGAGGGATGAGAAAGGGACATGGGAAAGATGGTTCTGAAAGCAGATTGTGAAAGAGGTCCAACGATCCATCTGACAGAACGTTTTATTCAGGAAGTTAAAGTGTACTCACCTCTTCATGGCTACCCAGCACCTCACTGTGGAGGTCTGATCATCTTCCCAGCAGTTTGTGGCCAAAGTTCACATTGAGGTCACACGTTGAGGTGTTTGAACACGAGAGAGTGTTTCTAAATTTTCCCAGAAGCAGTTTGGGGTCCAGTGTATTCCTCAAGGGCACATCAGTGATGTAATGATGACACAGTGTTCCTTGTTTATGTCTAAATGTAGAGTGTTGTTTAAATTAGATTAGAAAACTCTGGCCTGAAGATGGCGCAAGAGATAAAGGTCAGAAAAATCAGAGGGATTCAGTCTCTGGGCTTCGTGAATATTATATTGTTTATCACTACATTAGATGATACACAGAAACCTGCCCTGTGATGTCAGTTGTGATAAAACTGTGAATGAAGCTGCTGTGGTCAGAGGTGAGCGACAGATTGCACTGTTAAGCAGCCTGCAGGATGGACGATGAGTTGGCGAGCAGCGCCAGGCCTGGCAGCGGGCTGCCTGGCACATAACTGTCCTGGGGAGGACGTGAAATGAAACCTCAGCAGGGCCACGGATAATGGAGCAGAAAACTGCCCGTGTCTTTATTAGAGGAGGGAGGAAGGGAGAGCATCTAGAGGCAAATTATATTTTAGAGAAAGAGCGTGGATGTTTTCGTTTTGTACATTTTATTTTCCCATTTCCACCCTCCTCATCCGTACGCCTACTGTACGCAATTCTTCTAAGAGAGAGTAGAAAAAGTGATGGTCTGTGGCAAAGGTGTGGACATGAGAGACCGCAAACTCTCCCCTCCCCTTTCCACTCCTCACACACATTAAACACACACACACTCACTCTGTCCTTGTTTACTTTGGCATCCACAACAAGACATTCACACTGCAGAGGCTGACCAGCACAGCTCAGCCACGAGGGAGTAGCCACAGCCGCAGAGGAGCGAACAGGGAAACATTGGCGAACACGTACAGAATATGTTTATGTATATAATGAAAGGATGTGCTGTAGTTGGAGTGAGAGATGTTTGCATAAGATATTGTGCTTATCTGGAAATATAGAGAAAAGAAATAGTTGGATCAAAAGGATTTTTGTGAAGAATAAAGGCAGGAGAAGTTCCAGAAGATATCTAGATTAGAAACTAGAGTTTAAAAATACAGAGGAGAGTGAATGGAGGCATGTTTTCCAAAGGTTACAGCTGGATAAGTGAGGTAGTTTCAGAGGACTTAGTCAAGCAGCAGATAGTTTAGTGGAGGTGCAGACTAAGTAGGCCAAAGGCAGCGGGTGTCACATGAACCAGCGCTGCTATGTGAGCCATTCTCCAGTGTCCTGTTCAGCCACAGAGGGAGGAAAGACAGAGAGTGAGAGTGCGTCATGTGTCCCATGTGGCTTGACGTCTGTTCATGACACTCTAAACCACGCTGCCAACATCAGCCGAGACACGTCACTGACCTTATCTAAGATCAGTAACTGAAGGTCAGCAGCTGAGTACTGAGCTCTTATCTTAGGTCACTAAGGTCGCAGGAAGTTTGACCTGCTCTTTACTGCTACTCCCTAACATGTTCACAGCCATCACCCTGGAAACTCTCAGTGGCCAGACATCTTCTGAGAAGTGAGAGTGCAACAGTTAGCACTGCTGCTGACATTTGTTGAAGTATTTCTTCCTGGTCGTTTGTTTGTCCGTTCCCCGTCACAGCGTCTTCTGTCTGTCCTCTCTCTTTCTCTCTGGTAATGGCACCGGTTTCTTCCACAACCGGAGCCAAAACAGACCGGCCATACCAGTTCACTGTGCAGGAGGAAGTGTCAGGGTTACGTGGGGATAACTCAAGATCTCGGGTTCCTGCAAATTCACAGAATCTGCACACAAGAAACCTTTGTTTTCTCAGAAAGTCTCTGATGTGGCTGCAGTGTGCTGACATCGTAGTGTTCTTATACACTCGTACACAGACTCCTCGACCACATTCAATCGTTCGTGTTGATGAGAGATGCAACAGCTTCTCTCTTCCTGGCTTCCTGACGTCACAGTGACTGGCCTAGATTGTTGAAAATGGACCTGGGACACTTGCCGTTTATAGCCTTTCCCCTGCCTCCCCCCGCCTCGATGAAACAGCCGAGCACCACTTTCCTACAGAAAGTTTCTCTGCCCTTTTCTACATGTAGAACAATAAAAGAGTCAGAGCTGCTGTTTGCACAAACCACTTCTTGCAGAAATACCAGTATGTATCTGTGTCTGATCAATATTAGTTGATGCTAATTATTATTATTTTAACAGAGAATATATTTGAATCTAGTGATAATATTAGACTAAATAGACAGGCCATGCGCAGTCTAAACATTATAGCTATAATAAGACCAGCAACGTAATTGGCTGCGATGAATTCAGAATGTGTGTCACTGTTATCAACTTTGACCACCAGGGAGCAGTGTAGAAGTAGAGTTTTTCAACATATCTTATCAGCACAAGTAGTTGAAGTCACATAAACAACAGATATCATGAGATATATCTTACTGCACATACAAATATTATAGATAAGATAGATCATTCACAGGAGCATAACTTGCAGGGGAAAAAAAAGAAAGCAATCTTAATATTTTTGTAAAATGTTCCAACCATTACATACATTTGCTCTGGTCATACATATAAATAAATAGCTGCTGATTACCACATCCAGCAGCTACAGATAAGTCCTGATCACCCGTTGAGTCTGAGTCAACTATTCTTTTATTTACTTTTAGCTCAGTGTCTGGTCTCCACCAACGTCTCTGTCTGGTCTCCACTAGCATCTCTGTTCAGCAGCTGCTGTCTGACGGAGTCTGAGTCTGACTGAGCGCACAAAACAAAATGTGGATCAAAACATTAAAGTTGCTGTAGCTGCCCATCCCACTCCTGTCTAGTTCTCTAGCAACACGTGGCTGTTGCTTACATAATAGCAGTGCTCATGGCTTGTGTGTGTGTGTGTGTGTGGCTGCCCCAGGCTGCAGGAAATCAAACAGGAAACATGCAGCTTCAAATCTAAGGAGCCTAAAGGCTCATATGGTTGCATTACTCACAGTGCTAACACTGATTGGCCTTGGGGCATAAATGCATCCTGACATCTGTGTGTGTGTTCATTGTGCTGTAGTGTGTTTTATTTCCATCAGGTAGGAACAATATGCAAGTAACACATATCTAGTGCTCATAGTGGATGCAGTCAGGACAGTCTGACATTGAGTGAGTGATGGATGATTGGTAGGGTGTCATTAGTCTGCCTCTGTCTGTTCCTGCTATTGTTAAAGGTGTGAATTACTTATGATTTCAAACTGTGAGGTGGATGTGTGCCAGATGAAACGCACACAAAGCCGTGGCCTCACATCCACTCCGGTTGCAGTGGGCAGGCCTCAGCATGTGATGCCAAGCTGCCGTTCATTTAAATTTAGAGTGGGGTCACGGAGCGATCTCACACAGCAAGCACAGCCTCATTAAGCTCATCTCATATTTATGAGAGACAAATACATAAACGCCATGCTGTCCAACTCCCAGCAGTGTTTCCAATCAAGATGGTTAAAACCTGTGTGTGTCTGTGAGGCCTCAGGGCCTCAAAGGAGGAGCTGGTTGTGCAGTAATATTTAGACAAATGGAATCAGAACTGACCTACTAGACCAACCATTGTGTGGGGTGACAAACAAGAGAAGAAGGCAGTGGTGACAGATGTAACAATCCCAAGTGACAGCAACATCAGGAAGAAGGAACACAAAGAAACTCTGAAATACCAAGGGCTGAAAGAGGAGCTAGAAAATATGTGGAGAGTAAAGGTAACAGTGATATCAGTACTGTGAAGGTAGAACATGTTTTGATCCCTTAAGTGATTCATGTTGGCAGGAGCTGTGAACTGATGAGGAGTCTGTAATCTGCAGTCAAGGGCTGAATGAAGCCTCGAGTGGTGGACGAAGAAAAAGGTTCCTCATGCGACTCTGGTTTTAAATGATTTGAATATATTTTCACCAATTTAAATTTTTTATATTGAACCCTCCACAGGACTGGGTCTGGTTATTATGGCTGCCACATCATATTGTGTTTTCATTTTCTTTATAGACCAAAATAATATAAGTAGTGTCTGATCAGTTGTGTACTGTACTGTACTTTAGTTGTCATGATTACAATAATAGCAATAGCAAACATGCTGTTAAATTAATGGAACTGTCATAGTTTGGTTGGTTTAGGAAAAGCTTGTAATTGGGTTAAATTGAATACTTCCTTTAAGATTTATTTGTTAAGATTTTTGTTGTCATGGTAACAGTAATAACATTTTGTCTAAGGGTGTGACGCTGACAATTGGTTTCACACAGGAAACAAACCTTTACCCTCCCAATGTCGTTCTTAGTATAATGTTACCAGAATTCCTCCTGTCATTTTTAGTATGGGCACTAGAGGGCAGTGTTATTGCCATGCAGGGTTAAATAACACATATCAACATTTGGTATGCTGTGGAAAAAAGGGCCTGCAGCAATGATAAGGCAACGCACCTGAACTTAACTGCATGTACTGATGGAATGGGGAAGGATGTGGACTGACATTAGTTTCAAAAGTCGACATGCAAAACTAGTTAATGGTTAAATAGTTGTCTTCCTGCTGTGACAGTTCATGTGGCCCAGTCAATGTGTGACTGAGAGCTATTTATCTTAGTATCACTTCCTCATTTCAGAGAGTGAAAGGTTGCAGTGACCTATGAGCTCTTAACCTGCAGCTGAGACCATTTCACCTGACTCAGAGTCAGGAGGTGCATGATGAGGCTGTGAACTGAGGAAAGATGATGAATGAACAATGGAGTAAAAGGGGAATTGGCACATGAACACATAGTCAAAGAGAAAGTGAAAATTTCAACATGAGAATCTCTATTTTCCTGATTTTTTTTTTTTTTTTTTTAATGGGATCAGTCCTCTGAATTGGCCTTCAGTCCTCCTTCAACTGGCCTGGATCCACAGGTTCTCTCAGTCAGAGGCACTCCTCATATGGAGTGTTTCCATGGCAACTACAGAGGGGTGGAGAGGTCAGTCGGTGGTGAAGCACACAGGAGCCATTTCCTAATAAAGCAGCTTTTATTGTCTCTGTGTGAAATGTAAACATGCCTTAACTGAAGGGAGGGAACAGCTCACTGAGTATGTTCGTAGGAGGTTGAGGATGGGGGTGTGTGTGTTTACAATGACTTTCTTCTTTACATGTGTTGCATTCACTTCCTTTAGTTAATGAGAGTTGTTTGGTCCTTGACCTTTTTCATCCCAGGGAACTGTATGGATGCTGAGTGACAGTAAATGTTCAGGATAAGAAACACCTCATATTTGAGCTCATTCCAAGCTAAACTAATTATCCTTTACAACAGTAGATTTCAGAACTACATTGTCTGATTTCTGGCCACCTGGGGGCAGTGAAAACAAATAGAGAACACAACATAACATAATTACCTTATGAGTTAATGTGGTCAGTCGAAACTCAATCAACCGCCCACACTGAGTCCAATTCTGTTGGGGAAAGTTTTCTTCCACTGTGGGTTGCTTTGGGGGCTGTTGGTTTTTCTCTGTATTAATGTAAGGTCCTGACCTTAAGGCACTTTAGAGGCTGTCAATGAGACGGAAATGTTCACCATTTTTTTTCTAAGAAATGGAAATGAAGGATTTCATAACCTTAACTCAGGGTTTATGAATGATGAATTCTGTCCAACCAACTAGCACAGAGTATCAAAGCAATAAAATTTGGTAACAGAGTAAAAAGTGGGAACAACCTCCAAATTCTCACATTATAATTTTATTATTGAATTCAAATGGCTGCACCACTAAGTCTTTGCCCAAATGCCATATTTTCTTAGATCACTATTGTTTGGCAGTTGATTGTGTCCAGTGAAGAGGTTCAGGTCCACAGCTCAACAGGTGAAAATCATTGTTGGTTTGATCATTTTGAAAGATAAGTTATACTCTGTTGACCTTCAAGAAAGGAAAAACGAATTACTTTGTCTCTCTGTAAAAACTGCACTCTGAGGTTATGATCTGTTTTTTTTTTTTGGTTTAATATCATTTCCTGTGATATTTGGTGAAATGGTCGTTCTGCTACAATGAGCCTTTCTGCTCTTACACATTATTCTAGGAAGCAGTGCCTCTGTGGTTGTGTTCTGCAGAAATGTTCGTCAGCTCTAACATGCACGTTTGGGTTACACCTTTGATGATACCTCAGTCAAAGAAAACCTTTTTGTGAACCAGTTGCCTCCTCACACATGGTCCAACCCATGTGACAACTTTGCATAAAGGGAAACAGGTATTTATGGAGACAAAGTGTGTTATTAGGACCATAGCAAACTCCACAGTTGTTTCTCAGCAATGGTGGTTCAGTTTTGCAGCTCACTGAGATCAGCTGTAGGTGTAATGTGCTGTGTTGAGTTTAAAAATAACTCTGTGGGCTTAGTTTTTCTGCGCTCTTGGCTCTTTGCGTCTAATTTACCCAAACCTGTGGCTGGATCCTTGGAAGAAGAAGAGGAGGAGGAGTTAACAGCTCGCGGTCAGGCTATGGTATATCTCTGAGACCTGGTCTCAGGCTGTAAACATGGGTAATGGCTGCTAACACAGTGATGATTCATCATCGTCTGTTGTGGGAGGAAGAGTTGCAGAATTAATGGTCCAGTCCTTGGTACAATAATGATAACTGCTATAGTCTAAATCTTACTGACCTCAGTGTCAGAACATTGTTGTTTGACATTTTTCTAGATATCTGGTAGCAGGAAGTGATCATGTGGTCTACCATGCTCTGCACAGTGTTGAGCCAGTTGTTCTGTTTAACCCTTCGTACCCTGAGCCTATTTTTCAGGGTTCTGTTCGAAAATTGCATAGCCATAATGAAATGAGCATATCTCTGCAACCACAAGGTCTATTTGAATACTTTCGGTGTCATAGTAAAGAGTACGCTTGTGTAATTTGTTCAGATGTGTAAATATCATTTTATGTGTTACTTGTGAAGAGTAGGCACACAGCAAAAAATGAAAAATTTTCTGGTCCAAAAAAAAAAAAACACTTTCAGGATGAATATCTCTCTGAAATGATGCAGCACCAGCAGCTCTAGTCCAATATGTGGACATTATCTCTGCAGAGGCTGATCCTGATAAAGTGAAGCAGAACAAAATTATCAAGGTTTTAGTTCAAACAGTTCAGGCGAGAGCTGCAAAATAGTCTTTTTGACATTTTTTTGAACATTTGAATTGTCTCATGTAAAAAACAATATATTACATTTGTGTATCAATAATTGTGTTGAATATATCCAAATACAACAGTTTTTGGCATTTATTTGAAATCTGTATATCTCTCATTTCTGTGCCCTTTTTCAAAAATGTAAGGGAAAAATCTAAAATATATATATATTTTTTTAAATCTTAATGCTTCCTCAGAGTCTCCAAGACTCTTGTTTGGACATATTTCTATCACATTTACAACATTATAGTGAAAAATGAACCAAAAATGACTGAAAATCAAGTGGACACTGTACGCTCCTTCCTGCTGCAAAGCGCTGTGTTGGCTGCTGCTCAGCTGTCTGTCAATACGCAGAGCTCTTATCTCCACAACGGATTGGTTGAGTTAAATATATGTTGAGTTATAGAGTCTGACTTGCAGTTTCTTATTATCGCCAGTACGGCATGCATTCATTACTTTCAAGCTCCACTCGTGCTCAGTGTGTATGCGCCAGTGCTGATGCGAACAGACACTACAGCCAAGAGAGAACACGTTATTGTTTATATCTGGATAAGGAGTGAAAAATTTTTGTTTTGTTTTGAGTTTATTATTCTAGAAGGCATCTGCACCCGTAAGAAGGTTTTTTTTTTTTTTTTGCCAGACGTCACAGCGTTGTAATGTTTTTCTCAAGAAGAAAACTCTGGTGAGTAACAACTATAATAATAGAGAATGCCAATAGAGAATAAATACTGTACATTTGATTTAGATAAATTTAGAAAGATAGATAAAGAGACTAATAATAGATATAAAAAACTGCTGCTCTGTGCAGGTTTTTTTTTTTTTTTTGTGTACGAGTTGATTCTGATGGCGAGCCAGAGCCTGGACTCAAGGAACAAGGAGCAGGACACCAGCTTATATGCAAGGAGGGTGTGACATCAGTGGCAGCTTCATCATACATCCGGAGAAACCACAGCTATCACATCATACAGATCAGAAACAAAATCGCACTGCCTGTGTAGATGAACAATTAGATTATCAATTACACGAATACACATTGAAGAACCAACATATACACGCACACTGAATATGGACGGACTGAAGACACTAAGTTGGACAGTTGACTTTTATTGGACTTCCATTTTATTTGCACTTTGAACACAATTGTTATTTTTTTGTGAATTCGTTTGTGTTGTTTTACAGCTGGGGTTGCAAAATTGTAAATCCTAAATTGATTACTGGTTTTGATACATAGAGGAAGATAAATTCAGTCTAACTGAACTTTTTGTTACTGTTTTCTTTCAAACTTGTCTGCGTCAAATATATCCTCCCTGAGCGAAACTATATCTTCTGATTTGGCCTAAGCTTTGCTCATGCACAGTAGACAGTGTTACATCTGCAATTTTGTGGCAAGCCAGCCAGGAGGATTAATAGTATACAGGTACGACCTTAACACCCTTTTTGACAGAGTTGATACAAACATGGATATTGAACAAATGTATTTTATCAAAGGAGAGCAGTATATTCATGTAATGGGCCTAACCAAAACACACACTGATGCTAATACTGCTTCATAAAGGGCATAATTTCCCTCTGGGATCAATAAAGTATTCATTCATTCATTCATTCATTCAACTAGAGTAGTACAGCTTTAAGCTGCTGTTTGATTCATATGTCACAATAGCAATGTTTGAGCTAAATCTTTCTCTTGAGATTTCAAATGTGAACAGTCCTGCAGTGACATGGCAGACAGATAGTATAAATGTACTCACACATACTTCTAGCCTTGCTTTAAGCAGTAGCAGCAAGTCTTCTGATGAGAGTGTTCACTCTGAACACAGCACCACACCCATTTTAGGAAAAACAAGGGCCAAGAAAATTGACCTCTCAAAACCCACCTCTCAACTTGACAACAAAACAGACAAAGTGGTTCAAACCTGCAGTACGTATGAAGAAGAAAAAAGATCTTGAACATGATGCTTTAAACCCATCGGATGTACAGCGCATTGTGGTCGAGCATGTGATTTAAAATGACCCTCTGACATCTCAGAGCTCATCCAAGTGGCTACGCCCTTTCTCAGGCAGATTGCCAAAACCTTCTGGAGAAACTGATTTTGAAACATTGTGCCTCCATGTAGATTTGATGCTCCAAGATGGAGCCCCTGTGGATGTTCAACGCAGGGAAATATTGGAGAGTCTTCTTCCTCCAGCCTCAGATTTTGTCAGACAGGTTGGTTCCTCCACTCATCCAAAGGAATATGTGAAGCTGTTGGACTCTGCTTAAGGTCTGGTAGAGGATGGTGATAAAATCTTCGCCAGATTTTTGAAGACTCATCAAAACTCTGGTGAAAAAACTGGTGAGTATCTGCAAACTGGTGAGTATCTGCAAAGGCTCCAGGTGGTTCTCAGCACTACTGTGAAGAGAAATGGAATCAGTCAGTCATCAGTTAGCCATCACCTGCTGAAACAATTCAATCGTGGCTGCTGGGACCACAATCTCATTATGCAGATTGACACCTTGATTTTGCAGAGCTACTTTTGCAGCTAAGAACAGAAGAGGATAGAAGAGCAACCAAGTTGGATTGAATGCACTGTCACTTTGGAGCTTCAAAGCCAAAAGTCACTGCAAGTGGGCATTCTGTGCCTGACATGTCTCCTTATGGTGATCCAAGTCTAAATGTTCACCAGGCATATATTGCTGAGACAGATAGTTTACAGCAGCTTGCTGAACTAAAACTGCAGCTCAGCACCAAGAAACCTAGGAAACAGAAGAAAAATGAGACAATGTCAGCATACAAACCAAACATGCCCACACCAAGAACTGAGGTACGAGCTCATCAGGTAAGACACAAACCTCAGCCCAAGGCCTGGTTCTGTTTTAGATGTGGTGAAGACGGCCACATAACTAAAGTGTGTCAGAACCCAACTGACAAAGCTGCTGTGGGCAGAAAATACAAAGAATTAAAGGCAAGACGAGATGAGTGCAAAGCAAAACAACTCTTACCTTTAACCTGAATGGTCTCACAGTAAAGGGACCTACTGGAGCCGAAGAGAGAGATGATAGCCCCAAGATAAAACACAGTGAAGAGAGAGCTAAGTGCAACACATATAAACCTCGGAGTATGAGCTTCTTAATGGTTTAGTAGGTCCAAGATCTGTTATTGTTGTTAACATTGAAACAATGCAGTGCCAAGCAATCACTGATTTTGGCTTAACCAGTTACAACCATTTCCAAGTCATTTTTTGATACTTACCTGTCGTCCCTACCGGTTCTGCCCCTTAGAGACTCCTTGAAGTGGAGGGCGCAGAAGGTCAAAAGTGACTAAACTGCTTGTGGAGAGGAAAAATACCAAAGCTGAAAAATAAAACAAGATTTGTACTGTAATGTGTAATGTAATTCTAATTCTAGTTTTTTGATGCATCTGTCTTGAGCTAAAAGTTAATCTTTCAGGAAATCCCACCTCTTCAGACTGGGTGCAGCTGTCTGTATTATGGCTTAACATATATCGGGCATGTGGTAGATAACATGTGGAATATCCCTCAGGCTTTATCTGATCCCATAATAGTAGTTGGGTTATTATTCCTCAGATTAATCAATAAGTTATCGCACTTAAGCAGACTGTCCCCCATCTGAAATTTCAGTACAAGTAAGGACAAAAACAGGTTTCTGTGTTTATTTGGTGTATTTCCTCATTGTTGTAGTTTAACCATAGAAATGGCTATGTGTGTGTGTGTGTGTGTGTGTGTGTGTGTGTGTGTGTGTGTGTGTGTGTGTGTGTGTGTGTGTGTGTGTGTGTGTGTGTGTGTGTGTGTGTGTGTGTGTGTGTGTGTGTGTGTGTGTGTGTGTGTGTGTGTGTGTGTGTGTGTGTGGGGGGGGGGGAATGAAGCACTGTTTGTATGTGCATTTCAACACTTATCTTTGGTTGATTATGAACAATCATATTGCACAAATCAGTCAATATATTGTCTGTGTTGACAGATTTGGCTTCATTAAATGGCGCCACCCAGAAAACTCACATCATTGGTACTGAAGGGGAGAATTACAGCTAAATAAAACTGGTTTTGTGGTCCCATGTTACAATTTTCAACTGAACCTGGTCTTAATTCATCACATGCCTACAGACTTACCTGGGTGACCTTTAATACACATTAAACTTTAATTAAAATTCTAGTTACTCAGACCTGCTATTTTCATTGAAGAAACATTACTACACCTTATAGCTATACCTGTTGAACCAGGACTACTGGAGCTCATTCTGATCCTATTGCTAGATGTTGGATCACACCTCTTGGGGCACAGATAAGAAATCTGTGCTGTTGTAAACTTCTACATGTATCACGAGCCACTAAATGAAGCTTCCTCATTGTGATCTGTTGTCAATGCTTTGTAATTGTTACTTGTCCTGACATTATAAAAGATCCAAATCTGCACCTGAGGCAGGTTTAGTCACATATTTGTTCATGTAATTCAGTAAGTTACAGTTGTTTGCCATTGTTTGACTTCAAACAATGGTTATGACTAAATATATTTTCACATGTATTTTCTTTAAAACGCAACTGCCATGTTCAATGAATAAGCCATTTTGATATGATATCATGTTCACTAAATGCTGATACACTATGCAGGCTCCAATAGAATCATCAGTGAAGTTTCATTTGTGTCAACGCTACAGTTTGTGTGCATCCCCCTTCTCTTGGTATTCTTCCACTGTGAGGATACAACTGTTAAGTTTATCTTTGTATTGTAAGTCTGTTGGTCATTCTCACATGCCTGTTGTGATGGTCATGAGACAGATATGGTGTATGGTTATGTGCTTTTAGTTTCAGAATTAGCAGAAGTAGATATAAAATGGATTTTCTTTTAATTCACTATTCTGCATATGAATCATTAGTTTGCTGTACGAGCTGTGATAAAGAGCAGTGACTCATTTGTGGTTAGGATACTTCTCTTCACCAAAATTACAACCCTGTTGTGCAAATAATGTAGTCGTTGTGTGTTTGATAGGTGTTTTCCCCATGTATCACATGTCGCCCTTCCCCAACAGCACTTCAAAACCTTCAGATCTTTCTTTCAACTGAATAACTCTGCCTCCTCAGGGATCAATAAAGTATTCCTGATTCTGATAAAGAAATGTGGCCAGTCAGGGCGAGGCCCTCCTGGTTAAACACTTGAGCAGATTTCTAGTGAATTCCCCAAAGGACTTATTAAAGGGGAATGTCTGCGATTCTTAGGAAGCACATTAGTTGCATATTTGTGGGAATTATCCACTGGCTATGAATGGTCTGGGATGACGTTCACTCCACATTGTGACGCACAGTATTTACATGTGTCAACATATTTTTAGATATTTTTTTAGTTTGACAGGAAGGACATGACTCCCTTTCCTTAAGACATTTGTATCCCTGCCTTGATTCAAATTGACCAGCTTTTACAACTGTGCCATTTACAATCAGTCATGTAGTCATTTGCAAGATGCTTTTATCCAAAGTAACTTGTTGTGAGGGTCAACACAAAGGCCTCAGTGCAGTGAGAGACATTGAGGAAGTAAACAAATAATGAAGTTCAATAAAACAAAGTGCAAGGAGATCAAGTAACAAGTGTTCCATTGGAGACTAAGTGCTAGTTAGGGATGTTGTGGCATTAGAGGAGTCTGGGAGTTTGTTTTATCACTGGGACCATAATTGACCATAATTGAAAAGTTTGGACTGACACTGCCTTGTGTTCAGGGATGGGGATTCTTTGTAGAGGTGGCCACAGTGGTCATGAAGGAGCACAGTGCTCTATGAATAAGTTCAATAGATGGGTTCAGATTCAGAAAGTACTCTGTAGACAGCACAAGTGACTTGATTTCTTATTGGGGCTGTGATGGAATGGAGGTCAATGAGCGTCAGTGTGTTAGGCTGATGACAGAGGCCAATGATTTATTCTCAACAGTCGTTCAAATGCTGGAAACATTTGTTTTCAACAAATGTTTTGTTGAAAACAGAAAACCAAGAAAGTTTTCTCTGAGCAATTGTATGATTACATGGAGCAATTGTGTTCAAAACAAATACAAAGCATCTTTTCTGTTCAGATATATTCAGATATGTCAATAAAATTGACAACAAGTTTGTGGCAGAAATGCAGAAATATAATATGCATTATATATTTCCTCCCACTGAACCTGGACTTCATTTGTAATTATATTGAATGCGTTCCTGCTAAAATGATACACTATAAATATGGACCAATGTACAGTATATACTCAATTAACTGAGACAAATACATATATGTACATTTTGTCTTGAAATATCTTCTTTTCAGTTAAAGGAATTCAGTTTTAAATCTTTGTCTCACATCAAACTGTTTCATCAGCAGATGGTTTAGCAGTTACCAAATGGCACCTTGTGATAGGCAGGGAGAGATGACTTGGCTTAATGGCGGTCTAGTTCGAAAGTGTGTTTCATTTTTAGTCAATTAGAAACTTGTTCTCTCAACATTTTTAACGGCTGACCGAGTTTAACCGTAATTATGGTCACGCCACACCAGGAGTTTACAACGGAAGACAGGGTTTATGTGTCTGTAACTAACTAACTAACTAACTCTCTGTTTCTGTTTCATCGCAGGCCACAGAAATGCTACCTCTTCACTGTGCATCTGAAAGATCTGCATTTGAATCAGAAGTGGTTTCAGGGAAGGTTTGCTTTTACTCACTGAGAAATGAGATTGCTAGTGTTTTCAAATTCTGGAAACATCAAATAAGGAATTTTAGTTCACTGTCAAACTGCTGCAGTAGTAATGATCATAGCAGAGGTGAAGTCAGGTGAAGTTGCATATGTAATAATAATTTGTTACCATGGAGACACAGGTCCTCTAACGCTAAGGAGAAACTTGCCTTACCAAGTAGTTTAGCCTAAAGCTAACCAGAACATGACTGCTGTTCTACTTTAATCACATGTATTATTACCATGACAACATTGGTCCAGTATGCCTGCCATTTGTATGCTAATATGAGTTGTATTCAAAGGCAGGGACCAGCAGCATATGTGATAAATTAAGTTGGTGGACTTGTCAATAACGTGGCAGCAACATTGAAGAATACTGGACATACAGACCTGAATCCTGGCTGCACTACTTCAGTCACATGCAGTGACATTTTTAATGATGTGGTTGAATTATCTTCTTGTTTGTTTTCATTATTAAGATTTCTTGTCTGTCTCAAGTGAGCCTGTGTATCCGAAACAGTGAAATAACAGCTGTAGGCAAATTAAGCGCATGCACCTTTTAATGATCTTCATCTAAATACCCATGGTCCTGGATCTAAAATTGGAATGAATCAAGTCTATAAATTATTGATATGTTATAAATGAGAACTGTCTTGCTGTTTGATTTATTGGAACCAAAGAAAGACTCAGTCAATTCAGTAAACTGAGAAGCTGCAGCTAATGCCAATAATTGTTAGTATTAGAGGTCGGTGTAGGTTTCCAGCTTCAGTGTCTAAACTCTGAGTCACTCACTGCTTTCTGACACTAATGGTATTTAGACCAGTGCCATATAATTATATAATGGTGTATCCATACCTAAGAGAGAAAGGCTGGTGGTTCTGGTAGATGTAGTTTGATGTAGTTCTGGTAGTTTAGTTTGACTACATGATTAGTTACACCTGGCTTCAGAGACAAGTATAATTTGACTGCATAACAGTGAAGTTGATACGGTGCTTTCTGATGATACTACCTAATCATCATGTATAGGGCGAACAACATTGGGACTAGAAGTTATGACTCCATCACTTGTCGGTAAAAGAGTAACCGAACAAACTGAATCAATATGATAGATATACTGTAGCATATGGTGTGTACAGGTGGTGTCATGACTAGCACATGCAGTTTTATGTTCTGTAGTGATGGTGATGTATTGCAGTTTTTACATGGTTTGCTCATTCAAGACATCTTAGTGACCTCTAGGTTTTGGTTGTAAAAAGAAAAAAAAATACAGTTCCTGTCAGTTCAATTGAAATGCAAAAGTAACTAACTGACTCATCCTGTTTTGAAGTCCTTTAATCGGAAATATTAGATGGTGAATTTGTCTGATATGTGCTGTCGGCTTCACACAAGACTTTTGATGCTGGTGTTGACAATTTGAACTTTATGACCTACAATAATTAGTTCATGGATTTTTGTGAATCAGATCTCTGATCTTTGATGTCAAAGCTTGAACTCAAATCTTCTTCTGTAAATGGTGCCTGTGCACAGATACATTATCAAATGATCATTTTGGTCATGGTCTCATCCCAAAGTGGACTCATGGACACTGTTTGTAGTCGGTTTCATTTTGACAGTCCTTTTATTCTGTCTGTTGTGGTTTTACTTCTTGTCCCTGTGTTTTTCTCTCCTGTTTCATTTCCTGCCCTGCCCTGGTTAGTTTCACCTGTGTCATGTTACATCCACCCCTGAACATATTTAACCCTGTGTTTTCCTTCTTGGCCGTTAATTTACATTAGTTACCAGAGACTGGTTGTTTTCCTCCTGTGTACTGTGTACTGCCTGACACCGGGTCATTACCCCTGTATCCATGGCTTCAGCTGTGACATATTTAATTAAAAAGCAATGAGAAGGTGTTGACCGTGGTGGATAAGATGGATACTTCCACTTCTCATTCATTTTTCTATAACTTCTCTATTTTACAGTTTTACACTATTATATTTTATATAACTCTTTTGAAACTTGCCTATACGTTTCTGCTTTTGGCTGAAGCAGTTGTGATGAATCCAGTTTCCCCTTTGGGATCAATATAAAAAATCACTGATTCTGACTCTAAAGAAGCAAATGCAGAGCACTGCCTCGTGTTGCCTTGTCCTAATGTCATGTTTTATAGTGGCTGGATATTTGTGTACAGGGTTCAGCTTTGACAGCAGGAGCTGCCTCAACCAGCACAACCTTTTTTCTGCCTCATTGAACCACATACCAGTGTGTGTTGAGTGCAACGTGGGCTGTTTGTGTCAGGTTGTGTTCATGACTACATGCGGCTCTTTCACTGCTCTGGTGGTCTCACTCCGGGTGTATGTCCCGCTGGGAGCCATGTATCATCCCTCTTGTTTCCTGTCGCGTCATCTCTGCCACTGTCGGCGTCCGTCTCCTGTCAGCAGGAGTGGCATGCGCAGACATCTTGTTTCTCACTGGTCATCCCTCACCAAAGGTGTTACAGCCCTGAGCTGTAAACGGTTTGCTGTGCTGTTTTCTGTTATGATAGCAGATTACACCATCGTCCTGCATGAACAACACGTTGGGTAATATCATTGGCTCCACCCTGCCTGCTGTTTATTGGTACTCCGTGACACAGAAGCTGTGTGTGGACCAATGAGATGTCACTGAGGTTGTGGACATTTTTTTGTGGCATGTTTTTGAAGGATGTGCTTAGTTATTCTAAGAAGAAACCGTGACGACATGTGGGACTTCCCTTCATCTGAAGTTTACGTAGTGAACTACCTGGAATCTGATTCGTTTTCAGATAGTGATGATAAGGTTGGCTTTCTTTGTGACACACTTTAGTCACTGAGACTGACTGTTGTCACAGCTTCTTGCCTTTATTATTGAAGTTTAAAGCAAATCAGCCAATCAGTACAGGTAATTACGTTTATCGACTTCTCCATTTACATCTTCTGTTTGTCTTTTAAATGTGTATATGTGTTGCACAGACTCTGACCTCAGATTCATCATCATCTTCCTCTGTGTGGTTGCTATGATTCATCCAGTCAGTCAGGTGAACACAGCGCTTCAAAGGAATAATGCATACGCACACACGCATGAATGTTTGTTACTGAGAAGCGTGTGTTTTTTGTGGTCTGTGAGTGGGACTGTTCACCATGAGTCATGTTCCTCTTTTCATTCATGAGCGTATGAAACAGAGCGAGTGCCGCTGTGATGTCAGGAGCAACATAGAGAGAAGGTAAAAAAAAAAAAAAAGGGGACGAGAGGAGGAAAAACGGTGGAGAACGTCACAGGAACATGGAGGATTTATTCCCTGTGTGACGCTCGCTGGGTCACAGCACAGCCGTGAGTACTGACATCATGTAGCTTGTTTTGTCTGCCTGCGGGCTGTTTTTTCAGCCTGTTATTTAAAGATCATAGTTGTCCAGAGAGCTGGGGTGTGTGTTTCTGCTGTGGCTCGGTCACGTGGAATTAGGCTCTTGGGTCAGGTCACACGCTTTTTTTTTGGGAGGAAACATCCTCATGGATCAGTTTTCTAAAGCAGGAGTTTGTAAATCCTATTCACAGTGTTTATTCTGCTTATTAGGAACATTGTTATCAAACTGGACACTTCTCCATAAGTTGAAGGAAGTTGCTCTTTAAATAGTGAAAGTGCGGAAAGTCACGTGTGTGTGTGTGCATCTGTGTGTGTACAAATGTATATAAGACATATGCTTATGCTCATCCACATGTACATTGCGCATTCAGTTATTGGTGCAAATGTATCTAGACTTTTGCTGGATGTAACAGCAGGTAAGGCATTACAGGGCTCTAGCGCCCCCTGTGCTGCAAGCTTACACTTCCTGTTCATGTCAGACTGTTCTTGTTATTTTCGCTAGATGTTGGGATATGTTAAAATATTAATATATTAATATATAACACTTCAAAACATCAAAACTCACAAAGAACTTCTTTGTCTTATCTGCGTGTGATCCTTGAATAAACTGTGTGTCTGGATTGTTTGACTTGTATCAATTGGCAGTAAGAGTCTAACTCTCACTTTTCCGGTTAGTATCAAATGTGGAACAGGATAAGCTTGAACAAACCAGTTTGTATGGGAAATCAAGTCTAAAGGTATATATACCCTATTCTCTGAAACCCACACTGTTCCTTTAGAGAAAGTGATGTGGTAGTTGTTTGCAGAGTGAAAAGAGCGTTGGACTGATGGTTTCACAAAGGTTCCCTGCCTGACTACCATTGTGATGTGTTAGATAGAAGGGATTTCCACCTTAACACAGAGGAAGTGTGATTTGTGGACCAAAGGGCACCAGAGCAGAGTGATAATAGACACAGAGACAAATGTAATTTGTCATTGTCGTTGTTGTCGTCTTCCTCCACTTATATAACCTAGACTTGGATAAGCGGGGGAAACCGACAATGATGACAGCGACAAATGTGATATAGGTTGTACATTCAGTTTAGAACACATCACACTGTCTGTACATAGAAGTCAGTTACTTTTATGGATGAAGCTGATCGTTCTAAATCTGAATTACTGCATCTTTAAATGTCTCCAACATCACACCATCCTTCAGTAGAAGCTGTGAATCATCTTTAAACATTATACTATAGAACTGAAAGATCTCATCACTTTATCTACCAGTTTGTGATCACGGAAAATTACTGGACATTAATGGAAATAACTGCATTACTACAACCATGCATCATTTCTTGCTGATTGTCTGCCTCCTCTTGTTGTTAGATACGTCTGCTTTTAACTGCACATGTAGTGGTCAGGGTCAGCTGAGTGTAACTGGCAGAGATCAAACAAGGCAAACTAGTCTCCTCACATTACATCTTATTAAAAAGTTGAGCTGGATAAACCATGCGTTATCCAATAATGATGTCACAGTGTGCTGACTCATCTCACAGTACACTGTGACATCACTGCCTCACCTCAGCAAGGTGAGACATTAAACCACTGGAGGATACATTACAAACACATGGTTTTCAGCTAAGTGGAGGACTGTCTTCATTATTTGGACTGTTTATCAGCAGTGTAGTGGTGTGCTGTAATACTTTCAGTGTGGTGATATATCTTGTCACGCTAAGGAGCTAAGATGCTCTAACAGTCACTTGTTACTGGATCTTAACTCGCCAGTATTTATTTTTCACAAACATCAGAAATTAAACATTGAAACATTACCTTCCTGTTTAAACAAGTTTTAAGTGTGGGGTTTTTCTCATTTGCTTAAGTACAGTTAAAGTGTTTTTTGGGGCCTCTAGAGGTCATTTGAGGAACTACATCACATGGACTTATGAAGAATGAGAAAAGTCTTTGAAATGCACCATGGGAAAAGGAAGGGAAACTGTTGTAGAAACAGACATTTATGGTAGCTGGTTACATACTGAGATATGATGAATGTGTGTGCGTGTGTGTCTGTGTGTGTGCGTGCGTGCGCACGCATGTGCGCGCATGTGTGTGTTTGCATGCGCAGAGTGAGATTAACCTACACACACACAGTCAGAGACTGAAAAAGAGCATTGTCATGCTGCTGCAGTTACATCATTAAAGAAACTGTGATGCCTTATTTGGCATTTCCTGCGTTTCCCTTTCAGCCAATCAGATGCTGACTCAGTCCTCTTGGCTCTGGTCATGTTGACACTGCAGGTGATACGACAGAAACGTATTTAGGCCTGAGCATAAAGCCACAACCCCAAATGTTTGATTTAACAGTGGATCTCAAAAATAATTTTATAAGACTAAGAATGATGTTTTCATGAAGCTGTGGGAAAGAATCTGTTATTGATGATCCAATCTGGTCGAGATCTGCTTCACATGTGTATTGTGTGTGTATTTAGTGCATCAGAGAGGGCAGACTGTCATTGCTGGCATCTGGTCGTAGCTACGAGCTACCTCGTTGTGCGTATGAGAAGCTTTTGCAGAAAGATAATGAAGTCTACGGGTCACCGGATAAGGAGGAGGAGGATGAAGAGGAGGTAGAGTTATCTCCAGTTGCTGTAGCCGGATGTGGGAGCGTCACTGCCTCATCAGCAGCTCAGGTTGGTCAAGGCTAGCTTAACTCAGTGGTTTATACATTATTCTTTCATTGATTAAAGCAGCATCATATGAGACCAAGACCCAGCAGGTAGTGACACTATAGACATAATTAATTGTATCTGTGCAGCTGAGTTAGTGTTTGAAACATGTGCTTCCCTCAGATTGGTTGCCAGCAGGCTACCGCAGTTCACTGACTGGACTGCAGTCTGTAATAAACAGAGAGGTATTGACCTGTAGCTGACATCAGTGTTGCCGTGGTGTGTGACTGTCAGCTTGTATGGAATAATGAGCACGATGACTGTTTAGTGCCGCAGGGCACGATGACTAATGTGACTGTGGCTCAGAAGGTAGAACGTCTCCTCCAGTCCTTATGTCCACATGTCCAAGTGTCCTTGTCCAGACAATTTACCACTGTGTGTGTGTATACATATGCAGTCAATTGTTTTCCTTTCTGTGACCTATTATAACTGGTAAACTAAAGGATAAAACAAGCTGATACTTAATGATTGATCCAATGACTGTAGACAGAGCTGAGGAGAGAACAGTGGAGACGAGGGGAAGAGGAGATTAAGAATGTGGCAGGTATGGTGAAGGTGAAGATGAGGAGCAGAGAATCGGATAAGACAGAAGTTCAACAGTAGAAATCAAGACTTAACGTAACCCAAATCCGAAGGTTTACCTCCTCCTTACTAATGTCTAACCTGTCGCAACATTAACTCTTAAACCTTTACCCTGACTTTACCAACTCTATCATCCACAAATGTAAGTTGTAAAAGTGTAAAAGTTCTAAATGTAAAAGTTCTAAACTCAAACCTTTCCCTGTATCATATAGTGAAGTGTTTGACCTATACTGCCACCTGCGGGCAGAGGAAGTAAAATTAAATAAAAAAAAAAAAATTTCACATTAACCTCAGGCAGTCCACCCTGGTGTGTGTGTGTGTGTGTGTGTGTTATTTACCTGTGGAACGACAAGAATGTGTGTGTGTGGGCGAACAGCGTGATCTTACCTGTTGTGAAAGGCTGTGTGTGCTCGCGCGTGTGAGTGTGTGTGTGTGTATGTGTACGTGGTGGTTAATATGTGTGTATGCGCTTCTCTGTCCCTTGTACACTGAACTGCTCCCACTCTGAACTTTGCCTCCTAATCACACTGTGCGCCCTTTGTAGCTTCATGTGAGTGCAGAGTTGTGTGTTTTTGACAGCGATAGTTAGTGACACAAACAAATACATGATGGGAGAACAAAAAAAGTTGAGAGAAAGACGAGTCAATGGAGGAAATGAGAAGACGGGCGTGAAGTGTCAGTGTCTATAATTAGCCATCATAGATCATCATAGTCATAAGGGACTCATGCCGAGCAGAGGATGTAGTGACATGTTTGAAGTCAACTCCATAACTTCTGTAGATAAAACAATCGTGTCGCTTGGAAAAACTCCAGCTACCGGACAGCTCCTTCTATCTCACTAAGACTCTCATCTAACATCAGTTCTACAATATTTTCTTAAGTCCTATTGTTATACAGACATGTCTGAAACATAGATGTTCATTGAACCTTCCTGCATATCTTCATTGACACAGTGTGGTGACCATATTCAAAGTTCCCCTTCCTCCCACGTTAAAAGGTATTTGCTATTACTGTTACAATAAATGACTGAAAGAACAAAGAACAAAGGCCTGTGCACACATGCACATCTTATGTGAGCACAATGAATACAATCAACCTCCTTCAACCCTATAGACAAACTAGTAGCGCCAATGAAGATCGCCTACTTGACTGCCTCATGCTTAAGTTAACATACATTGCGCCGTATAACAGCACTGATATGAACTAGTCCACTTTATGAGTGAAGCAGGTAAAGGGACCTTTGCCAGCCACAGTTCCTCATTGGCCTGCCACAATGCACCCAACTGGTTTTGATCACTTGGGCCAAGATGAAACAGGAAATCAGAAGCAGCTAAAGACACAATGATTACATGATGCTAAAAACACAGAAAAGGAAGAAGTATATAAAATCAGATGATGTAAATGGCAGTTTAAAGTAATAGTGGATTTGGTTGACATTGGGGCATTTACCACTATGGCATAATAACATCATAAGATAATAAAGAAAATGATTAGTTTAAGATTTGCTAAAGAGAAGATATAAAGAGCGTAATTGAACCATAACAGTGTGAGAGTGAATTAAATGTTAATATTCATTAAGGTGGTTCCAGCTGGTATGTCATTACAGTGATGAGAGTTACAGCGAGGAAACTGTAAGTCATAAAGCTCCATGTGACACTTCTGAAAGCAATGTGTTGTAAACGGCAGCTCGGGATTGTGGGTAAAAAGCTGGAACTGTGAGGGTATCAGGTGACCTGATGATGAAGTGGTGAAGAATTAGGTAAAAGTTCATGATGAGCAGGGGGGACGGTACACACACAGCGTGTTCATCGTGTGTGTGTGTCATTTTGTGTGTGTGTGAAATCAGTGATCTTTTCCCGCCTTCTCAACTGAAGGCACCTCTCTGAATTCCTTATTGCTAACTCACTTCCTGCTCTCCTCCACCACCTGTCAGGCTGTCAGAAACACACACACAACCACCGCAGTGTGTGAGGATAAACCACAGGCATTCATGTTGTGTTGTGCTTGTGTGTATTAATGTGTTGTAATGCGCGTGTTTTGTGGCTTGAAGACGGTGAAGCTTAAAATCCAAACTCACTCCAGAGAGGGAGGCTGTCTGCTCGTTTTTTTGCCTGTCGAGTCAGAGCTGGTGTGACGACACTTGTAATAGTGTTGCACTATGAATAACAGACATACACACACCTACAGCGAACACTCAGACACACAGCGGTTTGTAGCAGGCGTGTGGTGGATACAGAGATACTCTCCGCTGGAAGGGAAGTCGACAGATGTTTCTCAGACTGGACCAAAACTACACAGTAAGAAACTTCCAGCTGTCTGACTGGTTAACCACTGGTTACATACTGATGACGTTTATCAATCGTTTAGTAATGACTGGTGTTAGCTGCTATTTAATGGTGTAGTTACATGACATTAATAACAAGCTTTGGCTCTGACTGTTCATCCTCCTCCAACATTTTCTCCTTAACTCATTGGGAATATTTCAACATTTACTTCAAATGAAAAACAAACAACAAGTTGCTCTTGTTAATTATAATGTATTATTATATGTACTGTGAAATAACAAAAAACAGTGTCAGTAAAATACAAGAACGTACTTTACATAACTTTACATGCATTACATAACACTGACTGTGTAGAAGTCCTTGTTCCACTAAAACAGCTCTGACCCATCAGGACATGGACACAGGTGTGTTCATGGGCATTTAGCAGCAGATTCTTTAGGTCCAATTTTTTATGGGCAGGACTCCATGGATCTGGATTGTTCTGGGATCAGTCAGCACCTTGGGATGTTTGTCACGTGCTGCAGCGCACGTTGCTGCCCTCAGGGAATGTCATTGCCACGAGGGGGTGTGTTTGCGTCTGAATCAATGTTTAGGTTGGTCGTGTGTGATGAGGATTTACTCGGGGCAACATGTTGAACTGCTGTCAAACATTGGTGGTGGGCTAGTGGCTAATAAAAGAACTGAAAATATGCTAGACATCTGGGAACATGCTAACGCTGCCATGTAGCAACGTATGAATGTAATGTTTTATTCTAATACTAGTCTCTTGTTTTTGTCACCATTTGAAAATGTTTATGGTCATTTCAGTCATATGTTTGTAGTGATGGTCAACGGGCTGTGTTACATCCATGTGGAGCTCTTAATCTAAATTACCTCGACTTTACGACTTTACCTTCTCTTTATTGTTAGAGGTGACCGGACGTCCTGTCACCGGTGCATTTAGATAGGAAATGCTTAAGACGTCTCTCCACCTCACAGCTCTCTGTGAGCCATGTACCTTCAAGACTTATTCACACCATCAACCTAGGTCTAATAACTTGAGTGCACAGCTTTGGGATCTGTTTAAACTGCAGGATACAGCTTTGGTTTAAGTGAGTCATGTGGCAGAAAACTCAGTTCTGGACAACTTTGACTTTATCCATGTGACGTGTTTCCATTGAAATTAATACAGGTGAGACTGTTCACATAGTCTCTCTCTCTCTCACACACACACATACACACACACACACACACACACACACACACACACACACAGCGCTGACTCAGCATTTTATTGCCCCAGGTTTTGTTGCTGTTCCTGGAATCAGGGCGGTGATGGTCGGGCGTAGCACTGATCTACCTTTTGCACCACAACAACGTCACATTCATAAAAGCTTTAACTCCACACACACACACACACACACAAAGAAAAAGAAGGCTGGTTAGAGACTGTGTTCTCGCCTTCTCTGTACAAACACAAACACACACATGCGCAGTGGAACAGGTTAAAGGGACAATTTCATTCAAAACCACAACTGAAACTCAACTTGACTTTGGCATCTAATCCAGTTTCAGTGCCATTTGCTTAGAAACACGAGGTTTCAGCTCTGCACCCAGAACACCGAAGCTGCTGTCAATATAACCACAGGAACAAAAAACTATTCAAACTATCCCTTATGTTATAAGAACTACTGGCATCTCAGTAGGAAACCTAGTTCAAATCCAACATTAAAAACAGCAATTCTTCCTCCCGAAGCTTATGTCATCAGTTATTTCAGTTACATCCACAACCATATTGTCTATAGGGTCTATAGACTGTGTTACTATGGTAACAGCTGTGTCTGATTAAGTGGACTTACTTTTGTACTAAGTTTATGTGGATCCACACATGGCTTTGGGAACCTAGAAATGATGAACCGACCTGGTGTCAGTGATGCTGTACATATTCGCGACCAGACTACATCAAAATACATCAAGATGGATTAAACAATTTTAACTGTGTATACATGTAGCTATGAATGTGAAGGGTAATTACTAGTGTGAAGAAGACTAGTGTGTCCATGACCCCTGAACTCAGTGTGGGTGGTGTTCATGCCAAGAGAGGAAATTGTCCATTATTATTGTGACCTTTAGCCTCTAGTCTCCTCAGTGTGATGCTGAGTGTGACTGTGGACATGACTGATGTCCCGCAGGGAGCGCATGTGAAGTGCGTCCGCTTTCCCACAATGCCCTGTGTGTACAAAGAGGAGATGGTGGTGGTGGTAGTGGAGATGGGGAGGGGGGGGCAGGAAGTGCAGCCACTTGGACAGAACCTCTCTTTGCCTCTGGCATTGCCATGGTGATGGGTTGGTTTTTTTTTTTTTTTTTTAAATCAAGGCCTTCGGCTGCTCTCATTCTTCTGCTGTTTGCCATTCACTTCATATCATGGTGGCTAAAAGAGCACAGGACTGTGGAAGTGTTTCTTTTACTGACTTGACCACAGAGTAGAGATGGTGTGTGTGTTTGTGTGTGTGTGTGGTCCTAATGTGGAGTTTGCTTCCAGTCACACTGTGTGAAATTAGGTGGTATTTATTCCCTGTCATGTTCCTTTGTGTTGGATCCTGTCCAGCAGCTACAAACACACACACTTGAATGAAGGAAATGCTTCAGAGAGATGGAGAAGGAACTCGATCAAACACACACTCCCACATGCCCACATACATATACAGTGTGGTGACAGCTACGTATGGACACACATGCAATAGATTAGATCCATAGCCCGCTAGCACGTGGGTGTGTGCTTCCTTCTCTTTACTCACATTTTTTGGCTTGTTTGAAGGAGACACACCCACACACACAGAGAAAGACAGGGAGGGAGCGTGTAAGTCTGTCACTGTCAGGAGCTATCACTGGAGGCAGCTGCTTGGTTACAGGATGGTGTAAGAAGAAGTAACAACGAGTGGAAAAGTTAAATTGTTTTGATGAGCCATTTGCTGTGAGTGTGGTCAGATTCTGACGAAAATGTGGGAGGCAAACACACACATCAAGACACGATATGGTGAGTGAAAACAGACGACAGCAATAACTGTTGATCGTGGGTTTGTAATATGCAGTCCCAATGCTGGTTACGCCTGGATTTTAGCTTGTTTACAGCACAGTATATGAGAGTGGACGAGTGTGTAAGTGTTCAACACTGCTCTATGCAGAACTCAACGTTGTCTGTGTACCTGTGTATGAACTCAGTCAGCAGAGGGTAAGACGATCTGCCGGGCTCTGATCCATCTCTCCAGCAGACCGGCAGAGGCTATGTGTGTGTGTGTGTCTGGTTTTTCCTACATTATGGGGACTTAAACCTGTTTACACACTCACATTATGGGGACCTGTCGTCATTGTGGGGCCAAAAATCAGGTCCCCATGATGTAAAAAACAAAAAAAATAAGGTGAAGACATGACTTAAGGTTTAGTTAAGGTTAAGGTCAGGTTTAGATAAAGGTTAGACAAGTAGTACCAACAAATGGGATCTCTAAGGTTTCCAGGAAAGTCTCCAGGAAATGAATGGAAGTCAAGGAAATGTTCCCACAAGGCATGAAATGTGTGTGTGCGCGTGCGTGTGTCTGGGATTATTGGTGAGATGCCAAATACTGAAAAGGAGCAAAATATCCCCATGTGTTTTTTATCTATCAGTAGATGAAATTGCTGGACGTGAGGAAGTTAATCAGTAGCAATCAAACACTGTTTATATGGACTCTTGACTGACAGACAGACAGACAGACAGACAGAAGACTTTACTGACCCTGTTGGGAGGCTCCCACAGGGAAATTGAAGATATGGAAATGAAAATATTTTATAATTTTATACTATGACTAATATATTAATACTACATTCATTACATTACATTCTGCAGTTTACTTGTATTGAGTGTGTAAAGATTTGTTGTATGTGCACAACCAATTAGAGTTGACGTTAGAGTTGATTGGATCATTGAATAAACTACAGGTCCTAAGCGCCACTTACAGTGTAGTTTTTGTTTGATAACAGCTGCTGTGGTTCAATAGTGTTTTCATATTTTTCTTGTGAGCTTTTATGGTTAAATTTATACCACATTCACCATCTTAGAGTAGCTTAATAATATATTCAAATTTTCCAGTTAACAGGTTGCTGTGGCTCTGGAAGTAGAGGTGGCGGTGTAGAGGTGAAAGGTATATAGATGAGTACATTGTGTATAAATGATGTGTATAAGCCATATCAATGCAGTCCATTTACCATTTAACACTACTTACAGTTGATGTGCAGCCGGGGCTAATGAATATGTCATTGTCACTGAACAAACTGAAATGTTCACCCATGAGTGGCAGTAGTTAATGATTTGTACCATTCATCCTGAGGGGAACAACATGTCATGGGAATCCATCCAGTACAACACTTTAATTCACAAAACCTGTTACTAGTGGTGGTCATGAAGTTATCAAGATTCATCCTCAGGAAAACCGTGAATGGCTGTTGTGAATGTTGAGCCAAAGCATCAGTCACACAATGTGCTACTTTATTAGATAAGTGGTTAACCTGAACTGCAGGTGACACTGAATGAAAAGTCAGTAGATTTCATTCTCTGAGGAACGTGACTGTTCCACATTTCAAGACAAATACATTGAATAGTTGTTGTCATATTTTGTTCTGGATGAAAGTGGTGGATTGATCATTAAGACCAAACCCGTAGTTATGTCAGGGGCTGTCATGTCAATTTATCTATTCACTACCTCCTACTTCTTATGACCCTGTTGGAATCTACATTATAATTTAAATATACAAGAATACTACTGTCGCTGTATGAATATGTCCACCTACATATGTTCTACCAGTTGTACAACTTTATAACAACTTCATGTTTCATTTCTCAGATGTCACATGATTATAGATACATATTGACCTTTCATTCATTCAGTGCGGGAATTTCCACTGGCACTTGACTGAGCACATTGCTAATCCCCAACATATTTGTTTAACTTCCCTGCCATAATTTCTCTCTTGTACCTGCTCAGCCTGTCCAAACTAACAAATCAGAACAGCCGGTGACGTGGTGTCCGCCTTACATCATTTCCTGCTGGGCGGGGATCTGGCAGCAGGCCACGCCAAGCGTTTTGTTTGAATTGAAAGTAGCAACACAGAGCCAATGTCACAGCAGGGTGTGTTTATGTGCCGGGCGTTAACATGCTGTGAGAGCCTCTGACTCTGCAGCTCTCACACTTCTGAGGAACAGGAGCTGAAAGATCATCATTCCGTCTGATGTGTTAGGTGTGTGTATTTTACAAAACCACACAAGAGACATCAATGTAAAATCAAGTCAGAAAAATATAAATGTTCCAGTGCTGATGCAGGTATTTACAGTCTCTGGGTTCATGCTGCAGTCAGACTGGAAGGGTGACGTGAAATGCTGTGGAAAATCAGGCAGAACAGGATATAATGTGGGCTGGATGGCTTTAGTGTTCCACAGCCTGAAAATGGCACAAATATCACTACTTCCTGAATTAAAGCTCCACCTTATACCTCTAATTGGCTGGATATTCCTGACTCAAAAGTTCAGTCAGACTGAACTTGTGCGTTGTGCTACTTGAGCTAGATGAACAAGATTGGCAACAGGAAGTGTACGTCCTGTTCTTCTTTGAAATTAATGAGGACCACATTTTGGCATTTAGGGTTATTTGGCAGGATACATTAAGATCTGAGTGATGACTGATGATCCATGTTGGAGGTGTGGCCATCTATCACATTATCTCTGTGCTCTCTACCCATGCAGAACAAGAGAGGCAGAAACCTGAGGCAGTGATCTGATAAATTGCTGAATAACTGGGTAAGTGATGTTTTTTTTTTTTTTCTTTTTTTTTTTTGTATTGCTGAATTATTGAGAATAATAACGATTTTACTTGGCTGATAAAACATGATAACTCGCTGTGACTTGGCGCTTGATGTTGTTACACATTACCTGAGCTGGCGAAGCTGGTTTCTGATTGGCTGATTTCATTCAAGCTGAAGTCAAACTGAACCTTTAAATGTCACTCAGTCCCTTTTAGTTCAGTCCATCTGAATCAAATGCCTCTGCGCAAGATGGAACTACTTTCTCTTTCCTTGCTAAATGACAGTGGAAGGATACGTCCTGGCAGCAGCATGTAGGTTTGTTGCCAGGACACAACAGTGGTGGTAAATCTGTACACAACAACCTCAAGTCATTTTACCCACTAGATTTTCCTGACTGCAAATACTGAAGCCTCATATTAGCTTCCTGGCATGTTTGCTTAGAATGATTATGTAACAACATGTTTTATTATGTAACTATATTTTATATAATAACTATAGCTAATAACCAATGTCAAAGTACATATGGTATATAGGTCATATTAAGTTAACATTTGCAAAGTGTGTTAGTGTGTATCTGAATCAAACTGAATGAGCAACTGTTTTAATGGGAAGCCGCTCAGCCATGGTCTTATTAGATTACAGTGACGTATTGACCCAAACTGTCACTGTCAACGGTAGCTAAGGGAGCTTCATGTAATGTTTTCATATATACTGTTTTTAAAGCTCTCTAAAGTTGATCTGTCTCATACATTGTTCAGTTGAATGCAAGATTATGGGCGTACTGACAGAAACTGGGTCAACAGTTCATACGAGCCCTTAGTGCCTATCAGTCTGTCATTACAGCCGTGTCGTTGTCATTGTTGTTTTCAAAGCCTGGCAGAATTTTGGAGGGTGGGGTCATGACTTCTTTCTGTTAAACAAGACGAGGCAAGGAGCCACCGCCAAGTGTAGGGCACCAAGTGAGGGGTCACCTAAATAGCCTCATGAGCTATCATCTTGATGGCAAAATATTAAAAATGATGAGGTACTTATTGAAATAGGTGTAGCTTTCATTTGATAATACAGGCTGAACAAGATATGCAGTTCTTCCTTAATCAAAACAGTCACGTCACTTGACTGTGTTTGTGTGTCGCTGGATCATCTTATGATTTTGAGTTGTCTGTTCATTTGGACTGAAGGATAAACTGAAAATAATTCGATGGTCAATCCTCAAGGTCACCATGATCTCACAAATAGATTTGTGGCTATGACTTAAGATTGACAAAAGTGAACACGAATGTCAAATGTAGTGTAGTGATGTGTAGTGATGTGTAGTGTAGTGTAGTGATGACATTTCTTATCCAAACAGTTAACTTCACTGAGACGCATCACGGTTTGTAAAAACACTTCTCTGGCTGTTCTTCAGAGCAGAATGAGAGATCAGATCAGGCGGCTGCGGATCGTCCACTAATTGTAAGGTTCGTGGTTTGATTCTCATCTCCTCCAGTCCACATGTGGAATTGTCTTTGGGCGAGATACTGAACTGAATGTGTGTGTATGTGATTAGAAAAAAAAAAATGTACGGAAGTATGTACAGGTATATACAGATCTATAAAGAGGTATATTTTCTATCCATGGACATATTATTACAACCTGGAGTAATAGGATGTCCAGTGTTGACATAGATGTGCAGGACATTATTGAGTTTTCTTCCGAGGGAAAATAGAATGTTCCACTTCTACACAGTCATCGATTTTTAGACCGAGCTGGCTTTACTTCTCATGGGAGCAGTTCACTGTTACTGAACAATCACTGTTCAACTGTGATGGAAACTACTTCCTCTGAGGAGACTGAGAGGGCGACGAGTGTGATCTACAGCTACTGTGACTATCATATGTTTCTAATCGATACCAATGAAATCAAGTCCGTCAACATGAGGATTTGGGTCAGAGTGCTATTAATATAAAACCCTAAGGTATTTGTACAGGGACACCTGTGATCTCAGGCCTGTGGGCACCCACTCCACCACTTCACGACAACACCACGTCTGACAACATCTTCTTCATGACAAAACAAACCAAAGTCATAGCACTTTAGACAATTGGACTTGATGAGAAAATTTTCCTCCTACGGAGCATTTGGTTCTGGGAAGTAAAGATGATGATTCACACTTCAGATTCTCTGTAAAAGAGATATTGAATGCTGAATTGAAGCCAAAAGATTTTAAAGGATGTCTGATTATTTGCACACAGACATTTACTCTTGTGCCAGCAGACCTTGGCGTGAATCTTTCGCTTCTCATTCAGTCAACACTAACAAAACACCCACATGCCCATAGCGCAGTTAAATATCAGAGGTCTGTTTGATATGGGGGACATTAAGCTGCAGTATAACAGCCATGTGTCAGCAGACAGAGATTCCTGGACTGCAACGACTCTTACTGTAACACGTCGTCATGGTGGGAAGCTGCTTGGGCTCAGAGCCAAGATGGAAGCAGAGGGGGAAGATTTACAAGGTTGTGGTTAGTGCTGACTAATGGTGTGTGTGTGTGTGTGTGTGTGTGTGTGTGTGTGTGTGTGTGGGGCTATACTTATTAATTTTGGTAAAGTGAGGGCATTTTGCCTGGTCCTCATATTTTCAAAGGGCTCTTTTAGGCTTAAGATTTGGTTTTATGGTTAGAATTGAATTCAGGTCAGGGTTAGGGTTTGTTACGTGTGTTTGTGTGTGTGTGTGTGTAAACCTAAATGCATTCATCACGCAGCTGCTGTGTGTCTGCCTGTCATTGCCAGAAGGTTTGATTTATAATGTGTGTGTGTGTGTGTGTGTGCGCGTATGTGCGTTTTCTGACTCACTGCTGCGTGGGCCTTACGAGAACTGTGGCACACTCAAAAACAATTCAGAAAAATGTGTGTGTGTGTGTGTGTGTGTGTGTGTGTGTGTGTGTGTGTGTGTGTGTGTGTGTGTGTGTGTGTGTGTGTGCGCGCGCGCGCGCGCATGTCTGTCTGTCTGTCTGAGCTGGTAGGAGGGGGGATAAGTGCTGTTATTGGCTAGGAAATGACTAAATATCTCACTTTACTGTAAGTGGGTGATGTGTCAGGATTATGTCATGACCTATTTCCCTTTCACACATGCACACACTTTCTCTCTCTTTCTTTCTCTTTCTCTCTCTCTCTCTTTCACACATACATTTTCTCTCTATGTCTCTCTATCTTAGACAGTCTGGAAGCAGTGTCCTGTAATCTCTGATATCTGAGTGACTGAGATTGTTTTTTCGATAACGTGGCCTCGTACTCTCAGGGTGACTCCACATGACATACACCATCTCTGTCTTCCTGGCAGTGTGTGTGTGTCCCTGATGAAGAGATGAAAAGCTATGTCCACCCCTCACCCCCACCCCCCACCCCTGACCTCTCTTTGTGGCCTGTTTTCCAGTTGTTACACGCTGCTATTTTTAACCCTGCTTCAAACTGGCCTGTTTAGGTATTTTATCTGTGTCCAGGGGGGACGGTCCTCAGCCAGGACGGCTGGCCACCCCTGCACTGGGAGTGGACTGTGATCTGTTCCCGGAACAGAGTCCAAACAAAGCCAGATGTTTGAATTTCTTAAGAAGAAGTTTTGTTTTGTCCCCTGGAAAAGGATTGTGAGAGAAATGCATCAATCTTGTTTGTGTTGAGGAAACACAAGGATTCTTGAGGTTTATCCTGTGAAGGAGACTCATATAGCCAGTTGTTATCCTCATAGGATAACAGGTTGTCTTTGATCCATTCTGGATTCTTTTGCTGATTGTTTTTATCTAATGATCCAATCAAAGTTTCACCCTCTGCCTCATGCTAGAGAGAGACGTCAAAGCCATATTTCTTTGGTTATTATCAGAAAGTAGCTATATTGGTGATTCGACACATGTCTATTGTCTTAAACCACTAATTGGTAGTTTTTTGATCAGTGACTGTCACAGCCTCACCTCAAATCGACAGGATATGGCTGCATCACATTCCAATTGTGTCATGATTGAGACATTTGAAGGAGGATTCAGAGTTGTCCCAGTCATGATATATCTAGCAGTGCTGAATCAGTCAAATATCTTCCAGCATATAAAGCAAGCTAGATGCCAGATGCTGCCTTTGATCCAGCCTCTTTCTGAACTCTCAGAAATGTCAGGCAGTTCTTCAACAGACACCTGAGACTAAATAACATCTGAGAGAAGTAAGAGAACTCCAGAAAATATTAACGAATCGATTCAGTTCAATGGCCATAATCAACACATTGTTGTATAATGCAAGTCACAAAACTAAAGGTTGTAGAAATGAATGAATGTCAGTGCTTGTGCAGTGCTTTTGTCAGCAGTGTCTTAGTGTCTTCGCTGTGTTGAGATTATGTGTGTGTGAAGCGCTGTGAGTCATAGCTGACAGTGTCATTATGCTCCTCAGCTCAGATTGATGCTCTCTATTGCAGCCATTAGCTATGCCTCCATTAGCATAACTCTACATGCTGGGATTCGTGGTCGACCACCCTCCTCACCCCTACTGGGCTTTTATGCTGCATGACCTCTACCTGAACCGTACCACTGACGCATATTAACATACACAGGAACCTAAGGCTACTCAGTCTGCTACAGCATGAGCCGCTGTGGGGTAATGTCATTGACGAGATAACAGCAGCGGTCTGTCTTACAGTCTATAAATCCAGACATTGAGGATATATGTTAACAGTAATAAATGGAATATAGGCAAATACAGTGTGAAGAAAAATGAACAAAATATAATATACTTGGAGATGAGCAATGCTGAAAGTCTGCAGAGAGTTTGATGTGGTCTAAGAGAAGCAATATTTTTAGGACACAATACAGGGGCCAAGCTCAAAACACTTTTCTTTAGAGAACTAGCTGTAAGTAATACATACATTTCCTTTAATGCAGTCTCATTGAGGTTATAATACATGATATTTGGTTATGAAGGTTTGCTATCATCACGTCTCAGTGTCTGAAAGCTCTTGGCAGTCACTTCCAGCTGTAGTGTCCCTGAAACCACTCCTGTCATGGTCAGTGGGATTGTAAAGGAACCGGTTCCAGCTGAATGTGGGTGAGGGCGGCTTTCACATTGGACAGGTCACCAATCCATCAGAGGGTTGACACATAGAGACAGGGCAACCAACCAATCAACCTGCATGTATGTAAACAGCCAGGGTATCTGAAAAAAAAAAACAAGCAGACATAGAGTTGTGGTGCTTACATACATGTAAACTCCACACAGAAAGGTTCAAATGTACAATAAAACATAAATGGCAAATAAATAACCGACTTAGGATAGAGCCGTGTGGACACCCAGTGCTGATGGGCTGTGATTTGTGATGTGGTTTAATGAAATAGTATGGCTCTTTTCCATGAGGTTGAAGTTTCACTTGTTTTTAATAAGGTTTGACAATGTTCAGTATAACCAGGTTATGGTGCCTGAGATGAAAGATCTTTGCCAGCTTGTTGCTAAAGTAGAACTTTGTGTGCATTTGTGGTGGATAGTCCCTCTGCTGGATAAAAGGAGTAACTGTCTCTCAAAGATGTGAACAGCGTTTATTGGGGTGTGCTTGGGGTGTGATATGACCTTGTCGGACTCTTAAAAGTGCCTAATGTTCCAACATTCAGAAGAGTTATTGGCATTGGAAAAGGGAGAGCTTAATGGGAATACTTTGATTCAGCCTTTTTAATCATGGTGGTGTAGATGCTGCCTGAAACATAACCAGTCTTCTGCAGAGTCACAGGAAACAGTCTGATTATTTTTCGGTATTATGTCTATCAGCAACAACATTAAAAGGTCACTATAAGTTATATGATCAAGGACAGAGACGTTAATGAACAGTGAAGTTTTTTTTTTTTTATAAATGTAATATGACAAATGAGCAGGAAACATTTGCACAGTTAGCTGTGGTTTGTTCTCCTCTGGGACTCTGTAGCTGCTGAATTCGGTTGCTCACCAGTTGTAGTTGCAAACAGTGTTTGCATTGAACAGACTTGTGTCAATCAAGGGCAGCGAAGTGAGACCTTTAATGTCCTGCGCAAAGTTTTCACTTCACAAAATTTCACATTGCAAAGTTTCACATCGTAGGACTTTGTCATCGGCGTCATCTTATCTCCATAATAAATCTTTTTGTTTTTGACAATGAAGCAGGTTGGATTTTTCCTCTACTTCTTTAACGAGCCTGTACTGTCCAATTATAATGATTGAGAACTCTGCATTTTTTAAAAAATAAGTTAAGCTAGTAAACGTTGCAGTAAGGTTGAATGAAAATCAAACTCTTGTAATGTGTATTGTCACTGATTGCTCCTGGGGGAAACATTTAGTAAGAGTGGAGGAGAACAATTTGAGTTTTGGCACTACACACACACACACACACACACACACACACACACACACACATGCACACATTGCGGACACCTGTATAGTATGGCTGATTTCCCAGAGATGAGTGGTTTGGTTCTGTGCCAACGTTCATTACTATTCTATGGAACATTAATGCAGGGTTGTGTTATTGGTATATTTACCTATTTTGTGATTCACCATTTGTAAAATGGAGCACTGAATCAGACATCTTCAGTTTCGTATGCCAGTGTCAGAACAGATATGTGTGAATAATCAGAAGCTGACAGGAGGATCAGTTTTACCAAACCTAACCCCTAATCAGAATCTTCATGTCTGGACACAACAACATACCAATGTTCATCACTGATTCACCCACACACTGTCATGTGCAGACTGCTTTCTCTGAGTATCTAACTCATAGACTTGTTATGAAAGAACTGCATTTGACTATTGGACCTCAGAAAAGTAGCAAAAGTAATTATATATCTGTCTAATGTCATGTCTACCTCTGCTTCCAGGCACCGAGGCAGTGAGGACAGAGAGATAGAGCAGCAGGGAGGATGACCTCACCATCGCCGTGGGAGCCAAGGCCATTCATGTCAGGGGTGTGTGTGTGTGTGTGTGTGTGTGTGTGTGTGCCTCTGTTTCATCATGTCACTTCCTGGGAGAGAATAGAACAGGAAGCCGGAGTGAGCGCCAACAACAAGCACTCGCCTCACCTCCACAAGGAAGCCTTTCTCCCCCGTGAGGAGGGATGTGTGTGTGCGTGCGTGCGTGCGCGCGCGCGCGTGTGTGTGTGTGTGTGTGTATGTGTGTGTGTGTAATGTCTGTATTCATACTGTGAAGGGCATTTGCGTGAGCCTCTACTGTCTCTACTTACTGCTCATTTCTTTTACTTCGCTGCTTTCTCCAGCTTGCCCTTTTCACATAGTGTGCTGCTGCTGCTGCTCCTTCTACGTCTTCCCTGGGTAAGTAACACACCCATCATTTACATGATGTTAAAGAAAACATGACCAATCATTCCTCAGAGGGCCTGTACGTCTATATTGACACGAAATTTATTACCTCATGAGAAACAGTGGTTTGTATATCTGACACTGACCTTTGACTGTGACAAATTCCAGGAGAGATGCAGGTAGACAGCCTGCAACACCTTGGTCACTACAGATCATGTGACAAGTCATTGTTCAAAGACCTTTAAAAGCCTCTGCTACAATGAAGAATTTGTTGTAGCCTCGTTGTCATGACGACTTGACCTGTTATGTAAGTCGCCGGCTGCCATAAATAGTGAGTACAGGTCTTTGTGCTGTGACACGAGACACCGCCAACCACACACACACACACACTGTCACCATTTCCTCCAGCAGGACAGTGTCACAGGAAACAGAGGTGCAAAGCCTCTGAACAAGCACGGCCTCTGTAACAAAATATTTAAACTAGTGTGGATTATTTTTGTTCATCAAACACAGAGGCAGATCAAAGAGAAAATAAGCCTGAGTTGAAATGAGTTACGGTCATAAATTGCAGGAATAAAGCAATGTTAGTGTGTCACAGCAACAGCAAGATCCAAATTGTAATCCAAATTGTTTAACAAAAGTGCATTGCTTGAATTTTTTATGTCACAACAATATATATAGTTAATTCATTACAGTTAAGATCATGCAAAACAAGTCAGAAATAATGTAACTGAATTCATTACTGTGTTATTCTCATGGTCTCTGTTCTCGCTGTCATGTTTCAACTGATAGTAGAATTAAGAGAATTAATGTTAATGTTTGGTCTTGTTAGTGTTACAGTCTGTGCCAAACTCTTCACACAACCAAAGTTTTGGATCATCACTGCAGCGTCAGTTCAGACCTGAATGGATCTATAGCGCCTTCCACAGGACAGCAGTGTTTTGTTCTTATGGCCCAGTGACAGCAGTGTTTTCTGTAGAGATCTGACAAGATCTGGTATTTTTTAACTTATGTGTTGTGAGTGTGGCTCATGCTAACGCTACACCCACCCCCTCTGCTTCAGAGATTTGATTTAGCTGTATTTATCATCTATTTTTATATCATCTCAAATGATTATTTTTCATTAGCTCCACGGATTAGCTACGGCCGCTAACTAGGGACCTAAATTTGGGGCAGCTCGTTCATGTTTTTGGACTCAGCTGCAAGTGGTCCTGAGTTAACATGAGTCAGCTCATATCAACTCAGATAGAGACTCAGTTTACCTGTAGAGACTAAAATATTAACCTGTGAGAAAACAAGATGTGCTCATTTTGTATGAATTATCTTCACATTTAAAAGTCTGAAATCAAGGAACATGTCCCTATTATTAATTTACCGAGGCTTGATTAACATATTATATATGTCAAATATATATCTATATGTCGAGTTTGAGTGAGATTCCAGATGTATACAGTCCTAAAAGAGAGTGCATTGTAAAATAAATCAAATAAAATCTAAAACTCCACACCACTGGTTCATCTCACCGCTGCAGCTGTGGTCTGAAACCAATATGTCTTCCCCCAGAAGCTGGTTTCACATGGTGGTTTAGATGTGTGTTTCTGTTGTCTAGCACCATTTGAAATCAGTGTTCTTGGGGACAGGAGGACAGCTCCAGCAGTGAGTGAGCCCCAGGGGGACGAGCACAGGACATCCCTTTCTCCTTCCTCCTATTCCTCCACTAAAAGATAACTGATTTCTTCTGGTGCTTAGAGCTCACTGCAGCCTTCTAGCACCATTTGAAATCGGTTATAAAACTGTGGATCATTGCATCTGTGAGTCTTCAGCAAAACAACCAGAAGAAAGTTACTACTGGCTCCTTGTTTTGTGACTCAAGCTGGAAGAGATCAGTCCAGGGGTAAAACAACACTTTTTTCACAGACATTTTCTATGAACCTTGTTAACTAACTTGTTAACTGACATGTCAGTGTCATTTGTGGATAAAAAACCTTGATATTAACTCTAATAAATCTACTTGTATTTTTTGTACAAGGCAGTATTTGTGTCCTATACCCTGCGGTTCCTCCAGGCTACCACTGGAGGACGACAGAAGTCACAGAATGTCACTGAACGTGTTGTTTGAAAACCCAGAATAAAATACTACAGATCTTATAGTAAAATGTTTCCATGCATTTTTATTTCCATGAAATCTTTCACATGAAACAGATGATGGTGTCGCAGCAGAGATCTAGAGAAACATGTCTTGACGCTTTTAAGGAGTGGTACAGTTTGTATGCACATTAAAGGAAGTAAGAGTGAAGTTTGGTGTGTTTGATTGTGTTGGGCTGGTGCAGCTGAAATGTCAGGAATGTTTCAAAATGTAATTTCTTTTTGTTCCTGTGCAGCCTGTAAATGGTAGTAATCCTGTATGAGGGCTAAAAAAAAAGGACAACTTGAACAAACATGAATCACAAATGGGACGTGGAGTATTTGCGGTAATTGACTTGTCTTTTAGTAATTGGTTAACTCCACCAGATGGAGATTTTGAGATCTGATTTATTATAGATACAAAGCAGGTGTAACACAAACCCCCAAGAGATCAGTGAGGTTTTGGTCAGGTTATGAGCAGGTTATGGTCTGAGTTTTGACTTGAAACCAGCCATAGAAAGCTGCTCTTTCACCTGTCACCTCACCTTAGGACTTTTGTGAGAGAATTTTAACAGACTGATTTCTGATCAAAGTGATTCATCAACTTTTCTGGATCATTTATACTACGGATTCTGTAGATAATACTATGGGCTTGTACGTTACACAGATTTCACAAAAGTCATCCATTTATGAGTCAGATTTTTGATACTTTCCGGGAGAATAGATTTGTCCCTGATGTTTAGTTCTGATTCAACACTTAAGGGATACACCAACTGCCCAAAAAAAAAAAAAAAAAAAAATACATTGACGGTAAAGCAGAAAATTTGCCGTGCTTATAAATGTTGGGACAACTGAGGAGACTGGTCAGACCACAAGTTACGTGGAAATTACATGTCTTCCTCATGAAAACCATCCATAGTCCATCAATGAGGACATTGCCGGCTTCCAACATGGACTACTGTAGCTAAGTTCATTTGTTTCTGTTGGTGAGCTGGTCAGTTGGTCATTAGTAACTAAAGTTCATTTTTTTGGATCCAGTGTTGTGGCCAGTCAAATAAAAAAAAAAAAAAAAGTGCTCAGACTAAACAATAGGCAGTTTATTATTATAGAGTGCTGTCTTTATTTGTATGGTGACCTTACTGTCACATGTACATAACTAAAACATCACAACATCAACACAAATTTTCAGTCATAAAGGTGGTTCTATAAACACATGCGACCCAGTATGATGCAGAAACAAATAGAAACAGTGTGTCTGACTTTGTCCTAAGGTGGCCTCCATTCTCCTGCTGCCACTGGTGAACATGTTATATCTATTTTTTTTACAAAAACTAAATAATATAAATGGTCTTTTGTAGTATTAAAGGGTGTTAAAGTGGTATAAATAGAAAAAAAAGAATAGAATAAAGAACATTTCCATGTGTCCCAAATGACAAACTATTGCTGTGAATCTGGGTTAACTTCAGAGTTTGACTGATGGAGGTCTATCATTGCCTTCATGTCCCGTAACGCACTCATAATGGCCGAGATCAGAGGTGCTGGATCTTTTTCTTTTGCATTGAGTGGGTCACAAATGCTCGCTGCTACGCAGATTACGTCTTCCAAAACACCGTAGCTTATGCTGTACACACCAGGCTTCTCAGGACCAACACATGGCAAACTTCTAGTTGTGCCGTATAGCTAATTATCAAGGAGGGAAGAGAGTACAATGATTAGTTATTAATGCAATGTTGACACCTGCTACTCTCAAATGTGATTTTAAGATGAAGCATAGCAAAGTTATTTCTGATTAAGCAGTGGACACTGTATGACTCAGAAGAACTGAAATTTGAGTTTATTTTTCAAACATGAAAGTGGTTTAAAAATGGAATTAAATCTAGCCTAATATCTGAATATAGATTTACACAGACAGTATCAGCCACACTTGCTTATCTCACACTTACCGGGCTTGTCATGATGTTGAAGGTTAAGGATTTAGTGTATGACATGTCTGTGAAGATTTCAGGCCTTGGTATATTTTGTTCTGCAGCTTGGAAATCAAGACCTATTAGATGTCCATGTATGCCCTGGCCCCCGAATGCCTGTGAGATTGGAAACATATATATATATATATATATATATATATATATATATCTTTTGAAACAACACATTATATACAATTTACATAATAAAACACAACATTCCCTAACATGATGAGCTCTGACAAACTGTCAGTTTGTGTTAACTATACTTCCTTCCTCATAAAATTCAGATTTTTCATCAGTGTGAAACCTGCACTGTACTCTTCTTTCGGTCCAATAATGCTGGTTCACACACTAACACACTGTCAGTGTTTTAACATATTATTGGAGTAAAAATTAACAGAGAAACAATAGAAGGTTATATGTGTATATTGGGGAGCTTTCAGAGCAAACCACATCAATAGTGGTTGCTGAAAAGCATTGTTACACCGAATCAAACGCATATACACTGATACAGCATCACTCTGTGATGATACTTACCTGTCTAGTGTTCAATCTGTGCGTTTGTACAGCTTCATCGAATAAAGCAAACTTCTCCGAGTTCTGCGTAAAACAGGAAGACAGGAATATTACAACTCATCATTTGCAAATACTGAGCTGAAGATCCAGTATAATTAAAACTGAGCTTCAGTCTCAGCTGTAAATGAAACACCACCACTCAATACGCTGAAAGTGATAGTCAAAGTACTATGAAGGTAAAGGAAATTAGCCTGAAATTTCTCAAAGATATTGTGATTATTCATAAAACAGCTCATCATACAGTGTAAGTTTCATTCGAAGTTTCTTGTCACCATACCGTTAATTTGGGGTCATCAAAGGCTTTGACAAAGGCAACTGATGCATTCGTCTTTGCATGGAATAGACTTATACGTCCCATACTGAATATACGCAGGGAGGCAGGTTCATATATTTCACAGCACTGCTGGAACACCCTGGAATAACATGATGAAATGTTTAATTACCATTAATGGATATAAAATTGATTATTGCAGCCTGACTGTAAAATAAAAGGTTGTTTAGATGAAACCTTTGCAGCCCTCGTTGTGAATGGTAATAGTGAAAATCCTGCATACAAAAACAATCCATCTCTCACCTGTAGTAGCCCAGCTGTAGAGCCATCTGTGCGAAAGCATCAGGACTTGTCTTGATTTCTTTTAGTTCATCTCTTCCAAAATCCCACATGTATCCAATACTGTACATCATGTCTTGTGTCAGTCTGTGGTAGGGGGATGGAGAATATTAAGCCCAGAATTCTTATAAGTTCCATTAATGAACATCTTACACTATATCACTCTATATCAATATACAAATAAAATAGAATTCATTTGAATATATTTAATTTGATGTCCTCTATCTGTAGGTTGTACACTTGAAGGGTAATAATGGAATACTTGTGGTATATTGTCATCCACATAACAACACATGGAAAAGGAGATTAATTTTCTTCTTCACTTGGGTTCCCGTGCTTCCGATCACTGAGTAGTTGGTACAATTCATAACTTCAAGTTTCCCTCACTTGTCAATGTGCTGCTTCGCCTCCTCAATGTCCTTCTTGATCTCAGGCGTGATGTTAAAGTGTAGTTTCTGGGGCATAGGCAAAGACTTGTTGCAAGGCTCACTCTTCTTTGGCTTTTTCCTGTTTCCGCACAAGAAGAGAAACAAAAGCTGATACATGGGAAAGACCGAAATAAAATTTGGTGAAACTGATTTTCTTTCCAATAAATACGCTTCATGAAAACGCATATTGTAGAAACACTCCACATACACAGCTTGACACAAGCTGGATCAGGTTTTTATGGCTGACACTCGAGGGTCAAACTACATGTCAGTCCCAGATCCTGTAGATTAGTTTGGGACAGGTTGAGTTAAATGCCTCTGCTAATGTGATACTTTGGTAACTTGGTGTCATCCACAGTGGAGTTAACAATGTTTTAGAGAGTCTGATCTTCTGTGAGATCACTGCTGGGTTTGGAAACTTAGCAGTTCACCTGTGATAAAGTCCACCATGAAAATCATGGTATTAAATTGTGGTATTAAAGTCATTAGTAAACCTAATCCAGCTGATTTATTAACATGTGAGCACAAAAAAAATTAGAGGTCAAAAGCATGTTTGTTGTTGGTTTACTTACAATTCTGCTGCAACATGCTCCCATAAGCCAGCACAGATTGTACCATCAAGAACAGCATGTGAGAAGTTTGCACCACATACTCCATCTTCTCCAACAATTATCTGACAGAAAGATGACACATAAACCAAATATTAGCATTTCATCCCATGCCCCCATGTATCTGGTTGTGACTATGGTGTTCAATTTAGTAATGATACTGTAAATCAACAGTGGCTCACACAAAGTGAACTACTTTGTAGGAGTGACATGCTCAGACAATTTGTTGCCTTTGTCCCACCAGTTTTAAATTCCCAATTCCCCATTTCATCTCAAGCCAGTGCTTGTCACTGTTGAATTAACAAAAATATCCCACGACTGCTGTTTTTCCTGCTATTTTATTTACACCTGCCAAACAGGTGCTTGACCAACCAGTAGCTGTTGCTAGTTTAGCAACAAGGACCTAATCATTACCTGGCTTGCAAACATTCCTGTTGGGTTTTTTGTTTGTCTTCACTAACTGACTTCCTGCCACTAATCTTGGCACTAAATCATGAAGAGCAAAGGTCTTCCCAATTGCAATGATAGAACTGCTTTTGGTGTCAATGTAGGAGATGAAGCTACCCAAACACATGAATTACACTGGTTTGGTTGGGGTTGTATATATCTAGATATCTAGATATATACATCTAGATATATACATATATCTTATATATTAAATTAAAAAAAAAAAAAAAAAAAAGTCCAGAGACACATATCTTACACACATGCGTCTGCCAGAGGCTCAATCTGCTCAGACAGCAGCAGGCTGGCGGTGAAAAGCAAGTGAGAGAGGTGTGGTATGATAGGGAAACACTGAGCAAATATTGGAGTTGCTTTTCCCAAAGAAGGACAACATCTTGTTAATACTTCTCAGCCACCGTAGAAGGAAATGTGCCGACGGGCTAAAGATACTATTCAGCTGGTTGCAGTATACAACCTCACCACTAGATGAGAGTAAGTCTTACACAGTATGGCTTCAAGTAATAAAAAAATCATACATAATATGTATTTATCTGATTAGCAAGATTGTTCCACAGTATTTGTGTATGGAGGAAAAACATCAGCATTATAGTTTATCTTTTTTTTTATAATTCACATGCGTTAAATCACCTGCAATCCTTTGTCAAACCAACGGTTTCCACTATAGAGCTTGCTGCCTCCTCCATGCAACATCAGGCCAATAGCAGTGTTGTCATACCTCTCAGGAGGCACAGAGGGCATTGTTCCATCCAAACACAGTGTGAAGATGCTGCTTTGGATCGCTGACAAAGATTCTTTGTTGGTTTGATCTGAACAAGGACACACAAACACACAGATTTACTGCTTTAAATATTTTGTCATTAACTCATCACACTAGACTGATAATTAAAAACTTCACGCTTCATTTACATTGTGCCAAGTTATTCAGAAGTTACTTTAAAACAACCTAACAACCAGTGTTGAAAACAACTTTTCACATACTTACAACTGACTCAGCCTCTTACTAAAATCAGTGCCTCTTACAAAAGTCAATGCTTTTTCAATTTGAGTTGTGCTCACCCTTCATGAGTTCCATGTAGGTTTTGCTCCAGATGTCACGATGCTGGGTGGTGAGGATGCCTACTGGCTCCGTGTTGGGTTCTAATGATGAGTTGCAAATCTTCTTCAGCTGAACACGGAGCTCATCAAATGTCAGTTGAGTCCCATCACTGTTGTACACGTCCATCTTAAAGAACTGATTCAAAATGGAACCGAAGCAGAAAGACTGGATTAAAAACTATGTGAAGTCCCCATGCTAATTGCACTCCAAGATGCACCGTGAGATGGCTCTCAGGACAGTTCCCAAATGTTAATTTTAGAATTGTAACATTCTCAGAAGAGCTCAGACACAGCTGTTGATTCAAACCAGTGACATGTTGGTTCTCACCTGGCCGTTGTGTACTACAGAGATGTGTTTGGGGGGATTAGGGCTCCTGCAGAGGAATATCAACGAGTCCATCTTCAGACCAGGGATACGGCAGGAGGACATCAAGTGATCATACAGTTTCATACACAGCGGGTAACCTGCCAGACGCTCAACTTGTAGTGTCCCACTGCAAAACAGACAGTTATTAGACATGCAACCTGCAGTGCCAAACCTTTGCCTGGCAGTGAGAGTGGACGAGTGGACTATAAGCATTATAACTTTTTGTCATAGTCTGAGTTTCTGTAGTTAACTCTACAGAGACATGGCTTTCCCTTTCCCCCTGTATACCCTGGAGTGGTTGCCTGTAACAAGGCCAACATGTATAGATCTCCATTCACACCTACAAACACTGTAGAGTTAGAGACTATGGAAGGAAGCTGGAGTACCTGGAAAATAAAACCTACTTAGACAAACATAAAGGCCCCAACTGTGAGATTCAAACACAGAACCTACCTCCTTGCTGTAATGGATTGGATTCCTATAGAATTTTGAATGCAGTTGATATACTTTGTTGATTTTCTGGTCTATTTTTCAGCTTCACATTGAACACATATTTTTTTATTGTGCAACAGTGAATCATAACACATACAGATGACTGGAATGAATAAAACCAACCCGATATTACCTCATTCACAGTACTTACTTGTCAATCATTGCCTTCATATTCAGTAGAGCCATTATTAATTCAGCACAAAACCTAGGAAGAGAAAACAAGTTTTAATGTTAAGGAGGAACTCCAGCAATTAAGCTTTTAAAAGAGATTTAGAAACTGTGGCCACTGAGACATCCTGACTTGTGGATCTTAATATAATATATTAATGTTCCCCCTAAAAACACAAGCCCCCCCCCCAAAAAATGAAGTGACATTAGCTGCAACTGAGTGTAAGAGGCAGTGAGGTCTCCAAATGGTCAGCCCAGAAAATTAAAACTACCTATGTTATGTTGTGTATTTTCAATCTGACAATGCCAGAACAGCTCTGATGTATCAGGCCAAGGACATGGACACTGGCAACAGATTCTTTGTTGTTACAGGGTGTATGTTGGGTGAGAAACAATGTTTAGGTAGGATGACTGATATCAGCATATTCCAGGCCCTCCAAAGTGGACAGAACTCATATTAAATTAAATCGTCCTAATTAAATTAATGTTGATCTGAATATAGACAACTAGAAGCACTAGAAGTGTATGTGTGTTTACCTTGCTCGTGCGTTTTGACCCCGATAGTCCCTTCGTGGATTCAGCAGTCCAGTGTTTGAATAAACCGGAAGAGGCTTCCGCATGGCCAGATAGTCAGCCCTCACATAATCATCATTCAGCTGTAAACAATCATTACCATTACTCGAGAAAGATACATAGGAATAAAAATGAAGTTCATTAAAAGGAAATTTAGAACTCACATACTTCACAGTTAGTGAATAAGTTGCTTCATGGTGCTTTTACTTCATGTAATAAGAGATAAATGCCTCTGAACTCATGTTTTCATTTTCCATAAAGATTCCATTAATTGTGGAAGAGCTGGAAATGGTTGGATGGAGCTTTAATGTGCACAGGGATACTGTCTTTTGTTTTAACAGTAAACCATGAAAACTGAGGGTGGACGGGACTTAAATCTAAGGGGCTACAGTGCACTGTGTCAGTGACTTGGTTGCTTCTGGGAATTGTGTAACTACAGCAGAACATGACTTGAACACGTGTTTCCACACTTTCCTTGAATTTTAACGACACTGCCTTGAAGGGACATGCAGCACTATCTTCCTGTAAGCTTAGAGCTACCATCTTCCCACTTGCCTGGAGCCATTTAATATGCTACCAATTAAATACAGATGTGTAATTTCATGACCCTAGAAATTCACAATTAGAGGCTAATAAACATTTAAATGCTAGCCTAAAAAAAGCTGATTTAGTTAAAGAATGTAATTATGACAATGATTGAAAATGAACGAGCATCTGCATCATTGTTTTTTAAGACTGTTTATATTAGTTTTATATTAGCTTTATATTTATATTAGTGAGTCTTTAAGTTTTCTAGTACAGCCAGGCATTTGTTATTTGAATGAATAGTGTTTGTGAATGAGGTCCAGTTTTGTCTAAATGTTATCCTCAGGACGTCATTGCCTATTAAACTGCTGATGAGGAGCACATCTGCAGCTGTTTGTATCATTATTGAGTTTACCCAGTTCTCAGTGTTGCTTGCTTTCTCCTCCAAGCCACTCTGCAGTCTCTCTCCAAGACCTCCTGGTTTCATGAACTCCTCCACCAAAGCTTTCGTGTGCTTCAGCTCATCTGGACTCACGATGGGCTCCAGGATGTTGAGGTAGCTCTCACAGGTCTGCCTCAGAGGAGGAACAGGCAGCTTAGGCTGACTGTCCCACTCTATCAGGCTTCTGACAGCAACCCGTGTTGCTGACACTGGTTTCACCAAGTGACAGGGTTTTAACTTTCCTACGTTCACCTGAAAGAAACAAGAGTTTGCTCAAATATATTACATCAGTGTTGAGAACATGTCTATGGTGACAACAGTTATATCTCTATCAGAGCACAGGGTAAAAAAAACACTATTAAATTAAAGAAATATTTATATCTAGCTCATGTTAATAAAATTTGCTTCATGAAACAAAGTTAAGTCAAGATTTGTTACTTACCAGAGTTCTGCTGCATATTCTCAACATTGTGGTTTCAAATAAAATCCTTCAGGCTGAGACCAGACACAGACATGGAAAAGAAAGGTTTCTGATAAATGAGCGGAGTTGATAATCTCTCTTCTGCTTCCAACATTCAGAGGCTATTTGACAGAAACTACAAACAAAGACTGGTTGAAGAGGTTTTGTAAGCAGAAAGTGAGGATGTCACAAACTGTCAAACAGAGCAGCAGCCTAAAGTAAATTTGTCTATGCACACTTCATTTATCTGCATTGTTTTTCTAACCAACAGTTTGTTCATTAACTTTTTACAAATAGACAATTAGAATGTGATGGGTATTTTGTTAATACTTCGAATTGCAACCCAAAATTTACTGTGTAATTGTTCTAGAGTCAAAGTGTTTTGTTTTGTACAGCCATGAGGGTACTGGGGAACAAACAGTGATTTAATGGAATAAGGAGTTGATGATCTAATCAAGAATCTATCCTCCAGTTGTATTTTAACTACTGAGTTTTGTAATTACATGATATGAATAATGTACTGACCAATAATCATAGACATTTGGGGGGAATTTAAACTTTTAACTAAGATTACAGCCACATAGCCCAACATAGCTGGAGTATATTTCTGTAAGGGAGAACTACTGCTGTATGCACACTAAATCTAACTCACTAGATACTACACAGACCAATATGAGGGAATTTTCTTTTGATTTTATGCACTTCTAAGCCTGAAACCTGGTTACAGGTCTATGTTAGTCTGGATAACCAGTGCATAGTGGGAGTTCCTCCAGCAGACCTAAGGTAGGTCAAAGACCAACTTGAAAAATCCCTAACTGTAAGCTGTATCTGAGGCAGAAAGGGTGTCTTCCTCCTGGACCCAAACATGGAGCTGGTTTCATCAGAGAGGGGCCTGATAACTGAAGACTCTACCTTCCATTCTGGTCTTAGAGACTCTAGGAACCACAAGTAAACCAGCAATTTCAAAGTGATCTATTGGGATAACAGGAAAGTATGAGCTCTATAAAATATGATGGAGACTGGTCATCAATGGAGAGAAGCTAATACACTTGTCCTATTCGTGTCAGTGCTGCAACATATTGGATTAACTAGAGGTTTTTGATCGAGTGACTGGAACATCTTGATAATAAAAAAATTACAGTAGCCTAGTCTAGAGTTACCTTTTTAGCATCATTTTGTGACAGGATGTTTCTAATTTTTGAAAGTCTTCTTGTGATGATGCATCAGTAATATTCATTATGTTTAGTACTGTTCTTGTGCTGACATGTTCAGTAAACATCATGGTGATTATGTGTGTATTTACCGTACCTGTTCTTCAGAATACGGACAGGCTGGGCTCACCCCAGGCCTTTAGGGCTCTATGCATTACTGGTGTGTCCTCCTCCCCACCCCCTACCTTTGCATAAACAAGCTAATTAATTAGTTTGTCAAACATGATGTACCAAAGAGTAATATTCCTAAAAGGCATTTTAGGAAACAGCCATAACTGTGATCCTAAACCAAACCTAAAAAAAAAAAAACAGTAAAAATAGATAAATAAATTAATAAATGTTTACTTCAAACTCCTGCATGTTCTGTTTCTATCGTTGATACTGTTATCATATCTAAATATTTTGACCTTATAGTTTTAAAGCTAAATTGTGAGTTTAATGATTCCATCCAGCACAAGATGCCCCCCCACCCCTTAAGGTAAATGATCACAAAAGGTTTTTGCATAATTGCTTGATTTTATTAGCTTCATCAACATAATTTTAATAACAAACATTTCATTTAAGTCCAAGGTAAACCCACAAAGGCACCAAACTTTTCGAATTAAAAGTCCTCTGAGGGTCAGGGAATTTTACACACTTAATAGTTGCTGCTGTTTGTGAAAAGAAACAGCATATTACACACCAGCAAAAAGCCATATGTTTTAAACATACTCAACATGTTATGGTTGAAGGACACAAGGAAACAAGGAGACTTCATTGTTATTTTCCTGTACATGGTGTAGATGTTACTGATGATGGGATGGCTGCTGTTCATGGATTTCACCACCAAACAATATGTTTAAGACAGGATAGGATATGAGAACATTTGAGGACATGAGGACAAGGTGATGAGTTAGACCAAACTGTTCCCATTAAACTAGCTCCGTCAATATTTGTACCAGTTTACATCCACCTTAGGCTTACACCTCAAGGCAAATCAAATCTTTCATTATCTGGCTTCACTGAGCCTAACATCAGCTGTTATGGAAAACCTTTATTAAAAATATGTCTGTAGAGATCCTCATTTGTCTAGGTCATATTATTCAACATTGAACAGGTTGAATCTAAGGTTGGACTGTAGACTTGAGGATGTATCACCTCTTATCCAAGAGGCGTCTTCACTTCTGATGGAGAGTGGTGTGTTCCCAAAATGTATCCTCTGTGTGTGGATACCAGTAATTGTGTTCACAGTTGTATTAATGACAGTTGTTAGGTAGCTTGGACAGTGACCATTAGAGTGCTAACAGTCACTGGCTTCTTTATCAAAAAGCTGGTTATCAACTTTTGATAACCAGTTTAGCTTCATGTTTTCCTCTGGATATGGGTCCAAAATGTTAATTAAATTCCATGAAGAAACAATTTGGTATGATATGAAAAGAATCTTACTGAGTTTTTTTTTTTTTCAATACCAGGGATATAGATATATGATGCTACTGTATGTACCCAATGCAATCATTTCCAACAGTTTCATAAAGCTTGGACATCATTATGTATGAAGTGATGATGCTGTCCAGTATTTCATTTCATCTTACTAGGGACAGGTCTGCTCTGGTTCTTCTTGTGATTGTATCATTGTAAACAAATTCCTATTTAACAGGTCAATTCACCTTGTAACAAGAGAATAGAGTCCTAATCTGACCCGTGGTGTCCTCCTGCAGTAGTTTACTGTCACTGGAGTCTTCTCTTATATGGTTAAAACATGTTTCAGGTGGATAGGATCTATGTCATGCCTCCATCATTTTTCTTATGGTAATTATTTTGTGAAAATGATAATAATAATAAAAAATATGAAAACGTGTTTCTATAAAACCACCCTGCAGTATTTTATGCTGTGACACTATTCGGTATTCAGTGGCTTATGTTGCCCTCCAGTGGCATTTTGTAGGAACTGCATCATAATCAAACCGTTTACTGGCATGATAAAGAACACATACTCTAACAATAACTACAAGTAAAGTACATTTATTAGAACTGAGAGAAAGCTTCAAACCACAAATGACAGCTAAGGATAGCTAAGGTTTTTTTTTTTTTTTAAATTATTCATAAAAAGGAAAAATATATTGACCATGATACCATTTATAAAATCAATAAGAGGAAAACATCCAGTGGGATAAATACTTTTAATAGCCACCATATCTAGTCAATACAGGCAACATGATTTTAAGAGATTAGGTGCAAGTTTGACAGGAATAGGATATGATTTTTTTTTTTTAAATAATACTTAAATATAATACATAATACATCATCAGAGGGCTGATGATATATTTGAGTAAAAGTTAAACTCAATCATTCAATGTGAGAATAAATTTATAATAGCAAAAGTGAGCAAAAATGATCCTAACTTTTCCATTGGAAAGTGTTATTTCCACCTACCTAATGTTGTGTAGAATTCCCAATCCACTGTGCTATAGTATCTGGCACCAAGACGTGGCTCTACATGGAACTGACATGTTTGTCCACCACATCTCGGATCAGTTGAAAACCTTAACCCATTGTTGTGTTCGTCACATTACCCCGAACCAATGATGTGGGTTGGCAAGAGCATTATCCGCCTGAATGAATCAACTGCCAATAGGGAATAATGATTCACGGCCCATGACCTCATTATTAGTTCACCAGCTTACCTTCTTTGAGCCACTTTTGGTACTGACCACTGCAAACCAGGAACATCCCACAAGAGCTGCTGTGTCGAAGATGCTCTGACTCAGTCATCATCAATCACAGGTTGGTCCTTGTCAAAGTTGCTCACATCCTCACTCTTCCTATTTTTCCATGGCTGTAACATCAAGTTTGAGAAAAAAATGTTTACTTTCTGCCTAACTGACAGGTGCCTTTTGCACAGGTTAGTCAGTGTTATTCATGTCAGTGTCAATGGGAAAAGGGAAACAGACTATGTTTGAAAAGGTTTGGGGACAATGTGAGAAAGAGGAGGAATGAGTAATTATGATGAAAACCTTTCAGCAGCATAAACTCTACTAGATGACTTACCTTAAAATGGTATATGGGACTTATGTTTTGCTCTTCATGGTTCTTTTGTGTGTTTGTGTGAGTCTGTTTGTTGTGTGTATATGTACATGCTAGTTTGTAAATGAAAAATGTTCAAAAAACACATTGTTAGAAAACTAAGCTCTTTATTAGAACATCAGTATTTTTTTAATGTAATGAATTTCAGTTTTGAAGGTGACTGTACATAACACGCATGACTCAGATGTTACACGCTCATATATGATCCTGAACACATATGGACAAAAACACTATCATACCAATCTTTGGCACTTTAACACGCAATATCCTGCAAAGAGTTGATGTAGTTCAGACGATCACATCGTTACACTCATATCCATCTGATGAATGTAAGGCTGTGTAGCTTAGCGTAGTATGAGGGCTGTAAACAGGCACAATCATTTACATTTACTTCACTTCGTAAGAAACATAGAGAAATGTCACGAAATGTCAAACTACTGCTGTAAATTAGCTTCAGAGTTTGAGCTGTAGATTTGTAGCATTGTCTTCATGTCCATAAATGTATCCATTATGGCTGGGACCATATGTATCGCATGTTTGTCTTTGAAAATGTTGGTGGGGTCAGAGCAGCTCGCTACTAATAAGATGTAATCATCCCTAATGCTGTAGGACACGGTATATGAACCAGGTTTCTCAGGACCAACACATGGCACACTTCCAGTGTCACTCTTCAGCTAAAGTATTAGGAACAGAGAAAAAAAAAGTTACTTATTAGTGTTACACTGAATTCTAGAATTTGTTTTTCTTCCACATATTCTTCTTTTTTACTTTTATTTCCTTCCTTCAAGCAGTTTCTGCAGCATATGACCGTTACAACATTACATCACAACAAACTTCTTAGAAAGTTAAAAGTGTCTGAATGAGATCCTTGTTAAAAGATTGTTAAGACATTGTGTTATTATGCCATTTTACATAAGATGTTTCGGGTTGGAATTACTGATTTAAGTACAACATCTCTTTAAGTCTACAGTTTATTGTATTCCAGTGCAGCTTCATATGACAACGCAGTATTCAAGGTGAGCATGTGTTGTTATTATACTTCAACACCTGCTATGCTATGACACCAACAGTACAACTGAACTAAAGTACATGCATATACATACACAAGATGGGACACTCTTAAGTGCTGCTATGGTATTCAAACCTCACACGTACCTGGTTTGTAATCATGTTGAAGGTTACGGATTTAGCAAAAGAAGTGTCGGTGAAGATTTCAGGTGTTGGGATGTTTTTCTCTACAGCTTGCATCTCAAGACCCAATAGGTGATTATGTACAGCCTGGCCACTGACTGCCTGTTAGAATGGAGAAAAGTTTTTTTTTAGTTTTCTTAAACTACACAAGATAGCATTTACCTGTTGTCAGTAACACGAGTAAATGTATTGTATGGACAGCTGCAACAAAAAGTGATCAGAGTCTAGAAACTACACGGAATAAGACTGGAAACTTTCAGAACAAACCGCAGTTGTTGCAGAAAACACTTATTACACTGATAATCACCAGTACAATGATACAGCACCACTGATGCTGTGAATGATACTCACTGCTGTGGTGTTCAGTCTGTGTGCTTGCACAGCTTCCTTCAATAAAGCAATCTTCTCTGAATTCTGTGTAAAACAGGAAGACAGGAATATTACAGCTCATCACTTGTAGTGATTCTTGGTGGAATTCCTGGGCAGCTCTGACACTACAACGTTTAGCAGCTAAAGCAATATCCTTGATCAGTCTAGTAATTCAACCCATATTTGAAATCCTTAAAAGTTGCTTCTTCATGGGTCCCAAATACTGAACTGAGATCATGTAGAATTAAAACTCACCTCTAGTCTCAGGTGTATATGAAAAACTGCCACTCAATACACTAAAAGTAGTTTAAGTACTATGAAGGTAAATCAAACTAGCGTGAAATTTCTCAAAGATGTTGCGACTATTCCACAGCACAAACAGCTCATCATACAGTCATACAAGTTTCATTAGAAACACACCTTTATTTTGGGGTCATCAAAGGCCTTGACAAAGGCAACTGATGCGTTTGTCTTTGAATGGATTGAACTTAAACGGCCAAGTCTGAATATACGCAGGGAGGCAGGTTCATATATCTCACCGCACTCCTGGTACATCCTGAAAACATGAGAAAATACAGTTCAGTTGAATTTCAGCACCAAGCCACATATTTAATAATCCCGAGTATACTAGGAGATGATTACACAGTAGAGCTATATCAAGACATGAGGGTGAGGGAGCCTATAGCAGTAAGTTAGCTTGTAACATAATAACACCATTATAAAACCAAGGTTCTCCTTGTCACTAAAAGGACCTTAACCAAACTTAACCTAAGTCTGGGTGTCATCTTCAACAGTTCTCTATCTTTCCAAGCACATATCAATGATACAATGCAGTCAGCATATTTCCACCTATGCAACATCAACCGCCTCCGCTCATCCCTCACTCCAGGCAGCTCTGCTACTCTGGTCCATACCCTTGTCACTTCTCGCTTTGGGTTACTGTAACTCCCTGCTTTTCAGTCTCCCACACAAGTCACTTCACAAGCTTCAAATAGTCCAGAACTCTGCTGCATGTATCATCACCAGAACTCTGTTTTCACCACATCACTCCTGTTCTGCAGCAGCTCCATTGGTTACCCATTACATCTCATATTATCCCACCCAAATCCCACCCTCAGCCCCACCCCCCAACCCAGAGTCATCAGCCATCACAATGGTCATTCTCCGTCACTGCTTCCAAGGTAAAAAAAAATATACTGAACCCACAGACAGTTGCTGGTGTAACAACATTCATTTTGTTTACTTCATCTTTGCAGCTCTCTGGCTATATTGCGAATGTAAACATCACATTTTCTACATAAATACACAAGTTTATTCCACATACTTTTTTCAATATCTCACCTGTAATAGGCCAGCTGAAGCGCTACTTGAACGAAAGCATCTGAGCTCGTCTTGTGCTCCTTTAGGAATTTTCTTCCATATTGCCTGAAGTATGTAACACTCACTGTCAGGTCTTGGGCCAGTCTGAGAATGAAAGAAAACTCTGGATGGTGAGTCCTTTACTTGGATAGTTGCAGTCAGTCTATCTCTATGTCTACATCTCTAAACAAGCTAATTATTATGAAGCACAACTTCATAATAGTACAAACACCTGCTTAGAGTAGTTTTACGGAACAAAACAAGGGCACAGCTATTGACTTTGATGAAGAGAAACTTTTTTTTCATTTTCTTGACATTGTCTGTGCCATCCTCTACTGGATTTCTCGCAGGAGATGTGTTACTCATGTAGGGAGTTAATACTTTCAACATTCATCATTCAACATTGCCTCAGTGCTTGCATAACCCAATGCAATACAAAATGTTCTGTTGTTTGCTGCCAACTGCTACAGAGGAAATAGCAAAAAGCACCAATAATTTATCTACAGCCCATGACGCGGTTGCTCCACTTAAAATGAGAAAAACAGTGAAACTGAAACACTGTGATAGAATCTACAAAAACTACTACATTAAAGAGGCACATTTTCAGCGCAGAGTGGAGAGGTGTAAATCAATCAATAAATAAAAGGTGTAATGTAATGTAAGACCGCTAGGTAATTTTATAACCATGATACATTTTCGAGAAAAAGACAGACAATATGCCAGTACAATGATGGCAATAAACATTTCAGGGACAGCTCTTTAATCTTTATATGCTTCCCCACTTGGTGATGTCATCAGGAGACACCACTATGCTGATGACGCAGAAGTTTATGTTGCTATGTCATCTGATTAAAAAAGACCTATTGATTCCCTTTTAAAAAAAAAATAAAAAAAAAATGTAATACCACAAAATTCAGTAATTTGATAAACTGTTATTGTAAAAATGTCCTCTTATGTTGTGTCATGGTCACTGTGTAATGTTGGTTCATGTTAAATAATCTAGTACAGGCTTGCATAGTGACCTTATTGACATCTTTTATGTGGCTTGGTTTGATCTGATTTGAAGTCCATTGTCTGTAATCTGTAATCTGAAAAATGGAAATGGAGTTGCTGCTGCATGTAGCTATCCACAGAACAACATATAGAACAGTGGTTCTCAAACTCTTCCACAAAGGGCCGTGTGGCTGCAGGTTTTTGTTCCAACCAAGCAGCAGCACCAGACTTGACTCATTTAATTAACTGATCTCAGTCTTCACACAGTTGATTGGTCAAACTGTATGATCTTGACTGGTTGAAACAAAAACCTGCAGCCATACGGCCCTTTGTGGAAGTTTGAGAACCCTTGATATAGAAGATGATTTTGTCTTTCACTTGGGTTCCTATTCCTCTGTTCACTGATTATCTGGTACAACTCTATCACAACTTCAAGTTGCCCTCACTTGTCAATGTGCTGCTTTGCATCCTCTATGTCCTTCTTGATCTCAGGTGTGATGTTAAAGTGGAGTTTCTGGGGCATAGGCAAAAGGTCCGTGGGAGACTTAGGACATGTTGGGAGAATAGAATAGAGACGTTTCCTGTTTCCACACAAAAGAGAGAAAAAAAAATGAGATCTAAAATCTAATTAACTTAATAGAAATACATATAAACATTCCACATGTACAGCTGACAGACATCACAGTTCATCCTTTTCCAAACAAATATTGTCACAGTGATGGACCGCCATATGACTGTTATGCCTCATTAATTTCACTATTGATAAATAGCAGTTTAATGAGTGATAATTAATGAGTAAATCAAAAACTACAGGTTGAAAACTGATACTCTAACTCATTGTCTTTTGTCATGCCAAAAGTTGCCAAAAATATTGGTCTAATGTCTTAAATCCAATAATGTCTTAGATCCAATATTTCTCATTCTAGGCCTTCCTGCTAGATGTTGTCTCTTGACGGGGACAAGACTACAACTGTAGTCTCAAGATGGTATGGTAACAAGGTGATCACCATTAAACTCACCAGCTCTATGTGTATATAAATGGCAATGTTTCCATTTACATATACAGTTTTTCTCATGTCGAACATTGTTGGGAATTAATCATAATAACAACAAATTACCCACACCTATATTGCACATTTTTTGTTGGTGTACTTACATTTCTGCCACAACAAAGTTAAGCATCCCATTACAGACTGTACCATCAACAGCAGCGTGTGAGAAGCTTGCCCCACATGACCCATCTTCTCCAACAATAACCTGAGAGAAAGATGACACACAAACCAAACATTAGCATTTTATCCCAAGTTGTCATGAGTGTGGTTGTTACTGTAAATCAACAGTAAAATAAATAACAAATAACTGAGACTACACAGAAAAATGTCTAAAGTGCTAAATTCCCACAGAAAAGGAAAACAAGATGTGAGAATGACAACTCCAATGAACGGGTGCTCTGTGTAGTACAGCAAAATACTTCAGAGCTGCTGCTGTTCTCAGCAGCAGCAGATATCATTCTGATTGTGTTTAGGTATTATGGCCCATCATTAGCGGTCATTTAATGATGGTTCAGCTCATCAGGCAGAACTACCATGTTAAATCACCTGCAATACTTTGTCAAACCAGCGATTTCCACTGCTGATCTGGCTGCCTCTTCCATGCAGCATCTGGTGAGTAGTAACGCTGTCATACATCTCATCAGGCGCTGGAGGCATTGTTCCATCCAAACACAGTGTGAAGATGCTGCTTTGGATCGCTGACAAAGATTCTTTGTTGGTTTGATCTGAACAAAGACATGCGCAAACACCATGAGAGAACAAACACCATGTTGTTATGTAATTAGACAGTTTACTCCTTTAAAACATTTTCTCATAATCTAGTTACTAGTCACAAAAAAGTTCACATGAAATTACTTTAAAACAATCTAATGAATTAAACCTGGAGATAACAATGTTACTTACAAGTGACTCAGCCTCTTACTTGAGATAAGATCATTAATATATATATATATATATATATATATATATATATATATATATATATATATATACTGCCTTTTCTTCTCCACAATATTTATTCATGACAGCAAAGCCAATGACTTTAAATGATCTTTCCTCCTGATCATGTCAGGTGTTGATACACACACTGTGAAACATGATGCCTACCAAACAATGACTGCTGTTGAAACAGTTCACCCTTCAGCAACTCACCTTTCGTGAGTTCCATGTAGGTTTTACTCCAGACGTCACGATGTTGGGTGGTGAGGATACCTACGGGCTCTGTATTCGGCTCTAATGACGAGTTGCAAATCTTCTCCAGCTGAATACAGAGCTGATCAGTTGCCAGTTGAGTTCCATCACTATTGTACACGTCCATCTTAAAGAACTGATTCCAAACAGAGAACACATGACAAAGCCCCCACACTAATGGCACTCAAAAGCCCTTAAAATCCTGGGTTGTCTGTGTAGAAATGACTTTGTGGTACAACCATAGTTTGTAATGAATCAAATGTATAAATTGAGAAGAGTTCATTTAACTTTTTTGAGACTTGTGAGTCTCTCATGTCTACAGAAACACAATTTTCTTACACAAAAACTTAGACAATGAGAATGTTTGGATGATCATTCTATCACCAGTGCCTCAACTCCCAGGATGTCACCTGCACTGGCTGTCAGGACAGCGTCTGACTGTGAATCTTAGTGCTGAGACAGATGTATGGTTCATACCAGTGACATGTTGGTTCTCACCTGACTGTTGTGTACTACAGAGATGTGTTTGGGGGGGTTGGGGCTCCTGCAGAGAAATATCAATGAGTCCATCTTTGGGCCAGGGATACGGCAGGAGGACAACATGTGATCGTACTGTTTCATACACAATGGGTAACCTGCCATACGTTCAACTGGTAGTGTCCCTCTGCAAAACAGACAGTTATTAGACATTGCACCTGCAGTCTCAAACCTTTGTCTGGCAGGGAAAATAGTTAAATAAACAGCTTATGATAATTTAGTGTGTAGACTGTAGCATTAAAAAAATCTGCCATAGTCCAAGTTGCTGTAGTGGAGTCTTCAGAGTCATAATTTTCCCTGGTTACCACACTGGCAGGCTTTATCAGGCTTTTATTTTCATTCATATGTGAAGTTTCTGCTGCCCAACTCCAAACAAAGCCAATCCACACTACATGATTTACATTCACTAATGAAGTGCTGTGTCCATCTTTAAGTCAAGTGAAGCCTCTTTGTGTAAATCATATAATATGACACATATTAAGATGGTAGAAGGTGATGGTCCCTTTCTCAGCTTCACAATAAACACATGATTAGTTGTGTAACAGCAAATCATAACACACATAGAAGAATAAATGTTCAGTACTTACTTGTCAATCATTGTCTTTATATTCAATACAGCTGTTGTTAATTCAGCAGCAAACCTAACAAGAAAGAGCAAGATTATTCATTTGGATGTTAAAGAGGATGTCCAGCAGTTTAGTTTTTGAGACTAACACAACCTTAAAGACTCAGAAGACCTCAGATTCTGGTAAAATAACCTTCTGCACAACTGATCTTGTGCACTTTTTATACCATAATGGACAATTTGTTTTCTTTGTTTTTTTAGTATTTACTTCATGGATTAAAGTGTAAATTAAGGAATCTATATTTTGTTAAAGGTCTCATAAGTATTCAAATACATAGGTGTGTGTGTATTTACCTTATTTGCCCCTGCTTATCCCTGTAGTCCCTTCGGGGGTGAACTACTCCAGTGTTTGAATAAACCGGAAGAGGTTTCCGTATGTCCAGATACTCTCTTTTCACATAATCATCATGTAGCTGTAAATGGTTACAAACACCAAGTGACACAGATAAAGTTCATTAAAAATAAATGATTGATTCAGACAGTTATGTCACACAGACTTGGTGAAGCAGATGACCCATGGTGCTTTTGTTATGGAACTGTAGTACTCTCCCCAGATTACTCTTTGTGTCTGTCTTAATCTTCATCATGGGGCTTCTCATTCTCCTGCTCACCGGTGTGGCCAGTACAGCTGTTCCCGACACTGCAGCCAATATCTTTCTAAAGTGCTCACTGACTGTGCATTGGAGTCTGCACTGCTGCAGCCTCATTAACTCCTTAAACACCCATTTTTTTGTGTCAACCCGAGCCCTGTTTGGCTTCACTCATTCATCTTAGCCTGGTCTCTCTGATGCCTACCCGCACCAACAGACTGCTGTTATTCTCCCTCCCCCTCTATATATTTGGCTCAGATTCTGCTCTAGTTGTTACCTAAAGAAATCCAGTCTGGATATTACCTAAGTCACAGCAAGTGAGGGCAGCGCACCAGAATCCCCTACTGACCATACCTGGTTGGCATCATTATTGCTCACCCAGTTCTCAGTGTTGCTTGCTTTCTCCTCCAAGCCACTCTGCAGTCTTTCTCCAAGACCTCCTGGTTTCATGAACTCCTCCACCAAAGCTTTTGTGTGCTTCAGCTCATCTGGACTCACGATGGGCTCCAGGATATTGAGGTAGCTCTCACAGGTCTGCCTCAGAGGAGGAACAGGCAGCTTGGGCTGACTGTCCCATTCTATCAGGCTTCTGACAGCAACCCGTGTTGCTGACACTGGTTTCACCCGGTGACAGGGTTTTAACTTTCCTACCTTCACCTGAAATAAAACGTTTGCTCAAAAATATTACATCAGTGTTGAGAATATGTTGTTCAGAAATGATGACAACGTTTGTATCTCCATCAAAGCACAGGGTAAGAAACACTAGATAATGAAACAAATATTTCTATCCATGCAGTGTTATCCAGCTTGTGTTGATTAACTTTGCTTCATCAAACAAAATCAAAATTTGTTACTTACCAGAGTTCTGCTGCAAATTCTCAACATTGTGCTTTCAGATAAAATCCTTCAGGCTGAGACAAGACACTATGTAAAAGACAAGCTTCTTGTAAATGAGTGGAGTTGATCTTCTGCTTCCACCATTCAGAGGCTATTTGACAGAAACTACAAACAAAGACTGGTTGAAGAGGTTTTGTAAGCAGAAAATGAGGATGTCACAAACAAAGTCAGTTTGTCTGTACACACATCACATACAGTATATGCAAATGCAATTTGTCTGTGATGTTGTTCTAATCAAGTTTGTTTTTACTCTGCCTTAAAGCAGTGGTTTTTAAACTTTTTCACCATCCCCCACCATTTTTAATTTACAAACGTCACTGTAGTGTTTTGAGTCTTGGGTCAAAGTTCTGAGTCTGATCATGGTCCTGCTTGTCAAATACCTGGACCTAAATGTGTCAAGGCTAAAAGAAATGATGATGAATGACTTTGGATGCAGTAACATTGAATATAAAACCAGTGTTATAATAACACTGGTTTTATATTTATTTATATTTACATTTTATTACATATTATCATTGCATGGATGTCTTGGAATCCTACAGGCATCTTGGCACTGTTTTTGATTACCATCAACTTAAGTTGATATAGACAGACAGACAGACAGACAGACAGACAGATAGACAGATAGACAGATAGACAGATAGATAGATAGATAGATAGATAGATAGATAGATAGATAGATAGATAGATAGATAGATAGATAGATCTATCTATCTGGCGTTCAGTGTTGAGTTAAGTTCTGTCAGGTTTCCATTTCCATGCACCCCAAAGCAGAACAAACAGATACTCAAACTGTTTGAGTATTAGTATTATCTATTTATTTAATGGATCACACATATACTTTTCAGTGCTTCACTTACTGACATCTTTATTTGTTGATCGTTGAGCTTGACACGCAACAGTGTTGTGAACAGTGTTTGTGGATTGTAGACAGAGTGAGTACTTGAAGATGTGAAGATCAGACTTCAGCCGCACAATTTTGGTGAAAAAAATCTAACTTCTAACTTTTTCTGGCATATATAGCGATTATGATTAAATTTGTGATTTCTTTAAGCCATAGTGTAGCCACTCGTGGTACTGATGTGTTGCCAGCTTGATGTGGCAACTGCTGTACAACTTCTTTTTAAAAAATTTTTTTTTTTGTTGAAGCCAAAATAGCCCTAAATCACTAAAGGTTCCTGCGGTGGAAACGGTGTATGTAACAGTTCAGCTCAGGCTATTTTTCCCACATCTTTTTGTTCAATTTCATCTGTTATTGAAAGGTGAGCATGAGTGTCCACCCTTGAACAACAGATGAAACTAAACAAGGTTGGGCCGAGTCTTCCTTAGTCCCAATGTTATTTACTGTGGTCAGTAGCATTGTTTTCCTCATACAGACATGTTCAGGAAACATAGTGGGCTTGACAGACAGGCTTGACTTGCCCCAGGTTAATGGATCATATATAATTTTCTTTCTCCTATTTGTGCTGAAATTATCTTAAGTTGTCAAATATAGTGTACTAATTGGAAACAGGCCCCAGGAGGCTTTTAAGGAAACAGTCATAATTATCCCGCCAAACCAGACCAGGCCATCCATTGCTAGGGAGATGACCAATGTGAAGATCCTCCCACATGGAGCAGCTGAGGTGAATCATCAAAACAAACTGCACAGATCCCCAACATTTACCTCTGAACAGTTTCACAGTCATCAGGTTCTCTTGAAAGCTGTTTTTCTGTGTGTTAATTTAGCTGAACATAAATAGTTGTATATATGTGAAAATTAGTCTTCATGTATTTTTGAGCTCACTGCAATCACTTCTCTTTGATGGGTATTAGTCAAGAGTAGATAAATTACAGCTTTACACACAATTGTAAACCTCTGGAAGATCTTATAACAAGAGGTTCTTAGGACTCCAGAGGCACCAGCAGCTTCAAATACCTGTTTGCTCCTCATTCACAGCTGCTTACTTATTGTGATAACAGAGACTTTCCTTGTTACACACTTATCTCAATAAAAACAAATCGCACACAAACCCTTTCAAGGTTGATCTATTTTTTTTTTTTTTTAATGAAATATCCAATGTTTTTCATGCATTTTGCAAGAAATTTCACTACTGCAAGTGTATCATCTGCAGAAAGCTCTTCACTTTCCAACATATTACAGGAAACTTGTGACTTGTTTAAAAATGTGGAACAACCTCCTTAATTGCCCTTTAACTTGCAAATTAAAAAAACTAATCACCAAACCTGTCTGTGAGCTTGATGTCAGTGATCCTTACAGACTGGAGAAATGGCACAAGTGAAAACTTTAATTGACAAACTAAAATACAAATGTTAAAAACTGTACTCTTTCTTTATAATAAAGTATTTACACTGTTCTAAAATACTGAATATTTCAGAGTGACAGACATCCCAAATGAGAAACTTTCTCCATTTCTGACTTGTACCAGATTGTGTGTCTTGTACTGAACGCATTACAACACCACGACATGACTTTAAATACAAATGACAAATAAACCAAGCTACAGTTTTCATGCACTTCTTTAATATATCAGTGTTTTATATTCACAACAAATACATTAAGCTTTTTCTTCTTATAATACAGTTTTAAATATTTTTACACTCAACCATTTTTTTCATAAGTTTGCCTATCAAAATGTCTTTTTAATCTTTCTCTCTTTATTTTGAACATTTTATAATTTGTTACATTTGTAGACTCCATGCCTTCTAGCAAACCGACAGTATTTTCTTTGTACAACTATTTACAGGTGAAACGGAATAAAACTTAACTAAACAAATTTCCATAATGTTTTTCATGATAGTTCTTAGTTGAAAGGAATTGTTGGATTTAAGGTGCAGGCAAGAAGGAGGGAAGGAGGGAATGTTTCGGAAGAAAAAAAACAAGGGAAATGAAAATAAAGACAGGTCGAACAGAAAATTGTGCGTTAAGAGGAGCAGGAGAAGGGTGTGTAGTGGAGAGGACAGGCTCAGGGTTTTATTCCTGTAGATTCTATGAAGGTTTAGCAGATGTACATCTGTGGTCATATTCTCATAGAAAACAAAAGATCTCTGCGAAAAATAAAAATAAATACAGCACTCTTAAAGACATTGCCATCTGCTTCCTCAGGTCCTATCACGTTAACAATAAAAATGCGAAATAGCAGATCTCAACGCAGCGGACGAGTGCTACTACCTGCAAATACGGCTTTGTGGAGGATGATACTGATGCCTGCGGAGGAGGACTGAGACCACATGAGTCTCAAGGCTCATTCTTGTCCTGGGAAAACGCTTCAACGTCATAATCTTAATTAAAGGTCTGCTTACTCACTCGTTCTGCGCCTTATCACATGGTTTTCATCAGACATCTTGAGGTCTTCCGATGATCTGAGCTGCCTCTAAAACTATAACCTTTGCAATGAGTTATTTGTCGTTCACAAGCTCAGGAAACAAGCATGTAAGTAAGTACGCCTTGAGTAGAGACTGTTTTCCAAGATCAAGAACGAACGTTTCATGCACATCACTTGAGGCAACTTAAACAAGAAGAACGCGGAATGTTCAGAATCATCACAACTTTGCACATCTGCACCGTCAACTGTGTAAGCTCAACGTGCTGAAGACGACGACGAGATACGGTCAACACTGTCGAATAAGCATGCACATGCCAAACAGTTTTGTGCGTCCGATGGTCATTGAGTTGCCTACGTCCACCTCAAAACGACACGTGGTTGTTAAACATGTTGAGAAAAAAAAAAAAAAGACATTTAAGACTTTGATCTCAGATACGTCAGTGAGGACAAAGCTGATAATGGCGGTGAAATGGCTGAATTCATTCCATTCATTTGTCCAAGACTAATATGGATAATTCACAGAACAACCAGTTTCCATATGGATTATTTGCTTCTTGGGAAACGTCCCAAAAATAACTGTTCACTAAGGAATGTGCAGATCATCAGCACCACAAACTAAATTCCATCCATCTCCATGTTATAAAGTTAAAAGCATCTCACTGATATTCTGAAATCAAGACAAGGATCAAAAACTGTTTGAGAAAACAGGTTAATTGATCAATCAATCAGCAATCTGGACAAACTGGCTCTCAGTTCTTAGAATTCACTGTATGTAAGAATCTGAATCATTGTGAGGATAAAGTCAGGTTCAGTGATGAATGACCACCCTCAGGTTGTGTAAAATATCCACGTTGTCTACACGTTTCTGTCACAGTCCACAGACTCTGAGCCGCCCTTTGTGTGAACTGTTAGGTTGGCAACGTCATACTTGGAGATTCTCAAAGCAAATTGAATTCAGAGCTCGGGATGTCTGGCAGTCAAGTGATTTCGGATGCGTATCAATGTATTGCATCAGAGCCACAACCTCTTTCTGTGATTAAAAATCACTAATCTTCGTTTTCAGAGAACATCTGGCTTATAGCCGTAATTTTATCTCTGACTCTATTGAAGTCTTAGAAATCATCAAAACTAACAATCAAATCAAACTGGTCCAAGAGTTTGTTTGTACAATTCAATAATGATTAAAATAAGAATCATTTTCTTCACTCATGAGCTCAACATTCTCTTCCATAGGTCAGAGCAGCTTTGTTATGTCTAAACGACAGTCTTAGCGGTTGTATCTTTAAAGACTCAAAGTGTCCTTTACAATCTGAACAGATTCAACTCTTCAGATGTTTTGTGAAGCTGTGGACAAAGGAGAACCGCTCTCATATATTCAAATATTACATTTCCACATATATTACATATCCAAGTGTTAAATGGTGTATGTAATAAACCAAAGCTTAAATCATCTCTATTCACCAGCCCAACCTTAACCTTCATACTATGTGTGAATGGACCATTGGCAGTAAACATGGTGGAGCCCTGTCGTTCTTATCTGCTAATGGTGAAGCCACATAGTGAGCTGGCTATCTGCTATTGGCTGGTCTTTAATGTAATAGTAATATCACTGAACAGTAATATCAGTTACAGTTAATAATAGTTATGTCTTAGTGTCATCATAAATCCAAATAACAAGGAAACAGCTGCAACTGAATCAACTATATGTACATAGCCAAGAGAAACATAGCATCATGGGAAGCAGAAACGTGGTCAAGACTGACAATCACCTTACTGTTGAGACCATGACAACTCTGAAAAATATTCCTACAACAACATGTAAATGTTGCTCTGTAATAACTGGATGAGAAAATAAATAAAAGTTCACCACAACAACAACATTCACACAACATTTTTTTTGGCCACTTGGAGGCAACAGAACTCATCCACAAGCTAAAAAAACAACAACAAAAAAAAAAACCAACAACAACCTCTGACATTATGTCTAATGTGTCGCTTGCTATTTAATCATCCACACATAGTAACATTAGTGTTCATCTAAAGTTGTGTTGTACCCAAGTTACACGACATTCATTCTCCTTTTAGATCCGTTTCGGTCCTGAGAAAAAACATCTGATTCTATAGCTGCTAAATTCTTCCATTCGACTTCAACTTTATCTACATAACATGAACATCGGGAAGTTAAAGTCTGTGGTGCCAGTTCAAAAAAAATAAACTATGGATGGTTTAGTCTAACGTGAAGAAAACAAGCAAGGAAACTGAAAGACCAACGAATAGCCCAGTTTACCAAGTTAAAACATTCATCCAATGCGCAGCTTATTGTGCTTATCCACTGTGACTTTTAACTGGAACAGTATTTTGAGCTTTCAAAATAAAAGCTGACAGGCCTGCCCATCAAGTTGGTGTTAAGCAGAACTATGAAAATAAGATCCAAGCTTGAATCAACGTAGAATTTGTCCTTTAGAGGCTTTGCCATGCCAAGTCCATCCACACATAGACAGAGATCACCTGGGATTATAAACATTCGACTGGATACCTTGCTCCAAACCAATTTGGTTTGGTTACACTTCAAATTCAATCACACTTTGGGAATATGTCCTGTCTGCTATATAATCGCACCTGACATTATTTTCCCCTTCTTGTGACCAACTAATTCACATTTTCAATAAGCTGCTCTGTGACTACACAGTCCGTGTCTAAGTAGTGTAACAAGTAGTGAATCTATCCGGGGTCATAGTTTCCCCTTGATTTTAGTCTTTGTGCTACTCTAGGCTAAACTCATCAGAGTTCTACCTCCATCATAAAATCACAAACGTAGCATTGACGGGTTAGAAAATGTAATAACATTCCTGCGGTGACGGTAATGGGGTTAATTTGTGATGGTAGACACATGATCCACGATAAATGTGGACAAGCAGTCGGTCTGTTCGGATTGATGCTTCAACTGTGTGTTCTACCTCCAAAGCATCCACTATCAAAGCAGCAGCCTCGTTTCCTCAGCTCTCATCACAACAGGTACAACAGGTACGGTGACATTCTCAAAGACAAGTCCTTACGTGACAACGGCGACTATCTGGCAAAATACTCGCTTCAGCCCCTGTAGATGACTCATGCATCAGATGGATTTTTGGGTCATCAGCTCTGCATGTCATAATTTACTCCTCTGTTACCAAAAAAAAAAAAAAAAAAAAAAAAAAAAAAAGACAAGGCAAGTCGCTTGTTTTTGCGTTGACCCATCTCTACAAAGTGCATGTACACGAGTCTCGAAGAAAGCTTTAAAATTAAAGACCGATAGAGTCAAAATAAAGCTGTTCCAGAAATAAATCCATAAAACAAAGATTCACATAAATAAGTAAATATCTGCAGGCCTGCCTGTACAGAAAAAGGCAAACAATGACAACAACCAAATAAAAAGAACCTACAACCGTTAACGTTAAACACACGCTGGAATGAAAAAGTACAGGTGCACGTGTGTGTGTGTGTGGAGGAAAAAGGTGAGACCGAAAGAACTTTTTTTTTTTCTTTTTCTTTTTTCCCCAAAGACTGACACGACAGAACTCTCCACAAGATCACTGGTCCTTTCAGCAGATCACACTGCAGCTCATTAGTCAGCAGCTACAAAGCTGCTTTTTTTTTTTAAGCTGAGAGCAGCATTAAAGCCACATGATCAAAAAAAAAAAAAAAAAAAAAAAAAGAATTCATGACATGCACTTGGTGCAGAAAAAATTAAAGTTGGCTTTTGTGATGAAAAGATGCAACGTAACAAGTTCAGGAGAAACCTTGAGCAGCAGCTCGGATCTTTAAAAACACACCGTGACCAACCTATATTTCTATAACTGTTTCAAATGTCTTCAAATCTGTTTCTACTGCTTTCACATGAACATTAAATCCTCTGAATCATCTCGGTTGAAAAAAAAAACAAAAAACAAAACAAAACATTCTAACACCTCTAACTCTCGCTAAATCCACATAAATATTAAGTTGTTGAACTGCTTCGACCGGTCAGGAATCACAAATCGCTTCCATCACCAAACAAATGAGCGTTTTTCCCTCTTTAAGAACGGAGAGAACCGCTTCTGCTTTCACATGCAACCAAGTGTTTCTTTCAAGAAAAGAGCTGTTGCCGTTTCACCATTAGTGTCGAAATGGTTGGAACCAAACAAGGAGAAGGCAAAACACAATATATTCGCAGAATTTGGTGCAAAAAAACAACAAATAACAAAACAACAACAACAACAACAATAACAAAAAAAAAAAAAAAAAAAGGCCTGTGGTGCAGGACCGGGAGGAAAGCTTTCTTCTTAAACTACCATCTCTTCAAAAAAAAAAAAGCTCATTAATCCTAGCGACTGCTAGCTAAAATCTGAACCATGAGAAACAAAACGAAAAAGTAAAAATAGATATATCTTTCAAGTCAAATTCCTTCAGGATGAACTCTTTGCCGAGCGACCTCCGGCTCATCTCCGGGAGGGCGGGGGACGGTCAGACCCGACCTTCCATCTCAGCCGTCGGATGGGAGGCTGCTTCTTCCAACAATTCTGCCGTCACTCGAAGTGCAACTCGGCAGCTCCGTTGATAAACTAACCTCCCTCGCAGGAAACGACGTGATGAGCCACCGCCCAAAGTCTTGACGTCGCCTGGTTTCACCTCCGTCGGCCCTTCTGGTTTTTGCCTTCATATTTTCCCTCCAGCGGTCAAGAGAACTGTTTTGGTATTGATTTTTTTTTTCCTTTTTGTGTCATTCATGTTGCTTTTTTTAAAATTATTTTTAAGTGTTTTTTTTTTTCCTAATTGGTTGTAGTCCGTCGCTGTGGTTGTTTGCCTGTTTGTTGCCTCCGGTGAGGCTGCCTTCTTCACGTTGACAGAGAAAGAAAACAGCCCTTCTTTGAGACTTAGTTTTTTTCTGTTTTTTTTTTTGTTTTTTTTTTGTTTTTTTCTGGTTTTTTTTTGGATTTTTTTTTTCCCCCCAGTAATGAATGATTCCACTGCAGGGACACAAGACTTTTTAAGAAGTGACGAGGGACTGGTGAGATCTGCAGCTATTACTTAAATGCTGAAAACTCCCCTGAAAAAAAAATAAAGAAAATATGGAAACGGTTAGTGTGTAAACACTGATGAAGCACAGTGATATTAATGATCAGGTTGCAGTGTTTATGATTTAAAATCTAAAACATTTGACCTCTTTCAAGTGGAAATTTACTAATCTGACAAAATTCTCTGTTTACTGACGTGTATATTGATTTATTAATCAATATATTAACTGGTAGAAAGTGAAAGTTTAAACTTCAATCTAAAATTGATGTGGTAAACTTTCATTTTGTGTTTGTTTAATATGATGAAGTCCTTCCTTCACTTTCCTTTTAGGGTTTAAACTGAGATAAACAGGTATTAGTTTGTTTACTGAACCAGATCTCCATGCAGTGTGTGTGTGTGTGTGTGTGTGTGTGTGTGTGTGTGTGTGTGTGACTGACCATAGCCACCAGCCTGTATGGGGGTTTTGGGCGAGGCGCAGGCGTATAAGCTGAAGTCCTCCGTCTGAAAGCCGGCTCGGTTTAATGAAGGCTCCGAGGCGCTGCGGTGGATTTTGGGTAATGAGCGGGCCAGCAGCTCGATGGACGCCAAGATCTGACAAGACACGCAAAGCGGCCGCAGAGTCATCAGTCACAGTGGATTCACAACTTGACATAACCAAAGAAAACCCTCTTTTTTGATGGATGCAAAGCCTCGTTAAATACCTCAAACACAAGAGTAACGTAAGTTAAACCTCACTTGGAATAAACTGCGCCACACAAATTTATCAGAAAGAAGAAAACTGAAATATCACATTGACACAAGCATTTAGACACTTTGTTCAGGACTTAGTCTAAGTGATTTCAGCAGGAATCACAGCTTGAAGTCTTCTTGGTTATGACACAACAAGCTTCGCAAACCTGGATTCTTGGGAATCGTAAAGCTTCTTAAGCTCCTGCAGGTTGGATGTGGACTTTTTCAGGAGCGTTCAGATCTTTCCAATCTGGGCTCAAGTCAGAAGCCACTTTTGTGTTGTTTGGCTCTGGACTAGATTTTCAATAAAGCTGTGAGACAGAAACCTTCTCTTGTTCTGCTTCTACTTCCATCTCTTCTTTACTTCTACTCAAGGTAGCATGCTAAAGCAGCTAGTCCTGGTTCAGTCAGCCTGTATAAAGACCTGAAGCACCCATCATCATCATCATCATCATCCTCATCATCACCACCACCTGCTCACACCGACAATATAAATATTGAAAATCAGAAATATAAAAGAATCCTTTCTCATCATTGTGAGACCAAACAGCAGCATCTGGTGGTTGAATGTACCACTGCACCAACTATCATCTGTCACCAAATGTGAGTCGCTGTGGGAACAATGAACACATGAATAACTATTAATCTAAACTATAAAATACTAGAACTAGACAATTGCCCTGTGGGAAAGCGTGAGAGTGATGCAGTGTACTGTTGCAGTCGCTGCTGCAGGAGCTATATGTACAGTTAATTCAAAAACTGTAAATCTTGCCGTTTAGGTGTGACCGTGAGTGAGCAGGTGGAGGAGGAGGCTGCTGGTTGTTGACAGTCATAACTGTAGCTCCTCCCCCTTCATCACCTCCACAACTCACCTCCTTCACTGTACTTCTCTCCCATCTCCATTGGTTACATTTCTCACCCCTCTTGACTTGAGGGGCACAAAGTTTTTCGTGACTTGTGTCGTGAAAAACTTTGCCTCTTGCACGTATTCATATGAAATTTGGCCTTTTACCTTCATATTAAATTTGCCTTTTCACTTCGTCTTATCCTTTTTCCATAATGAATTTTTGGCGACAAAGTTGAGCTTTTCACCTTGTCCTGTCCTAACGCACGTTTTGATGTATATTTTGTGTGGGTGCGATCAACGGTCATGTTGTTATTAATGTTCAAAGTTTTTAATAAAAGCATTACAAAGAAAATACAGAGACACAGAGACAGGTGTGTGGATCTTGCAGTCACGGTTGTCAAGGTGATGGAGTCACAGACTCTGTCACACTCAGAGGAGCAGGAAATCTGCCTCTGCAAAGGTCTCAAATTACTGATTTACTGAATTCTGATAATTGTTTTTTTGTCTTATTTAGGCTTCTGTTGCGTTTGCATGTCTTTGTTTTCTGTTACATCTGACGACTGCACTTAGTTTTCTCCCGTATTGGTCGATAAATCAATTTACCACAACAATCAAAAAGTCAATGATCAATCAATGAAGGAGCAGAAAGGGAGAGATCGCCTGAACTTCAAATGCGGAATGAATGAGGGATTAAACGCTTTTGTGATATTTCAGTTTGTCTGTCTTTTTTAATGCATTTGCAGAAATTTCCTATATGTTTTCTCACTGTGGAGAACTGTGTGTGTAGACTGATGAGGGGAAAAATATTTTAAATTATTTTAGCACGACGCCTCACCAAAAAAAATTGTATGAAAAGTAATATCTAGTTCCTCCACAGTTGAGTTTAGGTTGTACTGTCCTATTGTCTCTAATGTAGAAAACCATGTGCATCCTTCAAGATTTCCAGTGAAATAAAAACATTGACATTTATTTGTCACCTGAGGAAAAAGAGGTCGCTCCTCTCTCTTCTTCTTCAGACAGTCGGCCATCAGTCTCTTCATGGCCTTTGGACAGTTGCTGCGCACTTTACTGAGGTCAGGAGACAAGTAACCTCGACCCACCATGAAAATAATCTGTGGGAAGAGAAGAGTCGTTATTGGATGTGTTTGCTGCAGGAGATTGGGACATTGTGCCACCTACAGGTCATTAGATGACTGAAAGATTCAAAGAATCTGGAGGAATTTCAATGTTTGTGACACTGCATCTAGAATCATCATCTATAGGTGACATAAGCGCATGGGCACAGGTTTACTGTGGAAAAACTGGCAGCTCTGCAACACAAATGATAAACTTTACTTAGCCAAACTTAAACATGATGAGACCAAACATAACTTAGGCTGCATCCGAATATCCCTACTAGCCTACTATGTAGTAGGCAAAAATGAGTAAGTGACGCTCTAGTATGTCTGAATACCTTAATATGCTTTCAGTAGTAGGCGAAAGGTTCCCGGATGGTTTACTACTTCCGCTAGGATTTTGCAGTATGCAAGCGATATACAGAAATCACCCTATCCCAGAAATCACCGGGAGGTTGAAAACTGTAGAAGAAGAAACTTCGCCCGCTAAATGTGACATCCGATACTTACTGGGATAAATTGATTATGTACAGTAAATAGTAATCGGCAACCACATCTATGTGCTTGTTAGTGAATGGGAATGGAGACAGCGGCCAGGGAGAGATTATTTTGATATTTTTACAATTTTATTCAAATTTGTTTAGTGATAACAGGGGAACAGCAAAAGGGTCAGATGTCCTGTGATGTTTACCTTATTTTCCGACCGTTTCTATACAAACCTTAAAAAGCGACTGCATTAAAATGCAAATGCAGACTGTTATTCCAGTAAATAAAAGCCACATGTAAATGTACTTCAGTCACATCACCATTGTGTGTAAAAAGTCGCCGCTATGACTGCGACGCTAACCCTCCGCTTCAAGCCGCAAAATCATGATGTTGATGTAAACATCCAGGTCACAAAACAGGCAAGATGGCGGCATTGTAGTATGTCCGAATTGTGCCTACTACTGGTTAACTTGCTATGTAGTAGCTACTACTGCAACGGTCAAGTAGTAGGCACTCAGTAGTATGCAGTGCGTACTAAGGATTCGGATGCAGCCTTAGTGGGATTTGGCCACGTCTGACCATGAATCATTGTTGATAGAAATGGCCCAAAGATGAAAACCACATCCACAATGTTTGAAAAAACAGTGTTTTCAGAAAAGTTAGTTGCACCTGTGATGCTCCATTAATGCTGGACAGTAAATACAGATGTTGGAGCTACACATGTTGTCTTCAGATTGATCCTAAGAAAGATTTACTGACACTATATATTTATATTATCTCTAGAAAAACTTAAAAACCCAACACAACAAAGCAATGACATACTTCAGTATCAAATTGCTGCACTCACCTGGTCTCTGTTGTTTATGTTGGAGTAGGGCAGCGCTCCCGACATGAGCTCGTACAGCACGATGCCAAAGGCGTACACGTCTGACTGGAAGCTGTAGGGGTTCTTGTCCTGCAGCCGGATCACCTCTGGAGCCTGAGGGCACAAGTTGCACAGCTGTCACATGACCCAGAGAGAGTTGCTGCTGCTGCTGCTCCACAGGAAGTGGTGCTGTTCAGCCACCGAACAACCAAATTAAAAGTTTTACATATAGAAACTCGTAAATAACTAACAGCTGTGATGTTCACCTAAAGGGGAACTACAAAAAAAAAAAAAACACTGTGTGGTTGTGAAAAGAAGCATCTGAATAAACTGTCAAGTAGCAAAAAGATTCAAATGATGACGTTCAGTCAAAACCTTCAGAATAAAACAGGAAGCAGAGATTTGCAAAATCGGTCTTGAGTTGACCTGAAGTGTCTCTGTGTCCATGGCAACTGTATGCATGACTAATCATGTGATCACATGAGTTAAACTATTGTGATTCTACCAAAAAAAGAAAGACTGGAAAGTCCCACCAGTAAAAAGCATCACATCATATCTATACTGGGTTGGTGGTATACAGCTGATACATGAGTTCAGGTTTAAAGAAAAGGAAGAAAAAACATCTGTCATGACCGAGTGTTACTGACCATCCACAGGATAGAACCAGAGAGCTGTTCGAACTGGTGGGAGCCACTCCAGCGGGACTTGACTGTAGCCAGACCAAAGTCACCGATCTTCACCGTCAGATCCTCGTGGAGGAAAATATCTGGGAGGAGAGGAGGTCAAGGCAAAACTCACACATAGCTGCGCTGTATTCTGTTTTCCCTCCTGGTTGTCTGCTAGAAAATTACATCAGCAACCCAAATTTAGAAAGACTTCAAGACCTAAAGGTTAACCAACGTCACGAAATGTTTCAAAAGGATACTGTTGCTCTTCAGGTCTCTATGGATGATTGATTTGGCGTGCAGGTAACTGAGGAGGAAAAGAAAAGTTATCAGGTCAGATCCAAACACAGTGAAACGCGACTGATGAGTCTATATTAGAGGAGGAACTCACTCCATGCCCTGCGCCGTCTGCCGGGCGATGTCGATCAGCTTGATCATCTCGAACTTGGTCTCGATGATGTGTAGGTGGTGATACAGACTTGAACCTTCGCACCACTGGGTCACTATGGCCAGCTGAGGCTTGGTGGTGTAGCCCATGAACAGCAGGATGTTCACATGACGCGTTTTCCTACGGACACAGACGCAAACAGATGGTCAAACTCCGGAAATGCACAGGTTTTATATGAAATTTTGATGTATTTAGTATGAATGATGTATGAAAAGGTAGACGACAGATGGATTCTGCTGTTACCTGAGGACTCCTACTTCATTCTTGAAGGCCTGAAGCTGCTGTGGTGTGGGAGCAGTGACGTTCAACATCTTCACTGCAACATCACCTGTGAGAGGAAGAGAGGTGTTGAATTATCCTGTTGCCAAAATATAACCTCCATGAAAACCATTACATCTAGCTAGCATCAGTCTATATGTCATTAGAGTTCAGATGAGCACTAAAGGCTGGGAATCATTCAGAATTGATACCGACTTATGAGATTTTTATGAAAACAAAAGCACGTTGCACATTATGGTACCACCCTGCAGATATACACCTTCACCATCTTGTCCTGCTGCAGGTTATTTGCGTGTGAACTCCTAAGAGACTCCTAAGTGTCCAGTGTATTTATGACATTTAGTCCCAGTGTTCCTACTACGATACCTTTGACCACCAAAGTGTGATCAGTGAAATTCGCTCAAAAAGAAATTCTCTCACTCCCTTAAAACTGAGATATCACCTTCACAAGAACAGAACTGACTGCGATAATTTAATTGATGTTAATGAGGTTAGTGAAACTGAAGTGTTTGGACAGAGTCAGCTGTCACGGTGCCAAATTTATGTTTCACTTTTGCACATTTTCAACATCAGCGCACGTGAAGCGACGCGTGGCGAGGCTTTAAACACTTCTACACGATTCTACACTTTTTAAAGACTCAATCATTGCATTAAACGGTGAGTCATTGTGGGTTTTTACAAAACTGGACATTGTGCATTTGTCGGGAACTGTTTTCACTGGTGGATGAATTCACAATTAAATCAAAATAAAGCGTGTGTTTTTAATGATAAAAAAAAAATAAAATAAAATATCCTACCTCTAAATTCATTCATTTACTTAACTCACTGGTGGTGATTTGATGCTCAGAGGATGTAAACAGTTTATGCACTAGCAGCTCATTTGGTCTAGAAACAGTGTCTGCTTGTTGCTCTTACCGTGCCATTTTCCCTTGAAGACAGTTCCAAAAGATCCAGAGCCTATCCTCTGACCCAGAGTGATCTGACCCTCGGGGATTTCCCAGTCATCGCTGGAGTCCCTTCTCCCCAGAGTTTTCTGTTTCACGGAGCAAACGGACAGAATAAATACGACACACACACACACCGAGAAGAAGATGCAGAAATAAAAAATACTGTAAACATATCTCACCATCTTATTGCGATCCTCAGATGAGGATGATGACTTGCGCTCCCTCGGTTGGCATGGTGACTTCTGCGGGACCTTGACGTTGGTCAGAGAGCCGGGTAGAGAGGCGGGCGGTGTGGCCGACAGACCTGTCGTGGAGCCTGGAGCCGAATCGTGGGCGAAAAAAAAAAGAGAAACAACCAAAAACAAGAAAAACAAAAAAAAAAAAAAGGAGAGAGAGAGAATGAGGAACACAGGGTCAAAAAGAAAGAGGCGATAAAGCAGAAGAGTAAAGAAAGAAAGAAAGAGCAGGTCTGGGAGAGGACAGGGACTGAGGCGTCTGCATCAGCTGTGTGTGTTTGGTAACATGCACAAAGGAGAGGTGAGGGTTGTGCTGGGTTGAATGGCGCTTCATGGTTTAATCTAAATTGCGCTAATCTTTACAAAATCGATCACGTTTAAAACGTCATTTAATTTTTAAACCGTTTCCCAGAAAGACCGATGACGCAACTACGACCCACTTTAAATGATGTAAATCTGCAGCACTGCAGTAGGTTAGAGTTCAAAGTGTAGCTGACACTGTGAGTAAATAACAATAAATATAAATACATTTGACGGATCAGTCTATTAGCTTTTATATCAGATAACATTCTGCAACAAAATCACGAGGTGATTTCCACGCCCGCTTCATTCTGGGACAGTGTCTTCTTCACTATAACATCTACATCTTCTGCATCACATTTAAAGTGACAGTCTGAATGTGCAGCTTCACATTACAGATAAACAAGAGCTACTGACAATGAACTGAATTTACCAGTGTATTTGACGTGATAACGATTTTATACTTAAATCATACTTCCTGTGTTGCCGTCTGAACGTCCACGCCAACGCTTTCTGCTTGTAACTGGTTTTATTTAGACAGGAGACCTGGACGCAGCAGCTAGCACGTAGCTGTGCAGCTGCTGAGTGTAAATGAGAGATAATGGGCGAAAAGAGTCTATGTAATTTATATATATATTTTTTAATCACTTTCATCCCCCTCTCATCGTTCAGCTGAATACCAGTTTTTTTTTTTTGTGAACTGTGAACTTACCTTTTTAAATAATTCATAGATGTGCTGACTATCTTATTGTATGTTCATGGAAATATAAGCACCAATCTAAACAAACACAAGCGTGTGTGTGTGTGTGCGTACGTGTGCTTTCACACGGGAGGGCATTGCATTTGATTTTAATGCTTTGAAAGTGGCTAAAGCCTGGAATTGTTATAAGTGCTTCCTTGCTTGTGTTACTTGAGTTTTCACTATGGCGCTGGATTACTAAGCAGATCTTAACGATTGTTGGTTAATTCTTTAACGTAGCAGGAAAGGACAACAATCAAATCATCCATAGAGGAGTGCGTGATCAGAATGGTGCTGGTGTGTGTGTGTGTGTGTGTGTGTGTGAGGAGAGACCATGTGAGGACATAGAGGAGAAGGAAAAGAAAGAGAGAGGAGTGGGGGGTGGAAGGGCACACACAGTGGATGTGGTGGATGTGACACATGTCCAAGGTTGGTGTGTATGTGTGTGTTTGTGTGTGTGTGTGTGTGTGTGTGTGGAGGCTGGTGGAAGGGTGGGGAGGATGGGTGGGGGTGGTGATGGTGTGGGGGAGGTTGCAGGTTGAAGGACACAGGAACACGCGGAGGCCTAACTACCTCGGAAAACAGGCTCGGGCTCAAAATCAAACACTATGTCATTGGGGTAGGAGTATAGGAGGGGGCTTGAGGTCCGTGTTCGGTGCTTCCTCAAGCAGCGGGCGGGGTGGGTCGGGGGGGCTGCAGGGCAAAGAGAGACAGACAGACCATCACTGCTACTCACCCTGCCCCTCTCACCTCTAACTACTGTCCATGGATACAGCTCAGCTCCTGCGTAACAGAGCCCTCGTGCCACACTACACTGTTAGCATGTTAGCTTGGTGCCGCGGCTTTCGCAGCCACATTTACATTTATTTTCATTTCAGTCAATTTTTTTTTTTTTTCCACATACTCTTACGTGCCGTCTTTGTGGGAGTGAGATGTACAGATGGATCAGTCTTGTGCCTGTGTGTTAGTCACACAGATCACAACATACATCCAATTTACTTCTTACTACAAAATCCATTGCTACATTTTTTTTCCCCCCTCCTGACCTGACAGAGCAGCGCTAATGGTCCCAATATAACATCCGCTGCAACGCAAGCATCTTTGCTCCTTGTCGTTTTTCCCCACCCAGCTCCCACTTTGTTTAAACACCACCCATCTCAGAACCAATGGGTGTATAGATTTCAACCTGATCGTAAACAGCTAAACAAAAAAACCTGGTCGGTAGTCAACTGCGCAGTACTTTATTGTTATTTTAAGGGTGTTATTTTAAAATACATAAGTAATAAGTGCTTATATAGTCCATGCAGCAGTGCACAAATAAGGAAAAGAGTAAAAATAATAAATCTGCTTGTGCACAAAGTGACAAGTAGATCCCTTTTCTCCACAGAGAAGCGTTCTTATATAAAAGCAAACCTGCTGAAGTGCAAACATAACTGGCTTTTAAAGGGAGTAGGAGGTGGTGTTCTGACTGGTTACACCCTAAGCACACCTATGACTGATTAAGAGACTACGTACAACTGCACCTGAATCTGTGACCTCTTTTCTACTATTAATCGAATCCAAGTGCCAAATGCTCCATGTGCTTTGATTATTAAAACACTGGACGAGTTCTGACTCTGACCCATTGATCTGAGCTGTTTGTCCTCGACTGCTGCTCTCAGTGACTGACTGCAGGACTAAACACAACTGACACGACTACTCGGGTCTGAACTTCACACACACACAAAAAGACCAAGAGCACGCAGATGCAGGATGGTGGGAAAAAAAGCCACAGATAAAAAAAAATCCTGAAGAGTTTGAACCTTACCTCCATCTGACCTTTGTAAGCCCTGATCTCGAATCAGATCCTGAAATGAAAGAGGACAGAAAATGAATAACAGGAAGACAAACAGTTAAACAGTAAACAGAACACATTAAAACTTGATGGTTTCACATAAAAGCTATGCTTGACTGAACTTACTATAGATACTAGATGATCATCTTTGCACAAGTACATGTGAAAGCTTTTCTGTTGTCTGATCAAATCATGAATAGTTCTCAGCCCAGTTTTTTTTTTTTTTTTTAATCCAGCAGGAGGAGAGTGGACTTACATCGATGTTAACGGGCTCGATAGTGTTAATATGGACGTTGGGGGCGGAGGACGAACGATCCCGCTGGCCAAACTGGTTGCGGTGGTCCTCCTCGTTGGGCCGGAAACTGGGCGGGATGGGTATGGACTTGGACGGCGACACACTGGGGTGGCATATCGACCTGGAGGCATGACATTTGGTTTGTTGAAAAACGATCTCTGCACATTTCTATTCATTAATCAACGGATCTTCCTCTTGTTCCTGTTGAGGTGTGTGTGTGTGTGTGGACGTCTCACCCGGTGGAGTCGGATGGGGGGAGCGACGGACAGACGTCGGACACGGGGGTGGTTCCCTCTGAGGAGACCTCCTCCTGGGTGAACGGGTGATGCTCAAAGAACTTTGACACTAACAACAAGCTGCAGAACAAACATCATAAGAAGTTACTTACTAATAATTCAGTCACTCCCAACCTGACTTGTTATTTAATCATATTCTATCGGGAAAAACTAAACGGCTCATGTTTAAGACAAAGAGCCTATTTTTCTCAACAGATAAAATAGCATCAGCGCTGGTGCTGATATAATCGACAACAGTAGAATCTATGTGAAGCGCTGCTTTAGTAAACAAAAGTCAACAACAAGATCATCTACACTAGTCACAGCATCGTGGGTCGTCCGCTGAGTGCGACTTACTCTAACTGGTCATAGTTGACACACATGAGAGGAACCTCTGTGCTGCAGCGCTGGTGGAACTTGTATCCACAGGTCTGACAGCGGAAACCCTGGAACAGCAGCTTTCTGCAGAAGTCACAGAAGGCCAGAGTGAAGAAGGTCTTCCTCACCTGTCAAATACACAAACACACGATCAGCGGGTTAACTGGGTAACAGAATCAGCATCTACTGTGTTTACAGTCTGTAATGGGACACGTGATGTTCACTTTTGCCTGGTTCTACTTACAAAGTTGTGTGTGGTAAGTGGCACATTCTCCAATACTTCTACATGTAACTCTTCTCCTGTCAGCCAGGAAATATCTGTGTCCCAGCCAATGGGCTTCTTCTCCCTGAAACAACAAGTTAATGTCTGATCAGAAAGGGATGTGGTAAAAAGGCAAAATGATCACTGCTCTGGCAAGAATGGTAAAATCCAAGGATCAGCACCAAGACCATCCTAATCTGAGCAACAACATTTCCAGTAGACACTGTACAAGGCTGCACTCTAAAAACTAAAGCTTTTGTTCATCAATTCTATGGTTCGATGAGACAACAAAGTAGAGTCCTTTGGATACAAGGATGTGTTTTTGTTTGAAAAGAGAAAGGAAAAGGAATAAACCACAAGAACACCATCCCCACGGTCAGACACGGCATGGTTATATTGTAATGTTTTCAAAATGTTTTTTAGTCAATGGTCCAGGCTCATGAGGAGAAGATGGTGACATTAAGATTGTGGAGAAAAATATTTTGGACGTGGATAATATTTTAATCAAAAAGTGAGATTTTTAAAAAAATATTTTCATCATCAACACGGTGGAATACCACATTTTGTTACCTTATCCTGTCATTTCCACTCAGAGGTAACAATTCAAAACACTATATTTGCCCCTGTTCATTACACACATGCACATGAGCGTGATAATCGAACTATAGAAACAAACAAGCTGTGTGTGAACTGGCACAAGGAAACTTTAGATAACTCCAGTTTATGCAAATTAAGTTCAGGTCAAACAGGGATTTCTATATTATTCAAATAAAACACAAATGTATTTGGCAGGAGCAAATATAGTGCGTTATATAACAAAGGCTGTTACTTGACACCAGTGTGTGGACAGAGTCCATAAAGCATGATAATGCATGTTGTGCTGTATCAGCATATGCATTATTTGTTAGTGGCAGACTTACCCGTCCTGTACCCTGTACACTGCACAGCACTCTGGGATGAGGCCTCGCATCATCAAAGCTTTCTTCAGTGAGTCTCTCACAGTCATCCCACAGCGGGCCGGGACCTGGACACGACGTAACATCAGTCACTGAGCTGACAGGATGCAGAGTTAAAGGCTGACAGACTGAATCACACCCGAGTCTGGACATTTAAACGTTCAACTGAAGGATGTGACCTGTAGGTATCATTGTTTTTTGGCGGGGTCTTTTAATCTGCTGCTTCTCACTGTACAACTCTGGTACAAGGCTGGTTAACTAGATGATTCACTAAACCTCACACTCAAACTGTTCATTAAGTTGACAAAACTGGAAACACTGACAATCAAACTGAAGACAACATGTTCAGGGTTTAGCTCCACCACTCCAGGATCCAAACTAAACTTCACACCTTCTGACATTTCCTGTTCATCACTCTGACCAATGACAGATGACGATCCATAACCTCCTAAAGTAAAACATGACTGCATCTTCGCATTGCTCACCAGACCAGTAACAACAATGATTTGTCAGCCATTATGTCTGAGCTTGTTTTTAGAATATCTAGTGACTAACTCAAATCAAACTGATAAGAAAAAAATAGATTAAGGATGACAGGAGAGGCTGGGAATATACAATGTCTCCAACCATGATAGATTTATTAGATTTATTATTTATTATCAGCATCATCTGTAGGACTAGCAGGTAACTGGAGAGCTTCTTCCCACAAGTAACAACAATAATAAACAGACCTTGTCCCCTCGAAATACTACACCTTCATTGTATGTATGATGATTGTTGTGTGTACTAGACTATATAATTCAGTAAAAAACTGTTGATTTTGGTCAATTATAACAACATGACTGTGGATGGAAGAATCTCTCAAAACCTTCTTCATCGAAATTCTGACAGAAGCGACATCATTCTCATCATTGGCTCTGGAAATACTACAAATGGTACGTTAAAAAAAAAAAAAAGAAAAATAACGTCAGAAATATTGACATATCATTAAATCCTACATTGAAATACCCATACACTAATACACAGCGTGTATTTACACGCTGCCCTGACTCATCAAGTTCACAATCAATTTTTAGATGCTTTTAATCTCGTGCGAGTTCCTGCTTACGCAGCTACTCCCTTAAGCTACCGGGCAGTCACTTAGGTCGTCCAACCAAAACCCGCTGACCAAACCGTGTGCCAAATTAAACCAAAATGTGATCAAATGGTTTTGTTGCCCTAGCAACCAGACCCTGGAACAATCTCCCTCCTCTGTTTAGATCAGCAGTCTATTGGCTGCTTAAAACAACACTGAAAAGCCCATTTGTTAACATCATTGAGTGGCTGCTGTGTGGTTTTGTATTGGAGTTATATATGAGTATTAAATACTCCAGTAAATATCGCAGTTTTTTTGACTGTGAAGTTGACGTAACGTGCTAAAGTTCAATGTCAAGCATACCACAGTTCTCTGTTTGTTGGGCAGAAAGACCCTAACGATGGGTTTCTGGGGGGAGCGAGGGTTGGCTCTGCTGGCGTCAGTTGGGGTCTGTAGGACAGCCAAGGTGTTGGGGGCTGAGGGAAAGGCCTGAGCCCCCCCTCTGACTCCACATCCTCCCATCTTGACTTCCAGAAGGGCCGGCATGGGAGAAGGAGAGCAGGAGAAGTCTGTACCGTTCCCCATGGCCTCCAGCAGCTGCTGCTCCCTCTGCTGCAGGGCATCCAGTTTACTGGTGTACTCCTCATAGGCCTGACAGGGGACGACACAACCACAGAGCCCTGAATACACAGCTTCAAAACCTCAAGTGATATTTATCGTTCAATATTTGTTCTCTGCAATGTTGTGTTTACCAAAGCTATAGAACTCTTACCTCCAGATATATGGAGGGAGGATTGTGTTCTCCTCCAAACTTGTCCAGAAGAGCCTCTAAATGTTCTTGTGTCAACTTTATCATCTGTTTGATATTCCAGATCTGTGAGGAAACAAAACACACAACATTAAAGAGCTGATATCTTTCAGTAAATACCAGTTTATCCTTCTGTTGAGATGCAACCACATTGTATTTGTCTTTTATCCCATTTTGTCAAACATTCTTGCCATGACTTAGGTAAGAGTTTTTATGGACGTCGTCCTTCATGACTTGGGGGCGTACGGATGTGATCACAGAGACGACATCACATACAGGAGACCACAAACTGCCAGGAACTTAATGCTGCAAGGCAAACCTCCAGGTCCATTATGTTGATCACAAATGAAGACAATTTTCTGCACATTACAAAGCCCAAATAAAACTATTCTCCTACCCTACAAAGTTAACATTTTAAATTACAATAAATTTCATCCCATTCATTTATGCAGGACAGTTCTTCTACTGAACGCGCTCTGTCGACATCAGGAAGTAAGAGGAAGCTGATAAAGACTTTTCGAACATATGTTCATTATCAGTATCCAGAACATTTCACTCAAGAGAAGCAGCGTATGGCAACAAGGTCAACCCGCTACCGTAACATACGTTAACATATAGTCTTTTACTTCTCAAACTTCTTTGACATAGACAGTCTATAATAAACAATTAACCATTAACATTATACCAAGTAAACATTTCCAAACATACACGGCTGTGATGTTACACAGGATTAACCAGTTAGACCACTGCACATCCGCTACCATTATAGCCTTTTGTTTTGTTACAATAAAGACACTACTCGTCTCGGATGAGATGACCGGCACCGTATGTTCACGAAACTACCCAAAGATTCCACTTGTTGTCAACAACACAAGACAAACCTGGAATCTCAGTTCGTTCACATCTTTGATTCTGTGAATGATTCAATTGCAAACGCACCGAGCACATCGCCGCTCTGAATGTGTGCTAGAGAATTCTGTGCCAACTTGATCTAAATATGGCAACAAGTGTGAATGAGGTTAACACAGCTGTCCAGGTTGTTCTAAGTCAGATTAAGAAGAAAAGAAAAGATCATTACTTAAACATTTCAACACTATAATTAGGTTGCATCAATTCAAGACTGATACTTATTTTTAAAATAAGAATTTAGCAAATAGTCAATACATACTGATTTGAGCAGCAAATAAGCATGTACAGTATAAATACTTGATAGCAAAGAGATGATTAAAAAACTATTTTTAAAAAAAGGATAATTTAAAATAATTTAGACCATCGTTCAATGAGCATTAAATCTGATGTGTAATTTCATGAAAACAATCTTTGATAACTTGACTCGAGGAACCTGCTGGTAAGAAAGGAAACACAAGGCTTTTCAAAATAAAGGACCCACATACAGTAGCTCCTGAATAAATAACAACTCTGTCCAAATATTTAACTCTAAGAAACAAGTCTGACTGGTTGTAGTTGTGGCAGTTTGAAAAGTGACAGCGAGAGACAAACATGTCAAACGAGCGACGAGGAAAACATTCCGATCGGGACTTTCAAAATAAAATCAAATAAAAATGGATATTTATAAAATTACTATGCAGTCAACGCTATAAAAAGTCTCATTTTGGAGCCTGTATCCGTGTCAAGACGTTTCCCAGTTTCACAGATGTAGAAACAGGTGATGAAAGAGGACGTAGTGCGAGGTTGCTTTAATACTCTGAGCTGTGATGCTGGACCGACGTCGCTGTCATCCCAGATGATGGCAAAACACACCAGTACAAATATATATTTCTTTCATTTATCGATGATTCGAACTTCGTGTTCTGTGTAAAAATGCTAACGCTAAAATACTGTCACCTGAACCCACATCGCATCGTAAACCCACTTAGCTTAGCAGCAGCTAAGGTCAGTACAAGACACTTAAAGCACTGACTGACCACGGCTTCAGTTCGAGCCTCTCACACACGGCGAATGATGATTTCAGTGTTGGTGAACAACAGCGTCACTGAACAAGATGTGTTTCTCTACAGTGGCACTAAACACGGCACATGTACTTGTCATTAACTTTGCTGTATTCAGAGTTCAACAACAGATTTAGGGCAAAAAAAAAACAGCAACATGATGACAAACACCTGACACACACACACATACTGGTTTCCATAACTTAAGGGGACATCTTATTGACTTTCCTGGAAACCCTAGAGATCACAATTGTTGCTACTACTTGTCTAATCTTTATCTAAACCTGACCCTAACTTTAACCAAACCTTAGATCATGTCTTCACCTTCATTTTCTTTTTCTTTACATTATGGGGACCTGCTTTTAGTCCCCATAAGGAAGACAGGTCCCCATAATATGAGTGTGTAAAAAGTAAGTCCCCACAATGTAAGGAATACCTAGAATGAACACACACAGGAAGGTCCATCAAAGCTCCATCAGCAAACACGAGGAGTCTGACAGCAGCAGCTTCTCGTGGCTGCTCAGCTGACTGCTGCCTCTCTCATGTCTTTCCTATTACATCACGCGCTGCGTAGCAACAAGGCCGAGCCTCCACCTCCTTTTTAAACACACCGAGAGACGGGCTCCTGGCCTCAATGTGATGATGTAGTTACCCTTTACAAAGGGCTCCTCTTGCGTAAATACAACAGGTGGCAATGAGGTGGTGCAGGTGCAACATCACAAAACAACAGACAGGGAGCCAACAGTTAATTTCATTCACAATGCGATTCCATTAACTGTTAAATTTAGTATAAACTAGAGGTGGAAGATTACTCAACATAATTGCAACTCATTTCTCTCTCGGTTTTATTTGACCATGATTTTGTCATATTTGTATTAGCAAACCCAGCGACTGTATTTCCTTCAGGTTGCAACATCAAATGACAAAACCTTATTACACCACATTGATGAACTGTGAGTAAGCAGAAATAAAAGCTAATCTAACAGGTCTTGACAGAGAAAGCAAGAATAACTCGTCAAAAGAAAACATTTAAAAGGAACAGTCGTGTCAAAGAATGAAAAAGTTTCCCTGCAGCTACGTTTACCACCATGTGGATGGACGTCTCCACCTGCCAGTCCACTTACACTTAATCTGTGTGGAAAGTCTTAACTTTCCACACAGAAAATGTGTTGTGTTGGGACACAGTAATCTTCATCTTTGATCTCTGACCACCTATTCATACGAAGCTACAGACAGACAACCTGACACTATAATAAAAACCCTGAGTTATTTCTAAACAGCACGGTTCATATCCACGGTCCAGGTCAGAAATCTTTCCTGTTGTTATAACAGTGAAAAATGACCAAAAAAAAAAAACAACTCATGATGTCACAGTGAAGTTGACTTTTAACCTTTTGGATGAACTTTTAGACACTTATCTTAAAATGTGTCAGTCTGAGGGGACTTCCAGACCCAGCAGTCCTGGGAAAACTAATGCAAATACTTCTATTACTATAATTAAAGCTATCGTTATTAGTATCAGTATTAGTATTGATATGAGTATTAGAATTAGTAGAGGTGATAGTAATGTTCTAATACTTGCCATGTGATTGAAATGGTTACAATGGGGTTGAACGATTTGGGGGAAAATCTTATCACGATTACCATTTTATTTATTTATTTATTTTTTTTTTTAAATTTGAGCTAAAGTTAAATATTCACTTTGTAATAAAATTTGAAATCTGTCATGCAGTATTAGCACCAAGACACCATCTTAAACTGCTCTATGCTCTAATGCAAGGACGAGAACGCTGATTTTAATAATTTATTAATAAATGTATTTTTTTAGTGGTCATCTGATCAGATGTGCTGAATAAGTTTAAATCACAGTCTTCACCGTTTGATGATCAAGGTCTTTTGCGACTGCAATTTCAATTGATTGATCATTCAGCTCTTCATTATACTTGATCTAAAAGTGAAAAAGACCACTTTCATTATCGTCTATGAAAATGTTTTTTGGATCATCCAGTCATGATGGATTTTCTGCTAATTTAATATTGCTGGTCAACACATTTTTGACGCATCGCCACAAAGGTTCAAGTGTTACTAAATTTTCTGTAGATCATTACTGGACCAAGTTTATCAAATGTTGTTTGAAGTTTGTTGATATCTTATTTACTTGGGCCAATATCTTCGGCCAATAATAGTCAAAAGGGTGTGGTTCAGTCAATAAACAGACCTGAGTCAACAGCGGTTGAGTTAATCATCACTAAAATGATGTACGTGTCCAAATTTATATGTGAAACATACCCTGAAGGTTTCATTCAAATCTACCTCTACACTGGCACCACTGATGCAAAAATGGGTGCGTCACAACACATCGCATTAGAAATCAGACGTTACGAAACTCACAGGATGTGACATAATAATAAGAAATCATGTGATTTTGAATTCACTCAGCATGGGCCATCACCAGTTGGCCTGCTCACAGACCCTGGTCTAGATTGTGCCATAAACAAGTGATTTGATCACAAAACCTGGCGGATTTTTATACTGAATTAAGTTTGTAGCCTAACTTACGATGGGCCGTTAAGCTGCACCTCAAATCTTTTCAGTGGAGTTTTACACTATATTGTTTTCATTATTTTTAATGGGTCTTTCATTTTTCAAACTTGGCTTTCACTGCGTTTTTCACCACATCATAATGAACCAGATCAGAAGTCAAAATATTTCAACTTCTAACAATCTGCATTTGAACTTATAATATATATTTATCATTATTTTCAGCTAAATCAAAGTCAAATTGCTATGAACTAGAATTATCCAGAAACAGGAAGTGTGAGCCAATAACTGGAAAAAATGTGCAGGTGATTCCTAAGGAACATGAACTGCACTGGTTAGAGAGCCGGATAATGGGCCAAAAATTTATTTTTGGTTGAAGACAATGCTGCTCTTGCTGCAACTTAAACCATATGTGTTTGTAATTAAATTGTCTGAAGATGATCGATCATCAATGGATCAAATTGATCAAAAGGTACATGACACTGGTTGGTTTTCAAGATTTTGGCTAATAAAGTTAGCATCTTGGTATGCTGAGTATTGCTCTAATAATCCAACCTGTGTTCATCTCCTCAGACTGTGGTTGGGAACAGGTCGACTGAAGTATTTTGAGTGTGACTGGCATCGCAGTTCTTTTTGGGTTTTATAAACTTTTAAATTGTAAAGCAGATCTTGTCATTTTCAAATAGACTCCTTTAAGCTACGTATCTTAAATTTCAGATCAATAAATTTACGGATCAACGTCAACTAATGTGAGGGGCCACTTCCATTCTTTAGAAGTTCACTGTATGTTTACTTTAAGTTAGTGCCCGGGCACTGGCAGCCACTGTTTTAAATTCAGTCGGTTGATACCAATCACGTTTAACATTAGTTCCCCTTGATATTTCCTGTCATTGTTAGTGGTCAAGCAGTTAGCCCGCTAACTGCAGCTGGTGACATTGGTCCTTTTTCTGCAGCCTTGGCGCGCTTAGCGTAGCCATACACGTCTCAGTTCTCCACCCGAGCAGAACCAGAACTACCAACCACACCTGCGGTAACGAAACCGTACAAGCTAAGCGGTTAGCAGCGACTCTGCTTTCAAATGTAATCTCCTGCATATAGCAGCTCATAAACAAATACTGTCAAACTCCATACGAACGCCGCAACTAGTCTAGTTGGTTGTTGCAACACATTGTTAGCAAAGAATATCAGCAAGCAAACAAACGTCTAAAATAAGTAGCAAAAAGATATGAATCACAACTTTTGGTTGTGACTTTCAAAATTAAACCAGCATTGTTCATATCATAGACGATGATCAGATTGCGACAGCATCATTTGACAGCTGTGTTTTCAGTGTATCAGATACACAGGCTGTTCCATCAACAAACAGCTTAACTAACTCAATTTTCCCAAGAGCAAGAGAGGTTCATGTAGTTTTTTGACTATGATTGTATAAACAAGACAAGAGTTTAAAGACTACCAGTGTTGACAATGGTGAAGGTGACTTCATAAACCTGGTATCAAAAAAAAAAAAAAACACAAAACAAAACATATCAATTAGGGGCCGATGTCAAAGACTGAAAATTTTTGTAATGATACCCAGCTCAAGACGTGGCTCACTGGACCCTGGACACTGAACTAAAACACTGATGTGAACAACGAAGTGTCGTCAAATCTGTGAAAAAGGTGGTTGTGATGTCATCAGTCATCAGGATTATCTCACACTGGCTCTGGAGACTAAATTTATCACTAAACTTTGGGCTAGCTGAACATTTCGAGTGCCCAAACTATATGGAAGCACAACTTTAAAATCACTGAAGTGCCTTTTAAACGTGTTTGAGGTACATCAGCTCTACTATTACCAGACCACTGGATCTCTCTGACGCTCCTGAAGATGTGACTATAAGTGACCATAGGTTATTATGCTATAGGTGTGGCCAACTATAGTCAACTATAGTCACAAACACAAAAACTCATCTATTATTAAGGGGGAAATGAAAAAAAAAAAAATCACAATTGATCGACAAAAGTGACCCTTGTTCTTTGACTTTAAAGTAACATATTTGCACATTTGCCAACCATGAGAGTGTTCACCAATCTGACAAACCCTGTACCTCCATTCAACTTATCTCTCTTGCTAATGCCTGATGCTAACCTCTGTGTGTGTGTGTGTGTGTGTGTGTGTGTGTGTTCAGACGGTTTGTGAGAACCCGTGATTTTCCACTATATTTATGTAATGGGTCTATTTCTTGTGTCTGACGCCTGAAATATTGTTACAGACTTTCTTTTACCTCGTGTCACAGATGTGGAGGTAACTGAAAAGAAGCTGAGACAAACATATTGTTTTACGATGTTATGATAACTGTATCTTCTTATAAACATGAATAAAAAATAAATAAAAAAAAAAAGTTTAATGGCAGCAGCAGTGAAACCTGTTATATCCAGAGAATTAGATCATCTATCAGCAGCCTCTTATGTCACAGTCAGACTGACATGTTAACTATGAGTGTGTGTATTTTCAACAGGGCCGGAGGCCACATCAGTGTGAGAGGGACAGGTCACAGAAAGCATCATTTATCATGGATTAACACATCTGTCTGTTTTCAGTTTTCAGGACTGAGGCGAACATCTGGTTTTTGCACTAATACTAAGTATATATTATAAACATTTTTTTTTTTTTAATTTATTTTAATGCTGCTGACTGTGACTGTAAGTGTCCTGCTAATGCGATGTAGCCTGCTGTCATAGTCCAGCAGTGAGGCCTCTGATCTGCACAGTGAAGACAGATTTCCAGGCCGGGCTACATGGTCACTGTGCATTAAATGATGAGGACACAGGGTGGATGATGGTGTGATGGTGTGTGTGTTTAGGTGTAGGTGTGTGTGTGTAGGTGGGGGCGGTGATTGTAAAGCCTGTAATATAAATAAAAGTAGTCTGTGTGTCTCAGTTGCACCTCAAATACAACACAAGCACGACTTGATTTAGCTTCCACCTCCATCATCATCATCTACATCATCATCATCATCATCATCCCTTTGAGGTGATGGACCTCTGTGGATTGGTGAAAAGGGAAACTTTGGCCACATGGGCATATTAGAATGCACAAGAATGCATGAGACAGAGGCGTGTTTGCGTGTCTTTGTTGTGTTCCAGCGGTGTGTGTGTATGTGTATAAGTGAGCGTGTGTATGTGTGTGTGTATAAGTGAGTGTGTGCGTGTGTGTGTGTGTGTGTGCTCTGTTGGCGCACCAGGCTGCAGCTGCGGCGAGCCTGGAAAATGAAGCCAGGAACGAATGGAATAAAGCAGGCCCGAAATAAACACAGGCTCCGCCGAATAAAAAAGCTTCTCCTCCTGCTCACATCGCTCTGTCGCATTTTAGCGTTGAGCAGAAGCTTGGGGAAGATTAACGTTCAAATAGAAAAAAGAAAAAGAAAAAATAGAAAAAGAAAAAATAGGAGGGGAAAAAAGGGATCGTTTCCATTTCGTCCATCGTGTTGCCCCCTGCACTGCAGCCCCCACGATCCATGTTACAGCCGGTGTTTCCTGAAGATTTACATCCAATTACCTCCACTCGGAGCCCGTGTCCCCTGCCAAGCCTAAAAAAAACCGTTAGCCCGGAGTCGTGGCGCTTACCTCCTCATCCTGCGGACCTCCGGGGATCCCCGACGTGCAGGAGGTGTCCAGGCCGGCGCCTAGCTCCTCCAGGCCCCGCTCCCTGCCCGGCTCCCGTTCCGCGGTGTCTCCGTTAAAGACGGGCGGTGGAGACTCGGCGTTGCTCAACGCCGCCATTTTAAACTGCGAGAAACTGAGTGGAAAATAATACATGGAAACGCAGGCTGGTTTCCAGGACATTAGGGGGCGACAGAGAGGCGGGATGACAACTAATCTGGATCTGACCTGAGGAACTACTGATAAAATACATCATTATCCTTTTTAATACTATGCTCTAGATAATTATAGATTTAGCCACATATTGGTTATAATTAAATAATATTGGTAATAATAATAATATCAACTTGTCTCTTAAAGATGAGTTAATTTTATCTAAAGCTAATTCACATGTTTTCTACTGTAAAGCTTCATGAGTATTAAAAATTTCTATCTGCAATACCTTATGATATATATAATTGACGTGTATAACACGTAATATGTTTAATTATAACAAACTAGAGCTACTAAAGTACTAGAATGTTCCTCTTGACCCAGTTCTGTCTCATTTCACAGACCACAGTAATTTTTGGCAAAAAAAAAAAAAAAAAAAAAAAATCCAGAAATTACTTATTTGGAAAAGAAAATGGAAAAATAATTATCAGTTACACTTGGATGTCATTAATATTTGACAAATAATTGTTGTAAAAAAATAAATAAATGAAAATGATATGCCATTATTCAAAAAACACTCCAGCAGCTTTCTGGAGACTACCTCTACTTTCCTGTAGGTGGAGCTAGTGCATATAATTCTCCCCCTAATAATATGAGTACTATATTAATGATAATAATAATAATGTAAAAATAAAGTAACATCTGTCAATTGGGCTGCATTTATTCATATTTTTTTGTCTGGATCCACCAGTGGCTGCCCATTGCAGTCATCCTTTTATTATCATTTTATTTTAAAGCAAAGATATTTTGTCTGGAATATCTGATATCATGTAAAATATGAAACTCATTACTATCATCTGTGTACTGAACTGTTTTTTTTTTTTGACAGGATTTTTTGAATAACAGATTAATAGAGCTACACAACACTACTTGTCACCTTGTTTTTATTTTTAAAACATGAAAAATGTCTGTACATTTTTTCAGGCAATCCATCGACACTTAGCACCAGCTAACGACTCCCGACTACACAAGGAAAAGTGTGGCTGCAATAAACTGAAAGATATAAATCCATGAATCCCAGAAGAACATGACTATAGGCCTCTCAGATGATCATCGTTATTAGACAGTTTGTTTGGGATTAAACTTACACACATATATTAGCATTTGATTGGCTGTTTCTTTTTTTGTTTTGTTTTTGAACTGGAGAAATAATACACATGAAACAAGAGGCTGAAATTTCCTTAGATGAGAATGTCTCATATGCAATGTTCACATATTATTTCTGCCAACAGTCATGTCCTGACCAATGGAAGTGTTTGAGGATGAGCAGCACCTCCACAGTGACAGTGTACAGTCCACTGATGTCTTCCTCCATAAAAAGAAAATAAGAAGCAGCAGAAACGCAGCAGTTCATTTCTTCTTGGTCGCTCTTTTCCCCTCTCCTTTCTTTGGCTTCCCTTTTCCTCTGAGTTTCCTCAAGCGACTCATTTCGTTCTTGAAGTCTTCGTGCTCGTCTCTGAGAGGGAAGAGAAAACATTTCAATTAAACTTTTATCATGTTTACTGCGGGTTACATACACACTAGTGATCTGATTTCTTTCTTTTCTCAGTCATTTTTTTTCCTCATCATTTATCTTTTTCAACTACCACCAAAAAAAAAAATCTTTTTTTTTTTTTTTTTTTCGCATTTTCAATGATACAACTATGATTTAAGGTTGTGCATAAAGTACCTTACAGTTTTACCACAGGTCACAACCTGTTTAAAATTTATAAGAGTTATGTAGGTAATTTCTACTGTACCTGAACAGTCCCATGAACCTGAGCTTCTGTGTCACTGCAAAGTAGACCTTGTGTGGTGGATACCAATCATACACTTCCTTTGTCCTGGCCATGGGAGGCTCCTTGAACAGCTGGACCACCTTCATCGATTTGCTGTCTGTCGGACGCACAACATTCCCAAAGATCTGCGCGCTCAGTCTGGCCATGCGCAACGCGTAGCTGGACGGACTGGCCATGACGGCTGAAAAGAGCAGAGAGAGGACCTGACGGACGGGAGACAAGAAGAACATACATCTGAAGCACATGTGTCGCACAGTGACTGGAACACACATAGGTGACATAATGAGCTTTAAGTTTTAGATATAGGATAGCTTAGCGTCATATGTTCAGTTTTCAGGATGTTTGGAGCAGACAGATGTTACCGCCCTCAGTTGCACAAGCCTTTAACTTGTTGTTTGCAATGTGATAATATATGTGTGATTTACACATATACATGTGATTTAAATGTGATTTACAACAGATATTTTTGGCCAATTATCTGTAGCCTCAACTCACATTCATCACAAAATCCAAAACCAGCACTACTAACTACTATTGAATTTCATTGGCAGATGCCAATGTCTTATTATTAAGACAAGATGTATTTACAGACTCTTCTAACCCCTGTCTAACAATATATTTAATCATTTTAATGACAAATAATGAATAATAATAATGATTTTCAAACTGGTTAATGAGTAAAAAACTGAATAATGAATAATAATGATTTTAAAACTGTTATGTTATAATAATGAACTTAAAACTGTTTCAAAAGTTACATTTATGTTTCAGGATCAAAACAAAATGGCAGCCTGTTAGTTATCTGAAGAGGAAGCAGATCATTAGAATAAATTTGTATTATGAAAAACACTTAATTTAAATTTACACACACACACACACACACACACATATATATATATATATGTAGACAACGAGCATTGTCTGTTGCACTCACATTATACTGTGCTGTACTATACTACTTTATTATATTATAATTCTAAGTTTAGTTTATTAAAGCTAGCTGTTAGCGGACAGTAGCAACATAATGAATGGCAGCGTTTTATCTATAGAGTAACAAAACTGTGTCTTACCTGAGTCCGCACTCAGTAAATAGTAAGTTCAGCTCCGTGTAAACGTGTTTAACACGTGTTAAATAACTGTAACTGTAGTTTAATTAACTGTCCTGACGTTAATTTTCACGTTAACCTTCACACACCACACTGCCATCACAACCTCTACTGCGCATGTCACATGTTCCGTGAGCTGGGTTTACTTCCTGTTTCGTGCTGTTTTATTTCGTAACATGTGATAAACACATTTTATTAAATGGAAAATAATATTTAAACATAGAATGATTTAAAAAAAACAAAACAAAACAAAAAAAAAAAAACAAATTAAGACGGCATACCGGCATTAATCATGCAGTTTAAATAATTTTAATGGATCCGAAAACCGGAAATAGGTCCGTTCTTTTAAAAGCGCCGTGTATGTTATAAACTTTACACACAGTTCCGCTTCTTCTTCTTCTTCTTGGTTCTTCTTCTTATTTAGCTGCATATGTCTGCAGGCCTTTGGCCCAGTTAATGGATATATTCCCTTATGCGTTTTGATACTTATTTGACCTCATGATCACAACAGAAAATTAAAGCAAGCAAGAATTTACCCCAATATATTCAGCAAAGGTCAGTAGTCATTTTGAATTGTATTTACACATGCAGGATGGAATTTAACACACCTGTTGTCATGAGGAAAAAGGTTGTTTGGCACTTTCTAGCTATCCACGACATGGGAATATAAATCGGTTTGTTTGCTATGGCAAGTCCACGATGCATTTTCAAGGCAACTGTAACTGGTATTTCCATTCCAGCTAACAATAATTCAAACATGATTCAAATTTAAATTATCACCACTGGAGAAATTTAGTAATTGTAATAAATTTCATCTAGTAAGGATGTAGTTTGAGCTTAATGTGATGAATTAAACCGCAACAAGCACATTTCTGGAGAAATTTTCAGTGTGTCTGCTGTTTGTTGCATATTCAGGATAATCAGCTAAAGAAAGCCTGAAATATTTTCCCTCTAAACCTTGTGAATGCAAAGATATTAGCCACAATATGCTGCAAAGTTTGTCAGCTCATTTCATTAATCTCACACCACATGGTGGAGCTGTTACTCACTTTTTGAGTTTTCAAGATCCAAGATTCAAAGATGTATTTGTGTCATGCATTGAAAAAGTACAGCATCTCTGACTTCTCTGAATCATATTAACAGCAACTATTTCAAGTATCAGAACTGTGTGTTTTGAAGCATATTCTGCCCAAAGCTGTAAGATGAGTTACACCCTGGAATTTGCTTGTAGTTGCTGAAGCTACAGAAGCTTACAGCTGCTACCTTATGTTTTAGTTCATTAAAAACAGAACTATGTACTTTTGTTATTTTATTTTCTTCATGACATCTCTGACCAACTGACCACATGGTGGCACAATGAGAGCTGTCTCACTTACTTCACAGAAACCTTATGCACTCAACTTAACTCAGCTGTTACATAATGAAGCCGCACTACTCAAGCTATACTGTACAGCCTTTCTTTGTGGACACTTATGTACGGTATATATGATTTTAACAGTTCACTTTAACGGTGACTAAATACAAGATACTGAGACATCTACTCTTCATTCTGGGTTGGTCTGGGTAAGCTGGCCTTTAGGGGTGAGGATCCATTATACCACAGCCACTAGAGGGCTGAGGTGGTAGTATGACCTCTCCTGGATCCAACAGAAAGTTTCCAGCAGTTTCGTGCCTGTCTGCATTGGAGACATGTTTGAATGTATGGTTATAAATATCAATCAAACATAAAATCAAATCATATAGATTTCCAGGTCTGAAAGACACCACAAACAATGTATGACTTAAGTTATTACGTTCAAGCTCTTCTTCAAATAATTCAGTGAAAAAGATGGTGACATTTTATTTTGAAGTTCCTTTCTCTGCGGTGGAATACTAGAAGTGTGCATTCTATTAAACAGGTATTTAAATGCAAATTTTGGCGCTTGGTGGAAAGAAACCAGATTATATGTGTTCAGGAGACTTGACCGAATCCTCTTTGTTCAGATTTTCTTATACTAGGAAATGTCTGCATGAGGACAGATCTGACAGGTCGGGTCGAGGATGTGTAATATTTATCAATAAAGTATGGAGATCTGAAGGGAGGATGTCTTTAATAAACTTTATAGTCCTCATAAAATCCGTTAGTGCTGTCTGATGGTGCAGAATTAATGATGGCTCTTTTGGGTTGGGGGATTTTAATATCAATAATCTGATGTCGGAGTGGTGAGAAATCGATCTGTTATTGAGTAATTGATGGAGTCTTGTAGTCAGTAATGATGGAATAAAATGTCCTACATTGATATGACAGTAGTGTCTGCTGCTCCAAAATTGGAAGGTTTCCATTCTCTATTTTGAGAATTTTGGAAGATAAGAAAAAAAAAGTGTTCTCACTAGAGATATGGCAAAGAATGCTAAAAGCAAATGTTTCTGAAACCTTTTGGGCTCAGATATTCAACAAAGACCATCAAAATGCCAGAAAAGCTGGACCTTAAATTCCAGTATTACATGATGGTGACACTGAGTCAGTATTAAAGACAAAAACAGATTTTGAATGTGTTTTAGGAAGTTTATAACTATTTAAAGAGGAGGTAAATGGTGTTACAAGTTTGTAAATAATTATCTGATAAACAGATTTTTTTTCCTTTCTATTTTGAAGGAATTAAGAAATGTAATTAAGGCGCCAGTGAATTCTTCCCCAGGCCAGGATGGAATATTCTAGAGGTTAATTAAACATTTAGTTGAGGTTGTGCTAGATGAAATATTTAACTCTGTTTAATTACATTTTATAAAAAGGGCAAATTACTGATAAACTGGCAACATGCAGTGGAGTTTGCTCTTTTAAAGCCAAAAAAAGATGAATCTATTCCATGAACATATCATCTGATAAAAAAAGACTGTGGCCTCTGTTACCATGTTAAATCAGAATATACGTGACTAGTTTATAATATTTGGTATTAAGAATAAATAAGCCTCAGAATATACAGTACTGTGTAAAAGTTATAGGAAATGTGTACAAAGTATTTAAGAGCACATAAAATGTAATAATGATAATCTGGATCCAGGCTCTGGCCAGCCTCAGATTTGTTGCCCCAGCAGTGCTTCAGTGACCAACAGCCACAAGGAATAAGCTGATAACTAAGGCATTGTTCCACACTCAGATCACTGATAGACATGTCTAGCCTGGATGAGCTGCTGACTTCACTTTGGCTCACCCAAAAGAGATGCTGCAGTGCCAAGTATATTGACAAGGCATTATGAGTTGGGGCCACCCAAAACATGCATGGTCTCTGGTGAGACCCTCTTTATTGTTCACCGAGGGGGGAATTCTCCCCTAGTTTGCCTCATCAGGACTCTTTAGATATCATCCTTTGACCATTGGCTTTTCCCATTTCAACCAAGGTGAGATCAACAGCTGATGTCGAGACCCTGTCACATCTGGATCTGCCAACAGCTTATGTCAGGCTACACATGTCTATCAGTGATCTGAGTGTGGAACAGTGACTCAGCCAACAGCTTACCCCTTGTGGTTGTTGGTCACTGAAGCACTGCTGGGGCAGTAAATCTGGGGGTGGCTAGAGTCTGAATCCAGAATCATTAGTACATTTTATGTGTTCTTAAATACTTTGTACACATTTCCTGTATTTTCTTAATTTATCTGCATAAATAAAGGGAGAGATAAATATGTATGGTCTTTACTGCACTGCTAAAACCAAACATGTGGGGTTCCTATAACTTTTAGACAGTATTGTGCAGTATTTGTGTAAAGTGAACACTTTACAATACATCTCAAAACGTGAATCCTGGTAATTTGTTAGAATGAAGAGAAATAGTTTAAGAGAGATATTAATTTGAAAGTAGATAATATGATCAGATTTGTTTGGTCTGCTGTTCTCGCTCTCAACTTCTCAGTAGTTGCTGTTAATTGATATGGATCACATGATCTAAATTAGAATTTGGAATGTGCCATGTAGTTGATGAAGGAGACCAGACTAAAACATTTACCCAGATTTAACTGCCACCATTTCCTCTTAAACCTGGGACATCAAGACTTTACCCCGTCCTGATGGTTGGGTTCTCGTGTTATTTGTGCAGAACAGAGAAGATAGGATGTGGTGTTGAATTTCTGTGGCTACCAGGATATTTATGAAAAGAGGGTAATGGAGTTCCAGATTGATGAAAAAAATCTCTTGCTGGGAAAAATGTAATTTAAAGTCTATTTCGAGAGACAAAATTAGAGGAAGAATGAAAAGAAGAAAAGGGGGTGAAATGAGACCGCTTGTATTTCAACTTCAACAGAAGAGATTTATCCAAGAGGTCATCATAATCTGGTTATAATCAGGTCATTTCTGTCAAACTGTTTAAAAATAATAGAGCGGCCCAGAAACTGTGCACCATGTTCCTCTTGACTGTAGAAATTACAGAATTGAAAGAGTTGTCTCATTTGAGAGATTCTTCATTTCCAATTAAGTTGTTGTTTTCTTTGTAAATAATAAATAATAACTATGTGATAGGTGGTAAAGGCTAGTTGAACACCATCAGCATATTACCAGATTTCAGTTTACGGCCTTAACTGTAAATGACTTGATGAAGGATCCAATGTCTCTTCTGTTTCTAAAGTTGTTCCTTCGTTGGCCAACTTCAACCCTGACATACGTATAAATCTCTCAGATCATCAGCTGGTCATGTTTTCTAACATCTAGTCAGTCAACTCTGCCTGTCTTGGAGCCTACATCAACATGCAGCTGAATCTTTTGGTGCTAGCCACATTTTCTAAACCTACAGCTGCATTTCTAGCCTCCAGAGATTTCTCTGGAGAGATGCTGCCTGGCCCCGTGTGCTTGGTTTTTTTATGCAATCATCTTGTTCCACCTGGTCGCTCAGGATCTAAGTCATCCACCTAAGACCTCTCAGTGAATAGCTCTCCAATCCATGGTCTGTCTGCTCAAGGTTTCCTGTTCCACCTTTGTTTTGCCCCCAGGCTACCTTTTATGACGTCATCTGTTTGATCAAAGAGTTTGACTTTCTTTAAGTTACGTAAGAGGGAAATCTATGATGCAGAGAAGTGCTTTTTGTGTGTCTTTAGTATTCTATCAGTTTTGACTGCCATAGATATGACAAAACTGTTTATTTTGATAAACTAACTGTAAAAAAAATGACCAGACCACATTAATTAAATTGAAGCACTGAAGCTCTTATCTGTTGCATGCCAGGAACAGGGGCAGGAATGTACCAGATTACCAGCCTGTCAGTATCTGGTCATGCCAAGTGTTGTCTCATCATTTAAGCTAAAGCTCTTACTGTTTATTTCTATCATGCTGTTACGATTTATTAACAGAAGATGGCGCCAGATATGAAGAAAATTCAATCACAGACCCTTCTCGTCATTCTCAAGCTTCACCTCTGCAGCAGTGACACTTGCTGACAGAAGCCACTGGAAATAAATGGACCATGAACAAAGATTATGGCCAAGTCTCTGGTGAGGGACGGATAAAAATCAATAAGGTGCTCTCTGCCTCGAGCAGGGTTAGAACTCAAACTTATTTCTGAACAGACGCTACACCAGAGCACACGTTATTTAATTAATAAACTTAGCACTTTATGTCATTGTGCAGCCACTTCACAGCTGTCTCTGCCTTTAAGACACATTTTTTGGTTTGATTTTTTTCAATAAAAGCAAAGAAAAAAAAAAACCAAAGACTGGGCAGAAACATAGATTATGATGTAATACATTAATTAGCATATTCGTGACATCATTGTGTTACCATTGGTGTGTACACAAGCTCATTCATGTCTATGTCAACTGCTGTGTGGTAAATAAAATGAAAATCATAGAGAGGTGTTCAAGTGGACTACGTATTAGAAAGTGTTCATAAAATTTTGAAAGAGTAAAACTCATCAGTTGTGGGGGAAAAATATGATGTGACCAAAAATCTTTATGGGCTGTAATTGCAGTTAATTGTGCCATCATCACTGAAGGATCAAACAGAATGAGCCATATATTGATCAATGAATTTAATATTCTTAGCCCATCACCAGTAGTGATAGCACCATTAAAAGTCCATTCATTGACTTTCATTGATTTTTTTTTTTTAGCAATGCTGGGTTTGTGGAGCAAGCGGTAAAAACAACACTAATAAAACACCAGCTTATAAAGTCATTATGCTATTAGAAACCAGTTACAGCAGCATTACGTATTATTCATTCGGAGACGTGTTTGTGTCCAATATTCATTCTCTTAAGTCTGTTTTTTTCACTAACTCCTGAGAAAAATGCCTGTCTCTTAAATGCTACACCCTCATGTACGGTGGATTTATCAGAACTTGTTCACAGCTGCCAGTTTGTGGCTTGGAAAAACGGAATGAACAGTTTTGTAACACTGAAACTGAAGACCGGATAGATGTTTTCCAAGGGGGTTGTCAGTGGAAGTCACTTGGAGCCACTGATAGTTAAAAAAAATGATTAGAACAGCTTTACAATTGCACATTTGCTGAGAAAACAATATTTGAGGAGATATAGCTGATAAAATCAACAATTATATACCTATATATACTTCAGTAGATGGTTGCACCTGTGATTAGTCAAATTCACTTGACTTGGACTCACTTTAGCCATAACAGCTGCTTGGACTTTCACTTTAATATCAGAGACTTCTGGAATCACTTCAACCCTTCGTTTTGGAAAGACCTGAGATTCTTCTCAAGCCTAAGGATGAAAAATGATGTTATTTTTAAGACAATGTGCTGCCAATCACCTTTTTTTTCTCCTGACAAGAGATATACTGTTCTTTGTGTCAATCTGACAGGAGCTTGTTCAGCAGCCAAAGGTGTGTTTGACAAACAATGGATGGAACAGATGACGCTGCAGATAATCACGTCGGGAGATAACGATTCTTTTGTTAGCAACAGCAACTACAACAACAAATAGCAACATGCAACATTATTTAAATTATTATTCCTTTGAAGGATCAGTGTGTAGGATTCACTAATGCCTTATCAGTGAGGTTGTAAATTGCAACCAACCCCACCTCATTCATTCCTTCAAAGAATGTAGCAGCTATGGCGGCCTTCAGGTAACATAAAAACACGAGGCACAAAGCTGCAAAGTGACAAACAAAAGATTCAAACTACCCCACGGACATTCATTACAATCTAGAAGGACACGACTTCCTATATGAAACTGGTTGTCCTTGAAGTAACCATAAAGAGGTAAAAAAAAAAAAAAAAAAAAAAAAAAAAAAAAAAAAAGAGAGAATTTCACCATCTATACAGAGCATTTTGTGTAGACGGCCATATGCACCAACACTGTGGGTCACTCCATATTGACCACAGTCCAGTTTTTGTAAATTAGATGTATTAGTTACTGATTACTGATTAATATTACATGTTCAGTAACAGACTTGTTCCACTGGCCTGCAGCACAGAGCACCACAGGAAGACGCTCCTGCCTGTGGTCGGTCTACAGCTCCTCCCTCACAGTCACACACTGAAACTGGACTGATCTCACCGTGTCAGCACATTTACACCTTCATTTATTAACATTTGTCTGCATTCACCTATTGTAATGTCAAAATGTGCGTGTTTGTGTGTGCGCACGCATGTGCATGTATGTGTCTATTATACATGTGTTACATATCATAACATTTATTTTTCTGTTTCTGCATTATACATTTATTTTCATAATATGGGAATCAAACATATAATAGGATTATCCATTTTGTTTTTAATGTGTTACATATTGTATTTTTTCTTGCAAATCCTCTTGTTCATATAGGTTTTAGACTTCTATTTTATTATAAGTTTTAGGTCTATATATATATATATGTCTCTATTCTTGATTAGTGCAGCTGAGGCAAAAACCCAATTTCTCCCCAGGGATCAATACTGTCTCTCTGCTTCTGAAAGCCTTCAAATTAAATTTTAACTCAGGGCCTGGGGAAGGATTTGCCAACATCAAAGTCCAGGATAGATGTTTGATATTTGTGTTTGTCTTGGTCACTTCTCATCCCTTCTTCTGCACACACTTCTAAATAAACTCCCAAATCTATGAGTGTTCCCGGTCAGTCAGGGTTTAATATGTGTAGTGGCAGTCTGATTGCTCTGTCTAATATTGTGTGTGTGTGTGTGTGTGTGTGTGTGTGTGTGTGTGTGTGTGTGTGTGTGTGTGTGTGTGTGTGTGTGTGTGTGTGTGTGTGTGTGTGTGTGTGTGTGTGTGTGTGTGTGTGTGTGTGTGTGTGTGTGTGTGTGTGTGTGTGTGTGTGTGTGTGTGTGTGTGTAGCTACCAGACAGGCTGCTGTTGATTGGTCCAGAGACAGGCCTGCTCAGTAGCAGCTGCCGTCATCCGTTCAGACGTGAGGGGAAGCTGCCTGCTGCTGATCCGTGTCTCTGTGCTGCTGATGGACCCATCGGACTCTGTTCGGATCCTTCAGGTACATTTGAACAGGTCATGTTATCTGAGTCGCATGAGGGTGATTTAGTATTGATATGACGGTGTTTTATGTTAAAAGGGAAAAAGGGGAGGTTGCTTTCGTTAATTCTCTCTATTCAGCTCTTTCACTATCTCCTATGTTGTCTGTGGTTTATCTAACTGGGCGGTTTTGTTATGCAGTAAGGTAGTAGAATATATGTTGTGTCAGATATAATCTAAGTGGATGCTGTGTGTGTGTGTGTGTGTGTGTGTGTGTGTGTGTGTGTGTGTGTGTGTGTGTGTGTGTGTGTGTGTGTGTGTGTGTGTGTGTGTGTGTGTGTGTGTGTGTGTGTGTTCGCTCAGACAGATGGATGCTGAGGATCCGGGGCTCAGATGAGATAAGCTGCTGCAGCGCCGCGCACACAGGAAAGACGTGGGCACGTTGTAGTCAAAAACATCGGGATACGGGGATTCGGCGTTTTGTATTTCTTTATTTATTTAAATTCCTGACCACTAAGCTGTGTTTGTGAACTGCAAAAGAAGAAAAAATTCATTGATAATAATGATCCCGACGCTGCTCCTCGGAGGTGATGTGAGCTGAAGAGAGCGGAGGGGGGGTTGAAGCCGCAGAGGAGCTGTCCGTCTGTCGAGGTGCTGATGCGGCTGTGACATCCGAGCATGGCTGCCGGGAAGTTACTGCTCTACGCCGGGCTCTCTCTGTCTCTGTGCGCCCTCGGCATGTTGGCCGTGGCGATGTGCTCCGACCACTGGTACGAAACCGACGCCAGGAGGTACCGAGAGCGTTGCCGAAGCTTTTCCAGTCGCCGCAAGGACCCCGGTTTCATCTACATCCCCAATAACAGTCTGCCTCTGCGGGCCAGTCGGAGCAGCCTGCCCCGCTGGGAGGAGAAGCTGCTCCTGGCCCGGAACCGGCGGCAGCTGTTCGCGATGAGCGCCGCGGATGAGTGCAGCAGGCAGTATAACTCCACCAACATGGGGCTGTGGAGGAAATGTCACCGACTCGGCTTCGATCAAGAAATCGAGGATGTAATCCGGAAAGGTAAGAATGAAATGATGCGCTCTGAGAGAGAGGGAGAGAGAGAGGGCTGAAGTTGCACCGTTGCATGCTGTTACTTTTATCATCGCAAAATCAATCCGGCTGCTCCGCGGTGACTCTACGTTTGACCAAAGGGCGAACAAGGGCACAGAGCAGTTTTCCTTGCTATGCTAGGAGGCAGCTGTTTGTCCAGAGGCATGCACCGCTGTGTTTGTGTGTGTGTGTGTGTGTGCGCGCGCGCGCGCGTGTGCGTGCTGGGGGGTGTGAAGGGCCTGTGGCTGCAGGCTGCGTGTTGTCAGCTTGTTTGTGCACAAACACAAGGCGCATGTTAATAACGACAGTGAATAACACTTCGTGCCATGTTCTAAGGTCTCCCCATCTCATCTCACTGCTCTCCCTCTAGTGAACTTATAGCCACTTGCCATGATCCTGCTCCTGCACATAATGACATAATCATTCCCCCACCACCACCTCACACTCCCCTCCCCATCCAACCACCTCCAACACACCACACCAGGGTGGGAGGGTGGTGGGCTGTTCTACAAATGCTTCTGCCCTCTGCCTCAGAGGAAGCTTTTACTCAGTTTCCAGGGATCCATTACTTATAGGTTTTTATCTACACAGGCTTAATGTGCTTGGATGGATTCACCTGCAAGGATGACCCCTCCATGCAGATTATACACCAATTCTTTCTACACTATGGAAATGTATATTCAGGAATAACACACGGCCGGGCAAACTCATTCTTTAAGTCTGGCTCATCTCATAGGTACAGTCTTAAAATTAGATTTTAACATCAGTAGTGATCAGGTACAATGCTCAACAGTTTGTGGCAGCAGACACACGCAACTGAGAGACTTTTAGTCTTTAATATTAATGCACTCTGTGGAACTTTGAGATTCTTGTTATGGTAGTTTGATAATGGAGTTTTGAGACAAGTACTGATATTGAAATTTAACTTAAGATCCTTTTACAGTTTCTAATACATATAAATTTAATGCAGTGGTTCCCCTTGTAATTAGGCAGCAAAGTGAAGGAAATTCAGTGAAATGTTGATTTTTTTCCTTCTCAGTTTTTCTACATTTGAGATTTCTTAAACAAATAAAATACATTTTTAAAGACAAAAACAAATGTATGTATTTTTCATTATATTATATTTTCCCAGGGTTGGTGAATGCTGATTTAAAAGGTTAATCATGAATCAATCATTCAGTTAAATGATTTCAGTTGATGTGAAATGGATGGTGAGAAGTTAAGCTGAGTTTTGATGTAACACAGTTCTATTATGAAATTGTTTTAGTATTTAATTTTTGAAGTTAAATCACTTTCAAGAAGCAGCAACGATGCTCGTTTCAAGTGGGTTTATGTAAAAATGTAAGTCTAAGTTAGTCATAAAATCTGCTTCAAAAAAAAAAAAAAAAAAAAAAAAAACTCAACTAAGTTTCCATTTTTGCCCCTGGTAGCTGATAACACAGTGAGTTTAAACGACAAAGAGGCTGAGGTTTGTGATGGAAGTTACTGGTTTGAGTTTGAGCTGGAAGAAGAGAGGAAGTTTGTGTTAAGCCTCTGAATGCGCGCGTGTGTGTGTTGCAGCTGCGCCTTCCTTTGAGGATGCTTCAATAGCCTTGATGGCCTACCATCTGCAGTAATGAGCAGCCCACAGTCACTGTGTTCACTGATCAGATGAATGCCTCCATAGAGGCGAAGGGTCTGATCTGTTCCACTTCTCAGCTCCATCAACATGAGAAAGTGCAACGCGGTTTGTCATCATGATGCAACTGACAATAACTGATCATCGGTGTCTCTGTGTGTTTTACAAATGGTGTGATCTATGTTCACGATGCAGTCACCTATAACCACACGTAGTCACCATTACTACTACTGCTGCTACTTATAATTCAACCACTGCTCATAGCTCCCTTCAAGTTACTGCTACTTCTGCTGCTTAAGCTACTGCTGCCGCCTTTATTTCTACTGTTTTTACTGAACATGTTACTACTAATCACACTGCTGCTACTTCAACTTCTGTGGCTACTGCTTCTACTAACACTGATACCTCTGCCCATGTTATTACTACTAACTACTACTACACTATGACTCTTGAACCTTTTTCTACTAATTCTACTACTGCTACCTCTGCTACTACTATTTCTACTTCTATTGCTGCTGCAATTGCTACTTCCTGTGCTACCATTACTATTGCTGATGCTACTAATTTTTGCTTCTACTGACCTGCTCTTACTCCTACTTGCCTATTTCTACTGCTGCTACTCCCATTGGCTATTTTTCTACTCCTACGCCTACTGTTATTTCTCCTATATCCATTATATCTGCTGCCTCGTTCCTGTCTCTACCACCGCTGGCATTAATGCGACATCTACTGCCAATGTTAGCACTACTAATGCTGTTTTAACCGTACAGCTGTACGGTTACTGCTACATCCCTCTACTACTATTTATACCACCTCATCTCCTGCTGCAGCAACTATTACAATTACTACTTCTGCTTCTACTATTCTACTGCTCTTGCTACTGTCACTAGTTCTGACTGTGACTGATAGTGGTACTGATGCTTCTACAACTTCCACCTCTATTTCTACCGTAACTTCTTCTACTACTACTACTACTACTACAATTTTTTTTGTTCTTCTTCTACTACTACTAATTCACTTCTACCTCTGTTTCTCTATTTCTCTATTGCTACTGCTATTTTTGCTTCTATTAGAACTTTGACCATTACTGCTTCCAATACTGCCACCTCTACCTCTACTGCAACTTCTTTAGCTACTGTTAGTCCTTCTATTTCTACTTCTACCACTACTGCTACGGCTAACTCTACTTCCACTGTCACTTTTATTCATACTGCTTTTCTTTGCTTACTTCTGCTACAACTGTACCTACTGCCACTATATATCTCTACCTCTAACTGCCACCATTTCTACCACCACTGCTTGTGCGTCTATTTCTGAAATACTGCTATTACAACTATTATGTGTAACACTACTTGATGCAATCAATTCCTTGTTTGTTGAGGTGTTTACTCATGTTGTCTGGTTGAATTTTTCTGAGGAGGTGGAGATAAATTGTTGGGTCTTGTCCTCAGTCCCTCTACCATACTACCTACAGTATAACATCCACACTAAACTATTAATAATGCACAGTCTCTTTACATTGACAGTGAATTTCATTAAATAATAATAGACTATAAAGTTCTGTGCCGTGTCTGCTGTTAACATGCATTGGTAGAAGGACATGATTATCATTTTTCAGGCTTTTTGGGAGGTAAACGGTCATAGGAAAGTAGCACAGAGCCCTGCTCCACATGCTGTTTCATTTTATTCCATTTTAATCTGCAAAATGAAACCATGCACACACACTCACACACACACACACGCATAGAGGACGACTGTGTCCTGCTGTTTCATAGTAACATTGTTTTCCTGTGTGCTCGAAACACATGAAGTGGACACATGAAGTGAAATGACTGAATCCATTAACGCACTTATTAGCTACATATCCAAATCCTGATGAGTCATTTCCATGTGAAGGACATAATGGTGTCTTTGATATAAATAAATAAACATAATGAACTGTTGCTATAGTTCAGGAACAAATCATAATCCAAAAAGCACTTCTTATACTTACACTTCTACGCACGAATCAATCCTGACTTACCTTCACGTGCGACGGCAAGTGTAAAAACACTGCAAGTCTAATCTCTCCGAGCTTCATTTCTCCTGGCGTGTGCGCTAACAATGGTTTAGCTGTTCAGTTGAAGCTTAATTGTTTTGCCAGATCAGCAACATCCATTCTTCTCCTCACCTCTGGGGCATCTTGCGTAACCACAAGCTGCGTCTTTATGTAGATTTATGGAAACAGGAGAGCTGAGGGAGAGAAAGGTTGCAGTCAGTGTCAGAAGGTCAACACAAAACACTAAACACTCCATTTTAATGAGTTTGGCAGTTACAGTATGAGCTCAGTGCATGCGTTAGTGAATGCAGTGTGAGTTAGGGCAGAGTATTAAATGGATTTCCCCACAAATCTCATTAAACGTTGTTGTTTTGTTGTGTGTGCATCCAGTGCATGATATGTTTTAAAACACACTAGTGATCCACACTGCTGCAGTGGGTGACATGTTCCTTCATTATCATGAACACACACATTGTAGTTTATTTTTGAGTCAATCCCACACACACCGTCCTACTGGCCTAAATACTCAATGAGGCACCAACTGTGGATTAATCCGCCACTGTAAATAGTCCAAATAAATGCACTTTTTTTCTACTTATTTGAGTAACATTTGGAGGATTCACGAAGTTGGTTGGATCAATAAGTTCATAATAACTACTAAAAACTATCCAGCTTTATCTTTTGAATAATACACCATCTGGTCATAATGTAGAGTCAGTCACATAAAAGTTACAGTAACATTAGAGGCCCCGGGGCTCAAAGTGTGTGAAAAGCCTTGCCCTTTATTACAACAGCATCCACACAATGTCTGCAGGTTAACTATAAACTGTAAAATAAAAACTGCACCTGAACCTCACAGTGTTATTCAGTCTGGAAATCTGATTTTTTTTTTTTTTTTAAAGCTTCTTGCCAAACTGACACTACTTTACTTTATATATTATACAAAATACCACAGGGCACAACATCACTGGTGAATTGTGATTCAGATTGTGTTTTCTCTCTGTCTCTGTTCTGCTGTCAAACGTTGGAGAAATGAAATATTTACATTTTAACGCTCAATATTAGGATAACTGTAGTTTAATGGATATTTAAGTGTATGATGGAGAAAGAAGAAAAAACACTAACATATTTAAATAGATGGCATCAGAGTTTCTAGTCTCCGACCATGAGATTATTACAAACCTTCAACGCTTGACGAATTGCTCCGCAGTGGTGTTGATATTTCTATAAATTTTTGATAACAAGAAACACATCATGAAATCTCTCACAGTCTTATCTCCTTAAAAATGTTCACGTCTCAATGATTCGACTTAATGAAGCAATCAAAGTGAATCCTAAAAAGGAAATGGAAGATGAGACTGTATTTGCTCTCTCATTACCCACGTGAAATATAACGACATTCAATTTTAGACTTCTATTCCGTTAAATCTCAAAGGCAAATATTGTATTTTTTTTTCTAACATTTCATCTCTGAGGCATCTATAGGTAAAAACTGTAATGATTAAATTGAGATTTTTAATATAAATGATATTAGCTTAGAAGTTTATTGGATTCATGGATCAAATGTCCTTGTATTCTCATTACTTATATATATGTGCATCTTGTAGCATATGGCGTCGTTGTGTTGTCTTTGTCACTTGGGCAAAAAACCGAAGACATTTTTTCAGCATTGGTCATTTGAAGAAATATATAATTACACACATGGCTACAAATACAAAAAGCTCTTTTGTTTTAATTCTCTGGAAGAAAAGGTCTATAAACCTGACATGTACAGTTTCTATGTGTATTGATCAATGTGCAGTTTTGATCGTTTTGTTAAAGATTTAAGTAGAAAAGATACGAAACCTCAAATTTTATGGTTCAAACTTATTTATTTAAGTTTATAAGGTTTGTGGTTATCCACAGTAACAAGCTAGAAGTCTTTTACAACTCTGAGGTGGAGGATTTGTCTGATGGTGATCGTCTGGAACAACTAAATGATCTTCATGAGAATATATTTCCTGCTCTGAATACATATCTAGTTCTACTAATCCCAAAATAGCTTGGGGAAAATTAAAAATGCATATATAATTAAATCTTGGGTGACATGTTGAATGCTATAGAGGAAGTCCTGATTAACCGTAATTAGAATCTTGTGAAAATCAATCCAGAGAAAACATCATAACATAGAAAAGGAAAGGATCAGGATATGTACTGAGTCGGGCCGTAGGTGTTTTTGTTTCGTCTAAATAGGTCACTGCTATCGTGGCGTCTAATTTTTTTGGTGTTCATTCAGTGTTGATAATCCAAACAGTTGGCATATGTAAACTCGGTTTGTGTTGCCGTGCCCGCGCGTTGACTGTAACCTCCTGCTGTACAAGCAGCTCAGCTCATTCTGTTTTTTTTTTTTTGTCACATCCTCGAAAGAGAAAGGCGAGAGATAAAATAGCAGCTGAGAGACACCGGGCTAAAAAGTCGTTTGAGGCAGAGGATGAGGAGGAAGTGAAAGAGCCAAGGATGGCTACAGAGGAGAGGATTACAGAGAAGAGAGAGAGGGAATGGGAGAGATGGGTGGTGGTGGTGGTGGTGGTGGTGGTGGTTGGTTGGGCGGGGGGCTCAGGCTTCCTCATCTTGCGCCATCTGTTGTAGCTCTGCGAGGGAAAAGGCCTTTCAGGTCCTGATCGAGACGTTCACGATCCCATCCAAGCAGAAAGAAAAGGGAGAGGCCATGGATTGAATTACCTTGCTCTCCAGGGGTCCTGTATCATGGGGAGGACTAAATTAGACACTACAGGAGGTTAAAGGTGCCTCATAGGTTCCCTGTCAATGAGCCTGCTGGCATAGCTGCTCATCTAACGGCCACATGGATGTGGTGACTTGCTGTTAAATGACAATTAATGTGAGTTAGCTGGAAGCAGATCGTTTGTTTTTCATGTTTAATTATATATCGTGAGAAGCGACTGTTTTCAACCTGTCTGCTAATTGTCTTCACTGTTATGTAATTTACACTTATTAAAGGTCACAGTGCTTTTACTGGAAGTTGTACCGCTCTTTCATCTGGGTTTTTATAATCACAAAATCAAATCTAACTAAGAACATAGGGAACAAAAGTCAAAGAATCAAAATAAAGTCGGTTTAAGTGGAACTGAGGACACTTTTAGCCTCTGTTATATGATAATGTTGTAGTCATCCATGTTGATTAAAATTCTTCCATCAGAGACAGATGATGGAAATTTTTGCTCAGATATAGTTGTGTTGCTATAGTTTCTAAAGCAAAAATAAAACGATCCATTACTGAATAAAGGTGCCTGAAACCTCATATGAACCTCGTGTTGTACTGAGCTTTAGAGGCATTTTAATGCTGAACAAAAGCTGCAGATCGTGTAGTTGATGAAGGTGTCACCTGACAGTGACAGTGAAGAGGAGTAAGAAGTGACCCATAACTCTTTCAGTGCACTGAGGTCATGTTTGTGTTGTATGATGTTGTATGTCGGTATTCAGTAAAGACGTAAAGGCGTAACTCTGAGGTTATTTATGTGTGAGGCAGTTTGTTGTGGCCACAGCAGCAGACACAGGGGTTCTCTTGTCTTCCTGGAAACATTTAAATTATTCAGACACGTATGGCAGCACTCTTTGCTCATTAGTACCCCTGCAGTCTGCAGCTCGGCCGAGTACACTGACTGACTGACTGACAGACTGCTTGTTAGCTGCTGCTGCAGCCATTTACACCCCGAGACTAATGACTGCATCTCCACCAGGGTTCAATAAAGTCATCTGCCCTAAACATGACTGAAAATATTTCAAAATGCATGAGGTTTCCTTTCTAGGCTGTTGTGTAACAAGCTAACATCCCCTTTTCTTTTCAACTCACCCGGCTCTGAAGTTGCAGCCGCTGTGCTGTTCGCTAACGTGTGACATTCTGTTCTCCATCATCAGCGACTGCTGCACAAACATTCAGACTAAATAAAGACAGTGTGAACTTCAGGTCAGGATTCATCTGAGGTCATCAGAAGTGAAGTCTGGGTCGGTTGGTTTTTTATATATATACATATATAGATTATAGATGAACTGCGATTACTTGACTTTTAATCTCATGACATCATCAGGTCAAAGGTCAAAATGCATCGACGTAGGATCAGTTACCTGACAGTGACATTCCCATCTGCCTCAGCTCACTCCCTATCATCCATCATGTTAGTATGCTAGTGCAGTATTTATGTTATATATCATCCTCTACTGAAATATAAATCTAACATATCTGTCAAGTATAAATCCAGCTCTAGTTTTAATGACTTTAAGAGAAATAACAACTTTTTGATCATTAACTTGTGAAACATCATCGTTCTTTTTCTTATACATGGTTGTGAAGCGACAGCTCTTATTTTCATTACAAAAACATCACCTCTTGACAATGTTTTTAATGACACGTCAGTCTCGCAAATGAATTACAAATGAATTTGAATTCCGACTGTCTACTCAGGAGAGTAGAAAGTCGGTGGTCCGATCCCTGTGTGTCAAAGTGTCCTTGAGCAAGACGCCGAACCCGACCTGTTCCGTTGGAGTCAGAATATGTGTGCATGTGATCACCGCTGTAAAGGTCATAAAGAGTCGAAATTTCTCATTTTTATGGATGGCCCATTAAAATTCGGACGTAGTGTGCCGAGCATCCTCGGTGACGTGACGTCCTTCTCCGTCTCCTCTCTGGCAAACGCACTCAGTCAGCAGTGAAAAAGGTGCGACCGAGCTGGAAACGGTGACAAAGTCACCGTGGGAACCGCGTTCTTCTCTTTTCACATCTGTCGTCATCTGCAGCCGGAAGCTTTGTTGTTCGATCTCCTGACATCCAGAGACTCAATTTTCCAGAATAACATCTGTCAAACAATAATGGCACGTTGCCATGACGGCACAAAATGAGGGGGTGGAGGGGTGGGGTGTAAAAATGAGCTTGGTTTTTCTTTATTGTTGCAAAGCAGAAGATGATGCTGGTGCTGATGCTTATTCAGTCCCTCCAGTATTAATCAGCCATTGCAAATTAGTCATCTTTTCAAAAGTGAGAGGATATAATGAGTGAGGATAACACAAAGCTAAGATAACCAGCGCCCTTTCACTTAACACGCAGCCTGGACGCTCTCCTCGCACCACAATGCTCCTTTCATGGGACATAATTCTTATATTGTCCAGTGGTGCTGAGCAGTTAAAAGGCCTTTCTTGTGATGGAGGCAGCTGTGGCCACAGAGCTCCCTTCATTTGCTCTCCCTCCTCAGAGGCAGTCAGTCTTCAGGCAGGCGAAATAAGGATCTGATTGATGCAGTCTCTTCCTACAGGCCCAGAGCCCCTCTCTTCACTTGATAAGCCATTGATGAAACGGGTCAAAGACGAGACTGGAGAGGCAGCGAGGGAAAGAGTGTGAGTGAGTGAGAGAGAGTGACGCCTTTTTAAAAGAATGGAAATGTCCATTGATGTGAAATCATGGTTTTCATCCAAAATGCCTCAGGAAGTCTCCGCAGTGTTTCAGAGCTGACGTTCATATGAAACACAACATTTACACTGTCATCTTTAAGCCGTGTGGGACCTGTGTGTGTCGACACGAGTCAGAGGTGTTTTAGAATAGTGTTTTCCAAGCAAGTGCTTCAGAATACCCATTTTTTTTTTGGTTTTTTTTCCCCACTTGCCTCTATTTACTTTTTCTTTGTGAGTCACGGAACATTTTACCTCTAAATGTCACTGGGATAAAACAGAAAAACGAGCACTCTGTGGTTGACATATAGAAACCGATACGAAGAAGAAAGTTATTTGTTTGAAGAGGTCACGAATCAGAATGGATTCAAAACACCACTGTAATGTGCTGGGTCGTGTTGTCATCATCTAACTTTTACAGAATTAGATTTTTTCATTTTTTCATATCTTTACTTGGAAATTTTTCTATATTCTAACTTGTTCCTTTCCTTTTTAATCAATTTCTATTAGTGTTTTAGTTTTTTCTTCGGCCTCTCTCTGGCAAACTTTTCACCTTTTAATGTTTTTAACACATTTTTTTTTTTTTTTTTATCAGTTGTGGGGTTAGTTTTCACTGTTTTAAGGTGTTGTTTGTTTCATTTGCTACACTCTGTTACTCAGGAACAATCAGCCAATCAGAAATGAGACTCGGAGATGGTTCTTAGAACAGCTACATACAGAAATGTGAATATAAATATATCTCCTTATGGATAACGATACTGTAATTTTAACTTTCTAACTTGCCAGGGTGCAGACATTGAGCTGGTCTCGTCTCATAACTATCTGGGTTTCCATAATTGATAAACGTTTAACTTTCAAATACCACATTTCAAGTTTAGCTTCTAAACATGAGGTAAAATTGGACTTTTACTTTAGGAATAGATCTTGCTTCTCTCACAGAGCCAGGAAACGTCAGCAACTTTTCTTCTACTCCTTGATTATGGTGATGTACAGTATTGTACATGCATGTACCAGTCACAAGTTTACGTTCTCTAGATACTGTGTATCATTGTGCACTGAGGTTTGTCACTGGATGCAAGAATCTCATCCATCATTGCACTTTGTACAAAAAAAAAAAAAAAAAAAAAAACTGAATGGTCCTCCCTGTCTGTCAAGAGATTTACTCATTGGTTGACTTTTATTTATAAGGCTCTACTTGGTATGGTCTCATCCTATCTCAGATTTCATCTTGTTGGGAAACTTGGACATCACAGCCTACGATCAACTGGCTTTTTCACTCTGACTGTTGCTTGTGTTTCCACAGAACTGGGGAAAAAGCATTTTGTTATGCTGTTTCCTCTGCATGGAACTACCTGCAAGATGATCTAAAATTGTCGGATCCCTCTTAATAGCTTTGTTGGAATTCTTAAAGCCAAGAAACTGGAAAGCATTTGGCTTCGTCACTGTTTTTAAATCAGATGTTTCTTATTTAATCCATCTCTGATATTTTATTTATTCATATTTTTTTTAATCTCTACTAATTGTACAAATCTTATTTATGGTACTATTTGCATTGTAAAATTGTGTTACCTCTTGGCCTGGTTGCTTTTGAAAAAGAGATTCTATATCTCAACAAGTTTACATACAAGTTAAATAAAGGTTAAACAAAAAAGAGACACCACTGTAATGTGCTGGGTTGCGTTGTCATCATCCATCCATGGGTTTACTTTTTTATATATATATTTTTTTATATTCTAAGGTGTTTGTTTCATTAGCTACACTCTGTTACTCTGGAACAATCAGTCAATCGGAAATGAGTCTCAGAGGTTAAAAAAAAAGGAAATTGAGTAAAATATGACACAGGCCCTTTAAATTATAACATTATGAAATTAGAATAAGATACAGTCAAACATTGTTATTCTGGACTGTACATTGTGAGATGTAGTAGTACCAGCTGATGAGTTCATTGACGTTAACGCATATCCTCTGTGATATTGTGCTTAGAGTAACACCCAGTGCACAGCAGTGGGTCTTTGGTGCATATCTTGGAGCACACCTGCTATTTTGGCAGAGAAAGTGCTGACTTATGTGAGGAGTAAATTGGACCAAGCGGTGATTAACAAATTCACTCTTTGCCTTTCATATTGCTGTTCTCATCACACTGAAACAAGCCATGTGTGACAACAACAGCTCGGTAAATAGAGAGAGAGGCTTCTCTCTGGGAAATTGCTTTTGTTGTACGGACGCTTCGACTCGAACACACAACACCTCAAACCTGCAGCCAGAGGCGGGTGATTTATCTTTTACGATGATAATAGAAATACATCATGCAAATGTTGATGAGCCCGAAGATCCGGATGCTGTTACGGTTTCAGTTTTCTCTCTGTGCTGGTTGGAAAGCTGCAGCCAGGATTATGGTTCCATTACAACGAAGGAGGAGAGACGTGATTGAAAAATATTATTCTATTTGTTTTTCCCAGCCTGTAATCACAGAGCACTCTTTGTTTTAAACTTGGACCTTTCAATTTTTTTTAGCTTCAATATTAGATGTTTAATGTTAAAATAACACGTTGAGTGATGAACACCCATTTGCTAAAACATTACACCTGCACCGTTTGAGTCATCATCAGACTGAGAGTCGCACGATCATCAGGTCAGGTATTACACATATGTCTCTCTCTCTCTCTCTCTCCATTGCAACTTGGGTGAACTGACCCTCATTAATTGCTTCCCGTGGTGTCAGATATGCACCTCCTCCTTCTTCTTCTGCCCACTCGTCTCCAACGCAGCCTCTGATGACCTGGCCAATCACGAGTCTTCGCTGCTCTCTGTCTCCATAGAGATGTCAAGCCTCCGTGATGCTGCCAGGTAGTGTGGGTTAAACGTAATGAACGAGGGCGCTAAAGCTAAAGATGATACGTGTGCGTGTATGAGAACATGCTGTGTCACCGCCCACAGTTTTACATGACATTGCTGATTCACCTGCCAACACGCTGCCATCCACAGCTTCTGAATTATTATTTTACCGTCTCCTTTTGTTTGCAGCAGCGCAATTAATCTGTACCGGAGAACATTTCCTGCAAAAAAGTTTTTAATGACACATTGAGATCATTGCACTGCAACCATTAGACGCAGAGAGTAGAAAATTACACAGCAGCATTCATTTAGTTCAATATGTCATATTACCCTCGTCTGTGATGCAAACGATAATCTAAATAGAGTTTGTGATGTCTCACCGGAGATTGTTGGAATGTGCCATCTAGTTTTTGTCCCCTGATGATTCCTGATACTGAGACTCAGTCTGATACCTGATTTAAACTCTGCGTACCTCAGTGCGCTTAGGTATGCAGAGAAAAAAAAGACGATGATATCCACCAGGGATTCTTGAATATGGATCAATCAAGTGTGGCTGTTATCCAGTCCACTTAATAAGGTGAGTATCAGGGCCTCTGTGAGTCTTTGAGTAGAAGAACTCATTGTGGGAACTGTCAAGGAAGCAATTTGTGTAATTATACTAAGATAACTTGGTAACCGTGGTAACCCAGGTCAGCAAAAGTGCAAGAGATGCTCCCTTATCCGTCATAAAACGAGCAGGAGTGCAAACACAAACATAAATTTTAAACTGTTCTTCATTTAGTTTGCTACAATAAAACGAGACCTGAGCTACAGAAGTGAAAAAACACCCGCAGGTTGTTAAATGCAGAAGAGCTTAACTGTTTGTCCTGAGGGCAGAGGGAGAGGAACGTAATGAGCACCACTAATCTTCTGTTAAATATTTGTGTGCAAATCCATGACATAAAATTAAAACCACATAAAATGAACCACATTCTTAGTACAAAGGCCTCGAGAGCACCAAAGACCACAGTCACTCCTTGATCATTGAGCTGTTTCTGTCTAATGGCATAGAAAGAGGTGGCAGCAAAAGGGTTTAGGTTGAGGTGTTGTTGCCATTTTCTCTTTAGTAGGTTAGAATTTTTTTTTTCGCATCACACTCTTACAACAATCCCTGCAGCTGTCAGCCTCCACAACCTTGGCTTTGAATGATTCGTTCAGAGCATCTGAATGACTGAAATTAGTGTCGATTCAGGCAGTGATTCAAAGGTCTGGGACCAGGCCTGTGACAGATGCTGTACTTTAATTGTAGATAAATCTGGTGTCCTGTATGCTTTCCTTTTTTTTGTGTGACTGTTGCTGTTAATTAATGATACTGGCACAACAATATTAAATTAAATAATTTAAACTCAGTGTGTATCATGTGCATTTAGCACAGCGTTTATTAATCATGTTGGATAAATCACGCCCTTCGTGCATGTGAGGTGTGTGTGTGTGTGTGTATGGTGTTCCTGCGTGCGTGTGTGTGTGTGTACACGTGTACGGTGTTCCTGTGTGTGTGTATGTACCATGTTCCTGTGCGTGTGTGTGTGTGTGCGCGCACACCTGCATCAACTATAAATGGTGACTATCCTGAGGCTGCACATGCTCAGTGCGTAGCTGTGTGTCTGTGCTGTGGCTGGTCTGTGGGAGAGAGCATGAGGTCATCAAACATTGATGTTGGCTGTGTGGCTGTGGGGAAACAAACCACATCGTTCTTCTTCCTCCTCATCTCTCTTTCTCTTTTTCTTTTACTCTCTAACTCTCTCTCTCTTTCTCCCTCCATCTCCTGTGCCTGTGGTTAGAGCAGTCTGACTGACTTCATGATGAGTAAGTCTCCCAGTGCAGCATCACTGCTCCCTGGCCTTTTTAAACAGAGACACACACAGTAAAAGTGAACAAAAATCACATTTCCCGCAAGTCAGGTTGCTGTCGTCACGCGTTTGTTCAATTTTCATTTCAGAAACACACAATTTGACTTCCTCATATCATCAAATGACCCTAATGCATTCTCTGCTTTGGCAAGAAAAGACCACATGGTGAAAAAGTGTTGTACTGAATGAAAGCTACCCTCAGGGTAGACGCTGTCATTCTTAGAGCTATTATTAACATCCAATGAAGCCAGTAAATGGACTGCATTTATGGTGCTTTCTAGTCTTTGTGACCACTCAAAGCACTTTACAGAGCTGGTCACATTCACCCATTCACACACATTTATACACTGAGGGAGCAGCCATTAGAGATAATTTGGGGTTCAGTGTTTTGTCCAAAGACAGGAGGAATCAAACCACCATCCTTCATTCTACTGAACGACCTGCACTGTCTCAGTGGCAGGAGATATTTCATTTTTTATTTAAAAAGATAACGATGACTACATTTTGTCAACATTTTCAAAATTTTTTTGACTGCCTTCCTTATGGATTTTCAATGGAAGAAACTGAACCTTGTCTCATCTTTTCTATTAATCAAAAATTCTAAATTAAATTGTGAAAAAAATAAAACAGGAAATGCATCAAATCAAATCAAATCTTACCAATATTCTAAGAGTGGAAAACATTCAGTGACATCAGAAATAAGGTCATTAGCTTCCAAAGAATACATTATGTTAATGCTACTACATGTTTATTGAAATAATTTAGCCGCTAGCGCAGAACCTCAGTCAGTTCTAATTTCTTAGAAGTAGAAATAAAAACATCAAATTCATTTCAACAACAGTGGAATCCAAAATTTCATGAACCAAAGAAATTTACACTTCTTTTTTCCCATTTTGATCATTTTGCTAAACTAATTACATCACAGTCACGTAAAAAAAAAATCACAATGTTCTTGTGGTGTCTTGACGGCATCATCAAAGTTATATCAGTGAAACAGTATGAGAGAAGAAATCATGATAACTACCCTGTGAGCAACAACAAACTGATTTTTTTCTTGGAATATGGAACTGAAATTTATGGTGAAGAGGTTGACGACTCTGATCTAAACCCTCCAACAATACAAATACTTGCACTTCTTGTAGCGATATAAAAAGGATAGGTCTATTTCAGGTGACAGGGACTACAGCTTGTAACCATCTGTAAATGTATATTGATAATAGTAGTAGCAATTATGATTATAATAATACACACCTTAACCACCTGGATGGAGGGTTGCTGCACCTCACTACCTCAATTTCCTTCAGCTCTTGGTGGAAAGAACAGTTGTGTCTCACATGCTCCATTAATAAACAGCTGTCAGTGAAAACTTTCCTCATTCCTCATGGACGCACCATTTGTAATGATAATAATAATAATCAGTTAAATGTTTTTCTATATTTGGAGGTGCAGGGGTGTGTAATGGATAGCACAGTGTTCATGTCTGTTTCTGTTCACAGGAAAAAGTGTGGAAATACCATGGCCTCTGTGTGGCCCTGTCGAAACCTGCATAAGGGCTTCATCTCATTCCACGTAACAGCTCGTCTCCTCACATAATCATCAAGCCCTCAGCTTCTGTCGTGTCCCTTTCATCCCCCTTTTACCTTCTGATTTACAGTGAGTTCATAATTACAACACGCAGGATAACGGGAGATGAGATGATGAGTGTAGGTGGAGGATCTCATTTGACTGAAGGATGTTGACCTCAGTGTTCAAAATTCCATCAGAAACATCAGACAGACTGCGAAGTGCTTCAGATGTAAAAAGAAAATTCAACTTTAATGTGAAGGTGATGTGCTACCAGACTGCTTCTGTAGAAATATGATTAAAAAATGTATAAACTCAGGTAAATTATACATTTTCTCAGTATAACGTCAGTTATAAACACCATACTTTTCTTTATCTAATGATTTTGGTCACGTCACATCATGTGTTCATCTGTTAGAAGGTGAGAATCATAAAAATCCTCCACCTCTATGACAATGAATATTAAATGTTCTTGGTGTTAACATTCTGCCTGGGTGTTGCTAAATATCATTGACATGACATTTGTAGGAAACAGAATATGAACGACTTACTGGGAATCTAATGGATTTTAATTATTCATCTTATTTTTTTTCCCCCAACCTGTATTCCTGCTGCATATTGATGTATAAGCTATGACTGGCAACTCAACTCTGTTTATGGATTCCTGTCAAATTAGAGACAAAATAACAATATCAGCCACTTGTTAATTTGAGTAAAAGATTGAAGCGAGTTTTTCTTACAGAGCTACAAGATTATGACTCACTGTGAATATGAACCATAGGAGGATAACCAGTGGCACAAGCAGATTCTTCATCACCATGGTAACAGTAATAATAATAATACCCATGTATGTTGTACAAATGAAACAGACGCAGTCCTCAGTTTGTAAGTCAGTGTTCTGTTGACCCAACCTCCATCCCAACCTTGCTGCTTTGTATCATCCATTTTCAATCCAAGCCAACGACAGCAACTGCTTTTGCTCATGGACACAAGTTTAGGCTGCTTTTTAAGCACATGGCCCAGTTTTTTTTTTATATGTTTTTCTTCTGTTCTCATTCATTACTTACTTTTCACTTCCTGGTCTGAAGTGTTTTTGTGGAATGTGTAAAGTACATTGACAAATACTGGAAATCTTTCCTTTTACCTACTTTTTAAAATACTTTTCAATGCTGACAGTGGAGGTCAGGGATGCTAATTTCAGTATTTCTAAAACCCTGGAAATGGTCCTGGTTACAGCGACAGTGCATAGAATCAAGATAGTATGTGGTGCATCCATTTACATTTACAAGTCTGAGATCTCAACAAGTGGTAAAATTGGATGGCAAACATATCTATGCATAGCATGAACCTTATTTATATTCAGTGTATATTTGCCATTATGGTCTTATGCAGTCCGCTGTGTAGAATGCATTGGCAGAAAACATAAACACACTGTTGCATGTACACATAGGACAGGCACATTAAAGCAAACAGTAAGTTGATTCATGCAGTCTCTGAGATGCATTTAATTAATGACCCTGACATGTGGCTGAGGCTCAGCAGGCCTCTGGAATAGCTTTGACATTTGAATGACATCCATTTCTCCCTGAATAATTGGCCGAGGCCTGTCTGCTGACAGGTTGAGATAGGTGTCAAGCTTCAGAAAGCTGTCTCTCTTCACCAGGATCTCTTCAGCAGATACAGAAAATACATGCAAACACATGCCTACGCACACAGAGTAAAACTCCTCCGCAGCTGAGATTGAACGCTTACCTATCAACCTCACAATGTACCGCTTTGTTTCCCTTATCTTCTTTACTCCATTGTTTGATTATTCAATTGCTATTGGTCTTCTCTCACCTTCATTTGCCAAAAGTTTCTTTGTTTCTTCAGGCAATTCTTCAAGGTCCATTGTGCAGGATTTAGGGAAATAAAGTGGCAGAAATGGAATATTATATTCATTATTTCATTTTCATTTGTGTATAATCACCAGAAGCTAAGAATCATTATGTTTTCATTAGCTTAAGATGACCCTCTTCCATGGACCTTATCATGTTGTAAGAGATGGATGAAAATCAGCTGCTGCACATTTTCCCGTGATAAGAATTGACAGGCCAAGTCAAAGGTCTGGGTGGAATGATACCTGGCATCACAGACTGGCTTTAGGAAGGTGGAATGTAACTTCTGTTGTGGAAAGAGGCAGACTTAGAGGGACAAACAACTGGGTCCTCTGGGGGTACTACAAGAATTTTGGGGCTGTTGTTATGAGCTATCTGGTCCTTAGATAATCAGTTGAATATTTCTCTTTCTGGGCACAAAGTCAAACAAGTTTCCAGTGAGTGCTGGCCTCCATCAGGGTTGTTTCTTGTCTCAAATTATTTGATTTTCATGGCACCGTGGGGAAGCCTAAGTCCATTATGGGGGCCTCAAAATTGCGTTGTTTGTAGATGATGTGATTCTTTTTTATCAGACCATAACCCGGGTTGAGATTCATGAGTTAGACTGGTCACTTTAGGTTGGAGGTGAGTTCCTGAACAAGTGAGGGAGTTTAACCATCTTGGGGTTTTAAGGAGCCAGCTGAAGTGGTGGCATCTCATCGGAATGCCTTGTAGGAACAGAAGATGTTTTCCAGGTATATCTAAATGGTAAGAGACCCGGAGGCAGACCCAGAATATGATTATACATCTCATCTAACCTGGGATTGCCCCAGGTCCTTCAGGAAAAGCTAAGAAGTGTTGCAGGGTAGACAATAACCCAGAATATCTTGCTTCACCTGCTGCCATCGTAACCTGATCCTGGATAAGTAGCTAAAAATGGTTGGATAAATGGATGGCATAAAGGAAAAGAGTCTTCAACGTTCATTTTCATCATTCTGAAACAGCCTGTTCCTGTTAACAACAGAGGATTTATAAGTGGAGGAAGTGGATTTAGAAAAGTTTATCCATGGTGGACAGTGGAGATACTAAAATCCTTGGAAAGCATAGTGGGTGGAGGATTTACTATGCCAATGTGACGCATGTGGAATTTGTATTTACATATATTACTACAGTTTGATTTCCGTTGTCAGGTTTTTCGTGAGGATTCTCATGATTGCAGATCACAAGCTCTGTAAATTGTCTACGTTATAGATTAAGATTCTCAGTTATGCAAGTCAGAATATTAAGTAACGCTAACACTCCAAGCAACATACCCACAGCTTTTAACTTAGGTTCATGTGAAGTTCATGTCCAGGTTTCAGATGACATCAGGATGATTTCATTCTTAAGACAATGTAATTTCAAGGAGCAGTGAACTGGAAATTCCTGAGAAAATGTAATAATAGAGGGCATTATGTTGGCTCACTGTCACTTCATACCAAAAAGGTTAGGGGGTGTAAATTCTGTTAACCTGAGCAGCCCAACAGGAAACTGGACATAAAATTTCCAAGCCTGTTCAGTCAGTTTGAAGGTAATTATTATAAAGCTGTGAGAAACCCAAAATGGTTCAAAGCTGTTACAGTTTTAGCTCCAGCCACAGTAATGACCTCTCACAGATCTCACAGGTCGATGTGCTAATTTCCAACCCTTTCTCTCTGTGATGTCTTTTAGAAATCACACACACTATAAACAGACCATTCATCTGCTCAACATGAGAATTTAACAGGAATTCATTCTTGTTGTCAAAAGTCAAAGATTAAGTTCTTATGACTTCATGTTCTTTTGAATGCATCAATCAGGAAGGCCCAGAAGAAATTTTTATTATATTTGGCACAAACATTGACTCAGATTCAAGGCTGTGCTGCACTGAAATTCAAAACACAAAACATGTTTTATTGATCCACAGAAGACTTTTCCATGTCAACCTTTTTAAACTTAGAAATCCTGAATACTGTGAAAAGAAAAGAAAACAAAACAAGCCAAAGGAAACTTATGGGTAATGATCCACGTTTGCAAATAGCAACAGTGGTGGCATTGTGGAGGCTGATTGCTGATTGAAGAGTCATGCAAATGAGTTTCACACACGTGCATCAGAAATTCATAATTACACAACTAATTTCTATCAACTGTGAATAGATGTTGTCCTTTTGTTGAGTTTTAGGTCTTTCTGAGAGATTAGCGCTAATTGTTTTCAAAGACAGGTGTAAAGCTGTGTGTGAAGCAAATGAAAAACTGATTTGCATTTGCAAGACTTGAAGAAGGGTTGGGGTTCTTTTGACAGCAGCAGATGTAGAAAATAACAAGTCCACAGATTGTAATATCCAAACACAGATTACCAGGCCAACACACAGTCCACCAACTAACAGTTCTTTGTGTAGGGTGGAGGACAGTGCTTTTTCCTACATGTTGTTTAAACTTAAAGAGACTAGTGAACAGACGACAATTAAGAGACAGATTAAATAAACTTTTAGTCATCACAATGATGAGAGTTCTGATCCACCTTACATCTGGTGGATGTGAATGGCCATATGAAGTTACAGATCAGTGTGTATATGGACAAAGTGGGTTTTCTAGGGGATGTATCCAAGTTGCAGCAAGCAGCTACACACACACACACACACACACAAAGCTTCTCCATCTGGATGTCTTCATCCTCTATTTTCTCAGTGATAGAACAGCAGCGTAATAGTTTTAGTCTTTTATTGAACTGTCTTGACTCCTGAAGCAGCAGTTTTAAAGACATATCCATTTGCCTCTCTGACACTAAGTGCCATTTCAAAGCTCACTCCAGAGTTATGTTGTGCTTTCCCTGTTCTGCTTTTGTCTCTTTGCCTCTGTTATTTGTCACCAGTATGTAACTGATATCACCATGTATAGATATTTATAGTGCTCAGGTAGACGTGAAAGAACTTCTTGAGTGGTGCAAAATCAATCTCACATCTGCTCTTTCTCAGGGTCGTTATGTCACCCTTTTTTGATTTGTACCTATTTCTACATGGTTCATCATGGAAACTCGATTCAAACTTCAAAATGTTCGGCTCAATTAAGACATTAAAGGGATATTGGACCAATTTTTTATACTTTCTAAAATATTGAGACTTTTATGAGCATTTTGGCACATTAAAATGAATGAAGGAGATGTTCATATCCTCAAAACTCTCTCCTCTTTGAAGTGTAACTACTTTTTTCGTACTTCTTTAGACACATTATATTTAAGGTTTTAAAAGGTCACAAGGCTTTCAACTATTCAGCTGTCGTTTAGATTTTTGATATCTTATACATTTTTGTGAATTATCCAAAAAATGATCTAGTTATAATGCTTCTTTTTTCCTACAGTTTCTGAGTTTATAATGTGTGTGTATGGGAGCAAGATAGAGTAAGTCACATGACCTGTGATGTCACATGTCCACTCTAACTCTTCTACTTTTTACTTTAGCTCTTGCAGCTGCCACATCTTTCACTTCTGATAAACAGCTTAATCATGGAATTGCAGTTTCACACAATATGATGATAATAGGACGTATGGTTTATAAACTGTCAATCATGGAACAACAATAAACGCCCTAAAAATATACAGTACTGAGCTATAGGCAACCCCACATGCTGTGTTTTAGCAGTGCTTCAAAGACCATACATATTTATGTCTCATTTTCTTTATGCAGATTTATGCAATCAATGCAATGATGCTAGTTAATTAGTTAAAATTAATTAGTCTATAATTTTTACACAGTACTGTATCACATTACATCACATGTCATTTTTCACTCTATCTACACAAATGAGACATGTAGGTCTTCGGCAAAGTCTCCCAATGCTCAATATGAATAAATTTGAGTGATATGAATTTTACTTTTTGTGCTAAGGCATTTTGTTCAGTGGGTATCTTAGTCAAGCTCTCTCAATTATCACTGCTCCTGCCTAGCAATGACTCAGCATCTTGAAGCTCCACTCACATTAACACAAAGATCATTGTGATTGGTGAATAACCTTTAAGCAGCATTTCCCATATGGACGATGTACCACAACATAAACTGAGTTCATAAGAGACTCGAGATGGAGCTTTAATCCAAATATCTGCAAACTGACATTTTAGCTTTGAACATAACTGGAAGAGAAAGAAAACTGATGCTGAACAGTTGATGCAGTTACACGTGACACTGACATTTAAGTCAGCTAATAAGTGTTGATGAGAGCAGCAATTAACTTGGGTTCAGTATCCATGTGTAGTACTAAATCAGTCTCATCAGGGAGTGCATATATGTTCATACGCCTAGAAGAAAACATTTCATTCAGTCAGCAACCAACCTTTGTTCTATACTAAAGATAAATTAGTATCAAGCAATTATATTGCTGGCAGCTTGATGACCAACTAGAAATAACCAGTCCTTTTGGCAAGATTTCCCAGTAAATAATTGAATTTTTGGTATTCAACACTAACATTTACAGTTGCCACTTGGTCATACTGTTGTGGACATTCAGAGAATGAATCCTAATGAGTGTGATTTCCCCCAGAGGATGGACCTTCTGCAGAGAACATGACTAATTACCAGATATTCATGAACTTTGATGTGGATATTCCTTCCTCAGGATGAATCATAGTAATTTTATACATAAACCAAATTCCCACGTGCACACAAAACTTTGCATACTGCAGGAGGATGATACTGCATATTTTGTACATGTATTTCAGTTTTTTGTTATTACCCCAGATGATTTATTATTCATATTCATAAAGTTTCATTAATTAATGCTATATATTCTGCATTTCAGTGCACACAAATAATGTCAAAACAGCTTTAATTTAGCTTATTTCTATGATACAGCACAAAGGCTTTGCAGTGTAGTAAATGTGTACATGATGTATAAAGTCCTGTTGCTTTTAACAAACTTGGTAGTATTGCATCTTTGATCTGTGTGCATTATTGTGCCAGCATGTACCGTTTCCTTACTGTGGAGAGCTGAGGATTCCAGCAGAGACAGCGCAGATGTAGACAAGAAGGCAATAATGAAGAAGTCTGAAAGGCTTAGGATGGCGCAGCTGATGGGCCAATCATACACCACCTGCAGAATGATTCATGGTAGATGATGGTAGTGAACAGTCCAAGAAACACTCAGTGGCAATGTGAAGATCAAATAAGATTATTTCTGGACAAAGGGATAAAACAGTTTCTTAAGCTTTGAGTATTCACAGTTTGGAAGTTTGAAGCCAGTGGAACTCTTCATAGTGTCAGCCAACCAGTCAAGCTGAGAAACTGGCAAGGAGATTCTTCCCTCAATTATGAGGGAATCATAATGGGGGGGTGCAGCTATATTCCCAGCAGGTTCAGCCAATGCAGCTACAATCCTTGAAGAAAGCCTGAAACTGTTGCAACAGGTGACATTAAAGCACAACAATGTCCTGAAGCAAACAGCTCAGACAACACTAGAGATGCTTTGAGACAAGTCCTTGCCTGTCCACCGTGGCTCAGCCAAAGCCCAAACTGAAAACCCCCAAATCATCTGTTTTTCCGGACATCTGATGGCACTTCACAGATGCTTCCTATCCAATCTGGTGGTGCTTAAGAGGGTTTGCCAGGAATAACGGGATAAAATCCAGATGTGTAGTGCTTGTTGAGACTTTCCCAAGAAGGCTCAAAGTTGTTATTGCCTGCTAGTGGAGCTTATACACACTACTCAAGTAATGGTCCAGTTATTTTTGTAAACGAAAGATTTCTGCTTTTGATCTTTGAGGAAGAAGCTCTCAAGTCCTGGGAAACCATTTCGTTTTAGAGCCTGCTGGGAAAATGATAAGCTGTTGTCACAAATTTGAAAAACCCCCACTATTGTCTAAAATATCATTGTCTAGTGTTACTCCACTGTGAGAGCTCATTCAAGCCATAGAAACTATCCAAACATTAAGAAAAATGTCTTGAAAATTGATCCATTTGGTTCAGCTTCGCCTCCTCTCTGTTTTCACCTCTTATTTTTCTTTCTGTCTCTGTAAACTCGACTCCTTATGCAGCCTCTTCATTGTCAGAACAGATTAAGAAAGCTATATCATCAACACTGCAAAGAAATTCACCCGTCTCGCCTCGACCGCTCTGCCTTTTATAATCTTTTTATCACTGCAGATGCCTGTGGCTCCGAGTGACGCAGTCAGGTGTGTAGGGTGAGATAAAAGGAAGTGGAGATTACTACCTACATTTTTTTTCCTAGACAAAATGTCAAACATGAAGGTGATCCAAGAAAAGAAAATGTGGATTATAAGGGATCAAGGCAATTACACTAAAGATAGCACATATTTAAATTTGTGTGTACAGAATCTACTGCACCAGTTTAATGACTTATGTGAACATTATTGATATATCTGAAGTTAAGAGGTAACAAACCTGGGGTCCAGTGAGTACAAAAGGAGTGGAGGTGTGGATTAAAACTACAAAAACACCCAAATTTTGAGTGTTATTTACAACAACCATCTGCTGATGTGAACCAAAAAAAGATCTAGAGAAGATGACAAAGAATAAAGCTGGAAAAAGGTCAAAAAGTAATCTCAGTGAGTTTAGATATGCATCAGTCTATAAATAGAAATGAATTATCTGCCTAGAAGTGGGCGCCCAGCTACGATGACTCCTTCAACACAGATGCAGGGTTTTCAGTGATATAACAAGAGAACAACAACTGAAGGTTTAGAGGAATCTCTGTTCATGAAGGAGTTGTGGTGTGTGTAGCTGGCGCGAGCTATGTGGAGTTTATAGGTTCTCCTCATGTCTGCCATGTCATCGAGACCTTATCATATCTCTTTTCCTTCCAAACTTCTGTTAGTTTTGGGAAATGATTATGGTTTGGCTTCAAATGACAGCTTAGGGGAACTACAGCCTCATGGCTACAGTCGTAAAATGTTTTTAATGTTCAAGAACATTCATGTCAATAAGTAATATTTCCCAATAAATCTGTTCTGAGGAGGAGAATACCCAGGGATATTTATAGTAGTGACTAAAAATATTCTTTCCTCTCTCAAGCTGCTTCCACCTACATTTTATCTGCTTTGATTAATGTTGTGTTGTTGATGAACACACCAACAATCAGTGTACACCCAGACCACACCAACAGTAAAGCACTAGATAGCCTCAATTTGGACATATTTATTTTATTGATAGGTAAAGAATCAGTTATATAACCCTCCACCTGTCATCAGGAACTTTATTCCTAGTTGTTTCAGTGGGCCGTAACCTGGGTAACGTTGGATCATTCATCTATTTTTGTGAAAAGGGAGTTTTTCCTCCTCTTTGTCAGTAATTGCACGCTCATTATCTGAAATGTTTGATGTGTAAGGTCTTGACCTTACTTTGCACCCTCGGATAATATATGTTTGCATATGATTTCAGTGGTTTATGTCCAGATAACATAATCTTAAACAGAACATTTTTGCAGCAGTGGGAGTAAATGAATCTGCAAGTGCAGAAACCATTTTATGTCACTATTATAGCCTCCTTAGCAGAACAAATGTTTAAGTGTTTTTATTTAAGTTGGTATATTGTGTTTAAGGTTTAAGCTCAAAATCAAGCCTGCCAAATACTTTGGCAAGATATTTGACTCTTGGACAAAAGAAATCTCCCAATTTAGCTGAAGTGAAAACAGAGCAGAACAAACAGAAACCCTATACACCACAACCAGCACGACGGATACATAAAACAAACAAGTGATCTGTTTCTTAATACATTCGATTTAAGACTTCATATGTGATTCCTGTCTGCTCTTCTGTCTGTTAAATGAAAAGTCATACTGGATGCTGCACATACATGCAGTTAAAGTTACAATCAGAATCAGTTTAGCTTCCAATGATTGAGTGTTCAAGAAATAATAGTCTCCTCAGAGGAATGAGGAGCTCACCATTACTCTATAGGCCTTGATGGAAAATCAACAAGAGGTCAAATGAGCTGCTGGAGGTCCTGACTCTCTGAAGTGCTTTCAAAATCTATTTGCCTGATGAGATTTCATTTTAAGAGCACATTCTTGGCTGTAGGAGATTGTACAAGATGAAAGCAGCCAACATTAAAATCGCAAGCATTTCCGATTAGCATCCGAACAATGCGGAAGCTTATTTCACCTTTAACAAGAGAGGAGGAGCTACTCCAGGAGATTAGATGTGATGATGAAGAAGCTGCCACACTCACTCAGGAGTGAGCACACGTGTTCCACGAGTGTTGCAGTGGACTGCGGTGTGAGTGAACAAGTCGGTGGGAATTTGACTTGTGCCAAGTGGTATCAGTGTCTCGGTGTCATGTCGGCTTATGGATCTTGTTACAAACACCTAGCTGCCCTGCAGCACTCAAGACCGCTTCCTCGCCCCGCTACTGTCCTACTGCTGTGACAACAACATGAGACAGATGGGAACATGCGGTGACCTCGCCGCAGCGCTGTGTAGCTCAGTGATATAACCAAATCAGTGAAGAAGCTGGAGCTACAGTCAGTGACACAAGCGTAACTCATTTTTTTCATATGATTAAAGCTACTCCCTACTGGAACTCACTCACCAATGGAATAACCATCAGTTGTTCTTGTCCAACTGCATATCAACATACAGACTGGAAGAGCTGGGAATCAAACCACAGATCTTCTGATTAGTGTCCAACCATCCTGATAAAAAGCATTGCAGTGGTTTATCTGCAGCTCTCCCAGAGCTCCTTTACACTGGCACTTGGGAGAACATAGACAGCACAAATAAGCACTGTATGCTCCTTCACCAAGCAAAGATGTTGGCTTTCCAAAGTCAAGTATTCCACATTTTAAAAAACTGAACAAACAACAAATTCTTTGTGTGGATGACCAGGACACCTCCCTGGTTCTCACGCTGAGATATGATGATGATGTTGTTATTCATGATACTTCATAATTCACAAACATGCAGTAACAATCTCATATGTTCAGAATTTACCTGGTAATCCTACAGCTTCTTCTTTTTTCTACATTAAGTACACAAGTTGTATTGTAGAGCTGTAGGAATCCACCGGCAGCCACAATATCCTCCTCTTCTATTTCCTGTTCTCAGTGATATTAGCAGCAGCTCATCACTGACTGGCTTTTGAGACATTACATTATTGCCTCACATAGATCATTCTGCAGACTTACTTGCCCCCGGCCTTGTGCTCTGTTTTAATGGTTTGTGTGAAGGTCCAGGACTGCGTTTCCAGAGACTCACTTCCCTTCATTAACATCCCCTGAACTGCTGGTCAAGGTGCCGTTTGGTCGAGCCAGCTCCACCATGCTGCTGCTCTAATTGAATTCCACTTTCTGGCAGTGGACATGAGATTGTCTTAATGTGGCATGCGGAGCCTGAACGAGGTCCCAGCATTGAGGCTTCAAAAACAATTCTATGCAGGCAACACAAGTACACATATAACCTGAGAGGAGTAATGGCTCCTCCATATAAACATAGATTTTTTGGATATTTATTGTTGAGTACCGTTCAAAATTCACTATGGTATATCAGTGATTTAAAAATACATACATGAAACAGTGAATGAAAGCCTCAACATGCAAATGAGAGAGGTGGAGCTGACATACTTGTCAACAAATGTGTGAAGCAGTAGAGGATTATCTCTAGGGAGATTTTAGTATCTCACTCAAACCAAAGAATGTAAATGTAAAACGTGACAGACTGTGTTTCTGAAAACAGGTAATAATAATGAATAATGAATAAACAGAAATACAGTACTGAATGCTTATAGTCTTGGCTGCTAGTTGTCAGGCTCCCTCAAGCATCGATACATCTTTACACTGAAATTAGAACACACTGGAAGAACTGATTTAATCACGATTTTCAAATTGCCAGGGGTCTGTTTGTAGCTAATTTCCTTGGGGCACATCTAAGCCAGAGAGAACATTTCCTCTGTAATTTAGTGAGCCAGCAGCGCTTTGGGATCACAGTGGAAATATGGTGTGAATCTTCTCATTTTCCTTTTTTATGGTTGTGCTCGTTGTTGTTGTTGTTGTTTAGTTGCACCAGGTTCTTCTCGACCTTTTGCACACACACAGCTGATTACCAATTTGTTATTCCGAAGTTGCACTGGGTTTCGGCATAATTATAGAGTGTGCGATATGCAGCAGTGCTCCGTCCCTCTCTTTGCCTCAGTATGTGCATCTCTTTATCAGCTGCTTCCTCCCTCCTGGAAAAGGCATGGACGGGAATATCAAGCAGAAGGGAAGAAACGGGACATATCGGCGCAGCTGTAGTTCATCGATGTTACGTTAAATCGGACCACATGGATAGTCCTCAGTTTCACAAATATGGATCGATAGCACAGTCAAGTTTGGTGTAGGACTGGCATGAAAATCTGAGCAGGATTCTAGGATTTATCTGTATCCTGTATTTCCTTTATTAGATGTGTGCGTCATCTGATATTTGCACCATCTAAAGATCAAGGTCAGTCACATAAATACCAGTTTCAGTGGGATATATACACATATTGTATGTGCACATATACAATACACATGTACATGTTACAGTTTGTTCAAGGCAACAGGATAGAGGAAATGCAGACAGGCTAAACAGTTCAGTAATTTTATTAGAGATGGTGATAATAAGCTTATAGACAGGCAGGCCTGCAGGCTTCAGGAAACAGGAAATTATAGGTGGACAGCCCGGCGGCTGGTGTAGCAGGAAACCTCGGGCAGATGGTGAATGACGCAAAAACTAGAGCTGGAAAGACTGAGTGGGCAGCCTCTGGATCAGACAAGAAGACTGGGCTGCTCGAGAGGAGTCCCTGAAGGCAGAGCAGACAGGGAGCACCACTCAGCAGGGCAATCAGATGGCAGGACGGATAAGCAGCAACTCTCCAGAGAGGGACATCAGTGGCAAGACCTCTCTGGAGGAAGGAAGGCAGTGAAGGCAGAACCTCAATGGATGATGTGTGGGCAGTAGGCAAAGTTGCTCGACCCCTGCGGAGCGCCTCGTCCTTTTTTGGCTGCTAGAATCCACTCAAAAAATGTTTTTGAGATAGGTCACTACTAGGGATTTTCTGGGGGCGGGATGAATCAGGAGCAGGCAGGAAGCCAGGGCAAACTGGAGAACAGGGTGCAGGTTAAAAGGCCTGATGCTTGCTGGATTGGGATCAGACTTGAAGGTGGTAAACCACTACATATCTACACTGTTAAGGCAGGAGGTGATAGTAGCTGATTAAAGAATCACAGGAGAAAAGCAATATAGTCAAGCTAAACATCCCTGGTTCTGAGATCAGTTTGAGTTTTTGTAGAAAACACAACCACACAACCAGACAGATATCTACGTTTTGCAGTGCTCTGCCATTTTAGAGGCTCTCCCTGCACCACTACAGTTGGCATCACAGTGCCTGGCAGGAGATATATGACTGCTGCTGTGGGCTCAGATCATCACTCCTTTCCTTTTTTAAAGCACAGGCCTGATGGAGACAAAGGGACAAATTGAGGCCACAGTGAGTTGAATAATGAAAACCGTATGTTCCAGAAAAGTGTAAGAAAGTATTTCATTTAAAAAATATAGACACCCCCCCCCTCCATCTCTCTACACCCCAGAGGAGTTGTACAGATGGAAGCACAGTGAGAGGGTTGGAGTTAATTAAATGCATGGAGAGCCTGTTTTTAGCCAGAACCTCGGAAAAGTTGGTCAAGAGGAAGTAGGCAAGCATTGATGATGGATGTCTGTGTGTGTGTGTTTTTAACTATTTGTGGATGTGAGCCCAGTCTCAGGAGTATTCAAGCACAAACGTGACTTTCACACCTGATGTTCTGTTAAACAAAGAAAATAAGAAATTCATTGGTGCTTTTTATTTCTAGTGCAGTTCATTTAAACACTGACTTGTTATACAAGACCAAGAGGCATAAACATGAAATCGAATGTACTGATAACTCTTCCATTGCCCTGGGGTACTGTTTGGGATTTTTTATTTTCTATATTTTGTTGTTGTTTTATTTTGTTTTTTGATTTTTTTTTTTTTTTTTTTTTTTTTTTTAGTATGAATCCTACATTGACCCACATAAGGGGAAAAAATGGTTTGATTGTCACTAGAGTATAACTGTGCTGGTTGGCTGCTGTGCCATAGTTTGTTATTGCCAAGTTAGATTTATTCATTTTACATGAATCTCACAGATTTAAGAACCATTTTGATTTGTCTTTTAGCGAGGAATATTTCAAATACAACTTGGGTTTCAGATCAGTACCAGTCAAGTTTTTCTTTCTTGGTTTAGATTTAAAGGCATTTAAATTGGAGTTGGGTCTCAGTTTTAGACCAGAATTAGGAAATCTAATTGAAGACAAAGAGGCCTCAGATATGACCCAGAACACACTGGACAGATTATATTACAGCCTGGAAGATGGAAAGTTTCACTGAAAACATCCAGACTAACTATGTTTTGGACTTGATGAAATCTATAATATTTTGTAGGGGAATCTTTTAAGGTGTAGTATAAGTAATATTGCCTGTTTGAGTCAGAGTGTGAAGTGAGGAATTGGATAACAGGCTGTCTATGATAAATAAAGACTGTGAATCATGCAGAGTCACTCTTATAGAATCCCAGAATAAAATATAGAGCTGGAAATGAGCATGAGAGGTAAAGATGGAGTATGACTGTAGTCAGTGGAAGGTCCTTGCAGCTATAATTAAGACCAGCTTGCGAGGTTGTGTGTGTGTTTCGGAGAAGGGAGCTCCTCTAACTAGTTGGCTCCCGAGGCCTATGACTAACAGAGTAATGTGACTAATTAAATATGGTCCACCTGTTTGTTGCACTCACTACTTCCTGTGCAGTTCTTCCTCTTACAGAGCTACTGTCTGTGTGAGAAGACTCGAAGAACCACAGGCTGCATGGCGCTCATCTCTCTCCAGGATAGCATGCTGTGACAACATGGGTCAATTGCGTTCAGCAGAAATTAGATGAACTATCATCAGTGAGTCAAGCGCACATGCTACTCAGTGTCATGACTCAAGCCAAGCGCTGAATCCTTTAATAAAAGAGGAGGATAGTCAGCCCTAGTCAGAAATTACTAACTTATTAAAATGTCCTCAAGACAGTTTGACATTAAAGAACCCAGTGACTGAGGGTTAGGCTCTCTAGGGTTAGGATTTGAATTGCTCTTTTTCCTTCACCACTGATTCCCTATGAACAACTTGATAGTTGAAATAAAACTTCCTCATCTTCGTTAGAAGCTATCACCAAAGCTGAAATGTTATATATACATATATATATATATATATATATATATATATATATATATATATATATATATATATCATATAGCTTGTCCAACTTTCACATTTTCTGATCAAGAACATCTTTAAGTTGTGTAAATAATAAACCAGGAAGTATTTCACTTTCCACAATCATTTCTGTCAGTGGTTATTCGGGTTACAAACCATAAACCATGGCTTTCTGTTCTCATAGTTTTAGCTAAGATAAACCTAAAAATCATAATGGACCACAAGTGCACTGGTGATTATATCATTATTCCAGTTATGTCATCGGAATGACTATAGTTATAGTCACTACTAGTTATAGTAGTGTTGAAGACTAAGACAAAGGTTCTACTAAAAAGATGAACACGGACAGCTAGAGTCTAATATTTTGAAGACACTATCATGACCTTAACCCAAATACGGTCAGATTTAGAATATGTAATAATCAAAATAAGACATGTTTTGCAGTATATGCTGATCTTATTCTCATTACGGTGTTCTAGTAGGAGACACATGCCCTAAGTTGTGTCCTCATGCGAGAATAAAATTTTGCTTTACTTAAAATAAAATGCACAAAAATGTTTGCAGTGATTAACCCAACTATGCTATCGATCATATGACGGAACTACGAGAAGAAATGTAAACACTATAATTGAAATATTGTTGTATTTAGAGTAAGGTCAATATTCATAATGTCAAATGTCCATGTAAACATAGTGGTAATTTTGTGTCATCATTCGCAGGTGTAGAGTGGATACATTTACACAAAAGACATAAAATGGTGGGCATTAAGTGCACTACACAATAAATAGGGAGTAATTTTGGGTACAGCTGTCAATAAGTTCTGCAAAAAACAAAACAAAACAAAACAAAATGCAACATTTACAACTGCCCTCTAGCTCTGATCTCATCATATTTCTGCCCATTCTGATCAAAATTGCTGATAAAAGAAAAATAAAGTGTTTCCTGCTCTCACATCCCCGTGGTTGTTTGGTTTAGTGTAGCTGCTTGTTATGTGGCAGAATAGCGCTGAAACTGCTCCCATTTCCATATTATTTTCAAAACTGCCACCCACCCACTTAACACCTCGATTGACCGGCCAAGCGCAGGTGAGAAAGGTGATAAAGAAGTGAGGGTTTGATCTTCTCTTCCACAAGAGACTTTTTTTTTTTTTTTTTTGAAAATGCCCCCGTCTCTATATTTACATGATGTCATCTATTTACTCAGTTAATCGCACTAAAAGGAAAAGAGTTCTACATCTAGGGAGTAGGACAGTGTGCCTGCTATCCAGTTCGCTGTATATGTGAGTGAATATTGCTGTAATTACAAGTGGATAGCTTCAGGCACCGATAACACACACACACACAGACACACACACACACACTGGCAGGAGGAACATGTGCACATATGCTCATTCAAATGTTCAAATCACTCTCAACTCTGAGAGAGTGACTACGTTTCAAAAATCTGCCAGCAGCCTCCTGTATCTGTCCCACCTCCTGTATTTGGAGTGTTGCATGCTGGGATTACAGGACTTATATTAGTGCCAGGCTCAGACTCAAGGCTGGTCCCCTACCCATCATTCATTTTACAAGTCAAATAGGAGGGGCACGATGAGGACAGGAGAGACAGAGAACACAGAGGAGACAGGAGTTAGTGAAACAAGAAAGGTTTGACGGGAAGAGGAAGGAGTAGAGGGGAGAGAGCAGCCTGAAGCAATGTGCAGGGAACGCTGTCATCATTATTCAAATGTGATGCAAATTTCATACTTCCTACTGATTCCACATTTTGCTTGAAATTGAACTTTGAATCAAGGCAGGGACAATATGAGGAAGGGGAATAAGCAAAAAAACATCAGAGGAGGATGAATCCAATCAGAAGTGAGCCAATGACACAGGGAGGACCCTTATCTTAGAAACAGGGCCAAAACCTTTCTTGCTGATTAATTCACTTTTACTCCACATTCCCATCTCTCCATTCTTATGCAATGTCGACTCCCAACACCAAAGCGCGCTGTAATTGCACTTGGCTATTCAGGCCTGAAAATCAGTTCCATCAATATGTGAAATAACCTTTCCATCTTCTCTTCATGATTTCGATTATTCACCATCACTCCACCGTTTTCTACTGCAGTGCTCTCAGAATGCAGGGAAGCACACTTAGATTTACATAACAACATGCAGGGACATCAAGTAAGAACTGTGGGAGACTTCACTGTTAATCCTCTGTGTGATATTTATGTCATAACTAAGCCTCTTTACACCATCATGTCCTATTGAGCTCTTAACAGGTACACTTAATAAATGATGGTACTACTGAACAGCATTTATTTTTATCCCTATAGTGCGGGCTAACTGATCTGTCTTTCAGTCAAGTTTTCCACAACTATAACTAAAATTGTACTTCTTTTTTCCAAATTTCCTGAAATACACTTTTTCACTCCTGACCTAAGGTTAACAGATTAATAAGTAAAGATCCTGTAAAAAAAATTACAAGATTCAGATGCACCCAAGAACCAGATGCAAGTAGACATTAAATAAATAAATAACGAGATAAAAACTTCTGGTTCATTCACTCATCAAACATACCAACAACTTCAGCAGTTAAAGTGCATTTCATGAACATAGTGAATATGACGATTATTGCACATTAGTGCAGAATAGTAATTGAAAGGTGTTTTTCAGTTCAGAAGTTTTCTCTCTTAAACCTCCAAGTGAACAATTGTCACATTACATCATCTTCATTAACACAGACGCTCTAAGATCTGTATATGACCAATTAGAGCCAGTGCTCCAGTCATCACACCACAGTACTTCTCTCGCTGGTCAGCACCTCTTCATGATCAAGTGCAGAATGTCAAGTGTAAAATGTAGGCAGCCTGTGTGTGATTGTTGTAGCACTAGGCTTAACATGCTGCTCGCTGCTGTCATATCTTGGGTCTAGCTGTCATGACACACACTCAGGAGAGTGGCCAAAAGACATGTGGACATGGATCTCACATACGCAAATCTGACGTCTTGGGCTTGAACTGGCATATTTACATGTTGAAACTTAGCAGAATTGTATTAATCTAGTGTGAGAAATGTTGCTCTCGTATTTCATCATTCAGTATTTACTATCTATCTCTCAGCAATACTTGATGGTTATAGTTAAAAAGAGTCACAACAGACGTTTTTCCTTTATGAGTGGTAGAGATGGGTTTCAATACAGCTTCTACAGACATCGTGTCCTTGGGAAGAACCAAGAAGACCCATGGGTACAGTGATATCTGTTCTATGTTTTATCTATGTTCCTAATACAACAGGATCCTTCCAAAATAGTATGAAATTCATTCATTTGATAACAGCATGAACATTTGGATTTGTTGTTTCCAAAAAGTAAAGGTTATTTGAGTAAGTACTTGATTGAGTACTACTGTACCTTTGACATTTCTTCTTGAAAGTTGTGAAACACAACTTCAGTGCAAAGTGACTTCTACCCTTATATCTTAAAGAGCCATGATGGAAGTTTCCTTCAAATTTGAGCATCATTGGAATTCATCACATGGCTCCAAACCATGATTAAATTAAACAAGAATTATTTTAATGTGGGTCTATGAGAATCAATCAATCAAAGACTGAACGCTGTCAGATTTGCCTCCTGCATGCTCACCAGCATCTCTGCTACTTCAAGGTTATTGAGACACACCGTTTTTACTGAATAATCGCTTTCCATGAAAGCAGCAGGCCTTGCTGTCAACTCACACTGAGATGAAGTAAAATAGTGCTCAAATTAAAATAAGAGTTTGGTCGTGTTAACAGAAAGAACATGTTGACAGTAACAGAGGTGCCAGTCACAACAAAGGACTGGATGAAGGTCCTTTGGGCCTTGGATATTTTAACAAAAGTCTAAAAGAATGTGTCACAACCTCGCAGCTCTTCAAGGACCAAAAATCAAAACAAACTGAAACAATAAAGCATTTCTGGTACTCCTGGAGAATAAGTGACTAAACTTTAAAGCTGAACTAGGCAAGATTTTTCTGTTAGAATCCCTTGAGCTTTCTGTGGCTGTAACATAGAAGAGCAATGTGCCTCTGCTGACTGTTGTTGGGTACATTCACTCTATTAATCCAAATTAAAATCTGCTAAAGTTCTGCCACTGGTGCCACGTCTACTGTACAGCGACTGTACGTACTGCAAGATAGTGAATGCTGGGTCAAATTAACTACACATTAAAAGTTAGCAAAAGATCATGATTAGAGATAAGACTGACTGCTGCAGGAAATGACACCAAGATATGAACGTAGTTTCTGTGTTACAGTTAAAACAATGTTGTCTTTGTGGGTTGTTTACACGTTTGGACTGATAACTGATGCTATCATTCTTCTTGGCTTACAGAGGATGCATTTCAGCCATATTCTTGACTTGTCTATCACTTGTATATCCTGAAGACCAGCTATTATTCAATACCGCTACAAAAACATGTTGCATATTATGGTAAACGATTTTAATTTACATACTGGTTTTTCCAGTCATCATGACAACTCATCACATTCACCCATTCCCACACACTTCAATATGTGGTCAAATATCTTGCCCAAAGATACTTAAACACGCAGACAAGAGGAGCCTGGTATCAAACCACTGATAAGTGAACAATCCACTCACTCAACTCACTCAGACCCTGTGCTCTAGATTGATATATCTCAACACATATAGCCGTGACATTTGGGCAAATATATTGATGGTCACCAGAGGATTGGTGCTACAATCAGCCTGACATCTGGCTGACACTGAACCTTCTAAAAGATAGTTGGGCAGATTACATTCATGCTGTGGGGATTGATTGAACAAGTGGTATAGTCAGATGTTAAGACATTATCACAATTCTTCTTCTGTAGCAAATACAGTTTTTTTTTAATAAAAAAGCATATATGGCTACACATATATGTATTAAGTGTTTGTCAAATGATAATTTTATCCTAATCCTATCCAGTTGTAGAGACTGGTTGCCCTTGACAGTGCTATTAGGCTGCCATCAAGGCAATCTTTTCGCATTTTATCCTACTTATCCTTTCCTGCTGGGCCAAAATATGGGATACATGGACATACTTAGTCCTTTTCACCCTCCCCGTATCTTATCATTCCGTCCTCTGTGAGGAAGATGGTGGACAATTATTGTCAGGGTCACAAGGGTGTAGAGAAGGAAGAGGAGGGGGAGAACTGCAATGCTGAAATCAATCCGTCATTACACTCCTTTACAAAAGCCTGAAGAGCTTTGGGAGCTGTGTTACAGATGGTTGGCTTGTTGTTTGCTATGGAGGAGGGGCTACCACCCAAACTGAAATCTCCCTAGACCTTCAAGTGAAATGACAGCACGATGTGTGGGTGTGACTTGTTAAAATCCACCTCAACGTATGTGCAGGGAAGAGAGCGTCATCAGCCACAGTAATGTCATTTCAGCAGTCAGTCATACTAAAGGGATCTTCATACAGCATCTTAAGCCTGAATCACTGATTGTTCTGTACAGTTTTTTATAAAACTGAAATAGAAAAGTGGCTTTGGAAAGCTACTTCATTGGGGACCTGCATTATGGTTTTCCTCTAAATCCTCCTAGAGTGTAATCCACTTCTTTGCATTAGATCCATGTGTTCACTTTGTTCCCTTTTTGCATTGTTTCTTCATAACAAACCTTAATACACTGTTTTTTTTTTTATTTTTATCCTACTCTTACTTCTTGACAGAACATAAATATAGGAACCTGTCCTGAACCTTTACAGCCTGTCTACAAACATAATCTCACTGACCTGAGACACTAAACTACATCTTCATTGATCTTTTATTGATATTTATGTCTTGGTCAAATGTTTTCGCTGCCATGCTCAGTTTAATATTCCCTCTGATACAAAACACAAGGTTACAAGTTCATAAACAAAGAAATAATTGTGGATTTTCTTGTAAGTGAGAGACAGGGAGAGCAAGAAGGAACATGTTAGGTGAATAAAGGCTGTTTTGCTGAAGAGAAAATGTATTCTTTTTGAAAGACAGGAAGTATTCTGCTGACTGAGCTTAGTGAGAAAGTTGTTCCAGAGGAATCACACAGCAGAACTGGACTTCATCCATTGACTGATCGCAGGAAAAAAAAAGGTGTATAAACCTGAAAGATAGACTTTGGGTTGATGTGTACTTAGTAACCCTTCTGTGGGATCAAAATATTGGCACGAATGAGACCAGTAACAGGAAAATGTTGCAGAGTAGTAGAAAGTGTACTGACTCTCAAGATTTTGATGCAAAAGTTGAAGAGTTTCGGAAGAATTGGAAACATCCTACTGTCAAAAGTCAACATAATTAACATGTAACACTGATCACTTGTATCCTGGAGAAGATCAAATGCTTATGATGCCTCTATTATAAACTGTTTTTGGTAAGACATATATGTACATTTACCAAGAAGAACCAAACACAGAAGACTGTGTTTGGTTCAGATGACTGTACCTAGAAGTCTGAGTTGAGCTAAAGTTAGCTCATAACATGGTCAAGTAATTTTAGATGCTTAAACTTAACTAAACCTAAAACATAGACATTAGCAGATCAGCCATTCAGTTGTTTGTTTAATACTGTCTGGTCACATCACTGTTTGTCACACATTTTGGGGGGACAGCCTCATTTTGCTGACTCATTTCCTTCATGTACAACCCAAGCAAAATAATGCATATGGAACCACACACTACACCAGTCCAGACTGGTTATAGCTGTGGTGCAGGTTTGTTTAGAACATACTGTTTATAGTCCACACGTCTTGGATTGATGCTGGAAAAGCTAGCGCACTGACGGTGCGATGAAATCCCACTGAGCTTCACAGAAGAAAACACCAGGTTTTCTTCTCTTTAATTGGTCATTACTGAAGAAGTGGGTTTGACAGCCCTGCGTGAGGCAGAATTAGGCCAGCTACATGTTGATGGAACCATGCTGCAATAGACTCATCCACTTTCAATTCATTTCAAACTAACCATGGATGAGAGGCTTAGAAAGTCCCTGAAGTCATTTAAATATCTGTGTTTTTTATGAAAAAGTTGTGACTTCAATACACTAGACTTTGTAGATAGAAGACATAAGACAAGAGAGAACTGAAAATATATGTATTTACACACACACACACACACACATATATTGTGTGTGTGTGTGTGTGTGTGTATGTGTGTGCGTGTGTGTTTGTATGTGTGTTTGTAATTACCCTATTCACTGCTGCATAAATCCACTCTCTTTTTTCTGACTCACGCACAGTCACAGCTGACATCCCACTCACCCTTGATCCAGCAGTAGATGAACCTCATTGTGTGAGGATGTTGAAAGTGCTGAAATGACAGACAGCTGGTGTTAGTGAATACAGAGTGGTCAGGCTGTAGTCTAACCCCCTTCAACCTGCTAAAGCCTCCAGGCCCCCCCATTTACCCCTGTGCATCCTCCCAGCTGGATGGATGCAACATCAGGACGTGGCTGTGCTCCCCTGCTTGGTCTCCATTCTAATCCCATAAGTCTGGGTGTGGGAGAAGGGAGGAGGGACAGCGGGAGAGATGAAGTGGGTCATGCAAAAATGAGGCCATGTAGGGCTTGAACTGCAGCAGGACCTCCCATCTGGCAGAGAGCTGTCCAACCTAACTGCCATGGGCACGAATGAAACAGGCCAAGGCAGCTGGCTCAGGTTTCCCCCAGGGACATTCTCCAAACTAACCACAGTATTCACTAAGTACAAATAATGATTGTTTTTCTTTTTTTTATACAAATGTTGATAGAATTTAAACTTTTTGAATCTACTGTGGTAAATACATATTTGATATATTTTGATATAAAAATTACAAAGCTTGCTTAGAGCCATGTGCTGATGACAGGCTCTGAAATATGAGATTATGAGCGCTGGAATAAGAAAGACTGAATGTTAGTGAAAAGCAGAGTGTTACTTTGCCAACAGTAAATATTTTGTCGTGCAAGAAAAATAAATGTCACATACAATTTGAATAATTATGGAGCACAGAAAGAGGAGCAGTGGGATTTGTCAGAGAAAAAAAATGGGCTGACAGTACAGTTATTGTAAGGAATTTATAAATAATTTATTGTATAATGAACTCAGAAATCGAGATATACCTAGAAGAATTCTGTGAGGAACTAGACACCAGGAAAAGACAAGGATGTTGAGGGTTTTTAAATATTCATTATTACATATACTTAAAACTGTACAAACCGGTTCAAATAAAATTAGAAGCATGGGAACATCGTGTTATATTAATAAAATAGACATAGTTTCTATAGATTTTTTTTTAATCATGATCATATCTCATAGCAAATAGAACAGTTGATTGTAGGTGACAGGAAACTTAGCCGTGCTGTGTAATTGTACTAGATTATAATGCCTATATATAGATATATTATATCTTATAACCCTTCATTCATGTTCTAACAAGGGAACTTCCACCCAGTTTTTAATACTTGACCCGCTGGCAGTGAAATTCCCTGTCTTCTCTTTCTTCTTGTATTTTTAGTTTATATTTCAATATAGATAACAACAATCAAAAAATGCTGATCTGATGCTCAAGTGTTTCCAATTTTATACCCATTAGGCAGCTTTAAAAAACTGTTTCTGTTGCTAGCTCAGTCCCAGCACTATTCATTGATGTGATTCTGCATTATTCAGCATTATATGAGACTGCTGGCTGTGTTGTGAATGGATGAAACTCACGCAGTATGCATCTTAATGTAAGATGGAGGGTTATGCTTTGATGCAATTTGTTGTATGCAGTGTGTTAAAAGCCACAGGAAGTTTAAAAAAAAAAAAAAGTAAAGGTGCTGATGGTGCTAACACAACCCCACCTCTAGGTGGCTGAGGTTGTACAATTTCTCAGTAAAGTTGTCTAAACATAACCTATCCATTACATTTTCAAAATTTATTTTTACAAATCCTGACCCGTATTTAGCTAGGATGCTTAACAAATGCGAAATTAGGATTAGGCAACCAATCACAACTCTAATACTAAGTAAAATTGCAAAAAAGTAATCAAGCTATCTCATATACATACTGTGACTTATGTATCTAATGTAGAAATTTAAAAACAAAGGATGACTTAATGCAGCATTTCAGGTATTTCAGTCATTAGGCAAACAAAATACATACATACCTGGAACAGTTTCAACAGGATTAGGGAACGTGACCACGTAAAGTCCCTTATATTTTACAAAAGTCCCTGGATTTCATCCACTGTCCAACATCAGCATGAAATTATTTATTTCCAAAATATTTGTGCATTCCAACTGTAGTACAGTCAAGGTTAAATAAACCATGGTTTTAGCAAATAAAGTCATGATTATTTTGTAGTAGGTGACTGGTTTGCAGTGTGGAGTGTGATGTCGACTCTAATTCAGAATCCATCGTTCTCATCTCACTGCATTTTAAGTATATAAAAATGTTATACCTATTGTAGTATTTTGGATTAACAGTAGTCAAACCTACTCTAGCAGGTGTCGACTTCTTGAGGGGTGTCTAAGACTTAGGAGGTAGAACGACTCGATCTCCATGTTAAAGTGTCCTTGGGCAAGATACTAAACCCCAGAATGCCCCAGATGGTTTACTGGTGGTGTGAGAATGTTCTGTAGTGGTACAGTATGACTGAGTGTGTTTGAATATGTGTATGGGTAAGTGCTTATGCTTATAAATGCAGTGCTAAGCTATGCTAAAAGCATCCAAGACCTGTCTTGGTGGACATGAAATTGAAGTAATTCTTTTTGCAGTCATTTATGACACTTTATTACAACATTAGCTTCGTCCTTGATGATCCTTGAGTCAAACAGCCATTGGAAGACAGCCTCTACATTCACATCACAATACTTTGTCTTCATTATTAAGACAGCAGAGAGCTAAATACACATTTAGAATTTAGCTTTAACCAAAGGTCAAGCGCCATCGCTCAAGGAAGAGATTAGAGTCTCCCTACTGCCCAGTCATCCAGGAGGCTCTAAAAATACAACCTTGTAAGAATACGACCACTCTGTAAACATCCAGACAGTATAGATACAATATGCTTACATCGAAAGGTGTGCATACAAACAGGCACATACAGCTCCACTCTGTCAATGTAATCACTTCCAGTCACAGTCCCTAACAGAGAGGAAATGGTGTCTGGCTCAAAGATGTTTGCAGGAGGCTGAAGGGCAATTTGGCTAAAATGAGTTACAAATCCATTTGGGAGAGCGGGAGCAATATGCCCCAGTCTCAGGGCTGCAAGGAGTGCTTCTTGGTGAAGTGGTGTAATGTTGTGTAATGTAATGTGTCTCCCAGTGCAAAAGAAAAATGCCCAAGGTTTCAGATTAGGCTTTTACGTGTGTCATTATCCACAGAGAGAAGCAAGAGAAAGGTTAATGTGGCACTCGTTAGTCGAGGAATCAAACGGTGAGAGTGCAGTGCAGTGTCAGGCCAGGTGGCGCACTGGTGATTTATAGAGAATACTGAATATACCACACACTCATTAAATTACTCCTCATTGTCATCTCCTACTTTTGCCTCACACACACACACATATACATCCTCCCGCTTCATACAGATACTCTCAATTTAGGATAAAGCTACTCTTTGATAAACATCATGATTTAGCAAAACACAAATTCTGTGCATTACTTTGTTAAAGAGTTGCACATGCTGCCATCCCAACACTAAACAATGGACAGAACACAGCAAACCATTGAGAAGCTAAAGAGCAAGAACTTCTCTCCGTAGTTCATGGAGACTTTTCCTCTTCTCAGTTTCAGTTTAACTTCATCACAGGACTCTCTTTTCTCTGGCTGTGCAGCAAAATTCAGAGGAGGAGCTGGAATTAGTAAATGTTGATACATTAGTCTAGGTTTTGCTTAATTCAGGAAATGTGTATTAGTATGTGTGTGTCAACAAAGTGTGACTGACAAAATGGTTTGTGCAAATGACTTTTTTTTGCATTTGAAGCATGTGCTGTTGCTCTTTCTGTCACCTTTTCCCCTTCAGTAGAAAAAAATGAAGATGAAGTTTGTCATTTTGTGCATCCTGCTCCTCTGACTTCCCCCTCCTGGATCTTCCTCATCACTGCTGCAGCAGCAGATACTGCCATCTTTCATTGTGGGGTGTGACATGTGCTCTTTGAGCTACTTAAGGAAGAGCTGTCCATTGAACAGCATGGAAGCTTTCACTCCAGGTGACAAACAGTGAGCATGACTCCGGTGGAACAGGTCGCACAGTAATCAAAAGATCAGCAGTATGACTTCACAGCTCTTGTTGGAAATGTCCTTGAGACTCAGCTTGTAAGCGCTTGTAAGTGAGTGAGTGAATAGCATGTGATTTAAAGCATTTTGAGTGGTCAATAAGAAAAAAACATTACATGAATTTACCAATATATTGCAAGTGCAAGGTTTGCACATCTGCAATGTTATAAAAGAGTTTTCTTATAGGAAGTACAAGGTTTCCAGGAGGTAGGGCACGTTATTCACTAATCAGAGGGTCGTTAGTTTGATTCACCTGAACAGTGTTCCATCAAAACAAAGAAGTGGACTACTTTCTACCCTGAAATGCTTTTGCAGTGGCTCTACTTCCAAAAATGTTCAACGGCCTAAATTGTATGAAAGTGTGTGATGTTTATAAATATATAAAATCCATACAGCATCACCTAACATCTTCTATTGCTACTGTGGTACTGTGGTATACTTTGGTCACCAAACAATCAAATGTAATTGAATGAATCAGCTGCTTGTACAGATGACCTAAAAATGTATTTTTCTGCCACCACACCGGTGACAGTAAAACCCTTGAACTCAAGGAACTGTGGCCTAACAAGGCACTTTTTGATCATAACTAAAGAATTATCATTAATAATCACTAATTAGAGTCAGACAGATATGAGATATTGGGGGCTGAAGCTCATACTGATATCAGGGAGTAAAAAATTCTGATAACACACTTTTAACTGAGATGTGTTTTACTAATAATAAATCGCTTACATTGTCCAAAATGGTGTAAGTTTAGTACTGCAGTAAACTAGACCAAAGACCAAAGACCAACTGAATGAACATAACATTGATAATCAGATTATGAATCCATTGATACAGATATGATGTCCACTAATATCATCTGATAAATCTGGTGAGGTGTGAAGTCATTTTTCCATGACTCTCAACATGTTCCTGTATGTTCGCCAGGCTCAGGACTGAGTCACACATCTGCTTATGTAGGAATGGATGTTTATTGGGGCAAAAAAAGCTGTTGATTCATGGTAGTTCATATCTTCAGTGCTATAAAATGATTGTTCTAAAGGGAGTACATAAAACATAAAAGAGGTAAATATTTGAAAATGGACTAGACTGTAGACTCGCTGCATGAGCAGTGTTTTCCTCTGCCATCAACTACATGTTTGTAGGGGAAAACACAAAAAAGCTGTCAACCTGGGGGGAAAACTAAAAAGCGTTGTGTGGTGCCTTATCTCTTTTTAAATATTTTAACAGGTTGTCTGGATTACCTGAAGCATGAATACATTTGAGGAAGTGCACTCCTAACAGCTCAGACTCAACAGGTCCACAGGATGTACTTTAGTCCTTATCCCTCAGCGCACGTCATCTCAGCCACTGCTGTAAAACAAAGAGAATGTGCATGTTTTGTTGTCCACCTAGACCCCGGACCTGGCCCGGGTGGGTTGAGCGATGGATTACTGCCCCAAGTGTTAGAGTTTGAGTAATGTCAGTCTCTTGTTCGTAATGCCGTTAGGATGGAGGGAGACTGACAGATCAGTGCAGCATCAGCACTAAGGCAGGTGTTTATACATCATGACAAGAAGGCGAAGCTGTCAATTTACCATTGAATCTATGCTCTGACCTTCACCTTTGTCTGTGTGTTTTGAATAAGAAAGAATTAGGTCATGTTTACAAGTTACAAGGCCAAAATGAGTTTCCTCCACATGATGGCTGTGCTCAGCTTTAGAGATGAAGTGAGGCGCTCAGACATCTGAGGGGACTGTTGGTGTTGGTAGAAAAGGGGCCTAGTGAGCCAAGAAAACATTCCCTATACCATTACACCACAGCCACCAGCCTAGACTGGCAGACATGATGGGTCAACAGATTCATGCTGTTGATGCCAAACTCTGACCTGACCATCTGCTGCCTCAGTAAATATCCAGATTAATCAGACCAGGTTATGTTTCCAGAATTCAGCTGTCTAGTTTTAGTGAGCCTGTACCCAGGGATTTTGCAGTCCCCTTGTTTTTGCAGGCACCATTGGTAAATGTCAACGCCAACAAGTCTTACCGTTCTCTTCTCATCAACAATCCACAGAAATGCAGTTCACTGAATGTCTTTGTTTTTAACACCTGTTTTCATTGTTACCATTAGAGTACTATTAAAAAATAATTTGATTGATTCATTGATATATGACAAGATAATGTACTGTATTTAGGAAATGGAGGGTAGATTGTTCAAGGAAGCATCACTAAGTAGACATTATTTATAAAGCATTTTTTCTTTGTATTGTAGCCTACAGCTATAAGTTCAATTACCTACATGTTAATTTTTCGCAAATTAAAAGCCGCCTAGAGATAAGGAGCATCATGCCGTTTAAGCTGCAACATTTGCGCAGGAAGTTTCATGTATGGTAGCTGGTTACAGTGACAGACGAAACAGCAGTTGTGCTAATATTTCTTTTATAAAGAGAATGTGAGAATGTCTGAGTGGTTAGTGTCACATGACTGTAATTGCACTGCTGGTTAAGTGCTGAATGCTGTAGAAATGCATCGGGTTTTATGTTGAATTTATTTAAGCAATTCAAACATGCAGGAAGTGTTACATCACAGAAAATTAAAACTGGGGCAGATCAGAAAACAGGAAGACTCAAGAAATAAGATATGTATCTGTTATAGGCATCTGTGCAGCTGAGGTAACTAACTGGTCACTAATTAAGAATTTATGGGAATGACTCATACATTGGCCACAGGGAGGCAGTGAATGTGCCTGGAGCAGATATTCTATCACAAATACACAGACAAGGAGCCTATGTATATATCATAGAATATCATATAGGTGTATTTATACAGTCTGAAAACAGTGAGTAAAGGCAGATTGAGTTCACTGTCAAGTTAGACACAGCTGGTCTTAGATCTTAGCTACAGATAACTGATTTGCAAACCGAGGTGATCAATACTGAAATCCCTTATCAGATGTCTCCTCTCAGTCCATCTGAAAACATCTCTTGTCAGACAAGCTATTGACAGATTTTCATCTTCTTTCTTCTTCTTGGCATAAAACACACACAGATGTATCTGACTGCAATTTGACACCCTGTGTTTTCTGTGAGGGCACTGTGGGGGAAGGAACTGACTATGGTTGTGTGGCAACTTTCATCCTGTTTCATTAAAAAATTGTACCAAATGTCACTTTAGTAAAATAAAGAGCATTTTTGTTTTCCACACAGGCAAGGAACGTGGAGGTTTCACATATGTAGTTTATATTCTGGGCTCCAGTTTAGCTGAAGTAGATATCTAGAGAAGTGCTGCTATAAATTCTCAGACAAAAAGACAGGGAGCATGCCCTTGTGATAGAAGAGTCTCCAGCCCCCTGTCAAGCTTTATGCTTACTCATCCTTTGCTACAGTATGGCAGCAAAAATATGTGAAGGTGACTTCGCATCACATTGCAGAAATGACTCTGACTCAGATACATAATACTGTGTTGTGCTGCCACTGCTGTTAATGCAGTTTAATGTTGTGTGCTTGTGTAATTATTGTCTACAACACAAATATAATTACTGTGTAGTCTTGGATGAAATGTACCATAAAATATAAACTAAAGTGAATTTCAGTGGATATGAGTAACTCAAGTGCCAAAACACAGCGAGGCAGTATTTAATAATTCCATTTTTAAAAATTGATTCTTCACTGAAATGAGCCAATAAACACAATTCTGGTTTGAATACAAGTCTGTGCAGTTTCTTTTATTATTCAGATTAATCAGATCCTTTTTTATGTTGTCGTGCATTTTATGATGTTACAATTACAATCATTTCAAAACTTCAAACCAAGATAAAAACTTGGGTAATGCACAAGATAATGCATAATTCAATAAAATTTTACAGATTGCCATGACATTTACTGTGCTGAGTCTGAGTACAAACAAACAGCTGCAGATAACTCACTAACCCAAGTTATTACGATCAGAAAATATTATGTTAGATGAACTGTGTATATGAAAGCCATTTTGACATTCAAAGAAAGGTCTGAAGCCTTGTAAAACTTTCTAAATTGGCTGTCTCACAGACATTTAGCTTCTGACTCACCCAAAAAAGAAATAAATTAATTCATCCATGCATTAAACAACATTATATGTATATATTATGAAAAGTCTTGGAGAGTGAAAATGTTATGTTGAAATAATGTTAAAATAGCTTTGATAAAATAGTTATCTATAAAAACATACCAATATCAAAGTCAGGGTATCATTATCAATATTGAAATTTTTGGAACATTAGCCATCCTGAAACAGATGTCTGGGGAGAAGAAGCTAGCGGTATTGAATTTGTCAGTATTACAGTGTCCTGTCTGTGTCTGTGAAGTGTCTTCGGTTCCCCAATGAGGGGAAATACTTTCTATTTTTAGTCTGGAGGATGAAAGATGTGCTTTAGCACTTCTTGCACCTCTTGTTGTGACACTGACAAGAGGAAATGGTTGTTTTCTGTGTTCACCTGCACAAAATCTCCTGACTCTGACCACTTGTCAGACCACTCTTTAAAGTATTTTTCCATCAAAACACCCAGTCCTGAATATACAAATATGTGTTTGTATACCATAGAAGACAGCTGAGCAGTGTTGACTACATGATTGTAAATCTTTATGTGAATGAGCACTAATTACAGCCCAGTTTTAATTGTTAGTGCTGTATTTTCTGTCCACAATGCAACCCTACGCTTCCACCATACATACATAGCACTGTCCTATCCAGCGTCTTCCGTAATGCAGTATTTGTATGTGAGCGGTGTTAAAATGAGTTGGTTGGGTAATAGAAGCCCATTGGCATATTGCTCTGATTGAGCCTTTTGTCTGGGTCATCAGTTTTATTGGCCTATTTGAAATCACTCCAGGTCTCAGAGGCTTCCTCAAACGTCAAGAAAATCCATACCAGCTCCATGACTCCACTGCACAAGACAGATCACTGCTACCCACCACTTTGTTCATGCTTTACAGCAACAGAAATCTGTGTTCTGAAGTAAAGATTTACTACACCGGCGGTAGCTCTGAGGTAACAGGAGAAGTCTTGTGGGAGCCTTAGGAAAAGCCTTCACTGAATATATGAACTAGACAGGAACATTACTGATTAATCAGTGCTGCATTATGATTCCATACTCTAGGGACAAGGGATAAGTTGGAACAACTCCTCCAGGGAAGCACCTTCCTGGAAACATAAGGAGAATCAGAAAAACCTGATTGTTGTAGGGAAATTGCTTTGATATGATTGTTCAGTGTGCAGCTAGAAAAGGAAGAAGTTAAATATTTAAGAGGAAACACACTTATAATATATGAAGAAATGTAAGTGCACTGGAAGTTGAGGGAATTATGTTGTTTCTGCCCTTGCATTGGGGGACCCAAAGAATGTCCTGTCTGTTCCTGGTCCTGTTTGGGTCCTGAGTCAAATGACGTCTGTCCCTGAGACTGTACTTTAGTCGTCCAACACAAAGTCTCTTTCTGAGTTGGCTGAGTTATCCTTGGTTCTAAGTAGTCAGCCTGGTGACACATATTCTTGTCTACCAGTCTTTCCTGCTTACAAGACATCTGCCCAAGGTATCCTGCTCATAAACTCTCCATCCCCCAAGCCGTCCAATTGAAGCCTCTTGCTCAGCCCTTGTTTAGCTGTTGGGTAGCTTGCCTGAGACTCAGATTCAACTTCAGTTCTTTTTTAGTTGATCCTTGGGCATGTCATTCAGGTCGAAGAAGTGGACTTGGTATCAAAAGGCCACTGTTTTGAAGCAGGAGGTGGAGGTGGAGCAGTACCAAACATATGGTTGGGCTTACGTTCACTCACAGAATCGACTCTGAAACCACACTCCTGGACAGGGGTTGGATTTCCTTTTCCAGAGTTGCCTAGTGTGAGAGGCCACATTTCCTTAACATAGCCCTGCTGTGTTGACATTGGCTGCAACTCCACAGAATGGAGCAGTGCATATTTGTGTTTTGGTTTCTGTCTTAAACACATTATATCTGTCAGCTAAAGTCCTGTCAAAATACAGTTTCTAAACCTAACCTCAGAGAGATTAGTATAGTGCTGTAAAATAGGTAGCACACGCGAACTAATCTCATTTAAAACCTGTTGGAACTGAATGTTTGACACACAGACTGAACAACCTCATGCCAGTCAGGATAAAAAAATAATAGTATTGATTTTTACACATGACAGTCTGTCTAAATGTGCTCTAAGCACATAAATATCTCAAGGATTATGGAGACAAATGTATAGAGATTAATAAATAGATCGTGTTCAAGCTGCTGCCTTAATATTTGCATTTTTTTCCCCACTTTTCTGATTAAACCTGTCAGATAACAGCCAACACTATGAATACAATCCATATGTCCTACACTCTTGAAATAATCTGAAGTCATATTTAAAGTTGTATACTGTTACATCTTATGTATTGTGAATTCTTTAAATACATTTGTTCTGTTGTGTGAGTGAATGGGCCCTGACTGCACCACATCTAAAGAGATAGTCATGAATAGGTAATTATCATTGTCAGCAGTTTTCTGGGTTTACTTGCGTGCCAGTGTGTGTGTTGTTGTGTTGTTGTGTGAGTGTGTGCATGGCTGCAGGACAGAGGACATACAAGGCGAGCATTGTCCTGGTCTGGTTGTCTGGTTTTGCAGTGAGAAACTTTCAGGATTCAAAAATAATGCAATTTTCAGTGAGCCACACAGTCTGGTCAGAAATAATTAGAGCGTACATGCAGTGCAATGTAACGGTGTCAAAAGGAAGCAGTTCTCTTTCTTCACTGGCCAGAAAATTACAGCCATGTTATTAACATATTGAAATTAAAGCCATTGTCTTGACTTTACCATGATATATTAATGAATGGGTAATGCTGCAAATGTGAAAGAAAGCAGAAATAACTGAAGCAGTTTTCATGTTTGACTGAGGAAGGATTGTTTTCCTATGTGTAAAAGCAAAACGTGATAATATGCAAAAGAACAGGTGAATAAATCATAAAGTACGTGAAGCAGGTGACTTAAATGTCAAGCGAAAAGCCAGAAATAGGTCTTTGGCAATGATGAACAATGTGTAGACTAATCATCTTCTGGTTGTGACATGAAAAAATTGAGGTGTTCTACTAATGTGTGGAACATAAATGTCTACATACATATAGAAAAGTGAGCAGATACACCACAATAACATGAAAAACCTTCAGTGTAATGGTGTGTTTGGACCCAATACAAAACAATTTTTCACTTTTCATTACTCACTTTTTTGGGTATTTACAATCTACAAACATTCACCAACTCCCAACTGGAAACCTGTAACATGTTCACCTGTTTAGAACCTATCTGGTAGCTCTTATCATCAAGACAACTGCAGGCTTCTCTACATTTTGTGCAGGTGAACAATGTTTGGTTATCTTCCATAATTGTGTTTCACTATTTCCGCAGCATGTCTCCATTAATTCAGATAAATTTGTGACTGTCATCCAGAAATCCCACACACATCTCCAGGCTGGGGGACTCTCACGAACATTTATAATTACATACTGAATAGCTCCCTTGACTGATTAGTTAATAGCTTTTGAAGAATGCATCAGTTCTTCCACAGCCATTGTATCAGAGTTGAAGATAATAGAAATGTATGTTGAAAGTGTCCCTTCAGCTTTGACATGATTGTCATTGTTTTAGTGAAGATGAGTGATTTGCAAGGGTCTTGGTAAATTTATATCTGCAGACACAGCCTCTCCAGCTGAATCATTCCTTTGTGGAACAATGTTATCTTAACGTTCTGCCCTGTGTGTCATCAAGTGTGGATCTTATGTAATGACCTGTGAGTCACTATTGTTTCTGTATGGATGAAGAAAAGCTAAAGCTTTATGTTTTTTTTTTCTTTTCTCTACAGGTTCTATTGCAAGGTGCTCCTACATCAAATATCATTATTCCTCAGCTACAATACCCAAAAATCTCTCATATAACATCACCAAGACGATAAGGCAGGACGAGTGGCACTCCCTTCGTAAGTCTGCTGCTTCTTTTTTCTGCCGTGACATTGTGCCATTTGATTTTGAAATGTAAATCCTTTAGGCTTTAGTCAATTTGATGTCAGTCTCAGAGGAATGCTTATATTGTAATAGATATATTTTCACAGAGCACGAGTAGATAATTATTATTCTGTATTCTGTATTCACTCTGTATCTTTTTGACCTTCCTTCCTTGACCTTATATTTCCAGATATTAAAGCGATTAAAATCCTGAAATACTGTAGCCTCTTTTCATAAGGCTTGATGTATATTTATCATGGGTAGAATAGACTTCTGACGAAAAGTAACAGTGTTCACCACGAGACGAAATGTTGAGTGGGTTGTGGTTTTTGCAGGAATCAAACCAATAATTATTTCCAGTACAGTGCAATCATTTCCAGCACTACACATCATTGTGATTCAATGATCAATTACTGTTGTTTCAGACTAAAATATTGCAGCCTCTTCCCAACAGGCAGCTGTGAAATCCATTGTGGTAAGAAGTCATGGACACAAAGGACAAATGCTGATACATTTGTACATTTGTGAAACATGACATTGGCTGAAAAAGTAGTTTGGTTTGATTTCTATTAAATTTAACACAAGAGGATGAAAACTATCTGTCCTGGGTCCATAACATTCTGATAAGCCCTCAACATTCAGCATCAACATTTAGCATCTATCCATCCTCTCATTATATATACCTGTTCATTTAGTGAAGGGTTGTTAGGGTCTTTAGAGGTGGGATACACCCTGAGCAATGCTAACCACCTTGTCATTATGCTGCTGCGGGTACTGTCAAATTTACACCCAAGATGTCAGTGGGAAGATTGTCATAGTGTTTACTAAGCTGTACGCTCAGGAGGGAAAACTGTGAGACTGCCTTTGATACACTGTAATTTCAAGGTTGAAATATTTCATTCACTCATCATATGTGATAATTTGACATGATTTAAAGCTTAAAACTCATCAAATCGGGAGTCTCGTTATCTGTTGGACTTATTTGCCCAATATGTCCTGGACCTGGAGAGAATACAGAAAGCAGCTGGAGAGTTTCCTCTCCACACTTCTGTGTGCCTGTTAGATTATATCAACATGGGTATGAGTGCTGTCAGAGGAATCTAGAGGGAATGTATCTACTTTTAGGATACCTGCCATTCATGAGCCATTCCTCTGGGCATGTTGTAGTTCTCCAGTTGCCTGGCCACTGAGCCGAGTGGAAACACGCTCTGACCTGAAACTGTCACTGTCTCAGTCTGACTAGTCCTTGGCTGTCAGGTGACAGGCTTGGGAAAAGCTCTTCTCAGCTCCAAACCGCAGAGGAGTGCACTGCTGTCTGTTTCCTCTGTCTTTGTACCACTGTAAGGAGGCTATTCTGTTGTGTATTCAGGGCAGAGGATGATACCATGTGTGTATTCTCAAGTTATCCAATCTCAGATGAATGTTTGAGATATATTATGTGTATAATTTTCAAAGAAGACAATGAGAGGCTTGAGTTTGTGGGCGTTTGTTCACAAGAAAGTTCTGCAGTCAGAAGCAGATCTGTAAAATTATGCTATTGTCTTTTTAAAGTTTAAGTTTGGTCAGTCTGTGAATTGAATCTATATTTGACAGTTCAGCCCTGAATACATTTCCCACCAGCAGATCACTGACCCTCAAATAATCTCCCATGGATAAGCTTTTTAGTTCTAGCCAAGGACAAATGACATCACATTTATTGCAGTGAATGAGCAAGTGCTTTGTTCTCTCTGAAAATGTTTGGCTCATTTCCTGCCATTTTGTACCTGATTTTGGCTCATATGCAGAGGACTCAGAAGGGTATGCTTCCTCGCTATCTCGCTTAGATGAGGAAAACACATAGCTCATATTTATGGCTAGTCAGAGATGTTTAATGTCCCTATTATCAAGCTCATCTCAGTTGGAGATAACTCCACTCCTCTAACCGATGGTCTGTCACTGTGGGTATGAAAACAAAAAAAAAAAAAACAGAAACAGCAAAAGGGTGAATAAACAAAGCACCGTCCACTGAGGGAGCATCTTTCTCCACCAAATCAATAGGAGGGCCAGCTCATTTCTGACTGACCCACTAATAACAAATTATAAGTAGGTCTTCAACTGGCAACTTAGAAGGGACAGTCAGTGACACAGCAACTCTTATTAATTTTTGACTTCTTTTACTGCCTTTTTGGACTGGAAGTTGAGGACATAATAAAATATGTCTGAGGTTAAATGTCAGCTTCTCTCTCATCTGAGCACAATATAAACTCTCAATATAAACCAGGCTCCCACATCTTCCTCATGATACAAACGTGGATGTCCTTATAACGAGAATAGATCTGTCACATATTTTCAAGCTGGCTTTAATTAAAAGATTCAGACTATCTTCATGATCACAAACAACAGACTAAATGTAGATAATCTTGCTTGTCCGTGATTCTGATTCTAATTATTCAGATGACACAAGTTTTGCTATTCTCCAATCACAGCTAGAGTGCAACAAACTTGAAATACTCACATGCTCAACCCCGGACCTCACACTCAGTATTGATGGTTCCAAGAACCCTCCCTGTCCTTCACCACATCTGTAATATCCATCTATGCCTTCATCACCTCCAGACTCAACTACTGCAACAGGATCTTTCAGGCTTACCCAACAAAACCACCATTAGACATCAATGAACTCACCTGCCTGCTCACCTACACCACCACTGAGACCACATCATTCCAGTCCTTCATAACCCCACTGGCTCATACAGTCTAAAGATTGTGTGTGCATCTTGGAGGCACATTTAGCAAGTGTTAAAATAAAGAAAGGCAGATTTGAGTAACTGAACTAACTGTTTCATCCATTCTGCCATATTTTATTTTGCAGCTAGCCCCTGGCAGGAGAGACCAACTACTGCTTTTTACAGATGAGTAATCCCACTTTATCTCAGCCTTTGTAGGCTGTTTGGTCAGCAGGCAGAGTTTAATAGTTTGCTGTTCAACTTCAGAAACGTCCTGGACTAAATCCACCCACACTGCCTCAGGCCTTGTATGGATTAAGTAAGAATGACAACCCAGTCTTGACTTTCGTGAAGAGTGTGAAATTGAGCTCAGGCTGGCCTGACAATTTCTCCCACTCACATTACATAGATTTGAGGAAACAGTGGGGCGACATCGACGCCACTTCAAAGACTCGTAGATGAACATGATACTCATTTGTTTCTGTCAGTCAAAAAAGCTGCAGTGTCTTGCAGCAGCACCCATGCAGCTGGGAACCAAAAGCCATTTCTATTACTACTGAACATCAAAGCCATAGTACAGAGTATGCACTATCCCTTCTCCCACACACATTCTCTGTCACAGACACAGATACCGATAGGTTCATACATTTTTGACGGTGGCTTTTAGAGAACACAGGATGGGAAGTAGGCTTTCTCATACTGCAGCTTAGGGATTTTGCTACTTCAAAAGAAAGGGTAAATTGTAAACTGGGGAAAGCTGTCAGTGAGTGACAGTACATAATCCAACGTAGCAGCTAAAGGTTGTGGCAGAGGCTAATTGTTCAGCGACCAGCCACTCCTACTCAATCTTGGTGTGTTGACGTGGCTGCTACCGTTCATAGATTATGTGCTGAGCAGGTCTGCATGAAAGATGACAGATTTATTTCAGTGAGAAACACTGATTCACCGTTATTTCAAAGCTTTGTAGGGAGTCGCTGGTCTCATCCTGTTAAGATGATAAGGTAGAACCTCACCCTACAGCCCGTTACCATTTCCTTCACTCTCACACAAACAAACAGAATGAGCACCATCAGTTGGCCTCACTGTTTCTTATTACCAGGGTTTTTTTTTTTTTTGCATCAAAAAACATGTTCCTCAGCAGGTTGTCTCTGCAGCAAGAAGGGAAACCTGACCACAACCAAAAATACAAAGGTATGAGGAAGGAAATAGTGGCCAAGGCTCAGCGTTCCTGCATTGCTATATACTGTATCTGAGTCCTCTGGAAGATGATGAAACAGTTAGGGTTCTGTCTAAAAGTTAGAGTGAGGACATCAGACTAGGGAGAAATAAACCCTGTTAAACTTTGTAGATGTGAGTGTATGGTGTGTTTGAAATGGAAATGGGGGCCTAGTTATCACAGTTGTACAATAATTCTTCAAATTTCTTGCCTGAGGGCATGACTTTGATGTGAGGCAGATGGGATGATCATAAGAACATGTACAGGGCAAACAGCTTCAGAATTGTTGGAAGGCATACTGTTGTACTTTTGACAGAGGCTAGCAGTAACAATAAATTTGGGATGCTCTATTTGAAGTATTAGTAGTAAAATAGTATTTAAAATTAATATTTCAGTTATTTACTGGAAGCAATGGCTTATGACAAAGATTTATAACTTAAATTTTTTATATTCAGGATAATTTCTTCTATCCTTTTCTGAACTTCTTCTACAAATATGTTATGGAGATTAAATGTTACTGCAATTGGTAATCTTTAACTGTTTGCAAAGGACATCTGTGAAAACCTGAGAATCATCTGGTGGAAAGATGTAGGATGCAATAATCAGTAGTTAAAGTAATGATCAAACAATGGGAAACATATTAAGGAGGTGAAGGAGAAGTTTATTAATAATAAGATAATACATGGGTTTTATTTTATTCCCTCTTAGCTCCAGAGGATGGGCTTACTGAGCAATAATCGCAGCTGGAAATGTCAGACAGAAATAGGAACATTCCTCCATACTTTTGGGAGTGTAATCAGGTTAAAACATTTTGGGTAAGTATTGGACTACATAGGGAAGTGATTCGTCTAGATGATATCTGTATCATCAAGACTGTGCATATTGCAGGACACAGAATTGCCCAATGTATCAAAATATGGCTTTGCTGTGATTATGGGAAACTATCTCATCTCCAAATCTTAAAAAAATAGATGAAATATGTCAGAAATAATAGATGTTGAGACTATTTTTGCTCATTGCACATTAACATAGGTGGTTCAGAATTTAAATCTATTTAGGAGTATCTCTGACAGTAAGCTTGGTAAAATACACTACAGTGGTCCCTCACCTATCACGGAGGTTAGGTTCCAGAATTCCCTGCGAGAGGTGAAAATTCCCATGCTTGTTATTTATTTTTTTAGGCTAGAAATAGTTTATTTTACTGCAAAAATAATTAAAATCTAAAAGAATAAAAATACCTGTATGCTGCAGAATCCTACGATATAATGGAGACTCCAGTCAGAGTTTTTGTCAGAGTCATGTCCAGGGCTATTTCCTGAGAGCAGCTTTGTGTCAGCTGAATTTGAAACAAAGGAGAAAAACAAAAACAAGCTTGAAATTTGCAAAATTTTGCAAAGCATTCCCAAGGGGCTTCATGTAGCTTATCATATAATATGTATGGTATTATAGTGACATTTTATTTACATTTAGGACAGAGCAAAGGGAAAAAAAGAAATACAAAAACAATCATAATTATTTCCATATTTAGATATGGTGAATAGTCTTCTTATTTGCATGACAAGCAATATTCACTGTCTCACATGCCAATGATATAGGAGTGGTATTGATGAAACGGCAGCAGACACTGTAATGGATTAATTCCCTCTTGTTGTGAATGACTGATGGGAAGTACAATTAGACATAATTAACTGGGTGGGAACACTGCAGAAGCACATAGACTGCAGTTCTGGATGCACATCATTACACTTATGTGCTTCAGGGCTTCCATATTAGAGGAAATCAGTTGTGTCCAGTCATGTAACCTCAATGCCCTCAGGCCCAGTGATTCATCACTGCTCACTATAAGAATCTTCAGTCCAGAGGAAAAGAGCTATGAATTGTTTCAATTCAGCAGGATACTGCTGCTCAAAGGAGAAGTACTGAGCCTGTATTGGAAAGTATGTGCAACATCTTAAAGAAGACCTTGAAATGTGACACTCACTCTTTTCCTTTAAAAGTGAACCCATAGACTATCTGTGTAACTACTCATGCTATGTTTGTATGTTTGTGTAGATTGGAGAACTTGTTCCTCAAACTGTGTAATACACATTTGAATTGAATATTACTGTAGTAGAGAAAAAGCTCTGCAAAGTTTCTTTCCATCACCAATTGACTGACATATTGCACTTTTATGCTGAGGTGAAAGGCTGGAAATCTATCTTATCTTAAATTGTTAATAATTTCTGATGTGGTAAAATTAAGCCCAGTATTAAGACATGAACTTGGTGAAAATGAAAATATATATCAGAAAATGCTGGAACTGAAATGCATGTTCATACCTGCAAAAGAGGCGACAGCAAAACACATGCAAAATGTTGGTTGTACCAGCAGGTGTTGTATAAGCAAACCTTAATTTCATTCATGGATTGCAGTAAGGAGACAACCTTTCCCCAGAAGGTCCCAGTGAGTCATATAAACAAGCATTGATTTTCTCTGAGATCTCTGTATCATTTGCATGAATAAAATTAGATTCCTGCTGCAAATTTGTCCTCCAGCAGGTCTACACAGCTTTCCAGTCCCCTGCTCTCCTGTTTCTTCATGTTGTTCAGTGTTGCCTCATTCTGTCTGTTCAGAAGAGCTGTGGTACTGACAGCACAGCCTTCATCTTTAAGCTTTAGCTGAATGTACTGCATCCTCTACTTCTCAGAATTTGGATCTCTAAATTCAAATCCTCATTGACTGAAAATCTTGCTTCAGGTCAGGTTCTTGATAAGGTTCAGTAGCAGAACTAAAGCTAGTCACTCTGTTTTTCCCCATGGAGTGGTGTCAAAGTGACACTCTCGTAAATCATCCCCTCAGCAGACTCTACGACAGTTGAAGTGGCTGTTAGACCTGGAACCTGTAAGCAGGAGGTCATGGTTCTCTGCTGGAAAGGAGTGGATTGTTCCTTTTACGTTAGGGGTGAGTTGCTGCCCCAAATGAAGGAGTTTAAGTATCTCAAAGTTTTGTTCACAAGGGAGAATAGGTTGAAGCAGAAGGTTGATCAATACAGTGTTAGCAGTAACGGATTTTGTACCAGTCCCTCGTGAACTTTGGGTAGTGACCAAAAGAGGAAGACCACAAATACAAGCAACTGAAACAAATTTCCTCCATAGGGTGTCTGGACCCAATCTTAGAGATACAACAACCCCTGCTCCTTCACATTAAATGGAGCTTGTTCATCATAATTTCTTCTTGATGCCTCCCAATGGATGTCTTACAGGCAAGTCCAACTGGTGGGGGACAAGAGCATTAACCAGAACTTGCTGATATAGTTCAGATCCCACAAGAAGGAATCATCACTGGGGATGGTGGATAGACAAATGTTTAAGTCTTGACACCAATTTCAATTTGTATAAAACTCAGCCTCACTGTGTCATTTGTTTGAACTTTTGAGAGCCTGTCCATAGGAAATAGACACAAATAGCAAGATCAGTCTGAAGTTAGCTTGCACTATTTGAGTAAAATTTGAAGGTGTGCTATTAACATGAAGCATTAGTAAAAGTAATAGTTTTAGGCATTAATTTTTGAAACTTGCCAGCAGGAGGGCAATGCTTCACCTCCATGGTCTATGGTCCTCAGCAAAGTATGGACTCTGCCAAGTTATTTTGCTGAAGCCATTATCATGCAGGCCCCTTGGGGGCCTCTGCTGTGCTCATGTTTAATGATGAGATGACAGTACTGCCAGGTCAAGCAGCCTCACAACCATACAGTCATAAGATGCCTTACCATGTCAGCTGAGGAATATTTGATGAAGCAAAAATTGCAGTGAGTGAACATCATCAAAGTTTTTTTTTTTTTATAATTTTTAGTTTAGTTTATTAAGCAAAGTAAATTTCAAATGTAAGGATTTTTACTTGTTATACATGGTGTATGGATCTGGACTTTGGATGTCCTGAGAATAAGCACCTAGTATTGATCAGCTCCAAAACTTTCACTCGAGGAAACTTGATATCATCTTTTCATTACACTACTGTCATAAGCACTGGTTCAAACAATAGGAAGTATGACCAAAATGTGGACCCACTGGCAGGCAGGTGCAGAGACACTGCTCTCTTTTAATAGCAGGTGAGCATAAATGCCCAAGAACAAAAACTAAACAGGTGACAAGCAGGATGGCAAGGGCGTAAGTCCATAGCAAAAACATCAGGCATATGACTGAGGACCAGGGGCGACAGATGGTGACTGGGGTGCTGAGCAGGCGGATGACAGCTGGAAACCAGGGGCATCTTCAGTGTAGACTGGCAACTGCAAAACAGGGTAAGAAGCAGGCAGGCTTCTGGAGTAGAGACTTTGGTGGGCACATCCAATCCAGGATCTGGTTGCACATCTGCGGGGACAGCTGATGTCTTCAAGAGCAATTTGGAAACAGGAGGCAAGGTGATTCACTGAGAGGCAGGGTCATGTCTTGCAGGCCTAATGCTAGCCATTTGGGATGCAGGTGAATTCAGAGGTAGAAGCAGGTGACATAGTGAGATGAAGTGGGCATAATGTCTGTAGTTGGAATGATAATAAAGAGAGCACCACTGAGGTACCCACGAAACAAGACACCTTGATGCAAAAATTATAGGTTGTACTGATGACATTTCATCACTTTGAGCATTGGGAGACTTGGCTGTTGACTATATGTGTAATTAGTGTGGATAAAGTGAAGAATGATTGATATGTGTCAATTTTAAAAGTACCTGCTGTATTTGCTCAACAGTGGGAGTGGCCAGTTAATGCTGGAGTCTAATGTCTAACTGGAGGCAGATGATCGGGCTAGATATCAAAAATCTATATCACAGCTGAAAAGCTGAAAGCCTTGTGACTTGTTTAAAGATTAAATAAAGTCTCTAACTGTAAGTTAAGTAGTTAGACTTTTTGTGTTGGTTGTCCATTGGTTTAGGATGAGGGCTACCACTAGGATATGAGAGATGATATTAAACACTTATGCCAGCAGATGGAGTTGTGGTAAATCAGCCCTGATGGTTAGTGTGCAAAGTTTTGCTTTCATTACTGGCACTGAGGACAGGGACAAAACAAGAAAATGAAAGACTGAATGCTGGATGCTGAGTTGTGGTTCATAAATATTCATGGGGAAACGTGGAAGAAATAAAAATTTTGATAAGCTAATCCTTAAAATATTCCAACTATCCTGAGACCAAGACAGTTGGGAGAGGAGGGAGTCAAGTGGCATGCAGTTGGATTCTTTACTCACAGCAGTGTCAGTGTGTCACAGGGAAACAGCCGACAGCTCCCGTTGCCTGTGGTTGGGCCTCTGGCAGAGAGTTTGTGCCTCTGTGGACCTGGGTGATGTGATGAAGGAGGAAGGCTGACGTCCAACCTATCACAGGAGAGAAAAAGTCTTGATGCTACCAGCAATCCAATCCTTTAAGACAGCTGTGTATTATAAAACTTGCTCTTCTGCAGTCCCTAGCTTTCCAATTCATTTAGCGCTCCAGTGGGGGATAATAGCTGTCTGCCTTATAGCTCTGATGGATTAATGTGAAGGAAACAGAAAATGATGATTTAAGAACTCGAGAAACTTCTCAAGTGTATTCACACTTTGTGATTACAAAAAAGAAAAACGAGAGATTCAGTGCGGTACACATAGTTTCTGTCAGAAAAAATTGAATTTGTTTAATTTTCTTTCTTTCTTATTACAATGTTGAGGTTTATATTTGAAAATATTATCAAGATGATGACATGATTTTGGCTTTTATACCTATATATTTATATCTGGTATTAATAAGTTCTATCACACACCATGCCAGGTTGGTTGTCCCCAACCACACTGTTTGTTAAGATAAATGAATCATGCTAATCCAGACCACTTTGTCACAATATTAATCAGTTTCATTTTTGCAACATGTAATGTTTGCATGCTGATGACATGAAAATGTTTTCGATTTACAAATCCATCTTTTTGATGGAGCCTTTATTGGAAGTTGTGTGTATTCCATTGTTCTGATTACATTTAAAAAAAATGGCTCTCACAGCAAATTGCACTTTAACCCCAGCTTGATTAACCACATCATATTGGGACATTGTTGTGCATTGTTGCCAAGTGCTTGCCCACTTTGGGGATTGTTGCATTTTTTCTTTAATTTTGTAAAGTGCCTTGAGATAAATGTCTTTTATGATTTGACATTATACAAATAAATTGGATTTAATCAGCTACATTAAAACCATTTGCACCTCTCTTTATACTGCTGAGGTCTCTCTTGTGTGGGGATACGGGTCCTCTGATGGTGTCCTGTGGTGTCTAGTATCAAGACATTGGCAGCAGGGCTCTATGGCTTGTGGACATCTCCATGGGTCTGACTTATTCCAGTACATCCAACATATGCTCAGCACAGACTTGGATCTGTGTAGTTTGTGGTTAATATTTAGTTTTTGATTAATCTTTATTATGTTGATGCAACTCTGTGATCACTGTTGGGGTATGTATGTAGCAGTGTTGAACTGCACTACATTGTAATTACAGGTGTCCCTAATATTTTCTCCCCATCATTCAAACCAATAAGTGTAGATTAAACAAAATTCACACTTTTCAGTGATAGTCAACTGCACCACAATTGAAACTTACAAAATAAAAGTTTCAATTCAGAGTTTCAACAAAAACTGAACTGAAGTAATTTTTTGTGAATCGTGACAGGACTGTGAGGTTGGACTGCATTAGTTTTCAGGCTTTTTGACCCCATAAAATGAGAATAAAATTTTTGTATCTTCTGTGCTCCAACTTATTTGATGTGGCTCTGGCCTGGACTGGTGACTGCAGAATGCTGATTAAGAAACATGGAGTTGAGAGTGTCCTGATATGGGCCTCTGAGTGCAGAAGTGTAGGGAGATGACATTTATAGTTTTTAAAGAAGAAAAAAATCTGTGACCTTTGAATAGAACATCTTCGGAGAGAAACTGAAATAATCACTGGGAAAAATGGCAGAACATCTCTCTGAGGATTTGTGCCAGCCAGGTATCATCCATACCCAGAAGGATCAAATTTAATCAAAAATGAAGATAAAAGACTTTAATCTTACTAATGAAGGGTGTACTGACTATTACTGCAGCTCCTCAGTGGTTCTTTAACATGGACATAGTATAGTAGTAATAATAATAACTCCTATAATTATACTGTCATCTGTTCGGTGCATTTACATTGTATGTGAATATTAACAGACAATATTTAAATGTTATTCACAATAACAGTTTTCACTCTTTTATTGGCATTCAGTGCTCTGTAGCACCAGAGGGGAGAAGTTAGAAAAGATTGCAGTGATGCTGTCTGCCCTATTCTTCAGTCTGGAAGAATGTACAACCTGAACTGAGTTCAGGCTGGCACCAGTCACTCTTTCTGCAGTCTCAACAGTCAGTTGTTGTCTGCTCTGGTCCTGTTTGGTGACTGACCCCAACTAGATGATGGTGGATGAGCAGAGAATTGAAGATGACAAGATGTTGGCTCTTTACAGCTGGAATGAGCAGCCGTTGAGGAATGTTGGAATTTCTGAGCTACATCTTCAGCTGCGTCTGCATGGTTACTGGGGTTACGTTGGAGGTCCACCTCAGGTCTGTGGAGATTGTGGATCCCAGAAATCTGAAGGTTACCACAATCAAAACTGCTTTGCATCACATTGTTCTGCAGCTGCACATTCATGCTGCCAGGCACCAGAAGCCTGAAGTGGTCTAGTTAGAAATGATTTTAGCTTTGTGACGTGGAGAATTATCCTGAAGGCAGTAGCCATTAGAAGATCGTAAACTGTGGCTACAAAGAAAGCAACAGTACTTGGACAAGCTATGGTGTTGAACCATGATTGATTATTATTACAGGGCCCAACATGAGCAAAGACAACATCCCCCATTACACAACCTCTACCATCCTGGGGTGTTGGCACAAGGCATATTGGGTTTATGAATTTAGCCTGTTGACAGTAATCTGACCCTTCCATCTGTGAGGTCTCGGCAAAAATCCAGATCCACAGATTGAGCTGCAATTTTACAGTTTTTAACTGTCCAGTTTTAGGCAAAGATTTCTATTCTTGCTTGGAAGCAGTGGTACGTAACCTCAGAATTTGATGCGTTGGTCATTATTTGATGGTTTTTTGTTGACCACAGTTGTAAATAGTGATTATCTGAGTTACCATAGCCTTTCTGTCAGCTCCAACCAGTCTGACCTCTTTCATCACTAACATACTTCTGTCCACTGAACTGCAGAACAGTATTTGTACTGTATATGGCTGCTCCTTCATTAGTGAATTGTAATATTACAGAATAAATTTTGGGTCATTTATTGATTTTCCTTAATCAGTACATGACATTTCATTCATCACTCACAATCTCATCCATCATACAAATTACTGAATATGTGAACTGCATCTCATATTCAAGTGATGACATTGGAAAAGTGATGCATTTTGACATCTTTAAATTACAGTTTTCTGATATTCACTTTAACTTGATGTGATGAGTGAAATGAAATTACCAGGATAAGCACATGTGAAATGATAATATTAACTCAGCTGATTAAAAGCAATGGGTTGTAAATTCACAAACTGTAATACTACAGAATTCTTGCTGTATCTCAGAAGCTACATTTGGAGTATAGTGGCTGTGTTAATCCACTCCCTGCTGTTCTATATTTGTCCATGTAGATAATCCTTCTTTGCACGTGAGCTCAGATCCCTTCTCCCCACTTCTGTTACAAAATGGATGGTGGAAAAATTGTGCCCCATCTCCAGCAAACAATCAACAATATAGCAGAGCTTTGGGTTCAATTTGTCTGTGAATACGACACAACTGTTATGAAGCAATGACCTCGTCTGCTCATGGAAAACTCATTTTCTTTGATCAGTTATTGGTCTTATATTCATGGAGTTGTTGTAATCACATGAAGTCAATTGTCTTTGCATCTATTATTGTAATGGACCATAACCAGTTCTTTTATATTTTATTTATTTTATTTTAAGCATCAATTAAATTAAGATACTAGGTCAAAACTTAGTAGATGAATGGACAAGACAAATGGAGTTTAGTGTTACTATAGTATGTTCCTTTATTTCCTCTGCATAGGGAAAGCTATCAATAGCTACTTGGGAAAACAAAGCTCTGTCCTCTTTCCCTTTTGGCTGCGCAGTGGCAGAGACACTTCCTCTGAGCCATAAATCAAACCCTTTATTTTTCTGTTTTTTCTTCTCCCTCATAGCAGCCATTTTTTACATTGTGCTATCAACTTTACCTTAATGATGACAAGTTAAAGCAAACTTTTCCTTGTTATTCTTTAGGCTCAAAAACAGAAAGTATTTATACAATGTTGTCAGTTTACTACCACTGCACAAGATCACTGATCGGTTTTTACTTGGCTTAGTAATACAAATGTCAACCTCAGCTGTGTGTGAGTGACCACAACTAGCTGGCACTCTCCCTCTGTACCTCCTATCTCAATTGGTGAGTCAGTCACTTCCTAGATAATGAAAGATTCAAAATATTACAGTATAATACAGTGGACATCTCTGTTAGCATCAGCAGGAACAGAGCCAGGCTTGGCTCACATTTCTCTTACAGTGTATCAACATCTCTGCTGCTGCCAAGTGCTGCACTATAGCATCCACTGCACTGCAACTACTGTACGTGTCTGTTACTCCAGGATGGAAGATGGTGTTACACACTATAGAAACTCAACATTTCCTCTTGTGCTGCTTTACACTTATCAGGTCCCTGCACACAATACTTCACATATTCCCCCAGCCAGTCATGTTGACTAAAAGGCTGTGTAGTCTGTGTGTGCACAGTTCAGCTCTCCATGAAAATATAAAACTGTATATACTGTACACAGTGGGTGATTTTTGTCCTGAATTATAATGGTGACATTTCTTATTCTACAATTCCATTTCATCCATCAGTGCACTCTGTGCTGCTGGATTATGGAGAGGGAGGATGGCAGGTCAACAAATGCATTTTTCTCATTTTATTATCAATAATAATAATGATAATAATAATAATAAACTTTATTTTTATAGCATTTTTCCAAACAGCATTTACAACCTGCTTCATAATAATAAGAATAATATTAAAAAATCCCAGCAACTACAAACAACATCATAAACAGATAAAACCAGAGGCTTACAAGAACTTCAGTCGATGAGTGGGTTTCTTAAAGTTTTTTTTAATTTTTTTTTTTTTTTAAAGAATGAGGCAGATTGTCTCTACAAAAGCCAAAAGCACAGTCCCTCTTTGTTTTGAGCCAGGACCAAGGAACAATCTGACAGATATGGAGTGGAGTGGAATAAGTTTAGAAGTATGTGAGGGTGAACTGATCCTCTGAAAAAACAAGACTGAACCAATCTTGTAATGCAATGGTCAAACATTGGGTTTTTGATTAAATCCATAGATGATTTTTCATTCTCTGTGACTTGACCAAATATTCTTTGAAACTTCTCAGTCTCAGTCACCTACTAACATACCAGCCACAGGCAAGCACACACTAAATATTTAAATATCAATGCAGAGAACATATATTACATGATATTCATTTTATGGATTCTACTATGGCAGCTAGAGCCCGAGGGAGGCCTAGCTTTGACTAATGGTAGGAAGTACAACATGCAAAATCTGACATATAACACATGTTATATAACAAGCCATGTAACATGCAAAGAGAATTGGCAGGCAGCTTCTTATATGCAGCACATGACTGACATAACTGGCTAGTGGAGTGAATTCAGTCTCCTCATATTTGCGTGGAGCCATGAGTAATTGGAAACTGAAAAGTCCCATCTCATGGTTGTCTGCAGCAGCACTTCAAAGACTTCAAAGCAGAAACAGGCTGCACCAGTAAATCTCCTCTCAGAGACGCCATCGTTTGCCGTCTCCACTCAGCAGTTCGACACTGGGACAGAAAATCTTCCTCCAGCCACTGCGACTGCACAAAGCTGAATATTTATTATCAAGTGATAGGCTAAACATTGCAGACAGTCACATCATCTGTCTTCTGCTTTTTTAAAATAGATTTTTTTTTTGTTTTGTTTTGTTTTTATTTTTCTTGGAGTATTTGTGTGGGATGCTGGTGAGTCTTTAGAACAACAGTCAACAGTCTGCAAGCTGAAGTGTTCAAAAAAAGGCATAAAATCGATGGGCTTTACATACATGTGAACATCCAAGTGATTTTTGGAAACAGCTGCTTACTATAATTCAATTAAGTTTGTTTGGAGGAAAAGATGCATACATATCTACTGTGTTGACATTTAATTACTGTTGGTCAGTAGGTTGGGTTAGATACGATTCTAAAATTATATAATGGTCAGACAACAATGGTAATTTGGTCCTTTGGTCACCAAGTTCTGACAGTCAAACCATTCATTCTCCCATTAAAAGGAAAGAACTCCTGCTTACGCATGAACACTTTTTTCAGTGATCCCTTTAATACAGTTTAAATACTTTTGACAGATATGTACAGATATATCTCTGCACATTCCTCGAGGTCAGTGAGGTGTTTATGTGAGGCTATTTCTCTGAAAATATTCCAGTCAGTGGTTCACCCAGTGTCTATATGAAGACCTAGACTTGATCCCCCTGTGGTTATCATTCTCCTGGCCTCTTTGGCACTGCTGACAATGTTTCATTTCCTTCCACCAGTTGTCAACATCGGTGAGGCCAAGGCCTCATGGCCTGGTCATTGTAGCAGCAGCTCTTCCCCCTGAACACTTGTGCAGGAAATACTGCATAGCTACCAATATGTAGTAGGACCTGTAAACTGTACACACATCTATCCTATCAGAGGAAATCACAAACAAAGGGTTTGACAAGGATTCACACAAAATAAACAGGGAGTCTCCATTGTAACTTGATGTGTTGTTGCTAAATTGGTGCTTAAGGGAAATATTTTCAACCAAATTCCACATGGGGTTGAGTAAGGTATTTCTGATTCTGATTTTATAAAATAGGTATAAAAACGATTATAAATGAGTCCATAGCAAGAAGATGAATTTAATTATTATACCAGACTAATATCAATCAATTAAATTGGCAGGCCGACCAATACTACAATGCAGCAAGCCAACAAGCCAATATGATTACAGCAGTGTTGGGATTATAGTTTTCATCTACCCTAATAGTTTGTCAATGCAAACCTAGCCTCAAAATATCAATGGTAGGAAATGGTCATATGATTAAAACATAACTTTGAAAGCGCTGACCCTACATGGATTGTGTTTAAAGACAAAGAGAAATTAAATATTTAGTTTGGAAGCCTTTTCTGAATAATTTCAGGCACCAAAGGCAACAATTGTAGTTTGACCATTTCTACTGACATAAGATAAAGCTGTTAGCTAGTTTCAGTGAGTCTGCTCTCCATGCTTTAAAGAGAGGAGAACATGCAAACTACACAGTATTTTACACAGCACAGGAGTATTTTGAATGTAAAGTTCATTGTTTTCACCATGATTATTGTGTACCGTAAAGCCAGACATTTATTTTCCCAAATGACTCAACAGACCCTGCGTTTATTTGGGTCAGGCATCTATATGAGACCAACATTTCTGGCTCCTTCCTTCTTACCACCACGTACCATGAGCCTCGCCATGAAACACTTTTCCTTTTGACTATGAGCTCAGATCAGATGACACAACCCGCTGAATTAAAGCATATTACTAAGTGGAGGAAAAGAAATTAACCAGGATTCTCTCAATAGCGGTGAGTGAAGAGGGAAGAGCCCAGTACCAAATCCCCATCCGATTGGCGGCCATGGCAAATGTGGTGTACAGAAGACCGCTCACCTGGTGTGGAGTCATTCTGATCGAGGCTCAGCCCATGGACAGTTTAAGGCCATAACAACTCCCCGTTACCATCATTAACAGAAAATCATGCAAACTGACATAGATTACATTTCAGCAGTATGATTCATGTTTAAAGTTAGGGCCAAAATGACTTTTGATCTCTCTGCTAGTAGTAACCAGTTGTTTTAGGGGTGTGTATACCCTACGTGTCACGCAATGCATTGTGGGGGAATTGTTGTAAACTGCAGTTGAAAGTACCTACTTCTTTATATTATATTCCGTTTTCAGATACCCCACAACATAAAATGCCATGGATGATTGTTGACATGTTTATTTCCAACAAGGAAATTGCAGAAATTCTTTGGAAAATTAACCTGCAGCATACACTTTAAATGTTATACGTGTTGTTTTTGCGATGAGTTCCCATTGCTTTTTCCTTCCATGAAGTCTTAGCTAACCGCTAATCCAGTTCGTCACATCACAGAGCTTCTGTATCCACCAGCTCAGAAATCCTCTGGTCTTTTACTCTGACTTTCTCTTAAAAAAAAAAAGAAGAAGAGGGGGCTTAGCTTACTTTCACCCTATGTCACACAATATTTTACAGTGCACCACTGACCTACTAGTTTACTATTATTAGCTGAGTTAGTCACCTACAACCCTTCTTTGCTCTCTTGCTCTATCATAATATATGTGTTCCATTAAAACAAACATTAAACATAACACATTAGAAGACAGCTCCACATAACATCACCTAAATGTAATATAACTCAAACTAAAAACTCACAGTACTGCATTTTTTTGTGTTAAGTTGTGATTGACTTTAATCTTGACTGTCAGGTTCAATCTACTTCAACTTTACCCGTAGGAGGATAGTTGCTGGAGCTTTCTTCTTTCTCCATCTTAGATGGTAATCAGATTACCCCCTGAGTCAATACCAGTTATTAACTGACAGATGAGTATTAAGTGAAACAAAATCACCACGACATATCAACTTCGCTTCTTTGGCAAGGTGGTGCTGTAAAGAGCTAATATTCTCTTCTACATTGTACCTAACCACTGCTTACACTTCCAGTGTATCTGCTGATGCCACCTCTTTTTAAGATTCACTATTTAATACCTTCAAGTTTGTAATAGTTGGATTAAAATGTGAGTCAGTATATAGGACAGATAAGAGGAAACTTTTTGTGTGTGAACACATATTGAATAGAATTATCAAATGTGACGTTTGCTTGGTGTTCCTGTACGTATACAGCCTGTCTCAAAGATGAGTGTCCAGCTGTAGAGCCATGTGGCATCACGGTTTGTCAGGCTGGATCCTCAGCATTGCTGCTTATCTCCTAAGTGCACGTGGGCAGCGGTGCCACTCCACACTCCGAGAAACCAAGGTCATCTCCTTTCTTTCTATGCTCATGAGAGCAGATAAACAGTCCACCTCACACAGTGAAGCATCTGCCGACAAAAGTGGAAACTAAACTGCTGGATTCTAAGAGAGAAATGACAGAATGTGTTGTTAAACACCAACAACACTTTACTCCTTACCTCAGTTTACCCCAGAACTTGTTTGATTTGCATAAAGAGAAATAAAGAAATTCAGTATTTATCCATCCATGAAAAAAATCAATATGTCTACCCAATATTTTACATCCATATTCATTATACAGAATATTCTACACCGGATCCATCACTATGACATTGTTGTCTACATGACATCTCTCTGGCATATACTTCTTTTTACATCCATCCATCATTCCTCGATCCATTTGCAGTCACTTTGCAAAGCGGATGACAGTGGCAGCAGGTCAATAAGAGAGTCCAGGTGTTCCCGTCCCCAGAGATGCCTTTGAGTTCCTCCTGGAGGAGCCTAGACTAGATGAGATATATATTTGAGCATATTCTTCTAGTTTGCAACAAGGAACTGGTTCGTTCCTAAAGCCAGCTCATTCGCAAACGACACATCACTATAAAATATATGGGACTACTTGTATGACATGTTTGACAGTGTTAACCCACCACTCCGTTGCTACCTCAAGTATTTCTGGATCGGCTGACTACTTTTTACTCAAGACAGCTTTAGTTAGTTTTAGTTTAGTTTTAGTTTTTTCTCCACACAAACAAAATGATGTTCGGATGAAATATGATGCAAAAATAATTCAAACTCACTCCAACTTGACCAATTACAACAATAAAATGTTGCTTGTATTTTTGTTGTGCCATAACTCTCAATACTCAGTCCAACATTGACCAATACTCCCTTTCTACTGCCTTGGTACAACTATCTAATGTTATGTTCTTCCCATTTTCTTTTTCAGAAGATGTTATATTGGTTTCAAATTCATATGCTATGGAACGTGAGTTTGCGAGACATTTGTTTCCAGACTTTACCCTTCAAGCTGCTCTCCAAGCTTAGTGTAGATTTAATAGGTTATTTGCTGCGTGTTGCCTGTGGGGAGGCATTGCCCTAAAGACTAAAGTCAGCATCTCTTTTCACAGTAAATGCCACACATTACTGTACAGAAGAACTGAACATGATTGCCCGAAGTCTGCAAGACGTACACTGACATATATCTGTACCTATTTTTAGGTGGATATACAGTAAATCCCCTTCTGTATACCTGCACCAGTACATCTCAGCTCAGAAAGTATTTGATGGATTGCCATGAACTTTTCCCCATTTGCCCAGAGAATTTGCAGCTCAACTCTCTGACTTTTTCTCTGTCAACACCATAAGGTATCCACTAGTGGTGGTGGTTTTGAGCAAAATATAGACTGTCATGAGATTCTGTCGGCACATTCGTGTTGCCTGTTGATGAATTGTTTCTTATGTTGTGATTTGAGAAATTAATTAAATTAGAATTTAGTTCTTTCCATTAGGCAGTCAATGACCATTTAGTACTACAACACCAGTATTGTACTCACAAACACTGCATCATATCAGCTGGAGGGAAGAAAATGAAAAAAGATGACCCTCTGTCAATACGGAATTATCTGTTACTTTTTCTGGTGATATAGTTTGTTCTGTAAGGCAGCACTGTTTTACTCTGTGAGGTCATTGTACCTTACTGTAGTTCAAACTACAAATACATGCACATGCCATAGATCTTAAACTATTTGACACATTCAGCAAAACGTTGTTTGTTGGTGATTCTGAAAATACCGTCAGCCTATATCTGAACCTCTCCCTCTCTGTCTCTCTCTTCCACACGGGCTGACTATGATATCAGTACCCGCTCTCACAGTCGCTCTTTCATACAGTCTCCTGAGACACAGTGAGCTTCGCTTTCTAAAGCAGTACCAACATGTCAGTGACAATTCAGGATGTAGTATGCCCTTGCTGTAGGAAAACAGTGTCCTCCAACCGGCATCATAATCGTGATCCCTGAGGATCATGGTTATCTGATCCCTGACGAGTCGTCTAGGCCACCAGCAAGCTAGGATTTCCTCCTGGACATTTTGGTTGCATGACATTTTTTTTTTTTTAATCTAGTTTTCATTTTAACTTACTCTGTGTACTTCATGACCTCCACAAGATAAACCCTGATTTTTAAATGCCTTTTTAATAATAGCTGATGTTTGCCTGAGTATATAAACATACATGGGTCCTCATTAAGTCCTTACCTGTATATATTCAGTACAGGGATCACAGGTCGCAAATAAGGAGTGGAAAAATATGTTGTTGTTGAGGTGGAATTACTCTGGATTCCTTTGGACCTTTAGCTCATCTGGAGTCTTGGGGCCTTTGTCTGGTTCTGGGTTGTCAGGGATTGGCCTGACAAACATTCACTTTTAAAGGACTGAGTCTCCCTTTTTGCAAGTAATGTTTTTTTAAGTGAGGAAAAGAACGCAAGTTAACCATAACTATTATGTAATTTCACCTTTCTGTGTCTGCTTAAGCTGTTCTTTGCACTTCTTTTCTGAATGAACGACACAATCATTTACATGCTCAGACCATCAAGAGATATTAAATGTCTAAGAGCTTTTAGCATCTCCCTCCTAATCTTCGTTTCAGCCTTTCACTGTGTCTCCCTCGCTCCTGCCTCCTGTTCAGCCTGTGAGTGATTCATGCAGCTTCCAGGGTTCAAGCTGAAGCGCTGCTTGCTTAACAACTTGGCACCAGTTCTGGAGAGATTAGGAAAATCTTCTCTCGAAAAAATGTTTATTCACACAAGTCCTGTTTTATCTGCAGTGCCAGTGGAGTGGACTGTCAAAGAGATGCACAAGAGCCATTAAGACGGCGCCATACAAAACTAATGCTTCGATGATGCTGTGTGGTCATTGGTTGTCAGTGCTTCTATTACGTCTGAAGCACGTTGTCCTCTACTTTTAGAGAGACGGTCATTTGCATATTAGCAGCAGAATGTGCTGGCAGGGGAGTGTAACAGGCTCCTGAGGCACAGAATTAGAGAAATTCTTTTCTCTTTGCCAGCTGTTTTCGTTCAATGCTTTGTAATATGAATTCATTTAGCGCAAGCTTCTGATTTTCATCTCTTTACCCTTTGATTGTAGTTCATGACCTTGATTAATAGAACTCATTACACTGCTCATACATTTTTTGTCACCCATTAAGGCCGCTAAAAAAGAAGAACTCGTGACTCGTGATGAAGATCTTGTCCTGATTCCAAGCATTTTCATCATATTTAGTGAGGACAAAGGGTGAAGATGTAGGTCTGTCATTCCTATGCTTTGATGCAGAATGAGCTCTTTGTTCACATTGTGCAGTTATTCTCTCTGGAGGACTTTTTTTCCCCTTTAAAATTTTTCTCAGGTTTAGTGCGGCTTTTTTCAATTTCAGTCAAGTGAAGTGTAAACAACACTAATTCTAATATAAAATGACAATATCATTAATTATTGAAAGTACTGGTGTCACATCTAGACTCTGCAGCTTAGAGACAGAGATATCCACAGAATGAAAGAGATGGAGGAAAAACAGCCTACAGGAGAAAGAAGACATAAAGTTAATGACATTAACATTAACGACAAGTTATATAAATGCACAGGGAGATAGAGATAGTGAGAAGTGCTCCTCCCACCATGGGAGTTCCTCCAGTAGTAGCTCCCTAGAGTCCCAAGAGTAGAATGGAAGTCACAGCCTTCAGATGTTCCCTCCTGTGGAACAATCTCCCAAATTGAGTCCAGAAGGCTGAAGCTTGCTACATTTAAAGTTTTTAGTCAGGCTGGCATTTACTGGCATCAGGGCAAGTCATTTACTGGGACCAGCATGTCAAACATCACCAAATCCTTCAACCTGAGCAACATTGTTTGAAATATTCTTTCTTGTCAAAATCTATGACATCTGACCTGAAGTGAGCTTTGCAGCCTCTGGGTCAGTATCTGCCCTTTTAGTATTGTTATTCAGATTAGGTTTTGTTAAAGTTTGAGGCTGATTTAATATTAATGTGTTGTATCAAAAGTTTATCAGAAGGCTATATCTTGTTGTCATAGAGATGCTGATGGACAGCTGATAAGAATGCCATTGTAGAAACTCCCATATGTCAGCTATCTTGTCACCATCTGTGCTCTGCACATGCCTTCCTTAGAAAGGTGATTGACAGCTGCTTGCCCCTCCAGGCCCAACTTGAAGCCTACAGTGTCATCTTGTCTCCCATCATTCCAGCATTCAGCCTGTTCTCCAGGAGTCGCCTGTCAGTTATAATTCCCTGTCCATCCTCCATCTACCCCTCCCTCTATATGTGCTTGGCCGACTCCCTCAGGCCCCTGACACATCCTGCAGGGGTCCTCACACTGCCACTGACAGACACGCTATGAAATTACGCATATGGCCCCCTCTCCACTAAAAGGTTTTACTATGGTGCCACAAAAGCCAAAGGGCATTGTGAGGGCTTTCTCAGCAAATAGCACACATGTTTAAGGACATTAACTCTGTTCTCACTGCTGCCAGCTCATCCCCATCACGCCCACCACCACCCCCTTCCTGTTATCTTGCATAATTTGATTTTCCCACTCCATTGTTTTCTCCCCAGTGGCAGTTGACATGGGGTAATGAAATTAAGCTCAATAACTTCAGATGTGGCTACAGGCAGCCTCTGTGACAAGGCCACATGCTTACAGCAGCAAAACTTCAGCAAATTGCAATCTCACTGAAACCTTCTGCATCAACACCTCCCATCTGAAATGCTTGATCACTCTCTGATCACCAAAAAATGGCTAGTTTAACATGGATAATCAGACCCCAAGCCTTAGATTTGAGCTAAAACTTACAAAACCCATTTATTCTAATTCTCAAGATTAAGATTCGATTATCAAATCAATCTTCCTAGGAATTGTAATTCCCAAGACTAGAGTAATTACTGTTTACCTAAACTACATAATTATTATAGTAACGCACATACCTTAGCAGTTGTGGATTCACTTTTACTTCCAAATAAAATGGCTTGCAGGATCATATAATATGTCTGCAGCCTGATGCAAAAGCCTGGTCATTAGATGCTCACCGACAAACTTTCTGCTCAGGTCTGGCTCTGAGTGGATGCCCCCAGAGCACCTAGGATGACAGAAAAAACATAAATCCCTTAACCATGTGAAGGGGAAGGTGACGCTGTTGATATATCAGGAATATGTTGGTGAATATGTTGGAATAGAGAGGAAAACCTGGAATAGCTTTTTACCTACTGCGACCAAGATTCAACTGAGCCAGTTTCTACCACTATAGCCTCTTAACTTCAGAATCCATTGCAGCCACAAGACTTGTTTGAGTTATGGTAAAGTCACATATCACAAACTGAAGCAAGTTACTTAGGTTAATTTTATTTATGTTACCACATACCCCCATTTGGTGGTGTGTTGAAAGGCATTCTGGGAAATGTAGGAATTTAAATCAATCAGTGTGTTTACATGCCATCACATAATCAGTTTACTCAGAGAGAGAAATCAGATTACACTGGTGATCAGTAAACGTGCCTATACTGTAGTAACCTGGTTGATTGTAAATCAGAGTACACATGCAGGGTATCAGTAATCAGATTTGTTTACGGGGAGTTCTGACCTTATTTTATTAGTAGTGATAAAAGATGTTGTCTCGGTCTAGCCTGTGGAAAGGCAGACAGAGCAGAGCTGCACAGCATGAATGTGCCTGAATTTAACAAATACTCAGTGTCTGGTGTGGAAGCTGATTTGTTTAGATATTTAAAGACTACTCTAGTTTCCATGTAGCCAGATTGAATGGAATTATGTTAAAATGAAGAGAGATGAATTTCGCATAATGAACACTGTTCATCTCGCTACTACATTATTGCCTGTTTTTATGCACATGCATACATGAAAAACTGATCACACACCTGGTTACTTGTATACATGGGAGAGAAATCTGTGTTTTCCTGTAGAAATCTTCCTTCATTCCTCCATCACAGTTATAGAAACCAGGTTTTTCTCTTACATGAGATTTAATTAACTGCTTACTGGAGGGGGAAAAAAGCACATGTAAATGAACTGCATTAATAATTCAAGTTGGAGTAGATGAGACAAATGTGGGTCCGCCAAAAAATAAACTGCCCCAGGTCACAGACTGAAGATCCACTACAACAGCTCTGGAGTTACCTCCCTGCATAATCTAACAGTGTGGAGGAGTATCGGAAGGAGCAAACTGCTGATTAACAGGCAACCTTTGAGCTGTTACAGACAAGACATTTTCCTCTCCATCTATCCGACTGAGAAAATAACATTTCCACATAGGCACCAAAAGCCATTTCCTTTTTATGAAATAACATTTCATTGGACCATTGGTCCCAGAGCGGAGGACGTAATTAAAAAGGAATTGCAGCACAGAGCTGAACAATGGAACCTATTAAGCTGCAGAGAAAAGTAGACAGACAGCAGCCTGTCATTTGCTGATACAGTAAATAAATGAGCACAGTTTTTATCCACAGTTATTCACAGGGCAGCATCAACAATGTGAAGACAGTGGTTGTTTTGATCATCTGTGCCTCTTAATCTCCAATAATTCCCTTTTCCATTTGTACATTTAGGATGTTTATTGTTCTATTGAACACTTCATTATTTCAGTCATTTGTGTCTGGTTCCACAGTTTCCCTCAGAAGCACAGAATGGCAATGACTCGCACTATTTTAACGCAACAGCAGAACAATTGCACATGGACTCACTAAAGCAGCACTAACTGCTCTTTTACTATCAATAACCAAGACAATTTGAACAAATCAACGAAAAGATGAATGGCAGACAGGACAAAGATAGAGAAGTCACATTTTCACAGGAAGAGACAGGTCATTCATGCAGCAGATGCACATGAACACATGTATATTCACACAAGTCAGCTGTCACAAGCACAGCAGAACAAAATACTGACAGATTTTAACAACCTTAAAGCTATTTAAGTGAGATAGAGGAGGAAAAACAGAGTGGTTGGAGTCATGTTTCAGCCAACAAACAATCTATATAAAGTGATACAGGTAGTATCATGTTTGCATGTAGCGCAAGGCATGTTGTAACAATATACATGATAAGTTACTCTAGTCACAGAGTTTTATGGCCATAATTGAGTGCATATGTACTGTGTGGTTAGACTTATTTACAAAGAACAATAATGTTTTACTGCACTGCATTCACCATAGTTAAATATGTAGCAGGACACCAGCCAAACAAATTATAATCAACCTCAGCTTTATTTTAGTTTTAGTGCTCACTAGAAAATATGTAACACTGAGATATAAAATTTACCATCTTAGTTTACTAAGATGGTAAAAATTTCATTAGCAGTGAGCTCATCCTGTTACCAGAAAAGTAAGTTAATAGACTGATACAGACCGCTCTGCTTCTTCCCTTGTATTGTCTCATAAGAGAATACTAGCCTAACACACAGATGGATGCACACAATATAACAAGGGTATATCCATCACTCATGCTTTTCAAATGTCCAAGGGAGGTGAAATGTAGTCGAATGCAGAGGCATGGATGACATTTGACAGCTCCGAGCTCCAGCCGCTGCACAGGCCTGTGTGCTCTGTCTGAATTCTGATTGCAGTGATCTGTTGTATCTGGGATCCACAGACCAAGACAGTCAGCTGCTGACAGCCGCAGACATGCATCAGGGTTTAAGCAGATCTCTCATGCTGATCTGAGCCAGGTATCTGCATTAAATCTGACAATGCTCAGTCACCCATAAACAGGAGCGAACCTGTATGCAGATGCAGCAGGTCGGCTGCTGAATCACAGTCGGTTGTCACAGGGTATGATGTGAAACTGAGTTTGACTTCTCAATGTCAGACAGAGCATCTGTCTTTCATTCGTATACTGTTAGTGGTGCAACAGTGGATGGACACTCGTGGCCCCTGGACAAGGTGGAGATGATGGGGACACCTGTCAAGCCAACGGCACTACCAGCTGCTCAAGTCAGATTTCTGCAACAGCAAACAAGATATTTTCCTAATGCTAACCATTCTGTAAGCTTAACCATGATAACAATGAATGTCCTGAAACTACCTGCAGCTGTATGGCTATTTCAGGGAACACTGCTACAGGTCATGTTAGAGTTTGAGGACAAATGACTTGTATAACGACAGCTTAAACTGTTAAAGGACTTCTACCAATTTCCATAGCTTCTGTGCCAACTGAAAACACACACAATATAAGTTGTGCAGTTGTGATAAAATGGCTACCACCATGCAAAGAACAATGAAGCAAAAATGTCAGAAATGGCAGCTCGGTTTGATTATCCAGCAACAGCACTTGTGTTCCAGGTGTCCCACCTCCCTTTGCCGTTATTCTGTCTCCTTTTTGCCCTGAGCTCCATGTATCTTTGTCTTTGTGTCTGATCTGTATGTGTCCCTTGGAGTCCTGGACAGTGGTGCTAGCAATATTAAACATGTTCCAGCATGGGGCACAGGGATAGCACATTTAAATCCTTTGTTAGATCCTTTGTGAGGGAGTTTTTCCAGGCCTCTGCAGACTCATCGGTTGAGCAACACTGCAGCCAAAGTTAAAGCTCTCAGAGCATCAACCTTACCCATACAGCTGCTCTCATCCTGTACGACGATGCTAGCATCATTTTAATTCACACATAAATCATTTGAAAAGTATCATTGCCTTAATTATTTTCCAATGACAAGACAGATGTATCAAATTTACTTGTTAAGAAATTATGTCTCAATCATTTATTCCATGTCAATATTGTGATTATACAGAATAACTGACTGTCACAAAGCATATGCTACCACAGACTTTGTGTCAACTCAGAATTTGGCTAGAAAAGTGTGTTCAGTTAAAGTCCTCTGCTGGCTCTCCTCCCAGTCACTGACTGACAGCCCAGTCGCTGAGGCTGTCATTCCGTCTTTCCTCCTTGTGTGTTACTGCCTGTCAGGGAAATGCTGACATCAGTCCTCAGACACCTTTAGCCCAAAAATCCCTCCTTTTCATTGCTTGCCTATACACACAGTCACTCACTGCAGTAAGTACAGTCAAGTCTGGAAGTACTCGGATAATTAGACTTTTTTCCCCTCCAGGCTCTGAAATTCAGCACATTGAGTTGGAAATAAAATAACACGCACTATATTAAAGTGCTAAGTCTCAGCTTTAATTTAAAGTAGGTTGACATCAATATAGAAACAACTTCATATATAGTCATATATGACTATATATATAGTCATAGTCATATTTAACTGCCCAAACACTAGGAGATAGAGTGAACAATCAAGTCTTCATATTTAATAATAGATGGAAAACCTTTGTAGTCAATGAAGTCCCACAGACATCAGTAAAAACATTTGGGCAGAGAGGTCTCGGTAGTAGCAGGTCAGCAAAGTAGCCCATTTCCCTGCTCTTCCCAGGGGATCCTGGGGTGTCTCCAAGATGAACAAGATGTATGATCTCTCCAGTGTGTTCTGGGTCTACCCTTAGGTGTCCTCCCAGTTGGACATCTTCAGATAACCTATATTAAGTACATAGCAGGAATCCTGATCAGATGCCTGGAACACTTAAATGGGGTCTTTTCAATGCAGGAGCAGTTCTACTCCAAGAATTTCACCCTAACTCTGACGCTGAGCTCAGACACCCTGCAGATTTCAGCTGCTTGTATCTGTGATGTTCATAACCAAAGTTGAGGGTTGGAACAGATTGATTAGGAAACCAACTTCAGCTCAGCTTCCTCTTCACTGTAGTATAGGTTGGTAAAACAGCTGTACATTGGTATGACGGCAGTAGGTTGGTACAATATCCAACCTACTGCGGACATAGCATTTAGATGGTACTAACATGTTTGGACCTGTTTTAGACACAATGTAATTGTAATGTATTGCAGCATTGTATGTACAAACAGACAGCACACCAAAAACCAGAGTCTTCCTGCAGCAGATTATAGAAAGTTTCTTTTATGCATATGTATTCATGAGATGTTTGAGGAAAAAGTGGGAGTTTCATGCAAAAAAACAAAAAAAATGGGAGGAGATGTGTAAGGAGAGACTGATTAGTGCACGAGAAAGCACTTGTCAGGGGAATTTCTCCGGCTCATTAAAGCAGGTACTGTATAATACAGGTAGATAAATAAAGGAACAAATGGCATCAGTCATCTGTGCAAGATGCAGACACAAGCCAAGAAGACGCATTGAAATGATTCTTACCACGAGAATGACTCTTTTTCAACTGAGTGAACAAGTAGTCATCAAGCGTTAAAAAACAAAGCAGTCATGCAATACAGTTACTTAAAGAGATTAGAGATGATACATCCAACCTCTGACACAGTGTTTACATGACATCTCAGCAGCCACGGTACTCGCCATGCATCTATGAAGGATGAAGTCATTTTTAAATATCACTCTTTTAAATCAAGTCTTGTAAATTACATTTAGAGGGCTGTGAGGTGCAGTTGTGCTCAGCTCAGGTGAATAACTTCGCCAGACAACATGTTTTGATACATGTTAGATTTTTCATCGAGCACCATAATGAGGTCATGTTGTGTCCCCATACTGACAATAGATGAATTTATTACTCTGAAAGACAGAACTACTCTTTGTTCTCTGGAATAAATGACCAGCACATGTGTGCATATAGAACAAGGGAATCCGAGCTGTGGAGTCACAGGACATTGTTACCCAGGGGTCATTTCTTGTAGATTCTACCACTTTATATTTGTCTTTTGTGACGTTTAAATTCATGGAGCTTCACAGTGACCTGCAGGCTCTGGTTCTTGACAGAGAACATAGTTAGGTCTGATCTGACCTGACAGCAAAACGGTCAGGGAGCAAAGCAAGAGGAAAGTCTTGCTCCAAGTAGAGCAACAACTCACCCTGACCTAGTGTCAGCTCACCTTTAGTCTTTTATTAAAACATATCAAGCAAATACAATTTTACCTTATCACTGAACCTTTGTGTTGACATTAAAGTTGAAATCTTCAGCCTCAGGGAGCACAAATTTAATTCATTTACCATCTGGCTGTCATATTGTGAGATAACATAGGAACAAAGCTGATATTTTGGTCTGAGAGTTGCATAAACAGAAACTTCTGGGAGGTAACCAAAAACATTAGAATTCATTCTCAGGAGATCAAGATTATCCACAGCTACCAAGCCAGAATATTTTATATCTATGTAGCATGTCTGGAGGAGAATAATTTGTTTAGGAAAATAGGTCATTTTGAAAATGTATTCCATGTAATACAAAGAATGTATGAAACAGGAGACAGCAGAATCTAAAGCAGAACTCTATGATATATGTCGGAGCGTGAATAGACAGTGTGGATGCTGAACAGGATGAATGATGATTTCTCATGCCCTGCTGTATAGGTCAGGAGTCACTATGGTAACAGCGTGAGAGTGACAGGCCTACCGGCTGGCTGTTCCACATCAGCTGAAGTCGTATTGTAACCATCTGCATGTGCTGAATCAGTCAGGCTTAACGCTGCTTCAGTCTGGGAAATAACGTTTCATCTGTATTGCCACCTCACATCTTTCTGTCTTATTCTGAATTAAACTGGAGGGTTCTTGGTGTTAGCTTCTGCTGGTCACAAAAACTTGATCTATTTTCCAATTACATGTTCAAATGAGACATAACATACATAACCACAGTTCTCATGATCACAGCCAATGAACACTATGCTGGGAACAGCCATTTGACAGTGTGCCTGTATATATGTAATTTAAAGCTACAATATTAAATTTGAAATTAAAAGCACTGATGCAGTGCAGCCCCTTTTCAAAATGTTACGATAAAGAATTTCATTTCTATTTTCACTGGTGCAGTGACACATAAACAGCCTTCTAATATTGTAGCTGGTTAAACTTCATTTATTGGACAAATCCCTTAGCTGTATTTTATATAAACAGTCAGTCTGAGAGGTTAAAAAAAAAAAAATCAGCCACTGCAGATTTAAATACACCGATCAGCCACAACTATAAAACCTGACTGATTTTAATGATGTGGCAGATCGATGCATATGGTTTATTATAGTATAGACCTTTTGCCAAATAAAATTATCATGTATTAAACCTTCACTGGTATTGATTTAGGAGAAGCTCAATGATCCTTCAAGTGAATTGTTATGGAATTGATTTTTTTTATTCTAAAATGTCAGAAAAAGTAATATGTATTTTAACTGATTAATATTTCAAGAAGTCTTTTCTCTATATTTAGATGGATATTCGATATGAAAGAGCTTCCTTTTATTTCAGTTCCAGTTTTCACAGACTGAGGCCAATAATAGTCGATGTCCATTTCAGTGTACGCCGGGTGTCAATGTGTTAACAGTTCAGTAGTAAGAAAAGAAGAAGCACCACGTACAGCATGTACAACATGGGAGGTGGTTCGTCTTTTGTTATTCTTCATTTATGCTCTCAGGCCAAATATTTTGACCTTTCTCGCTTTGCCACATGGCACCCTCCGCCCAAGCCCTGTGCCAGCCCCCAGCCTCCTTTCTCAACCCCCGTCCTCCTCCTGGCGGACCAGCTCACCCGTGACATTCTAATCTACTTGTGAAAAGGGACTAAGGGTTTTGCTCGGAGCTCTTCATCTTCCTCGCTGCTCCTCTTCATATTTCAGCTGCTCTCTGCAGCTCATCACTGTCACTGTCATTACCCTCCTGTGGAGCACACTGCTGTCCTTGTAGCAGAGCTTGGCCTTATCCACATTCTCCATTCTTTCTTTCTGTTAGCCCTCAGTGCCAGTTCTGCACAATGGACCACATTTAGAAAAACTCCACTACATAACATAAAAGATAGTAAAGACGCATTTATTCTCAATTCATGAGCAGTTCTTCCTCCAAAGTTGAAGTATGGGCCAGACAAATGAATTTTTAAACCAATAGATTGTTTCTTGAGGCAAAGTAGAATAAAACTTTCCTTAAAAATGTGTTCAGGATTGCCTTTGAAGAGACTGCCCCTCATAAAATCAACTCAAGTGCTTCCTGTAGGACACTTACTTCAATTTGTAATCATTATCTGGATGTGTTGAAAGCTTTTAAGAGGAACAAAAATCATAATTCACAAAACAAAAGATGTAATAAATGTAAAGAGTCAATAGCAGCAGGGACAAAGAGATGGTTGAGAATTTAGCAACCTGACACTAAGGTAACAGTTCACCTTTCAGCACAACAATAGGCCAGAAACCAACGCAACACTGGAGCAGCTGTGGGACCAGTCTCTGAATCGGATCCACAACTTAAACCCTGTAGACATCTGTGCAGAGACCTTGAGACGGCAGGTCTCAGACAGTTCCCATACAATCTGACAGAGCTTGAGTGCATCTGCCAGGAACAATAAGAATTGTTTTGAACACCTGGATGTCTTCCAGATATGCATCTCCATAAGGACCCAAAGGTTGCTGCCAAAGAGGATTCTACAAAGCACTGAATTAAGTCTAAATACCTTTGTATTATTCGTACAACAGAAAGCAAGGCTGAACTGAAATACATTCAATATCAATTTGAAAAGGTGATAATATGTCAGGTGTTTGTTTTCATCTTAGTCTGCTGCCATCTTGTGGTCAAAAATTAACAGTTAATGCAGCTGTAAAATTTTGGACTTTTAAGTCTTCATGTTACACAATGGTGGCGACAGAATACACAGCATGATGCTTCCTCAGGTGGATGCAGAATCAGGTCAGACAAAATAAACACGTCATGTCACAGTCATGTTTTCTCTCCTCACAGCGGCAGCGTCCTGTTCAGTTCACCGTTTACTTGTTATTCCAGTGACATTTAACCTCCTGTCTTTTGTGTCCTCAGACTTGCGGCGAATGACAGCAGGTTTCATGGGCATGGCAGTGGCCATCATCCTGTTCGGCTGGATCATCGGTGTGCTTGGCTGCTGCTGGAACCGAGGCCTCATGCAGTATGTGGCTGGGCTCCTCTTTCTTATGGGAGGTGAGTCATGCACACACACACACAGAGAGAGAGAGAAAGTAGTGTGTTGTAGAAATAGATTCAGAATTTTTCAGTTTGATAGACTTAAAGAACTAGGTCATTGCATTTTTTTTTATTCATTTCTGAGATGTTAAATGAATAGATGAATGCCAACCTGTCGTGTTTGTAAGTGCAAATAGAAAAATACACAAACAAAAACACAGACTTATCCATCTGCCCAGTACTACTGGTCAACATCTCTGACAATAATGGAAGTTGTCAGATGTGGTCAATGAGCGCAGATTCTGGTTTTGGTCTTGAAATGTGATGACAGCACACTAAACCTGACACCATGATGACAATCTTATTTTGTAAAGACTTCAAGAAGCCGTGCAGAGTTGCTGGTTGAGCCTCATATCCTTTCTCTCTTCAACTGTAATGCATTTATTAGACGTTAATAGTGGAGGATTAACAGGAAGTGGAAGCAAAAAAGGAATGTGCTCTAACCAGTGATGTTACAATTCAAGGTTGGCATCTTAACATTAAAGCTTGACAGTGTGACGCATCACAGTGAAATACATCTAATGCTGAAAAGTGTTTCTGTGTTTAGCAGCATTTTTTTTGAGTGAGTGGGGACATGTAGCTTAGGCAGCATCTTCCTCCCTAACTGAGTTCAGCCCTTTCAACATTACCATTAGCATCTGCTCACTTCAAGCAGCTGCCCCAGCACACAAGAGCATCATAGACTAATTGAACATCCTCAGCATCATCCAAGGCATGAAGAACTGTAACCTCCTCAGAAAAAAAAAAATCAGAAAATACAGATGGCTCTGGCACTTTTTAGTTTATTGTCAGTGTAGATGCTCCGATATTTGTAGTCAGTGTCCACAGAGACCCCCTGTGTGAAAAAAGAGGTCACCTATGCCTCAGTCCTCTTCAGATCCACTACCAGCCCCTTTATCTTTGTCATGCTGAGCTATAGACATTTCTCCTTGGGAACAGATTAAATAAACAAAATACTGTGTTCAGTGCCGATCTTTAAAGGCATTGGTGTATGCAGAGCCAAGTTTCCCTCTGTTTTAATTCTTTATGCTAAACCATGGATTAACTATGTCCTCAACACACACTGATATACTATATGTCTGAACATTTCACTCTGGCAAAATGGTAACTAATTGAAACATTGAGTTTTGAATTCATCTTAAACACTAACATAACAATCACCGCCATGAAACCTAGTTCATTTAGTAAAACATAAGTGTCAGCTAATGCTGGTTGTGACCAGTTCGCTAAAAAAAAAATTACACCACTGTTATCAGTAAGAATTTCTCATCAGGGTTGATGTTGGTGATTTAGACAGATGGAAGTAGAGTATATGACTGTGCAAATTTTGCCTCCACATCCCCCAAGCACACATACGCACACACAACCCCACGTGCCCCACTTTCTGGCAGTGGGCAATCAGTAGTAACTTCACACACACGTACTGCCATGCTGCGTGCTCTACACTTCTTGCTTGGCAGGAAGCAACTGCACACTCAATTATGATCAGCTTTGGATTAGTGCTGTGCCCTACAGTTGTATAATGAACAGGCAATTAAAAAGTCAATTATGCTGCTTGGTAATAAAGGCACAGGAAACAGCCTGGGTCAGTCTGCAGCAGCCAAATCTCAGCAAAGCAGCCCACAGGGTCACAGAGCTGCTGAAACGAGGCTGAATTAAGAATCTGCATCAGCAACTGTTTCTGCCAAATAAAATCCAAGTCCAAGATTCAGATTCATTCTGATGTAAGAAAAAAATATTATGCTTAAATTGGCTTAAATTGCTTATTACATGATGTCAGAGGTTGATGGTACATCCTCTTTGTGATCTCCTGTGACTCCTTTTTCTGGAAAAAGTAGAAATAATAATAATTTTGCGCAAAGATAATTCAGGGAAAGATCTATCAGCAAAAAGCAGGGACACATTAAAAATGGACCACAAAGCAACAGAGACACAGCAGAGTGATGAAGTGGTTGGGATTGCATCAGGCAGTGCTCAGAAAGTAAATATCCTTTCCATTTTATGCAGAGTCTCGTAGTTGTAACAGGAGGGTTTCCAGCAGTCGATGGAGTTAAACTTGAAATAGTTGAGTCATCAGTAATGTTTTCTAGGAAACACAAAACCATCAGGAATACATATTTCACAAACATAATGAGGAGACATTTATATATGAAAAGACATATTTCAACAATTTAACTATGACACGCTCTATGGAGTGTGCGTGGATGTGAATTTGTTTTCTTTATTCTTTACACATCTGTTTCATGTGAAACATTCACTTATACACTATGAATGTTTTTGACAAGAAAGTGGAAAGTGTCTGTCATTGTTGTAAATGGAATGCATTTATACAACAGCTCTTCTCTTCACGACCATTCAAAGCACTTTACCCTCATTCACACATATTCATGCAATAACGCACTGACGCATCAATGGAAAAACCATCAGGGCCAATTTGGAGTTGAGCATCTTATAAAAGTTAAGCCACATTTTTACATATTATACATCTTTAAACCTTATATGATAATATGACCTTGCATCTGAAGTAACACATCTGAAGTCCTCAGTCACCAAAGGAGCAGTGCTGCATTCACTTGTCTGAGCTGTCTAAAGACATTGTTAGCCACAGAGCTTCAGCATATTAATCAAACGTACATATAAGCAGGCAACCAAGGCTGCTCATGTTTTCTCACTGGTTACCCAAGTAATGAATCTATATAATTGAGTATACTGCAGCTCAATAGTGTTGTTTTCCATGTGCCTCATTAAGGAAGGCATAACCACAGCTAAAGCTGTGCTTTAAATACATAGATAGGAAGTGAACCTGTGTGCAATCAGACTTGCAAAATTCTGCTCTACATGCATTTAACAACAACCTGAACATGACATTTGAAAAATGAAGGGTCAGTTTATGACAGCTGTGATTGTACCAGGCACTAACATGTTGTAATATTGTGACTTCTTTTGGGTTCAAATCAGAAGGAAAATGATGCATGCTTTCCCTGAAACCCGGCTGAACTTCAAGAGTCTTTCCATCATTGATCTTTGTGTTTTTTTCTCAACTTTTGATGTCTGTCCTTTGGTCAGCTCATATTTAATTAGACCAGACTTCTTCAGTCTTAGCAACCAATGAAAAATGACATGTCATACTGTGACACTGACGCAAGTGAGTTTCAAGTATAACTCGACCTTTAGGATTTGCAGAGGATGGTGGTTTTGGTTAAATATAGAAAAGGTCAGTGCTGACTTAAAAACATAGCATGGGACATGTGGATTTGTTTTTATATTTTATTAAAACCACCATCAAAACCAGCCCCAACAATAACCATGACGTGAATTGATTTAGTTATTTAAACCAAAAAAGTCAGGATACACATATCGTACGCACAATGATGGATACTTTCAAATACACATGGTGTGATTGCATGTTCAGTGTGACAGGTATTTGATGTATTTCAACTCAACATACTGTTTGTCATTTGTCATTTAGGAACCTTCTGCATCATCTCCCTCTGTACCTGTGTTGCCGGCATCAACTTTGAGCTTTCCCGTTACCCACGGTATCTCTACAGCCTGCCCGATGACATCGGCCATGGTTACGGTTGGTCCATGTTCTGCGCCTGGGGTGGCCTCGGCCTCACCCTCATTGCTGGCTTCTTCTGCACCCTGGCTCCCTCCGTCCAGCCAATACCCCGATCAACCTGCCCTAAGTCCAGACAGGAGAACGGCACTGTCTGTTAAAGCCAACGGCGACAAGAAGACCGACCGAACCCACAAATCAACAACAAAAAAAAAAGAATAACTGTTCCATGTGTTCCTCCATCCACTCATCTCCAGTCTCTCTTGGTTCCAGAATTTTTTTTTAAATTTGTGTGTGTGTTTTAAAATGGTGTCTTGATGATCTGCTATCTTGAAAATAACAGAAAAAAACTGAAGAACTAAAGAAATATTATCAAAAATTCGAGGTTGTGCTTGTTTTGTTGTTGTGGAGCAGATGATGAAATGGACTATGACTGAGAAAGGTTGTGAAGGAAATCCATGGAAAGACTATATTTTGGAGAGTGAGTGCTTGTAAGTAAAACAGTGTCTCTAAACCTGTGAAGGCAAAAAAGACAATGGAACTGCTCATAGCTTATATTAACTGATCTACTGTGATAGTGGAGAACTGAATGAATCAGTAGTATTGGATGGAAACAGTCAGCTTGTTAAAATCAAGTACGTTTCTCATGGACTCGTCCTCTTGGAGCGTCCTGTGGGATAATTCACAAAGAACTTGACCAAACATGAAACCATGTAACTTGCTGGACTGGGATCATGTTTAGTGGCCATCTATTAATTTTCAGTGTTCCAGCTTCTGAGGTCCCTCCAGTTACATGGTACATGTGGACAGCGAGGAGATCCAGGACGTCCGTCCACTGTTGTACATTACTGTACAGAATATTCCACAGAAGTGACCACCAGGAACTGTCACGTCAAACCATTTCCATTCTTGTGTAGGTGCGTTTTCATTCCATCCAATGATCCCACAAGCCATTTAGCATTTTATACATACATTCCTCTTCTATTCAAAGTGTTTTCCTTTTTACTGAACCCTCCATGTTGTGAAGAAACTTTTCAACTGAGCATACGTTCAGTGCAAATGTCGTGTTGGTTTGACTTTTTTTTTTTCCATTCTAATCATACAGGTAAATGTGCAAGTATGGATGAGTGTATGTGTGAGTTATTTTGCAGTCTTTAAAGAAAAAAAGTTGTAAAAAACTATCATGATGATAAAGCGGAGCCCTGCCTCGGGGATGTATAAAGGCAGGCGCTTTGATGAACAGATGTAATGGGGGAGATGCAGTATCCTGTTTAACCCAACTGACTTCTGCCTTGTCATCTTTTCTGGAGATTCCCAGCAGACATGGCAGATAAAGAAGAGTTGTTTTAAAGGGGGGCAGCATGTTCAGCTCTGCACTCTGCTGCCCTGAGCATCTACAGAAAGCTTAAGTAGTCGCATTTGATGAGAACACACTGGCTTTTCTTCCTGCAAATCTGTTAAGCTCCACATGGCTTTCCCTCTAGCTCTTGTGTTTTTTTTTTTTTTTTCATCAGCAACTGAGGCCTGACAGGGCTTCCTGCAGGGACTCCTCTCTCTAATCATTTTTAACCTTATACTTTGTTACTGTACTGTTAAGGTTACGGTTAAAAAAGATGTCACTTCCCTCAGTCAAAAGTCATCTAGATCACAGAAGAAATACTTGTATCTGCAAGAATTCTCAGCCTCAGCCACCATCCACGAGTCAGAAATGGGCTAAATACTACAGGCTTGAATATTTCTATGCACATTTGGCATAATGATCATAATACAACTAACTCCATTAACTCTCACCAGGACTAATAACAGTTGCAAAGAAACAGATTTCCAATTTCAAGACAAAAAAGGTTGGTCACATCACAGTAAAGCCAATCCAAAGGCAAAACATGAAGAATAATTACAATTACAATACAACCTGGGTCTTATTTTTGTATTTCAGTTATGATTAGGCATCTGGAATATCCTGGTTATGTTTTTGTGCATGTAAACACCATATCCTAGTTGAAGGATGTAAAGTTTCTGGTTTAGATTATAGAGTTTCAACCTTTCTCCTTGTTGAGAGGAGGAACCAACCATCAAGTGACAAAACCCGTCTCCCAACAGAAGTCAAGATGGTCATACAGAACAGGTTATGTGGGTTGGTTTACCACTGTACAATGTGCTCAGCAACCACTGTCTGACACTATGTTTAGTCTGAATCACATCAATCCCTTCTAAGATTCAGTCCTGTGAACAAAGCTTCGTCAGAACGGCTTGTCAGATGGTCAAACAGCTTCTGAACCAACTCATCCCACACACTTTCAATGTTAGGGTAAAGGAGACCGTCACCAGCTGTGATGAGTTCTGCAACTTTCTGAAACTGAAAATCCAACATTCATTCTCAGTTCATGCACATACGACACTTACGAAGAAAAAATAAGAAGGGTATGACATTCTTGTTGTTGTTTTTTAAGTGACTAACCAAGGACATTATGAATGACTTCCAGTCATAAATGTGAAGTGTTATTACCACAATCAAACCACTATCACATTTTTTTTTTTGTTTTGTTTTGTTTTTTGCGTTTTCCGTAAATCTTCAAGTGTTGGCATTTAGAAAAGCTGTGAACATTATGAACTGGACAACAAGTTGATATGTTTCAGCTTTTCTAGCATCACATGAGCCTTACAAGTAAACAGTATAGAATAACATAAAGCATATGTATATATAAAAAAGTAATCAGATCAATCAAAATGTTTCACTAACCTTAACACATAAAGCTACATATCCTTTGTTGTTGTTAGATCATATCTTTACAAGCCAACACTGATTGGACTGACTTCCTAAGTGCTTTTGTGTGCCTCTTTCCTTAAGTTGGCATTTCTGCAGACTTTGCCAAAGGGAGTTACCCACAGTTCCTAGTGTTGTGATGTGGAACACAGGGATTACCAGGGAAAGCCCAGAAACACAGCACCTTGGTCCACTTGTACGGCCAGAGTTTGGAACATGCCAATATCAGGCACTCGTTCCCTCCAACATAATATAAAGTCACATGTTTTGGCATTGTAAATATAATGTAATTTGGCACTGTATGTACTGTCCCATTCCCTTCCACACAAACACTCACTAGCTGATGTCAATTCAGGCTGTGAGGGTTCAGGGTGGACATTGTGACTGAACCATTACTGAGCAAAGTTTCATCATATAAGGATGATAATTGTTAAAACTACAAAAATAAGACCCACATGTTGTAATAAATTAACCTTTAATAACATGTTTTTTGGCTTGGTGGTCAACATTTACATCACATACCATTCATATCAATGGACATATCGTTCTCCTATGTTTGTTTTACTGTAGAACTGGTTGTACACAAGTAATGCACAGATATTTCAGAGGCAGGATAGAGGTAAACGGTGTGGTTGTAAATTCATTCAGTAATGTTATAGACAAAAAAATAAAGTAGTTTTGTCTCCAAATGGAATTTCAAGTGACATAGTCTTTTTTGTGGGATGTAAACAAAATTTCTCATGATGGAAGTCCTTCAAAGAGGCTTCTACAGACATCAGAGTATGAGTGACAGCTCACAGACATGGGTTAGTACTGTCACCTCACAGTAAGAAGGTTGTGGGTGCCTCTGGGTATTCTGGCTTCCTCCCACATTCTAAACATTCTTCCTCAAGGCATGCAGGTTTGGTTGACATGTGAATTGTCTGTAGGTGTGAATGTGAGCATATGTCTTTGTTTGTCAGCTCTGTGACACACTGGTGACGTGTCCACAATGTGTCCTGTCCTTGCCCTTGCCCAAGGTCAGCTGAGATTGGCTCCAGTCCCCCGTGACTCTCCAATGACATGATTTAGAAAAAGGATGGATGGAGTCAATCAAATAATAACATTATGAAATCACCATTATAAATGAACTGTTAAATTAGTGTTTACTGAAATAATAAACATGTATCAAGCCCTTATTGCTGCTAGCAGTTTGGAAAAACCAAGATATGCAGCAAAAAAAATGAAAAAAGAGTCAGGAATAGTCAAGTTATAAGCACAATCAGTAAGTAATATAGAACCCTAACTCTGTTTTACTGACCTGCTTTAAGGTTTCAATCCTGGACTGACCCAAGACCAGGAGTTACATACTAATACAACAACCAACCAACAATATTATATGGTACTTTGACTCACATCCACAGTATGGATGTTAAAGTGCTACAAAGTTTGTTTTATACAGAAAATGTAGCTACACAAAACCCACAGAGATGGGTTTCTTTTTCCAGAGTTGAAGTTCATTATTGGAACAGCTGATTTTCTTTTTGAGCTACACCAAGCAGTGGTGGTTATTTCAATTTGTTAAGATTCAAAACTTTTATTTCAGTGACATCACAGGCAGTTAAAACTACAAAGACTTTTTACAAGTCTTTTTTTTGTTTCTCTATGTTTTCTTGATTGCGTATTTGTCTGTCACACGTAACATGCGTGGATGCAGACCAGTACTTCAGAAATTATATTTGATCAAAGTCAAACCTGAACCCGACCCAACACGTCACAGGTTTGGATAAGGCAGAAGAAATCTAGAAGATCACTACTTTTACTACGTTTTATGACTCTATTAGTCGCACTCAGCGACCACACATTTTTAAAGGCATCCATTTTTTGTTCACAGAGGAATTTAAATTCTTTTTTTAGGCTTGTTGCTGTCAGAGGTACTAAAATCTGAGTTTACGGAGATGCACAAAATATGGACATTCCAGAAATGACTCAGACTGACAGATTTAACTATGACTCACCCAAACACTCTCACAAAGACTGTCTCAACTACATAACAACACAAAAGGCCAAACAAAGCTTTGTCACAGATAACTGTAAACTTCATTGTTTCTGAGTCAACTGACCAAGACAGACAAACCAGAGCTGACAAAGTTTTAGACACGGAGATACTGCAACTTCCACCAGAGACAGAGTCTGAAAACAAATGGATCTATCAGCCTTTAACATTCTCAATGTGTCTGTTGAGTGATCATAAAATAGGAGAAAAAAAAAAAAAAAAAAAAATGTTCAACTGTGGAATGTAAAATCACAACAAAATAAATATCATCAGTGTCTTTATTAATGCTGTTGCTTGTCGTGCTGGTGAATGGAATGTGCAAAGAGATTAAAGTTTTAGGTTAATAGTCTAATGAAAGGGTAAATGCAGGTATTTTCTGTATAATCACTTCCATATACCCAATTAAATATATGCAAGGATACATAGCAATATGGTTTTGTGACAGAATGTACCTACTCATTAAAGTAAAGTTGTTGAGGGGAATGTATCACTTTACATTCATAAAATTCACCTTATGTGCTTGTTTTCTTTTTCTGTCATGCTGGCTTCCTGTAGGACAAATGAAAGCACATACTGTATGAGTGACTGAGTGTGGTGATGGGGTGATGTTGTAAGGATGAATCTGTACAAAGCTGGGAGGGAAGCCCCCTTCTATGTGCTTATCGTTTGAGGCACATATGAGAGCATGCTGCATGCTTTTCCCATGACTAACCCCAACTCAGAACAGTCCAACAAGACAAAGCCAATCAGATGGTTCACCGTTGATATGAACAGTGGCGGTTCTAGCTGGTGTGGTGCCCTGGGCAAGTGCTTGGTGACGTCCTCCACAAGATTCCACTATGTGGACGGCTGCTCAAGTCATCATACCCAAATGCTCCATTGGAAATGAGTATGGACTCTCAAGCAACAGAAGATGAGCCACGACAAGTGTTGCCTCAGATGAGAAATTAAAGTGAATGACAGGCAAAGACGAGTGCTTATCACTGTCGCAATCATCATTCTGTCCACTAGAGAGTGGCAGAGAGTAACTGCTCAACTGGAAACGCACCGATCCCTGTGATCACCTCAGCTTATTTGAGTAATGCAGAGGTTTGTATCTTCATGATAAGGTTCTAAGTGTCACACCACTCAGTTTCAATATTTTCTCATTTACATACATAATTTTTAAGATTTTTAAATTCATTTGGCAGACTGTCCTAGTTCTAGTGGGTAAAACTGTGTCTCTTGTGTCTCTTGTCAGTATAGCACTGTAATAAATCTTATAAATCTGTATATATTGCTAAATATAGTCAGCCACTAAACTAGCTAGCAATATACATTGCTTATACTGTATATTAAAATGAGTTTCTGCCTTAAAAAAAATGAGTCCACCCAACAATTAATTCAATCTGCACGAGTCTGCTTAATGAATATTACAAAAAGTGACATTCCATTTCCTCTTTCCTCTGATTATGAAGCATTTCTTACAAATCAGAAGTGTGAGTGTGAGGGAGAAGTAAAACTACACTGACATGAAAATCAAAAAAAATTACAAAACTGCAAAAGCATAAAATATTGGACCTTTAAATAGTGTCGGTAAACCCTGAGTGATGTTATCAGCTTGCTTGGCCAATTAGCCAAGTAGAGGAGTCATTTTTGTTGTTGAAAGCGTGACAGCGCCACAGTATGAGCACTTAATTCCTCCTTGACATTATCTGCAAGCTGCTTCCTCCTCAGCCAGATAAAGTTAATTGGCTCACAGTGAAAGCAGGTCTGAGGTCTGTTCTTTCAAATGTTTTTTACAGGAAATTTGCCTTCGATGGAAACCATTTACATTTACATTTACTCACCATCAGATCCTTTCACTAATTGGTTCTGACAGGAAACATGACACCAAATGAACACAAAACCACTTCCCGTATGAATAGAGACAATCGATTCAGACCAGAGTTTCAAATTGATTTTGGACTGGCAGAAAAGAGCAGACTTCAGAAAAAAAGATGCAAAATAAGAACCAAACTCAATACTCTTGATAGTTTTTGTTTTATTTAACATTTAGTTTCTTATTTATTCCAGATTTAGAGCTTTGAGCCCCTCAGCAATTCATCTTAAACAGATTAAATTGTGAAAACATGTTAGATGCATCAGTGGAAAGCACTACTGAATAATGAAAGTTGTCAGGATCAGTCAAATTTGAAGCTCTTGGATGGTACATGATGTACACCTCGTGTTACTGAATGTTTGAGTTGCTCTGAGGCTCTAGCATCCCAGCACACACTGTCTTAGGAATCAACTGATCTTCTGGAGGAAAAAAAAGAACAGGAAAAGTGGGAAAAATGTCACTTGTCTTGAGAATAAATGATTAAATCATGACTTTCCAGCTAGCTAGTCCAGTCTGGTTAAAAACTCAGTTATTTGATTTGTACCTGCATTTGGGATCTTATGTTGTTTCTGGCTCTTTTTAGGAGAAAAAAAAAACAAAAAAAAACAATAATACGATTTACAATTAGGAAACCAAAATATGAGAATTGATATATAGACTGTGGGTGCTAATACAGAACCATGTCATATTGTACTATTATATTGTCTTGATGGTAGATACATAAATACAGCATATTGAAAATCTTATATTAGATCAATAACAAATAATAGTCCTTGATATATTACATTTACTTACTAACCAGGCTGTTCTAACAATACGTGGCCAGCAGGAGTTTTTCTTAAGACTTCACGACTATTAACCTGCAGACGTCATGGTTAAACTTGATAAACACCTCAGACAAACAGAAATAGCGTTATAATCTATATCTATTCTGCTAAATTGAAGTAGTGAATTAGTAAAGAGCTGCTGTAAATTCTTAAGCCTTTGCCCTTAAATGACTAATAGTTTTCCCCAACACGTGCAGCAATCGCCCCATTGGACCAGTGGGAGGCTTAGTCAGCTAAATATGGTTTCATCATTTCAAGTAGCATCCAACAATAATGTCAAGTTGAAGACTTCACCTGCCTCACCACTGAATGTTTCAGAACTCAGTTGACCAGTGACCTTCATGATCTCTGCTTCAATCCATCTACACACTGACCAGTGTGGCTTATATTTTGGTTTCCTGATTGTAAATCATATTAGAGGACATTGTAAAAAAAAAATGAGAGGGGGTATCTGATCCCAGCTATTCCCACTGATATTTAAAAATGAGCCGAAAAAAATGAGTTTTTTTTTTTTCCTTTGTCTGCTCTGGCAAAAAAAAAAAAAAAAAAAAAATCTGTTCATTCAAGTGAAATCAAATAGTTTAGACGTACAGGGACACATCAGTCATGCAAGTCGAGTATCTAAGCTGTTGAATGAAGGGACAAGGTCTCTAAAGACAGCTGACAATGAGCTGACCAAACTCAGAGCTGAGACACTTGACATCCTGATGCAGACGTCTGTCGACTGTCAACCCTTTGATACAATACAGAGGCTTTGGACAACAGATGTCCTGTGGGGACAGAGAGTAAATTCACTCAGCGCTCTGACTTAGACTCACACTTGTATGACACTGTCAGACTCATGATGGGCAATTTAAATACAAAGGATCAAAAGGCAACAGAGCCAATGATATTGTCTTTTTTTTTTTATTCCACACATTTTTCTTTGGCAAAAATTGGTGTCTACAGTAGCCATAATGCAATGCAACACCTGGCAGTTGGGTTGTGTTATCTGTCAGACAGTGTGGGCTCGGGGAGCAACTAGCAACCACTCAGAAACCAAGACATGAGAGCTCAGCAGATCTGGAGAAGGAAGAAATTAAAACATGATGTTATCTTATTAGTTGTTAATAGTTTTTGTACTCTTAAACTGCTGATTGGGTGTATTTCAGGGTGTGTATGTGTGTGTGTTAACAGTCTCTAGTGGCGGTTGATGGCAGCACTCTGTAGCAGGTCTGTCTGATTCTGTGTTGGGGCTCTGAACGCCGTCTGGAAACCTGGCGGTGGAGAGTGGAACTGGCTGGTGGGGGTCGGGTGCTGTGCCCAGACAGCTCTGTGAGGGGCGTGCTGGCTCAATGAGGGGCCGTTCTGTGACGTGAAGCCGGGCGGGGCGTCCATTTCTGTGAGCGTCTGCAAGGACTTGAGCCAGTGTGGAGGACTGTCGTCTTGAGTGTCCAGACTGTTACCACTGGAGGCCGGGATCCCTGCAGACAACAACATAACACAAAGATAACTACTTTAATCACAGATGCCGCAGTAATACATGGAGTCAACAGTCCAGGGCACTATGGTATAATGGTGCGGAGGAGGATTTCATGGCTTTTAAAACCAATCAATCATGTTTTGAACACCACAGCCTGTCAGATACCCTATCTTGTTCATGGCCACAGTTTACCATCTTCTAATGGCTTTTTCTTGTAGGATAATGCTCCATGTCATGAAACAAAAAACCCATAAACATGACAGCGAGTTGAGTCTCCAGATCTGAATTCAGTTTGATTCAGTGAACACCTTTGTGATGTGGCAAAACAGCAGTCTGTGCTGCCAAAATCCGTTGAAATGATTTGATGTTATGTTGTCAACATGGAGCAGACTGTCAAAAGAGTGTCTCCAAAATCTTTTGGAATCAATGATATGAAGAACTGAGATTATTTTTAGAGCAAAGGCTCCAAACAAAACTCAAGTATGGTGCTGGTAAAATGTGAGTGTCTAATCTCTCTGATCATCATCTGGTTCATCCTCTGCCCTAATGCAGGCACACAGAACCTTAAACCTGCAGACTTCCATCTTCATCTGCCTCTTGATGGCAGCAGATAATGGTTCCCCATCCCTACTCATCCCCCTGGACCTAACAGCAGCATTTGACACAGTTGACCACAACATCTTCCTTTACCGCCTGCATACACTATTGGACTCTCAGGAAATACCCATAACTGGTTCATGTCATACCTCACCAACAGAACTGAGCATGTCGCCCTGGGCAATTCAAAATCTCACACTCACAGCGTCACCTGCAGTGTCCCTCAGGGCTCTGTGCTAGGCCCCACCCTCTTCACTATCTACATGCTCCCTCTCAGCAATATCATCAGCAGACATGGGATATCCTTCCACTGTACACTGCACTTTACCTCCTCTGCTCCCCTACCAGCATCTACACTGACCACCTGCCTGGAGGAGACAGAGGCATGGATGAAGCTACATTTTCTTCAGCTGAACAGTTCAACAGAAGCCATTCTCTTTGGCATGTCACATCAGCTCCGCTCCTCCAGCATCACCATGTAAGACCTCATTCTACCACCTTAAAAACCCTCATTGCTTTTGACACCCATCAAACATGCTGCCAGACCTCATCCTGACCTGAGGGTGCCAAACTCCGTCCAACATGCTGCCAGGATCCTGATCACCCTCATCCTGAAAACCCTTCACTGGTTCCCTGTCCCAGTCAGGATAGAAGGTCTCCCTCCTCACCCACCAGTGCATTCATGTATATGCCCCCCTTTATCTACAGGAACTCCTCACCCCTCACACCTCCTCACTCACCCTCCATTCTGCAACCACAAACACCCTCCAAGTACCCAGAACTAAGCTTCACAGTGTGCGTGATCGGGCCTTTTCAGTTGCTGCCCCAAGACTGTGGAACCCCCTACCAGACCACCTGAGAGACCAACAGTCTTTAGATGTTTTTAAATGAAACTTGAAAACCTTTCTTTTTAAAGAAGCCTTTTGCTAATTAGCATTTTATTGACTCTTTTATCCCATTTTGTAATATAAAGTACAATATACATAAAATGTATTTATTTTTTATTTATTCATAAGTCTCTATGAAGATGGACCCATGACTCAAAAATATCTGCAGAAATGATGCAAAGTAACGGTATCCATATAGAGCAGAATGTCTCTATATATTTTGGAATTGATGCAATCGAGAACTGAGACTTCTTTTGAGAGTAAAGTCATAAAACTCAAGAATGATGCTAATAAAGTGTTGGTCAGTGTCTAATCTCTGATCTGTCTAGTTACTCTAACCTCAAACACATAGACCAAACAGTGTGTATCTTTGCCATTGTTCATATTAGCATTAACATGCTGAAAAAATCTCCACACACTCAGCATAACACTGTTGCTGTGGAAAGCTTCAGGTCACAGGTATTTCCTGTGACCTTAGGTCTCATTTGAAATCTTTGCATATGCACAACCCGAGACCAGTTTGGGGACAGAGGAAACTTTTCTGCTCAATATTTTATCATCACATTCTTCACCCTCGGACCTTGTGCTACTGACACTGGTGGTCGGCTGTGGAGCCACTGCAGCAGCCGAGATGAGATGCTGGGGTGATACAAAAATGTGGCAGATGATGATTGAGAAAAGTCGGCATCAATTTTCCACAATATACTGAGTCTGTTTCACCTCAAGCAACTTAACTAGTCTGACTGATGGCTGTATTGACGTTGAATTAACCACCTGTGTGTTTTGGGCAGAGCACAACACTTTTACACAACACTTTTGGGGCTCGTTACCATTTTGTTTGTTTGTTTGTTTTTTGTTTTTTTTTTGTGCACATGTACTCTTCCAACACACTGTTTTAGTTCAACATACCTCCAAAGCTGCTGATCTACAAAAAGTCTTTATTTACATCAAACTAAAGAAAAAAATCATTGATTCTAACCCATTCAGTAGTTATAAACAAGTGTAAGGAGCTGAAGCTGTTTTTTGATTGGTCTGACCCTTCACCCACCCCAAAGTAAGAAAATGTTTGATAACAGCTACCTCTACCTGTGATGATGGCTGGGTCCGTCCATCTTGCTGTACCGTCCCAGCGCAGGTTGTGAGAAACACTCCCAGAAATCCCCGGTGCTCCTATGTGGTGGACGCTGGACAAGGACGAGGATGATGAAGAGGATTTGGGCAAACCTCCAAAGTTGATGTTGATGTTGGGTAACAGCGCTCTGAGACCGTCCTGCCACTCTTTCACATTTATACTCTCTGCACGGCTGCTGTTGTCTGCATGAAGACAGGAAGAGAGGAAACCAAAAACCGAAGACAGGGTTGGTTAGAACTGTGGTCGTTATTTATCTGTACTTTTGCTTGCTGTCTGATAGATCAGGGAAAAATTGCACCCTCTGGTGGGGTGGCTTATACCGATGTTATAAAGTCCTGGAGACCAGAGAGGCTGCAGCAGTGGACTAATTATTCATCTGTCATGTTTTTTTTTCCAACGGCAGTATGAATGTGCTCTGGTTGTTAGGTGGAATCATTTAGAGCTGCGTCTAATGAGACAACTGGCCTCAGACCAGGACGGCGTTTCCAGTTACCATGGTTCTATGAATACTAAATACTAATTGACAAGACGACTGTTAGTCGACTTACTCATTTACCCCCACAGATTGGTCCCATAAGTATTATTTATCACTATACATTTTAAGATTATGTTACAACAGCCATTACTTCAAGCATTAAGTCTAAGGAAGATTACGCTCATTATATTAAAGCTCTTCAATTTAACACTGATGACAAGTGACCCTGAAAACATGAGTGATTAAAAAGAAACAATCCGCCCTCAGTATTATTCCCCTGTGATCCTTGCTTAGACCTCACCAGGCCCCCTTTTCCATTCTTATCAGGATGTCAGGCAGGGAAGCATGACTGGTATTAACATCATCACCTATGTTGCCATTTGCATCCTCAGATAAACAAGTGTTGTCTTGTTTTATTCATGAGACTGAGATCTGCCTTAAAAATCACTTTTTTTTTTCTCAGTGTCACTACTTTACAGGGTGGAACTATTTACCACTAAATGAACAGATATCTGTCATCGCTGCTGTCAGACTGAGTTTCACTTAACCACGATTATCTTAACTTCAGTCTGATCATTTCTGATTCATTATTTATGAGAGATCACTGAAACTCAGTACACGTTGCCCTGTCCACTTTCTTTTATTATTGGTTGTATGAAATAGGTCGATTCCCAGGCTAATTATTTAACAATCTATACAAGTGCCTTGCTGTTGCACTGCTGCCTCCACATGTAAAAAGTCAGTGTCTGTGTAAACATCAGTTCTCTGTTGGTTTTTAACACATCAGTGATTCCATCCTGCTCTTTATTGGATTTACGTTCACGCACAACCACAGCTCGGCTTGTTACAGATCCACTTGTTGGTTCGTCCTCATCTTTTAAGTCAAATATGCTATTTAAACCTCTGTCTCATTTTCTCTCTCATTTTCATTTCTCACGATGCATGCTTTTGTTTTCTTGAATATTGTTCTGAAAACTAGCTAGCTAGATACAGCTAATAATATCACACAGCCAAAGCTGGTTTTTATCTTTTATTAAGTTTCTATCTGAAACTTAAAAGAAAAAACGCAGGCTCATGTTTTTGTCAAAATACCATCAGGCAGAGAAAAGTACAAAGTTATTAGACAGTGACCACCCACACATCATTGTCATAGCAAGGTAACGCAGTCAAGTATGATATAAATAAGTAGCTGAAAGTGAACCTCTTAAATTTCCTTCTCTGAAAAAGCTATTAGATCAGAGCACAACGGAACAGGCAGCTCCATCAGTAACGCGGCCATAAAAACACCCTTACACTTGAGTGTTTTCCGGTCCCATCAGTGTCTTTGCCAGCTCTTACTACGTCACTATTTGCCCACTACCAGGGTGCTGACTGGTCCCAGGGGATTTTTGTTCTCAGTCTGTTGATATGCTACAGCAATTAACCCACGTTAACGAGCTAATAATAACTCTTTATCAACAAAGAATAAAAGAATACAACAGATCTGAACGTAATCTTAGAAGTCTGAATGTTTTAAATTAAACTAAAAAGTTCAGATTCACGTCAACAGGGAGATGTGATTTGAGTGATGGGGAACGAGCTGAGCAGGAGGCCACAGACACACACAGGGTTCCTGGATAAACATGAGGAAGAAGCACTCAAGCAAAGTGATTCGGTGGTGACAGTTTTTCACAGGGGATAGTTTCAAACTAATTGTTGACACAAAGACTTCAGAATATTTAATTGTTCAGGGATTTTTGCAATAAAACTGAAATGGTATTCAACGGCACTGGAGGAAATGGTGTTGTACTCTTCAAGATGATGTTACTGATTCAGGCACAGAATCATTTCACGTGTGTTAGCAGAGGTCATGTCACAGAAACTACTGATTCTACTCCATTACTCATCCTGCAACTTAAACTTAAAAACTAAATTCATGAATTATATGAATTATATCTCCTTTCATTAGTGTTGATCAGACACACATCTGATTCCAGTCATATAACACACTCCCCTAAGCGCTGGAGGTAAAACTAGTAAAACCTTTGTTAGACTAAAACTAAATAAGATATGAAATTAATTAAACAAATCACACAGAAGAATGAATGAAGACAAATAACTTATTATTAGGTTAGTCTAGGATTTAGTCTATAAATGTAAGAGAATACCACTACTTTAGATACTATTACTAACTAAAAATGAAAAATCATGACAACATTATAATAAACTGTGATATATCAAGCGTACACCAGTCGATTCCCTGTAGCTGCTGCCCAGCTGCGCCACACTTTCTAGACTCCACCATCTGTTTTCTCATCTCAAACCACAGAGAGGAAATTTTTCAGCAGGTGTTGAGAGACAATTAAAACAGCAGAGAAGAGACTAGGCCTGTTTTTTTGGTCACGGCTGCTTTCTAACCATCTACTTGGGTTTGCCATGATACAGTAACGCCACAGTAAATGATGTGCTGCCACCAAGTGATCAATAAATGAACATTTGTTTACCCACAATGCAGTGCACTAAAATGATGTCATATTATTCTGCATAAACAGAGAAGACAATACATTGGACTCTGTGTGTCTCTATTCATCAGGGAACTATTCAAATACATAAACACAGAAGATTTCTTCAGTAAAAACGAACTGACTTAGGTCTGTAGCATTAAACTAAACTACCAATGAATAATGTGACTCAGCTAAATATTCACAATTTACACAGTTAGTGCTGCATCGTGTGTGTGTATTGTGCAATAACACAATACACAATACAGCCTCACTGTTGCAAAATACTGAGAAATTAATCAATGTATTTATTTCTAAATAAATAAACCTGCAATTCGGATGAACACGTTTTTTTTTTTCCATTTCATATAACTGATGTCTCACTAACCCCCGTGACATTATATTCTACTTTCCACAAACGTAAAAGTATTAAAATCACATTTTAATAACATTGTGTATGTGTATGTGGCAGAATATTTATGATAACGTTGACTTTGTCTTCACACCAAGAGGTGAGAAATGAATAAATATGAATTTTAACTACATTGTTTCCATGCCTTGAAGGCATCGTGGAAGTCCAACAGTGTCAGTAATCAAAAGGAGTCAAAAAAGTTTTTCATCGTTTTAACATTAATCGTGCCTCAGTCTTACCTGTGATGGAGGCTCCTCCCAGTGCGCTGCTGTGTCGTCCTGTGAAGTCCAGGAAGTTGCTGTTTGTGTTGGAGGCTGTTGAACTGACTGTGTGGTTCGAGTGACCAAAGTTACTGTGAGGCGAGTTGGAGCTCATCCACGAATGACGAAATGAAGACGAGGAAGGGGAGGAGAAGGTGGTGGAGGAGCATGATGATAAAGATGAGGATGAAGAGGATGATGAGGATGATGATAGTGATGATGATGGTGAAGAAGAGGAAAGGTGAGAGGGGAAGATGAAGGGGCTGTAGCCTCCTCTGTGTGGGTGCTGATTCTGTGTGAAGGGGTGAGAGTGTGGCAGGTGGTTGGAGAGTGAAGACCCTCCCGGGGCCCCGGGGCATTTATTTAGTGGAGGCCTGTGTGTTCTGTGGGGGAAGAAGCTGGATGACTGGGAGGAGCTGGAGCCGTCTTCAATACAGAGCTCCTTCTCTATGAGATCGGCCAGAGCCCTGCGAGTGATGTCGAACGGGTCGAAGCCTAGATCGTCCTCCTGCTGCTGTTTGGACGAGCCGAAGCCAAAAGCAGCCTGCCAGTCTGTGGACGACGACACCGGGATGGTCTCTGTAAACACAAGAGACGACAAAACTCCTTAATTTAAGCAGCAAAACATGTAATTAATACACTGTGAATCAGACCCTGCTTGACAAACAGCAGTTGTTTCTCTGTCAGACTCACCTGAAGTGAAGAGGCTCTGTGGCTCTGGTGCCGTCGGCCAGTCGGAGCTGCTGTGTGGGGAATTGGGGAAGTTGCACAGTCCATTGGGGAGAGGGTTCGGATGCCTGAAGTTGCTGTTGTCAGAGAACAGTGACTGGGACTCTGGAGTAGCCACTTCGACCAGGGTTCGAGTGACGTTTCCTGAGACACTGATGGGAACCACCAGTCTGGGTTTACTGAGGCCAGGAGGGGGCGATGGAAAGTCACTGCCCGGGAGCTACAGCACACAACCGGGGAGAGTTTGTTTATACAATGTCAATGTCTAAATAAACTGAATTATTTAGACAGGATGTGATCACAAACACAATGACTCCTGTTCTTACCACTTGTGAGGTTTCACCATTGCCTACACTGATCATTTCTGGAAGTTTGTCACTGGGGCTGGAAAAAGAGCAAGAAAAATGAGGATTTAACGTTAATATCAGACTGTATTAAGGAAATCTGTGCACTCCACCCAGCCCACTGTGTCCACCTCCACCAGTCAGTGGACCAGAGACTTCCTGTCAGATGAGAAGCAGCAAAGAAATTCATATCCAGCACTGAGACAGACTCATCAGGGATAAGTGGGTACATCTGGGAGGTTGAACAGCTGTGTGGTCACAAAAACTTGGTGCTGAATGCATTCAAACCCGAGGAGAAGACAGCAGAGTGTCCCCCTGCTACCACATCCCCAAAAGCTGTGTCAACATTAGCAGTCTTCAAGGACATGAAATTTGAGTGTCAAACATCAACTTAGCCATCAATCAAACAGGCCCAGCAGAGGATTTAATTCCTGTCCTACTTCAACAAGTTCAACCTGCCTCAGGAGTTACTGATCCTCTAAACTCTGCAGTCATTCATTCTGTTACTATCTTACTATCTTAGCTCAGGCACCAAACAACAGATGTGCAGACCACTATGGACACCTTGTACATGCCCAAAACCAGGACATGGGCAGTAAACAACACTGACACCCTGGACGCAGCCTGTCCTACTGTCAGGGGATACAGAACATCGTAAATTAAATCAACTAGATACAAATAACCTCTGTTTTAATCCTGTAAAAAACAGATCATTGACATAATTAGATGAACCTTTGTATCAAAACAGAAGCAAGCAGTGAAATAACAGTCTTGTTTACCTTATGTCGCTGTTAGAAGAGAATGGGGAGAGGGCCGGTGCGTGGCCAAGGCTCAGGTCAGGTTCGGGCCCCTCAGGGGTCGAGTGTTCAGAGTCAGAGCTGTCTAATGCTGGACTCTTCCTGTGATCTGATGGCACGCCATTGGCCATTTTCCCTGACGGCTGTATTGATAGCCAGCTGTCTTTACTGGAGCTGTTAGATCTGTGACACCACATCACACAGAAAACAGCAAGGAGAGAAACAAATAAAATCTTTGTAGTTATTGTTGCTCATTAGTTTTGTTTATTTCTATTTTTCAAACAACCAGGGATAAAGAACAGGAGATTGAGGAAGGTAATAAGTTGCTAGTCAGAAGTCACAGTAACTAGTGAGACAAGCAGAGACTAACACACAAAGACAGATAGTCTGTTGTTAGAGTACATGTGTAAAGAGTTGGCTTTGCCCTTTGGTTTGTCTCCTGACACCGACGAAGTCTGCAGGAAGGTGGGGTTGATTTTGTAGAGGTCTTGCAGCTTCTGCTCGTACTCTTGATGCTTTCCTGCCTGAAGGCAAAATGATGGATTAGAAATGTTTCAATTATCAGTTATCATAAATGAACAGCTGCACAAAGTCTTATCTCAAGATTCCAGCAGCATGTGTATGATACGTGAGTTAAGTTTAGTCCTGACCTGCATCTCCTCTTTTGTAAAACTAGCAGCTTCATCTCCCAGCTCGTGTAGATACATACAGTCTGGTTTGGGACACTGCATGCTCTTTAAAAAGTAACTGCAGTACTTTGTTGTTCCTAAAGATGCCTGCAAAACAGAAAAATATGTTCCAAAATTAGCCAATACCCAGCTGTTGATTCATTTATAAATTAAAATGTTTCTCACCTTAAGTGTTCTGCCATCTACCACTACATTGTTGACACACTGGATCGCTTTCAGAGCATCTTCTGACCTGATATATGTGACGTAGGCACTGGCACTAGGTCCCTGGAAACAAAGATGGAGATATTAAAAACTAGTTTCATCAACATGGCCACCTGCCTGTCAGTCATCTGTGAAGTCTCACCTGTGAACCAGCGTATGATGTGCTGTTGTTGATCACCACTTTATGGATCTTTCCAAACTTCCCAAAATACTCGGGCCTCTTTAGAACCTGTTCAACACAGAAAACAAACATCCTATTGTAGTAATCACATAGTATCATCACCATGGTTACTGCTTTCTCATATTTTCCCATATTTTTAGAGTCTGTTTTTCCCCCAAGCAATACTAAGTTAACTTTGCCAACAACAATGACTATGAGTATCCAATTTTAGTTTTTGTACTTTTAACAACACACAAAGCAGAAGAGATATATAGAGAATACCAAATCTAAATACGGAAAAACAAAAGACAAAAAGAAAGGAGAACATTTTTTAATAAACATTTAAATGAGGAAAAACAGCAACAGAATTTTGACCTATTGCAGCATGAAAGTTGTAGTAAAGTAATCTGGTGTATGTGAATCCCTACATGATCGGTCCTCACTGGTCAAGTAAAGAAATATTTAATATAATATCATATAATATCTCATATGCGATCCAGGATGAAACATTCTAGAATATATCAAGAAAATGACCACAAAGGATAAAATGCTAAGTGAATGCCTCAGGTAGCAGAAATTCAATGAGAGTGCAGAGGAAGAGGAGCAGACAACTTGGAGGGATAAGCCACTAAAAGGCTGGACTTATAGAAGACGGCAGTGGTGATAGATGAGGCGATACCAGCTGACGCCAACATCAGAAAGAAGGTTGAAAATGTGGAAGGTCAAGTGTGTGTGTTTGTGTGTGTGTGTGTGTGTGTGTGCATGACATATATTTATATATGTCATATAATGTCATCACAGAGGTCATCGGGCACTGACAGAGCTGCTGTTTTGTTTTCCAGGACTGCTGAGTGATGGCACAGTTTTAGTCAACATCTGCCCTGGGTCAAATTCTAATGACTGTGTATGAGTGTGTGTCTCACCTCAGGGTCAGCCAGCCTCTGTGACAACCCCACCACAAACACTAGGTTCTTCTGGACCACACGGACGCTGGCCAGATGTTTTCTGTTCTCTGTGATTTTCTGCTTCTTCTCGTTCTGCTTCTGCTTCTTCTCATTCTTTATCCTCTGCAGCTCCTCATGTGACAGAGGTTTGTACACTGCAGGGTCTTCTGGGTACGGCTGCAGAACACGTGCATCGTTTCAGGAAAACGTCCACAATCAAATGTTCTATACAATCTGTACCGTTTATCCCGGGAGTTCAACAAAAATGTGAGTTGTGTCTTTGATGAATGTGGAACACCACCATATTAATCAGATAATCAGCTCCTTCCATTGGATGTATCTATTTCTCAGCAGTCTAGCTCTACTCTCTTCTATGTAGAGCTGAGATTACATGTGGATCTAATACTATTCTATATTCGACATATCCATTATAACTGTTAGTTACATGCAGACCGGCTGTTAAATTAAATTTCTTTACCAGAAACAAGTACATCAGACTGACATCTGGTTTGGCTATCTGATAATAGATCAAAAGGGAACTCTCCGCAATTTGAACAGATGTGTAAAAAAAAAAACCAAACACAGGCAGTCAGCTGAGTGGATGGATTGGAAACAAAAACAAACAGTTAATTCAGATTATCTAAACCACATTGTGTGAAGGTTAACCTTGCAAATGTTTTATGACACCATGTTAGTGAAATGTACTTTTAAAAATTATTATTATTTTATAAAAACTGCCAAAAACAGAATATTTGAAGTTTGAAAAAATGCTCTATGTTGAAACACCTAGAAGTCATTGCAAAGCAAATACGTTTTGTGCCTTAACTGCAGTCCAGCTGAATCTGTTCTTGTTTTGACACAGTGATCAAGTCTAGTTTCGCACACAGCTGCATTTTAAAACACTTGCCACTTCCTGATGGACCAGCTGTAAACCACACATAAGCTATGACGCAGAAACAGCCAGTATTCATTTTATTAATCCAAAGGTTCACTACCAACCTGTCTGACTGCTCATGTTTCTTGTTCTTTTTGATATCTGAATTCTATTTCCACATCTGTGTTTTTAACATTGATACCACTTGATATCAACTTTACGGTTGTTGGACTGCAACGGACAACTGTCTAACACTGAAATCAGAGGTGAGCGTTAAGGCCTACAAGAGTGATATGAGTGCAATTCTTTCAGTTGGACTAGTGCTTGTTACTCTGAGTAAATCCTGTTGTTTGGATGCTAAGATGGTGTCAAGCTGAAGTTTACCTTTCTGCAGGCAGGACAGAGGCCATTCTCGTCCGTCCTGATCCGATGCCAGCAGAAGCGGCAGATCTGGTATCCACAGGTGCAGGGGAAGAAGTTGACATCGTCTATCTCCAGTGGTTCCATACACAGAGGGCACTCCATCGAGTCGTCTTTCGCCTCGGATCTTCGAGACATTCTACGATTCCCCCCTGCTTGACTTGACAGCTTCCACAGAGAGGGACAGGAGGAGCTGCCGACACTAGAACAAGATAAACAGGAGACTAGTTTAAAGAGATGAGACAGGAACTTATATCACAGTCTGCATAAAATCCACCGCCCTAAAGTTCCTATCACTCTGGATAAAAGACCAAGACTCCAGCCAACATCATCATCAGGCCCTGGTGGTGGTGGTGGCACAAAAACCTTATCATAAAGTCATTTAGTGGTTGAATTAAAATGTCTTTTCAAGCTTGATGTCTTTATTCTAAAAAGACAGCTGGAGATACAAGAAGGTTAACAAGAGTTTGATTTCATTTAATATCAAGTGACAACATGGTGGCAGGGAGCAAGTTTTCTGAAGCCACGTGACAATCACTTTTCCCGCTCTGTGTTTCTGAGGATGCACTTGGTTCACGAGACAGTTTTAGCATTTAGTAAAAAGAGTAAAGTCAAGAAAAATGCTTTCCCGTTTATCTGTGTCGGGGTGCTTATCAGCCATTAGTACGTATATCAGATGGGCAATTACGCCAGCATTTGTTGGTGTTGTTTAAGCAGCCTGAACATATTTATCACTTGGTGTTTACTCAGTGTTATGGGGATATTAGGGTGCAACCATTACATTGGTCAGTTGATTTTATCAGCCAGTTTAAGCTGATTTAAACTACAGTATCTTAGCATCAGCAGAGCATATTTGTGTAAGCTGATGATCAGGACGGGATATTCATGGAAAGACAAGTACACGCAACATGTTATAATTAGTAACACTGAACATAACTCGTGTTTACTTGTAAGACACTGTTGAGCAGACAACATATTTGCAAAAGGTCCATTATGCGCTGAAATGAAACATAACATTTCTTGCATCTTGTTGGTCGTACAAGGGTAACTGATTACTAATTTATTCATGGATTGGACCAAATAAATAAACCACAGTTTTGGCCGCTGTTAAATTCAGACTACATTGTTTGGTTTGTTCTGAGATTAAGGAACTCCACATCCATCACGGAAAGTCAGTTAGAATTAACAAAACAAAACAATGACAAATAAGAGTGCTGAAAAGTTGCTTTCTGGCCAACAAATGACTGAATGAGTCACGACCATAAGAGCTAATGAAGCTGTTTTGAGTTATGAGTCTGTGTTACACGGAGCTGGAGAGATGTTAATGTTTGTTTCAATCAGTCTTAGTGGCCATTTAAACTCTACTAAAAAAAACAGATGCTGCTGGTTATTTGAAAAGTATCCGAAACCACAATCTGAAATGTTTGGTTGATCTGATGAACTGCTCTCAAACAAACTTAATGAATTAAGCAGAAGCATAAACATAGTACCCATAAATCTGAGGTTTTTGCTTCCAAGGAACCTTTAAAAGGCAAAATATATCTACTGCATTTGTCATTTTCGGAGTTGAGTCTGCTTCAGTGCCGTCAGTCACAGCACAAGTACTGTTCAAATTTCACAGTTAGCTAAATGCAGATCAGAAGTCTTCTTGCTCTACCTTCTGTTTGATCCTTTGGGAGCTGAAATGCATGAACCTGGGTAGAAAGAATCCATTTCACACTAACAAGCAACTATGAAGGTGAGTTTAAAGGTCCAGGCTCAAAGTTGTTGAAGTTGTCCTCAATTCTCTCAGCTACTGGTCGTCAGAACAAGATGAGAAAATAACCCTTTATATTTTGACTTTTTTGATTCTGATTTTTTCAATTAACCAGTTGATGACAATTTTTAAACTCGTGCCAAGCCTTGTGAGTATTCAGAATTTAGTGCAGCGGATTAAACTGTAAAAAAAGACCAAATCAATTTACAGGCTTAAATCCAAAATGAGTGAATGAAAAAAATCTCCAAATTTATTAATAATCACAAACAGACCCTTAATTCAGAACTTTGTGAAACTCTGTTAGGCAGTAATTATAGCCTCAAGTCTTCTTGGACAAGTCCCAACTGGGATTTAGGCCGTTTATATCCCACTGTTCCTGGCAGATCCTCTAAAAGTCCATCAGATTGGATGAGAAGCTTTTGTGATCTACCATATTCAGCTCCCTCCACTGCTTTTGTATGGAATTCACGTCTGAGCCACTCAAGGACAGACAGAGACTGTAACACTTTTTTTTTCCTGGGCTGTATTCTTTGAGTCCCTGTCATGCTGAAAACTGAGTGCACTCTGGAGGAGGCTTTCTTCCTGGACCTTTCTGTATTTGGCTAGATTCATTCTTCACATAACTCTGACCAGTCTGCCTGTCACTGACAGTAAAATACCCCACAGCATCGCTTTGGTATCAACCAGGTGACAAGAAGAGCCCAATGTTCACCAGACACCTTCTCACAGTTTGCTATTCTGCCCAAAGTGTCCCTTTTTGTGTCTTCAGAGCACAATCCTATTTTTTTTTTTTTTTTTTGTCTCAGAAATGTTTAAAGCATCTGGCAAATTCCAACCAGGCTGTAATTTTAATGAAGGTTTGTTGGAAGTTCAGTTGAAGAGTTGAAAGGTTGATCTCTTCCATCAAATTCAGCCTTTGTTGTATTATTTTTTTTTTTATAGCTTTGAAATTCTCGAAATTCTTGAAATTCTGTTTTCACGGTCAAAATGTTCATTTGTTGTATCTTCCCTTATAATCCCTTTTTCTGTTTTATTATCTGCTCGTCAGTCTGTGAAGCTTTGAACTGAACTCAAACGTATGAAGTGTACAATACAAATATAGTGCGACTGATTGACTGATACTCCCTCTATGGGCTAATGTTGGCTACATACTCTATTCTATTCTATCTTCTAAATCTCTTGAGCCAATCAATCACTGGCTGCAATTCTTTAAATATCATTATAATTATGCCCATCTGTCTGTCTGACCTATTATTGTGCTATCCACTTCCTGCCCATCACCACCTCCAAGATGTCCCGAGACACACTCTTTGCACCACCACCACCACCATCTAGCCTCTGGAGATCCTATCTTATCTCCCATCTTCAAATGAAGACGTTTCACAACAGTGAAGATGTTTCTGTCGAGCAGCTCTACTAAGAACTACGAACTAAGTCTGATTGGAGTGCTGCTGACAGTTTCCTTCCAGCCAATTCTCCCATTTCTGCAGAGAACTTTTAAACATTAGTCTGACTGGTTGTTGGGTTCTTGGTCTTTGACCAAAACCCTTTTTGCCTGATGGACAGACAATTCTAGAAAAGTCCTGATGGTTCTAAAATTGTGCCATTTCAAAAATGATTGAGGCCACTGAGCAACTGAACACTCAAGAACATTCGGAGCTTTAGAAATGATATCCTTGCCCAGAAACTTTGCCTCGCTACGGTTTTATCACAGAGGTCTAATGCCAATTCCTTGTATTTCAAGGCTTGGTTTTTGCTTTGATATGAATTCTGGATTACACAGCTGTGTACGTGGTTTTGTGATCTGGGCCAGACAGCTAGAATTTTCAATACACAAACTCTACAAAATCTTACTTTAAATGATGCTAAGTGCTAGTCGAGTAAAACATGTCAGTGTTCCCTCTGCCCACATACGTACGCAGAAAGTATACAGGATTTCCATGTGGGTCTATCCTAGTCAGCAGAGCAGACAGTGAAGATGACTGCTAAAAATACCCTGCCTGTCCTGAATGTGGGAGGGTGGAGTCCACCAGGGCTTCTCTCTTTTAAGGGTAAGTTCATATGGGCAGCAGCAGTGCTCTTGCAGCCGTCGCCTTCCTGCTGGACATGTATGGTCTTAACTGCCCCCTCCAGAAGCTCAGCGCAGGGCGTCGCACTCCCAGCTGGCTCACACACTGTATGAAAATTAGTAACAGCATTTTTAGTAAGGCCAACATTACTGCAGGCTGCTAACCTCGTCTATCCATAACCATCAGAGCCTCACTGCAGTCAACAAAGAAGTTCAGAGATGAAAGTCTTCAGGTCTGCAGACTAGAACACTTAGTTTGGTCTAATGAAAGGGAATGTCTAAGTCTGACAACGTCCCATCTCAGAAAAAATAAAAAATTATATCTAGAGCCATGTGGTGTTGCCACAATACTAAAGTTTAATGACAGTCAGTATTGACAATTAGTTTTTTTTCTTAACCCATTTTCTTTCAAGTTTGAAAGCTGATTATTTCTCTTGAGTGAAAAGTGAAACATTCAAAACAATTTGACCATGTTTGAACCAGACAGAAGTATTATATCGATGCATATTGAACGTTTTCTAATTATCAATTATATCATGATGACTACTTCATTACTATAATGAATCTATGCGTAACATGTCTGAGTTTTGACTTTTAAGGTTACACTGTAAATCGGATACTATGGGTATTATGCTGACTTTGTGAGACGTGTGTCACACTCGCTGCTGGCTGCACTGACTGCTCACCATGTTGATAAGCAGCCATATCAGCAGGTCAAACTACAATTACCAAAGGCTGAATTATGCTTCTCCGACTGCATACTGCGTAGTCACGCAGTCGGATCGACACAGTTGTGAATTTGTTCGGAGTTCTCCGTCGGCTGCGGATAGTTTATTAACGCCCTGGCCTTGTTCCTCCACACAAATCTCACGTGAGCCCTGTCGTATGCTAATTTCTCCGCTCATATTTGCGCTGATTTCTACGTTCGTTTGATAAATAAGAGCCATTATGTTTGTCGAGGCACGTCTCTGCCTCGACACCACAGGCAGTGGTAAGAGAATAAAAGAGAAATTTTGACTCACACTTACAAACACTGACTGCTCTCCTACACTGTAAATAAAGAAATCATCTTATGACTGCCATATAACAGTCTTCATAAACTGTAGCTCAGAACAGCATGTGAAAGCCTGCTCATGTGTGTGTGTACCAATTGAAAATTTCCAGTAGCACCTTCTGTGGGAACCAGCCCAGAAAACAATAGCTTGACATTGAGTAATAATTAAATATTGACTTTAACATGTTCAGCCGGACATACTTGGCAATATAGATGCACATCTATCAGTAAATTAACGCCACTAAGTACTCAGCTAAACCATAGTATAAATAGTATTTTTTATATGACACTGATAGTGATAGCTGCATTAATGACCTGACATCAGAGTCTATAGTTCTATTATATCATTTTCTACATTTTACATCTTCTGCAATGTCATTAGGTAAAGAAAAATATCTGTTTTCAGATTCTATACATTAAACATATAAATATACAATAAAATATTATATTGTATGTCATGTACTTACCGACTGACTGATGATACAAACTGTGAAAGGAATCAGGACTGTAGTGGAAGCAGGTTTTCTATTTGTAATTTTTTTTTTCCATCTGATACGTGCAGATCGATATGTTAACTGAATTAAAATTTGTAATGTGATTGAGGAAGTTTCTGACCTGTAACAATGAGTTCAAGTGAGGGCTGGTGTATGACGGTGCTGGATCAGATCTTGTACTGCGGCTACTTATTTTATTTTATCTTCTACTTTTTTCTTACATCTGGCTCTGGACCAAACCAAACACAATATGTCTTATTGTTTACATCAAGAGCCAAACATTATTTCCTGAGAAACATTAAAAATAACCCTGACCTCATTGACCCATATTTCTGGCTTAGTTTATCACCACAGATATTTACAATTCCCATGCACATGAATATAACTGTTGTGACACTTCTATTAAAACAAAACCCGTCATTGCAGCTGCTGACTTGAAAATCATTACCAAAAAAAAAAAAAAAAAATGCAGCCACCACAATAGACACAGACAGGCACAAATAAAACAGACCTAACCGAGGCCTAACTCGGTGAGTCACTCATCAGTTGGATAGGAGATCTACACTTAACTCAAAATACAACACAATAAAATCAAACCAATCCCTGACATCACTTCACAACACGACATTAACCTTTACATAGATGATTTACGACAACCTTTTGTCATCACGCTCATTGCCAGTATCCCACACCTGTTTTTATGAAATGCTTGTGAAAAGTAAATATCGTAGAACAATGGTTAATGGCTTTTCTGGTTCCTCTGTGTCAGATTTATACGTAGAAAGATTTTGGTTTTATGCGTCATTCAGTAAACAGTGTAGTTAGGCTTCTTTTTGTGGCTGAAATGTTCTTTCCAATATTTTTCTCTGTATGTAAACCTCCCAAAACAACAGCATAAAGCAGGTTTATTCATTTCTGGCAGATGAGTTTTTGCTTGAAATGTCTTTTTTTTTCTTGTTGCTATGACAGTAAATGATTTTTTGATGATGACAGGAAACGTTTGAGGGCGTTTAAATTGTCTTTGAGGGAGGGTTTGGACACTTTTATTAAATAAAAAAGCAACACTTGCACTTACAAAACATTGTATTGATAAACTAGCTACTCTGACTGCAAGTCGAACATTTGTTTGAAATCTGCATTTATTTGATACTGTTATTACTGTGGATTTCAGCTGTAAATGTTTTGTAGACTTAAGAAAAGGGTCATAGACTCAGATCTAGACCAGAGTCAGAAAAAAAAACAAACAGTCAAATCAGAACATGACTAAATCATGGATTTTGGCCATCCTGAGGAGGCATGTGCTCCCATCATGCTTAAGTGATGTAAACAGAAAGCGTGATGTGTTCATGAAGACTGGTTACTATTCAATCTTAACCTTGTCATGCTGGTGAAAGACTTATCCTTCAGCGTGTGACTGAAGAGCTTCGCGGCAGAATAACCTCTGCTGCACAAAGTTGGGCTTGATTTAAACATTCAGAGAAAACCGTAACCGTTGTGTTGTAGTGTTGTGTTGCGTTGTTTCAAAAGACAAAGAGCGTTCTTTCACGGGCAACAGGGCAACGCCTTAACTATCTACATAAAATGTTCCAGTTAACTTAGAGAACAAGAACAAACTTCCCCTATGCCGAGTAAGATCTAATAATGACCGACGAAGACGACGCTGAGACAAAAAACTCATGGAACGAATGAAAAAAGGGGTTTTTTTGTCATGCAGTTGGATCTTTCTCTCATTAATGATTAACTCAACTGCATTGTCGACCGCTTCATAAAGGAACATTAACACCTAGTTCCGTAGAGGAGGGCCTTTCCAGGCACAGAGGAATCACGAGGAGGGAAAACATACAAAGACGCAGGTCGGACTCAACACACGCCGAGTTGTTTGCACAAGACTTCAAACCTCACTATGCCATGAGCACTTCGCTTATATAAGCCAGTCAAGAGCAGGAAGCAATTCCTCAAAAATGAGTGTGGTATAAAAGTTACATTAATAACGCTGTGAGTCTCGGTACACTGTGAGCAGAACTGTGTCAAGGCTGGCTAGTGTATAAACATTGTCATTACTAGCGCTGATGCAATACCTGACCTTCAGCAGTAATAACACACCTGTACATTAGCAATATTACCAGTGTTGACTTACTCACTCAAGTTTCTGATATGATCTCATTATTTTAATTGAGAAAAAAGCATTTTAAAGTTTTATTTAAATACTGTTTTAGCAATTGTCCCACATTCTATGGCGACATAAATCAGTGAATATCATAAAAGATTATACCAAGATACATCAGGTTCAATATTACAGATTATGAAGATTATCCACATCCCAGACATACTGCATCAAGGTATAGCCTGCATTATTTATTATATATCGGTTATTGTTGGTATTGTTGGTTGTTCAGTTGGTCATCACATTAATTTACAGTTATTTTTCTATCTTTTATAGAAACATTTCAGAGGGTTTGTGTGAATCAGAGTCAAAGTCTCACGAGACACTTTTTTATAAATGTGTGTACAGTCGTCACTACGTATTACAAAATCGCCAATTTACGCCTACGCAAATGAGTCACAATAAGCGTGGTGGAATCTACAGGACTGTCACCACCGAGTGGAATATTTTCAGAGAAGAAACGACCTATAACAACCACAATGACCTACAGGGACGTACAGACGCTGGGTCGATGGAACACTGACTCCGGCGTCCCAACCAGAAACTACTGCTGTAATGACATGTCACGTTAGACAATAAAAGTTATTTATTGCTAAACAGCGCAATGTTCTGCCCGTCACAAGTGCTTGAACAACTTTTGAGGGATCATTACAAAAAAAAAAAATGTGTGTTTATGTTGCATAAAGAATGTCTATGCTTCATAGAGATGAGAAAAATTGCAGAGTTGGTGTTAATTTTCTGTGTGTTCATCACTATATATATATATATATATATATATATATATATATATATATATATATATTTTCTTTTTACCCTGATCTTCCATTGTCTACTTTGTTTCGATCTGGTGCTTTATTGTGGAGAAACCTGATTTGAATACAGTGAGCGACAGACGTCATCATCCACTGCACTTTCCACTGACAGAGCAACACGCGGCGCCACTTTTTAAATTATGCAACATGTATGCGGTATTTCATAAAAAGGGTAAGGCAACATACAATATCTCATAAGAAGAAAGCTGTGCGGTTAGTTTTGACACATGACAGAAATACTTTGACTCGGAGGCACGACTACGCTATGACTAATGACTTTAATGTCAAAACAGTAGTGAACGCGCCTCTTCCAGCTCTCAGCGAGCGGGTTTTCAGCACAAGAGAGTCAAGTGTGTAAAACAACAACACCAGCTTCCCCCCTCAAATGCAACAGCTGTCTGACGACAAGGTATGAATATTAAAGATGAGAAAGGAATAAAAACTCCTTGTATCACCTCCCATTAAAACTAAACATTCCAGACAGACGACAGGAAGTTCAATCTGCCTGTCAGACACTCGTTAATCACTGACCTGGACTGAATTCAGTAATATTTCTCTGAATAATTAACATTCAGACTTTGCATTCCTCAGTCTGTACACAGGACTGTTTTGAATTTCATCAGTCTGTTCTATACTTCTGTTTATTTACTGTTTTCAAAGGCTGTTTAACTGTGATGTCAAATTAATTCACCCCCCTGGAGATTACTTTTTAGCTTTTTTTTTTAATTCATTATTATTATTATTATTGCTTAAGCACAGTTTTGTCAAAATCTTGTCATCATTCTCAAAACACTTGAGACTAGACACCCAGAGTGCGAAACAACTCACGGCACTGTATTTGAAACGACATTAACACTTATTAACATCAAACTCTTGCACCAAATGTCACAAGCTTCATTTATATTACCACATTTGCAATTCAACATGACAGTCTTTGCAACACACTGCACGCAGTTCTCTATGTAACAGATGGAAATTTGACACGAAGTCACCGTTTTCCATTTTTAAAACGCCACCATTCAAAACATCTAACTCCATGGATCGATTGGTCAAAGTGCTGTCGTCTATGGTGCCTCTGTTTTCAGAGATCTGTACAGAGGAACAATGTTTTCTGCGAGACAAAATCTAATCATTTCGCATCATTTTGGTTACTGCTGCTTGGAGCCTCCATCTTTACAATGTCATCCCTCAGTCCTTCAGAGAAAAAAAAAGTAGAAACATAGTCATTGGAAGTTTGTTTTCACAGTAAATTGTGCAGGATCTCTGCGCAATTATAGGATTAGCCACATGGCAGACATTCATGAAGTAAATAGGTGGAATTTTAGTTACGTGTATGTGTTCAAGCCTAGATGTCCAGAGGACAGAGGCGACAGTATGTTTGACAGTCTGTTCAGCCTCTTATTGACGGTCTTTGGTTGATGACATGGTTAAATAACGTCCTGTATGTCCTCGCCCTCCAGCTCGACCTCAACCTCACTTCTCCGTCCACTGTTGTTGAATGTACACACCTGTGGTCTTTTTACTTACATCCTGATAACATCCTGACTGATGAGTCCACAATAAAGCAGCGGGTTAGTTGCTTGGCCTCTTGCCATGACTGTTGGCCAACTGATCCATGGTATTTTGAATGGCACCGGTGTTTTGAAATGGAAAACAAGTGACTTTATGTCAGACTCCTTTTGCACAGAGAACTGTGTGCAACTGTGTTGCATAAAATGTCACTGTGTCCCTGTGTATCAGAGTGACTGTGAAACTGTGCTGACTGGCTAAAATGCGCAAAACGAGTGCGTTAAGTTTGCGATATGTGATTGCTTGTATGGAGACAAGATTTAAAAGAAAAACGCCCAGTGTTAATAATAATAATAATAATATATGAATACTACGGGCGTTGGTGGTTTCAGGGTGTGCCGGTTATCACCTGCAGCTTGGTGGCTGTCAGCCGAATGAAGTGACTCTTCAGCCGGGCACCGGTGCTGATGAACGGCGGAGTGAAGCAGCTGTCAGCCTGGACGCTGCTAGCTCGGCTCTGTCCGGTGAGGTGTCGGCTAAATGCTGCACTGGGTTGTTGTTTTCTAAGTCCTCTGTAGCACTGAGCGCAACGCTAACACCCAGATAAAGTTAGCAGCAGACGCCGGTGCTCTCTCGTACACTGACGTGTTGTTTGTAAGTTGTATTCTTGACAAAAGTGCAGAAAAGAAGAGCAGTTGACACGGCCTGAACCTCTCCCCGGCACAGCTCCACACAGCCGAGTCACAGCGAGCAGCTGGCCGGGCTGCTGACCGGCGGAGCTGCGCCTCTGACGGACCAACGTCCGCCTGACAACCGCACACGACTCTGACTGAGCTATGACACTTATGTCTTCTAATGAAAACAATATAATTCAGTGGTCAGTGTAGTTTATGGCGTTGCTTTAATTGAGACAGTGAAGACACTCACCCTGACCTGGGAGTTAGAGGAGCTTCCTCTCCAGGATGTGGAGGGAGAAGTCCGCCGTACAGGACAGGAAGCTGCCGTCCGCGAGAATTAGTCGCATTTGTCTGGAGAAAAGCGGCAGCTTGTCGCCTGAGCCGGTGAAAGGTGCTGGCTATCAACTTCCAACACTAACCACCATCTTACATTGAAAGGAACAGAGAACAGGGACAACTACTGAACTCTCAGTGAGTCGGCGCAAATCGTCTTGATGTTTACTGCACAGAATGATGGGTATTGTAGTATTACACGACTGACAGCAGCGACGTTTCTTCATGAAAGGCTATTTTTATTTACTATACTCAGTAAAAAAAAAAACGATGAATTAATGCGTTAACATCATGTTGAATGTAGTTATTTGTTTGTTTATTTATTCATGTATTTATTACTCAATAACAAACTATTTTCACAACCTGGCAACACAGCAGTTGTTTTTCTCAATATGTCATATTATATTGACTCAATATATCACCCTTATATCACTTTAATAACATCCACATAGATAATTGCAATAATTATTTCTGTATATTGTATTGTTTGCCTGCTCTTATCAATATTTTTTCTATTTTTTTTTACCTTTTAAACATGCTCCTCCAGATGTAGCTAACCGATTTCATTGTATATGTGTCTATGCAATGACAATAAAGTCTATTGTATTGTATTGTATATTAGTTACTGTTTATAAACCTTTTATAGAGTGTCCTATTACCATACATTATGAACCCCATATTATTTATATTTAGAATTTGAGGAGCAAATGATACAGAGCCCACATTTATCTGATTTTCTCTAATTATATGGATAAATGTGTCCATATTTATTACAGTAGTTACCATATGTGAGGACCGCTGACATGTTTTACAGAAAAGGAAAAAGAGTTTACATTTCAACTGTTTCCATATAGAAAATGTAAGAATTGATTTATATTTATATCAAACATTCTAATAGAAATAGCCACAACTTATGCAGAAGAGATACATGAATTCATTAGAAACAATCAGCATTAAATACAAACACAACGCTGACATAACTAGTAAACATAACCATGTCCGTGTCCAGATATTTAGAATAGAAAGGACTGTTCAGTTTTTTAATGGAGTAGAAAGTTTATATTAGATTTTCATGGGTTTATTAATATGATGTGTGTTCAGTTTGTCAGGTTGGTTTGTGGTGTAGATAGTCATTACATCCAGTAGGTGGAGCTGTTTATCCAAAAGAACCTGTACAAGACAATGACACAAAACAAATAACACGTATCTGCTGGTTAACGACACTGTTTTAGTAAAATATTTGGTACTTCTGATTCTCTCTTCTCATTTCTGTCATGCTTTATGTTAAATTGTGACAAAGTGTAAAAACGACATGTTCTGTGAAAATATTAATGCATCTTTAATCATCAATCATCACATTTTGATTCATCATTGATCACATGAGATCTATAGTTATTTTTCCGTCTTTTTCTTCTTCTATCGTTACCTGCGTCTGGGTTTGTAAAAATATGAAATATTCAGAATTTCAGATACCTCAGGAAATGATAAAGATCTCAACATGTTTTTTATTTCACCCTGTTTTACCATTTCACTGTTAGAAATAACATAGATTTCTGACAATAACAACATGTATTTTGGAATTAGAATATTTGCACATATCTCACAACACTGCCATTCTTAAATTAAACCGATATTTGAATTAGTAGATGTGTTTTTACGATCTGTTACCAACATTTAAATTTAGATATGAGAAGATGTTTTTGCACAATTCATTTAAACAACAGGGGAGCGGTGGCGCCCTCTGGTGGACAGGCCTGTACGTAAATACTGTCACAGAGCTCGTGGTGTAAACGACGTCGGCCTGTCGGCAAACTTCGACTCCGATCGTTCATAATGCGAAAGAGGCCGAGTCGGAGCGGAGCTGTCCGGAACATCCGGCTGTAGCTTCTCAACATAAACAGCTATGGCGGAGGCAGCAGCAGCGTCTACGGCGGCTTCAGGAGTAATAGGAGGTTGGACCAAACACGTAACCTGCAGGTAAGACCGGACAAGCGAATATTAAAGCACTGGGGATTATTTTATCGTCTGTCACCGCTGTTTTGACAACCAGGCCGGCGAGCGACTGACAACAGCGTCTTGTGAAGCTCGACAGAGCTGTTTGTTAGCTAGCTGTACCAGCGTTTGACCACTGTGCTGTTATGTTTCTGTGTTATTGTCACACAACAGACTCTGCTGTGGGAGCTTAGCCGCCTGTTTACTAGCTATGTTTCTGAATCATTAACTCGGTTAGCGTTCATAAGAAAACTATAATATTATTCTACGTAAACCAGCTGTCACACATCACAATATTCAAATATTTTCGATTACGTTTATCAGCTGTTCAGAAACACTCAATACCTTTACTTTTACTTTCACACCAAATATTATTGAACATTAAAACAATCGTCTATATGTCACAGGAGTCGTCCCAGCTTTCAGGTTTTACATTCAGATTATATTCGCTATCGTTGTCCCTGGATATTTAAACCGAGCTAAGAAAGATTAACACGGCTGCGTTACCAGTGTGAAAGTGAAAGACGTTTGTGTAATGTTGAGCGGTTTCTAATGAATAGAGTCTGAGTCTGACGCAAGGACACGTGAAATAAAAGTTTCTTTTTATTTCATTTCATTTCATTTTTTTTTTTTTTTTTTCAGATATTTCATGCATGGGCTTTGCAAAGAAGGAGACAACTGTCGATATTCCCACGATCTGACCAACAGCAAACCTGCAGCCATGATTTGCAAGTTCTTTCAGAATGGAAACTGTGTGTTTGGGGACCGTTGCAGGTAAAAGATCCATTTAATATTGAAGTTGTTATAAATACAAACATTAAAAGATAAGTTGTGTGTGTGTGTGTGTGTGTGTGTGTGTGTGTGTGTGTGTGTGTGTGTGTGTGTGTGTGTGATGTATTTATAAGGACTTGGATGTCAGTTGCCACAGGCTGGAAAAGTGTTCCCAGTTGTTAGTTGAGCTGCATGATAACTTCCTTTCTAAAAGTGGCAGCACAGCAGCTCTGCTGGCGGGGCCTCTGAGAAGTGTTGCAGTTTCCTTCTCAAGTGAATCTGTCACCTGAGACTGCTGCTTTCTGATGTCAACATGTTGTTGGTCTGTCTCTGTGGCAGCTCGGTGGAGGTTCAAGCAACTAGAATTCACTCTGTGTGTGAATGTGTTCACGCGCGGTGCATTCGCTCTGCTGGATAAAAATGTATTATAAATTAAACAAGTTTTATCTTGAGTGTTTGTACAGCTAGTCAGCTAGACAGTGTCTTTCAATATTTGCTTTTAGATGGCTTCACTCCACCAACCCCTTTTTTTTTGTATGAAATTGTAATATATAGATGTGAAACTTTGTTAATTATGGATCATCACTGGCATAAAATGCTACTCCACATCCATGGGATACGTTGTTAAATACAACTTGAATATTTAGTTGTTATTGTTTCGTAACTTCCATGTTTTCAAATAACATGTTCAGTTTCGTCACCATCATATCAATGGTGAGATATTCGGAGTACATTTCTACATTTGTTGTGTTCTTAGAAAGTGTTTAGCGATGGATTGTCTAACTAGTAGCAGCTCCACTGTGTCTGAGCTGATTTTCATTCTAGACTGAAGGACTTGTCTACCTGTAGTATTCTAAAAAAAAAATCTAGAACACTGCGGAACGCTGTGAATACAGTCACCGGTGTATATTTGTAGTAAATAGGCTCAAACGGGCTGTGTTATTGTCCTTTGAGAAACTAATTAGGCTCCCGGTGTGTTGTCAAGCATGAGTGTACCCAGACAGCAGCAGCCAGCTTGTACAGACACTGTCTGCTCCATGTCTGGCTTCACGAGCATCCCCATAGTTACAGAGGCACTTGTAGGAGGACCTCCCCAACAACACCAAGGATGCATTACTTATCCACATACTTGATTATTTTCCTTCAATAGTTGCCCTGTTGCCTGTTGAAACCTTTGGTTTGAGTGTATACAGCTCTGAGATGTTGCTGTTGTTATGTTGGTAAGTCACATTCCTCCATCATTGTGAAGGAGCTGCAGTAAGGAAGGTGTCCTCATTATTTCTGTGACCCCCATGGGGCTGTGCACCCCGCATCACGAGTCCACAGAAAAGCTCTCACTGTGGGGGCTTATTATGGTTGAATTCCCTGAGCTCTATCTATTGTGACGGGCTCTGTCTCGCTCTCTCACTCTGTGTCTGTGTCGCTCTCCCCCCACTCTCTCTCTCTCTCCTGCAGCCCCCAGGGCCAGACAGAGTGCACTGCAGCTTGCATGGCAATTGCATAATGTTCTCTGTTTCCCTCCTGTTCTCTTTCTGTGAGCTGCCCCCCCCCCACGTCCCCTCTCCCTCCTCACCATGCTGTTGCTGGGTTCCCCAGGTTCACTCCACTGCAGCACCCTCCTCTCTCATTTATGCGTAACTCCAGCAGCCCCCTCCTCCTCCCTCCCTGCTCGTCCAGTGTCTTTCTGGGAACAGACTGGTTAACAGTGTGTTGTGATGGCTCTCAGCATCGTAGTGGAAGCTGGAGGAGAGAGAGGCCAGGTCTTCCTTTTGTACGGCTGTGTGCACAGGCTGTCATGGACTCTTAGTCATTCGATTTTATAGCTACGGTGTTGACTTTTTGTCTATAATAAGGACGGCTTCATTGGGGCACCATTAATCATGTTAGAATAAGATATATTTGTTTTTTTATCTTTGAATCTTGATGATTTATAGTAAAACCTTTATGTAATGTTGTAATACTGCTGCTGCGTTTGATGAGTTGTAGCTCTTCTGCGTTCAATCAGTAAATGTGGAAAGTCTGACAAACATCACATGACAACAAATACAAATTTACCCAGTGCGATGAGGATGTAAGAGCACCCTGATTTCCCACTAACAGCGTCCAGGGCATTTCTTCACCTTCCACCAGACATAACTGGACCTTTATATGGAGCAGGATTATACTTGAGAGAGGCTTTGTTTCCCCTCACTGATTAATACAAACTCTGATCGTCCTCTGTGTTTACTATGTAAATTTATACAGCTGCCCGGGCCTTCATCACAATACGACATGATGGAGCCACGAAGGCTATGAAAACTACCAGCCCTGGACAACATGTCGCTGTAAAATAACTGTCAGTCTCCAACAGAATTGAGTAGATTACAGAGGTAACATATCAGGATGACAGAGGAAATATTTTAGATGAGTGTTGCAACTTGGCTCAGCAGGCACACAGGCGTGATGCAAGTGTCAGGTTGAGAGCAGCAGAGAGAACAGAACATCCCACCAACATTGTCATGCTTTTCAACTTCTGTGCTACAACTAATAGCCAATACTTTCTTCATCTGAGCGCAGGATTTTACTCAGAACTGTTACATTTTTTTTGGCTGATTGGCATCAAAACCTTCGAAACACTAACTATCATTTGATGAATAGTTTTGAGATTTGCAAGAAATTTCAGACGTAACCATTCATTCTTTTTAATTAGTATCTGCTAATACTGAGTCCCGATCTGATACTTGCACTTTTTTTGTTTGTTTGTTTTTTTTACAAGATAATTATAAGATGTCTTCAGCTTAATCTGTTTAACTTATTATACTTAACATTGTACCCTTAAGTATTAAATCAAATTTGACTTTAGAAAGTTGTTCTAATAACTTAATTAAACTCACATATTTAGTCATAAATCCTTTCAGAAGTTTTGTCCAGCGTTTGTTACTTTGGTGCAGCTTATCTCCCGTTATGTTTATAGTCGTAATACTTCCAGAGGAGTTCTCGCAAGTCATCGCGATAACTCGCTGTCGGCCGACGCTACAGTTACCTGTGAACTCTGTCATGTCCCAGCTGAAAACATCGCATCCACAAACCTCCTCATCTCTGGAGACTTGCACCTTTTCTATTTTTATATAAACTATTTATTTATTTTTTTCCTGTCAACTTTTTTATATCCTGTTAATCTATTTTCATATGTTTTTTTTTTTTATGCTGACAAACAGATACATTTCTCCTTGAAGGGGACAAATGAAAATATTCTATTCTTTTCTATCAGACTGGTGGTTTTGAACACAGCTCTACAGCTACCGCCTCACAAAATATGAAATTGTTGTTGGACTGGTCACTTTCTAGTTTAAAATATTTCTATCATTTCCTCTGCTGACATTTTAGCCACAGGGTTGCCGACGCCACATCACATTTATATCTTTCTTCTATTGTTAATTGTGCTCAGTTGACGACAGCTGACGTCAGTGATCACAGCGTTTGCCCAGGTTGACTCTAATTGGGACATCCCTAATGACCGAGTCTTGACAGCGAAGTTTGGCTGCTTGATTTGTGCATGGGCTGAACTGAGCAGCTCAGGTTATATTATGTTTGCTATCACTGGTGTAGCAAACATAACATAACCTGAGCAGTGACATGAGCAGTTCATGAATTCAGTTGCGTCAGAGATATTAAGACATTTAAATTACTGCTTAACAAACAAGTGTTAAAGCTAAATACACATCAAGAGTTGGGTTTTTTTTTTTAGTGGTGTTAACTCCTCTGTTTTTAGAAACTTTCTGGAAAAAAAAAAATAGGCACCTGCTGCATTTCATGAACTTTTTATCATCTGTTATTTATGACACCGTTCAGCCAGACCTGGTAAGAGTTTTCACTAAAGTTCATCTAAACACTTGACTTGTTGCCAGACACCTGTTGTTGTTCGAGACACTTGTACCAGAATGAATATAAAACAGATTTAGAATGTGCTGTCAAAAACAAAACACAGACATACCCTAAATGACTTGACATCATGACATTATATGGTAAATTTGACTCAGGACCTATATTAAAAAAAAAAAAAAAAAACGCATGCAGTTTGTGTGGCAGGGAGAAAATCATGCAAATTAGACATTTTTTCCCCCTTCCTGATACCAATTTCAATTCCTGCATATGTGTAACGGTGGATACCACTGCACTTCAAAAACTTCTCTAAAGCCGTGCACCATTAACCCTGCATGAATGTGATGTGATTGCTGTCATTCTTTTCTTTTCAAATTTCTTTCTTTTCAGATTGTTCTTTCAAAACAGAACAATCTGTGTTTATGTCCCACACACAGATAAATGTAACATTATTTGTTATGTTCTTGTCTCTGTAACTCGATATAATGTCATACACCGTGTCCTTCCCTCGACCGTGGTCACTGAAGGATACTGTATCTGTCTCATAGGTTGTGAAACTTGTCCATAATCCCCAGCACAGCTAAAGATTGCAAGAGCAACCGGCACCTAAAAACAGCCCAGCATGTTAACATTCCACTTACATTCTTATTATTAACGTGGGGGGCACCAAAATATTCTCTGTATCTCAGCTTGTGTCTAAGACAGAGGCCTTATCAAACTCTAAACAGTGTTCTCGTCCTAACAGCACTGAATATACTGAAGGTCAGACTCAGTGTAATCTCCAGGACTTTGTCTTTGTCCTCTGTATCTGTACACTTCGGTCTCATTGCAGTGTAAAAAAGGACACGGTCAAATACAAGTGAGTGAAAGTGGAAAAGTCCTACTCTGCTGAAATACCTCGCGATCACGAAGGAAACACTGGCATGTAGAGTGTGAGGTCTTGTAGTTATTGAGTCGATTACGTCAAATGTGGGAGTGTGGGAGTACCTCGTGCTGCGTTATGTCTGTTGACTGGTTTCTTCTGTGATGTCCTCATCATCTTTTTCTTGGCTATTTGTCATGATGACCTGCCTGGTACTACGCCACCAGCATTCTTTGAATGTTTAAAAAGGAGCCGTAGGAGGTGGAGCTCGGATAGAAATAGTAACACAGATGTGCCGCTGGAATTTCAAAATAATGATGTATTTTAAATACGACGCTAAGGATCCTTGTTGTTACTTTGCATCAGTTATATTGGATTGTTAATCGCTGAATTGATGGATCATTACACCTCTACTAAACAACATCCTAAATGGCGTGTTAGAACTCCCTGAGAATGCAGCATGGACAGAGGCTCCACAGTTAATAATACAGTGTCCATCCTTTCATCGAGTTCATCAAAGTTTCATGATCTGGGTCAATAAGATCCTCTGAAAGGTCATTTGTCTCCTTAGTTATGCTGCTAGCAAATCAGCAGGACGTCGAGCTGTCACACTACATCTTAATATACATTCAGAGCTCCCATATAAAGCGGGAAATCTCCTTCTCTTTCTATATTTTCTCTCTAATGTGACCAAAATCTGCATCTTTTGTTATTTAAGCATATCATCATCACCGGATGGTGATAAATCATCATTGCTGCTGTTATGAAACAGCTTTTATGTGAATTATTCACAGGGGAACCAGGTGAAGAGCTAAGTTATCATCCCTGATGGAGAACGTGTCTCGGCACATGCAGGACAGCAGCTTCATCTCCTCCATCTGCTGATTTTTGTCGCACAATGAGTTTTGCCATGGTTATGAAATCAAGAGTTTTAGCAGAGCAGCAGGTTATACGTGGCTTGGAAGTGACTGGAAGTGCTGTTAACCTGGTCTTTTTGTGTAATTGCTTAGTAATGGTTCTTAGTTTTAACTTATTCAGTCGTGTAGGTGGTCTCAACATGGTGTTTTCAAATTGTCGGCAAATGATTTGTACAGTAACAGTCCCCGTCCTGTGTGACTCCTCAGGTTTGAACACTGTAAACCGGCAAAAACGGAGGAGCCGCCGACCTCCCAGATGCTGCCGCTGCCCTCCGTCTCGCTGGCCTGCACATCAGACCCAGAACTCAGTGGACCGACACCTGGTCCAGGGGCGCAAGACTGGGTCAACGCTGCTGAGTTTGTTCCGGGGCAGCCGTACTGTGGACGGGGTGAGCTTTTACCATCTCTTCCATCTTTTCACTTGATGACCTCCTGCACTTTTATTCTCCGAGTTTATTTATTTTTCGGCAACAGCACAGATTCAGATCACACGCTCTTAAACGTGTCACTGTCTATAGTGATCCAGGGTTAGAGTTTTTCCACAGTCTTTTTCTGTTCAGTTTCTAAAGTTTGGACTAGGTTAAGACACTTTGTCCTCTGAAGGCATGTCCACGCAGCAATGTTTTTAGGTCGAAACGTTAATTAGGGCCTGAGCACCTCTGGTGTGAGGACCCTATTGCTTCTGCTCAGATTCTTATTATTATTATTAGGGCCCGAAGCACCCCCGGTGCTAGGACCCTATTGTTTTTGCTCAGATTCTTATTATTAGGGCCCGAGCACCTCGGTGCGAGGACCCTATTGTTTTTGCTCAGATTCTTCTTATTATTTATTTTTTTTTCCTCCTGCCCCATTCCAGGCCATTTAAGGCCTTTCCCATCCACGAAAACTCACCAAAATTTGCACACACATCAGAACTGCCACAAAGCACGTTCTGACCAACTTTGGAGTCCGGGCGTGGCTCAGGGGTTCCAGAGTGCCCCCTTTTGAAATTTTTAAACAAAGGCTTGTGGTCGGCACATAGTTTGAGGTAAACACACCAAAGTTGGTATGTGTGTGGAGCTCATCAAGACGGACAACTTTCGCAGGGCATGTCTGTTTCCACACCCAACAGGAAGTGAGCTATTAGCGTTTGTTTGCGGGTCGACGTTTATGGAATTTAACGTACTGGTCCTAGACAGTTCGTCCGATTGCCGTCAAACTTGATGTACGTGATGTCAAGATGTTGCTGATGATCATTTGTGTGGGGATTTTTGATTTTTTCCTCTATGTCGAAATGGCAACACCTTGAAGTCTAGTAGCTTTTTAACTGTGATAAAAGTTCAAAGTGCTATAAATGACGTGTCATTTGAAATAGACACACAAAACTTCGTATGTGTGTAGAGCCGATGTAGACGAACAACTTTCGTGCTGCGTGACCCTAGCTACACCTCCCCTCAGTCCTCAGTAAACAACCAATCACTGGCAGTATGCAAATGACCCAGGTCATAGGTTCACAGAGTAGTGTCAGGTTTCAGTATCTACACTGAAGGCATCCTAAAGACAGAGACCAGTAAGACCTTGAAGGAGCAGCAGCAAAGCACAGTGAGTGACCACGTCCTTTGCATGTCACAAACTGGAGACAAATGACCTGTGTCTGACAGACCCACAGTACATAAAGCATAAGACTCTATATAAGCATAAGACTATATGTGTGTGTGTGTGTGTGTATGTATGTATGTATATATATATATATATATATATATATATAAAATTAAACCCGCAAGTGGGGTTTACGGGCCCAAGCATCCAAGCATTAAAATTTGATCTGAGAATGAGGCCATCCAGTGAAGCTAAATGTTATAGTATTGGTTTCAAAAAATCTGGATGAAGGATATTTAATTTTATGTGTTTATTTTATTTTTATTATTAATGAAATATGTCACACATTAGTTAACATGACAGCAAGATGTAACAGCTTGCAACGGCAAATATATTCTATTCGATTCGGTTTTGTTTTATTTATATAGCACCAGATCATAAAAACATTTATCTCAAGTCTCTTTACATAGAGAAACCAACATTTCCACAATGAGCAAGCGCTTGGTGACAATGGAGGAAAAACTCCCTTTTAACAGGAAGAAACCTCCATCAGAACCAGACTCAGTGGACGGTCTGATCTGCCTCGACCGGCTGGAGTGAAATGAAAACAGAGAAAAGACAAAGAGAAGAGACAGAGGAAAAGAAGGAGGACGGGGGAGGGAGGAGGAAGAAAAGAGGGAGACCAGGAAGAGACAGTAGAGACTAGATGTTTGCAAGTAGTTGTTAAAACAATACACACACACACACACACATATATATATATATATATATGTGTGTGTGTGTGTGTGTGTGTGTGTATATATATATATATATATATATATATGTATGTATGTATGTATATATATACATTCATGTACATATAATCAAAACCGCAAGCTGGGTTTACGGGCTCAAGCATCCGTGCTTTCGTCAAAGTTGCAAGACAAGTTGCAGCGTTTTTGTTTGGGGTTTTTTTCCACTTTAAAAAGGGAAAAAAATGGCAATTTTGACTTACTCTCGCAACTTTATTGCAACAATAAGGAACAAAAAGTTGTGGGGGCAATTAAAAGTTGTGAAGAAAACTTGCAGCATTTTTGTTTGTTTGTTTGTTTTTTCCTTTTAAAAAGAAAACTTTATTCTTTGCATCAGCTCCCGCAACTTTATTGTTGTTTGTTTTTTGTTTGTTTGTTTTAAGCAATGTTTTAGTTGCTTTGTTGCAATAAAGTTGCAGGGGGCAAGAAAAAGTTGGGATTTTTTATTTTGTCTCGCAAAGTTGCAAAAAAAAAATTCATGGATTGTTTTGTTTTCACCATTTTTTTTTTTGTTTTTTTTTTTAACAACACAACTTTGTCTTGCTCCCCCAATTTGCAACAAATATTCTATTATATTTAGGTGTTTAAAATTTTTAACGTAAAAGTACTTATGCTGTTGTACTTTCTTAGCGAAAATCTGAGTTTTACGACGAGCAGAAAACATTTCACATTTTGAGCCCTGATGTCGAAATTAATAGAAACTATTGATGTCGTAAATTGTTGAGCGAGTGACAACAAGGTTGTGTCATTAATAAGTGAAGTCAGAATCCATTTAGAATATTCATTTACCAATTATTAATTTTTATGTTCATTATGAATATTAACACTTTTACTTTTAAAAAAGTTTTTTTTTTTTACTTTTACAACATAATAGTTTTCATCATATGACTATGAACAATCATACTACTATCATACTATTTATCACTATATATATATATATATATATATATATATATATATATATATATATATATCACTACAATCATACTACTAAATGAATAAAGTTGCGAGAGCAAGTCAAAGTTGCATTTTTTCCCCCTTTTTAAAGAAAAAAGTTGCAGTTTTAAACCCACCCCCCCTCCAAAAAGGGGAGGGGTTTGACCTGCCCCTGCAACTTTATTGCAGCAAAACACCAATAAAGATGTTTTGTTCCAATAAAGTTGCAAGGGACGGTCATTGTTGCGATATTTCCCTTTTAAAATAGAAAAAAATACAAACAAGCAACTTTGACCTGCCCCCACAACAGGTGAGGTGGTTTGAGAAGTACATTGGCAGAACAGGGGCAGGGACAGGGCCCCAGTGAGCCTCCTGGTAGGATGTTTTTTTTAATTTTTTAAAATCAGAATTCTATGAACCGCTCTTAGTTTGACCCTTCCCCTAGGAGCACTTGTCTTGGGAGACCCTAAAGCCCCCTGACAGAACACAGCTCCTAGGGTCAGTATGGTACATAAGCCCCTCCACCACGGCAAGGTGGCGGTTCTTGGAGGGGTGAAAGTGGTGAAAGAGAGAGAGAGAGAGAGAGTTAGAGGGGGTAGCGAGCAGGTAGGGAGGGTAGGGGTGGGGGGGGTAAGAGGGAGAGGGTTAGAGGGGGGTAGAGGGGGTAGTATGGTGGGGGGGGGGAGAGGGAGAGGGTTAGAGAGGGTAGAGGGGGTAGTATGATGGGGGGTAAGAGGGAGAGGGTTAGAGGGGGTAGAGAGAGAGAGAGGGTAAGTGGTGAAAGAAAGAGAGAGAGAGAGAGAGAGACAGGTGGGGGAATGTAGCAAAAGGAGAGATGGGGATAGGATGGTGGAAGGAGAGAAAGTCAATGGAGATGGGAGAGAAGTAGGGTGAAGGAGGTGAGTTGTGGGGGAAATGAAGGAGAGGAGCTAAAGTTGTTAGTGTGAACAACCAGCAGCCTCCTCCTCCACCTGCTCACTATCACACTTCTCCTTCTTCTGCCACCAACTCCATATCCCTTTCTTCTTCTTCTGTTTCTTAGCTTCCTTCTCCTCCTTCTCCTTCTGCTTTTGTGCTTTTTTCTCGTCTTTCTTTTTCTTTTTCAGTTCCTTCTTTGTCATTCCAGTGGGATTTTCTGTAATTGCAGCCACAGACTGCTGTTCCTCCAGGTTCTTGTTGGCGTCCTGGGTGGAGGCAAGCTGCTCCTCCAGGTTCTTGTTGGCATCCTGGGTGGAGACAAGCTGCTCCTCCAGGTGCCTGTAGGCGTCCTGGGTGAAGGTGAGCTGTTGCTTCAGGTGCCTGTTGGCATCCTGGGAGGAGACAAGCTGCTCCTCCAGAAGCCTCTTGGCATCCTGGGTGGAAGTGAGCTGTTCGTGAGCATGTCGGAGCTGCTCCTTGAGCTGCTCCAGCTGCATGTTGGCATCTTGGGTGGAGGCAAGCAGTTTCTCGTTATCTCGGAGTTGGTCTTCCAGGTGCCTGTTTGCATCCTGGGTGGAAGCAAGCTGTCCCTCCAGGTGCTTGTTGGCATCCTGGGTGGAGGCAAGCTGCTCCTCCATTTCTCTGAGTTTTTCCCTCATGTTCGTGTTAATGAACTGAGCGGCAGTGAGCTGTCCCTTGAGCTCCCCCTTGAGCAGGAACATCTCCAGGTCTTTGTTGTTAATGATCTGTTCACTCTTGCTGCACTCTTCCTTTAACTGTTTCTCCATGCTGACGAGACGTGTCTTCAACTTGGTGATGAGAAGTTTGTCGTTGTGCAGTTGCTCGCACTGCAACAGTCTGTCCATCCTCATCTCCTTGCTCATGCCATCAAACTGCGGCTGAACCTTATTGGCTTCTTTCACGAGGTAGGCCCCACCTTCTCTCTGTGGGGCATTGCCTCGATGTGCCGCTTGCCGATGGTTTTTGTTCTTGCCAGACATTGTTATTGGTTGTTATCTCGATGATGTTTGTGATTCTCGAAATTGTCTCGTACGCTCGCTTCCTGTTGTCTGTCTGACTGTTTCCTGTCAGGGGGGTACTTATATACTCTTGTGATGTCACATCCTTTGAAGAGGCTGCATCAAGGAATTCTTTCATCACATTCTTTTGAAGTGACCACACCCACTGTGACATCACTCTGTGTCATTCCATTCTATGGAGTGACAGTCACAGTGGGCATTGCATGTGTCACACTATGCGTAACGTCACATGCTGTGGGTGTGGCCATCAATTAGGACTGAATTTGGTTGTTTATTTTCAAAATAAAAGTCGTTTGTTTGCGTTTGATCACATGATCAATTTCTCTAAAACCGATCATCTGATTCATCTCAAATTTGTCATACGTGATGGCAGGACAGTGCAGACGACATGTGCCAAAGGAATTGTGGCTATCTCATACGATGGCGAAATGGCGCAACAATAACTTTCTACAAGCTCGCCAGATAGCAGGAAAAAACACTCAGTATTAGATCCTTCCTCCTGTCTGTCTGCACTTTGACACACACACACACACACACACACACCTCCCCTCAGTCCTCAGTAAACAACCAATCACTGGCAGTATACAAATGACCCAGGTCATAGGTTCACAGAGTAGTGTCAGGTTTCAGTATCTACACTGAAGGCATCCTAAAGACAGAGACCAGTAAGACCTTGAAGGAGCAGCAGCAAAGCACAGTGAGTGACCACGTCCTTTGTATGTCACAAACTGGAGACAAATGACCTGTGTCTGACAGACCCACAGTACATAAAGCATAAGACTCCAAAAATAAGACTACTTTTCAGTTTTATAAATATTGACTATAGTGTGTCAAGTCCTTCTTTAGGTTAAAATTTGATCTGAGAATGAGGCCATCCAGTGAAGCTAAATGTTATATTATTGGTTTCAAAAAATCTGGATGAAGGATATTTAATTTTATGTGTTTATTTTATTTCTATTATTAATGAAATATGTCACACATTAGTTAACATGACAGCAAGATGTAACAACTTGCAACGGCAAATATATTCTATTCGATTCGGTTTTGTTTTATTTATATAGCACCAGATCATAAAAACATTTATCTCAAGTCTCTTTACATAGAGAAACCAACATTTCCACAATGAGCAAGCGCTTGGTGACAATGGAGGAAAAACTCCCTTTTAACAGGAAGAAACCTCCATCAGAACCAGACTCAGTGGACGGTCTGATCTGCCTCGACCGGCTGGAGTGAAATGAAAACAGAGAAAAGACAAAGAGAAGAGACAGAGGAAAAGAAGGAGGACGGGGGAGGGAGGAGGAAGAAAAGAGGGAGACCAGGAAGAGACAGTAGAGACTAGATGTTTGCAAGTAGTTGTTAAAACAATACACACACACACACACACACACACATATATATATATATATTAAAACCAATAGCAGAGTTTACGAGCCCTCAAGTTTGCGCGTAGGATTTATTTATATAAATCCTATATATAAAGCCTATAAAATCCCCGCCCTCCGACCAATCAATGCTCTTGAAAATTTCTCGTCCTTTTATTAAAGACCTGTGGAGCTCTGTGCCGGGATTGAGAGAGGGTCTCTGAGGAGGACGAGGGTTTTTAGAGACCGGCAAGATTATTTATTTGAGCGCGTCACATATATCTGTGATCTCCTCAAACCACACGTTGTCAGTGACACAGTGGAGCTGACTGTCCCTCAGACAGTAGCACTGCTGCGTTATTGACTCCTACAATTAACTAGGATATTAAATAACTGTATTTTATTAATGACACATTGTACAAATGCTCCTGTTTGAAGCTGCCAGGGTCCGATGACACACCCCTGTCCACCTTCATTAACTGAGCTTGTCGTCCTAAATCAGAGACTGATTGACACAATGAAAATGTAAATGGACTTATAAGATATGAAAGTACTACTTTGGACATTGATTCATATTATTATATTTAGTTTTTATTGTTTTGTGCCGGCTGTGAAGTCGCCACTCTGCCGCTACTTGTTTCCATGTTTGTGATTAGACAACTGTCGCAAACGCTGCCTCTTTTATTTGAACGCGCTCACATCTAGATTGGAAAAAACCTGGGTTGACTAATCAAGTTGATAACCAGCTTCGTGGTACTGCTTAGCCAGACTGCGATTGTTAGGGTTAGTGAAGCCAGATAACTGAAAAGGATCCTGGGTAAGTTGAACTTGCTTCGTAGAACAGGCCTCAGGAGAAGTAGTTGCAAGAACGTCAACAATCCAGGATTACAGAGCTGTTTGTGTTGCAGGCGCCACTAGATTTATTAGCACTATTATGACAAAACGTTGTAATCCTGTATCAACAGGATGAAACTTCTTCTTATTGTGTTTCTGTTTGTACTAGGCGAAGAAGGACAAGTGCATCCAGCAGCTATGCCTGTGTTTGTTTAGCGCGCCACCTATAGTTGTGATATAAGTATTACACCATTTTAACCCTGTTTATTGTTTCCATGTGGATGCAGAAATTTCCTGAAACGCGACACAAGTGGATTCAAAACTTTCTGAATCCGCGAAAGAAAGATACCACCAACGTTGTCGCGTGGACATAGCCTGAGAGGACTGAGGGACTGAGGTGACGGTGTAGCAATAAGCGTCTTGCACCAGGTGTAAATTCAAGATTATAGCACTTCCTCTGCTGTAATTCAAACAACCTCTTGTGCGTTTCTCCATCTGGCTGAGTCAAAACTCCCACAGCAGACCAAACGCTCCCAAGAATCACCTGAAGAGCATTCGATTTAGCTCCTTTTATAAGCCAGTGAACACAAAACGGACAGTAATAAAAAGATACAGTGTAAGTTTCTATGCTTCTGGGCTGGAAGCTACTGTGGCTGAGCTGAATAGAATTTTGTGGTTATAGTTCAACGGTCAATATCTGCATCTAGACTGGTTTGTAGAGATGTGGAACTTGGAGGTTGTAGTGTTTCCTGATCTTTGCATCAAGTCAACTCAACAGGAAGCACGAATAACATTTTTATGATATCATGTAGCTTGCACTTGGATAAAGTTCATCCACTGTCTGAGATTATAATGCAGGTGAAATGATTCACTTCACTGCCAAGTTAAAGTTTAAAAGGTGGTTAGGCTACATTAGTAAATTAGTTTAGTGCAGGTTATTATAGAGAGTTTGTGCCCAAAGATCAGATTTTCCTCAATTAAAAGACTTAAAATAAAGAATGTAAATGCAAGAACAGTTTTTGGTTGTAACAATTGTTGTTGTGTGCAGCTGAGCAGGTGAAGGTGGAGAGCTCGGTCCCGCTCATAGAAGAGTTTGAAAGCGAGGCAGCGCCGGAAAACAAGCAGTTGAGGAAGCAGCTCTGTCCGTACGCTGCCGTCGGCGAATGTCGCTACGGAATCAATTGCGCCTATCTCCACGGCGACGTGTGCGATATGTGCGGCCTCCAGGTCCTCCACCCGACCGACAACAACCAGCGCTCTGAGCACACCAAGGTAACGGTTGCAATCCTCACTCATCAGTCACGCAGTGTTAACTGTAAACTGTTAAATCAGGTTGTGATATGACAGTGAAATGTGATCCAGGAAGTCTAGTTTTGCTGTGATTAGCTGACACGGTGTTCTGCAGCAAAACTTGAGCCACATTCAGCTTTTTTATTTCTGAAGAAACACCACAGCTGCGTCAATACAGTGGTCTAATTTAAAACTGATAAAGCCTCTGTGTTGTCAGTAACAACTCAGAAGAAAAGCCCATCAAATTTGGCACAATGTTCACTTGTAGTCAGGGTAAAGAATGATTCGATTTTTAAAGAAAGGTAAAGGTTAGTGTGAGAAAACGGTACATGCCATCATGTTTTTAGTCACAACACAACAAATGACATGCTGATCGGCCGCTACAGAAAGGCACAGATTCTAGTTAAATGAACTGCTGCTGTTGTGTGAACACAACACATTCCTTGGTCTTGAGTTTTATTAAACCTCTGAGGCTCATGGAACTGATTGAATCGTTCTCTCTTCCAGGCGTGCATCGAGGCCCACGAGAAAGACATGGAGATTTCATTCGCCATCCAACGCAGCAAGGACATGATGTGCGGCGTGTGTATGGAGGTGGTGTTTGAGAAGGCCAATCCAAGCGAGCGCCGTTTTGGCATCCTCTCCAACTGCAGCCACTGTTACTGTCTGAAGTGCATTCGCAAGTGGAGGAGTGCCAAGCAGTTCGAGAGCAAAATCATCAAGTGAGTCACTTGTGCATGACAAATGGTTTGGGAAATGAGCTGACTTTCTCTCCAGAATTTGTTTGTCATGAGACACAGAAGTGTTGTTGTTCCCTAGTAGAGTGGAGTAGGTTACACCCCTCTCAGGCTTAGCGATCTTAAATCTTTATCTCAGGAGACTGTCTTCTGTTTACTGAAGTAAAAACTGAGTCTTTTCAGGACATTCAGAAATTTCTGATGCAGGGTTTTTCCACATTATTGTAAATTTAACCTGTTGCAGTGTTCTCGGGCTCTTTTAATTTCGAACATTTGTCTTGGCAGGTCTTGCCCAGAGTGTCGAATCACGTCCAACTTTGTCATCCCAAGCGAGTACTGGGTGGAAGATAAAGACGACAAACAGAAACTCATCCAGAAATACAAGGATGGCATGGGGTACGTAGACTATTTCTAATATTAAAGGACCACAGAGGACACGCATCCATATTCTCACGACACAAACGTCAGACAATAACACTGTCAGCGGCTCACTGAAGCTTGATTTTTGCATGTAGCATATCAGAGGAACAGGCCTCATTGTAAATCTGGCAATTAAAAATCCATTATTTTCCCTGCAGGATGGAGCAGAGACAGATTTTGAATAGAAAGTTGTTGTGGGTGGATGTGATCAGAATCATCACAGGAGCGGGATGGTGAATCTGCGGGAGTGGGCAGTAATGGTGGAAAACTCTGCAGGGAACAAAGGGGATGCAGGATTGGAAAAAATAAACGGTCCAGTGCAGGCAAGGTCTGCATAAACAGAGATGATCCATGTCCTAAACTCTGATTAGTGTAACTGGTGTGTTTCTATTCCTATGGACATTGTATGCTCAGGACATCTGTCCATCTGTTTGTGTGTTGTTTAGTTGTTCAGAACACGACTGCAAAAGGGAATTTCTTCAGATTTGACACAATCACTTGAACTCAAAAATCAACGCAATCATGTTATTGTGTACTTCCTACAATTTGACTTGTTTAAAAGAGGGAAATTGTAAAAAAAAAAAAAAAAAAAAAAAGCTTGTTATATTTTGAGGCAGTATAACCGTATGATTTGTTTGGTTTTTGTGCTCCTCAGGAGTAAACCGTGTCGATACTTTGACGAGGGCCGTGGAACATGCCCTTTTGGCTCAAATTGCTTCTACAAACACGCTTTTCCAGATGGACGGCTGGAGGAAGCTCAACCCCAGAGACGACAGACAGGATCCAACAGCAGAAACAGGGTAACACTCGCTCCTAAACTTCATCTCATCTCACCAGGTTACGTCGCCCTGACGGCCAAAGCCTTGAATATCAGTTTACCCACATGAAAACACTGATAAAAACATATATTTTGCTTTATCTCTGCTTGTAACAACCTTGGCAACAGCACATCAGCTGTAAGCGCCCTCTGCTGGATGTGAAGTAGAAGTACCAGAAATGGATGAAGAAAGACTTTATTATTATTGTGCAAAAAGGGAACAAAATTAGGAGCTACTGTACAAATAAAACACTATAAATACTATGATAAAAACGTAAGTAACTGCTTTGGTAATTAGTATTAATTAATTAATATTACTAAACAAGTGTCACATAGTGGATCGTGTAGTGGCTCAGCAAATAACAGCTTTCCTCCTATCATGAAGTCTGATGGTTCAGGGAAAGAGGTGTTTGTTTGACTTTTGATACACATGTAGCGCCCTCCAGAGGGCAGGAGAATGAACATATGAGGTCCAGGATGAATGGATAGATAGAGAGCAGTGTTCAAGCATACATTTGTGGTCTTAAGACAGTTTATTGTCCTTGCACACAATTTTTTTTCACTCTTTGTTCAAAGAATGAATATTCACCACAGCAGAGGACGTTGCAGAACAGAGATTTGTTCTGTGTGATAGTCACTTCAATCTGAATATCGCAGTTTTTCAGAAATAAAACAATAAATTGTGGCACGTGCAAAAACTGCAACCATAACACAGATGAACTGAACACCACAAATCATATGTGTAAGATGTCATGTGACGATGACCAGGCCACGCCCACTAATTGGTTTATTTCTTGAGATTTTGGTCAGTAGTTGACTTTTGTTCATGTTCATCCAATTTCAGTGAAGCTCTGTCCACTGGGTCTTCAGATGCTTACGTTTGTGACGCCCCCTATGGGTCAGGCCAGACTGATTTGTTAAAGTTGATCCTGTCAGACTGAAGACAAATACCAATACTGTGGTTGATGGCAATGGCAGCCATCTTTTCTTTTTTTTTTTTTTTTTTTTTTTTTTTCAGTCTTGCTCATTTATGGCAGAAATGTGTATCTCATATGTATCTCAAGTGTGCTGAAATTCTAAATTCTAGTTCTAAAATTCATCACACTTACCAAGATTGTTTTCGACATGTTTTGGACTCTCCTCTTTGTCGTCAGAACTCGAGGCGAACGCCGCTGTGGGACATCTTTGACGAGAGGGAAAGCACCGACTCCTTCGACAACGAGGACGAGGAGATGGTGACGTTCGAGCTGAGCGAGATGCTCCTGATGCTTCTCGCCGCGGGAACCGACGATGAGGTGACAGATTCAGAGGACGAATGGGACTTGTTTCATGAGGAGCTGGACGATTTCTATGAAATTTACCTATAGCAGCCCCACCCATTAACTTTCCCCCAAACCCACCCTACCCTGTACACTAGACACTAGAATGGACTGTCTTGTGTGAGTGATGGACAGTAGCTTTTCCCCACCCCTTGTATTGTGGCAGTGCCTTTAAGCAGGCCATTAATAAATGAACTTATCACAAAAATATCCAAAAAAAAGAAAAAAAAGAAAGAGAAATCCAACAAGTCAGTGCGCTCGTGCTAAACATTTTCTAGACATCTATCCTTGTGAGTCTTATCTCGTGCGGTTCATGTTAAAAGGAAAAATAATAAAATGAACTCAGTATAAGATTTAACAAAATTATAACTTTCTTCAGATATTGCTAATAAAATTGTTAAGTTCATTTGTGGGTGTGGGTTTGACTTGTTTATCATCTACCCAGGTGTTTGTACATAATACTGAGACTCTGAGGATGCACTCGAACTTACTCAGCACCATTTACTGTAGTAGTGATGGGCATGTTGTAAGATTTTACATACTGTTTCTGAAGGCCGGAACTTTTTTCTTTATTAAAGTTGCAGATAGCCAATATATTGTGCTGATGTTTAATAAATTTATCATGATCACTTTCATGTTGTACTGAAAAGTATTTATCGAATCTCCAAGAGGTCTATTCTTCCTTTTTTCAGGATTAAAAGAAAAAAAACAAAAAACAAGAAAAAAAAAGTTTTCATGATCATTCAGATCATATTGAAACACAAACTGTCCATCAAAGAGGTTGTGTAAAAGCAGGGTGAACGTTAGCTCTGATCCCGAGGCCATCTTTGTTACTCAGACATTTCAGCCACTGAGCTGGCTTGTAAAATGAGTTACCGGGCGAGGGTTGGATATGTAAACACACCAGATGGTTGGCAGTTTTCATACTGATTTCAGACTGATAACTAGGGCTGTAATCAACCAAAGTAATTCTTGGTCGACTGAAGTCCTGATTCAATCAGAATTTTGGTCGAACCAGAACGTATCGATCAGTCGACTGGGAGATTACAGCTCTAATGATAACGATTCTTAAGTCAGAGGGCGGAGAGTAAAGTGCAGGATGTAGAATTTCTTTTTACGCTCACCAGCTGGAGTATATGAGGTCAATAAGATTTTCATCACCTAAGATGATGAAACAGTGTCGTGCACAAAACAAAGATCAGGTTACAAAGAGGCAGAGTCTGTGTGCAGCCTCTCTGTTTATATAATTTGTATATAACATGTATTTACATAACCACAGCTTTTTTATACACATTCATAAACTTTAGTGTCTCATTCAGGACTGAAATTTTCTCAAGCACACTTTCTTTGTGTCGCTCACTGCTGCCTCTGGTGACTGAAAGCTAAATTACAGCAATACTACTGAACAAAATGGTAGTCACCTTTACACACTGTAGACTTCAGAGTGACCAACAATTTTAGTAACGGCTTTAATGAGCTTTACAGTGATTGAGGTGTCTGGGTTACAGAGATAAAAATGACAATTACAGTGGTCTTGAACCATGATGCATTGTGGAACAAGTCTCGGAACAGGGCTAGCGATAAATATTCAAAGTGGGTTTGTGATTTTACTGTGCAACTAAAGTTCAATGTTGTTAGGTTTTTTCCCCTGTTGAGAATCCTACGTGTAGTTTTGCATTAAAATCCGATTGAGCCCGTTCATCAGCAGACTGCTGCAGATGGAGAGTGTCGTGTGAAATGTTTCCCCTTTTCCCGTTCAGGAACGTCTGTGGTACCAAAAAAAAAAAGAAAAGAAAGACAAGTCCTTCCTCTGAACCAGACTAAAAGAGTCAACGCTTGTCATTAAAACCTCTCAGCAGACTCACAAGTGCAGAGAATCAAAGAGCTGAGAGACTTTTCATTTCTCACAAAACAAGTGTGAAATGTAGATTCACTGTTCTGTGCTGGCTTCACTAAGAGCAATGCATTTTAAGCTTCGCTGCTGAGATGCTCACCTACTGACTCCTGCTGATCTCAACCTGTTAAACTCCATTGGAATGCATATGTTTATACTGAAATGTGTGTTTTCTATGTTCCACAGCCATCCATCTTAACTTGAAATTAAAGTTTAATATCAACCTCTGTACTGTGTGGACTTTGAAGCTTACCTATTGTCTTGTGTCTCGTCTGTTTGAACAACAGTTAAAGAGTTACCTGTTAGCTGATGTTTTATTAATTCAGACAGTCAGCACCAGATTGGATTTCTGTGAGGGTAGCGCTGTGTAGCCGGATAAACTGAGCCTTGCAAATGCGAAATTATTGTAAATCATAATGTGTTATACACAAAAATATGAACATACTACTAGTTATACAGTGATGAAATTGTGCATACTATAAGGACAGCATTGTTTTCCAAACATTTCAGTACCAACTGGCTTGCACATAGAGGTAGACTGTTATTATTATTATTTATTATAAGAAATCAACTACAATTCATTTTATCTATTATAAATTTATGTAATAATTTATTATAATAAATAAACTTATCACAAACAATCCAAGAAGTCAGTGAAATCAGTATAACATTTAACAGAATTATAACTTTCTTCAGATATTTATTATTATTGTTGTTATTATTATTATTATCATCATCATTATTATCGGAGCAGGTCTGTAGTCCGTTCCATCAGACAGAGTCCGCGCCTTCCTTTGCGCATGTCTCTATCTCTCCTCCTTTTAAAGCATCAGGAAGGAAGAAAAGGGGAGAAAGGGAGGCGACCGCAGAAATACAATGATCTCTGAAACTGGGAACGACCATCTGAAGGCCGACTATCTGCGATACGAAGCGAGCTATTGCCCAGACTCCCCCGTCTCATCTTCTCCGGAAGCCGGGCAGCTGAGCAGGAGGCGGGACACGCAGACCACCAGCGGCAGCATCATCCCGGAGGAGAGCGGCAGCATCCAGCCCCTGGTCTCCTCCGCCGCGGCCGTCACCGGCATCATGACATCGGGGGAGTTCATGCAGACCGCTCCCTTGCTTGCGCACAAATCTAAGAGAAGCCTGCTGTACAAGGCGCTCTGCTTCCTCCTGCTCATCTTCCAGGGAGGGATCCTGGACTTCTACCTCATCATCTTCACCGACCTGTACTGGTGCTCATGGATCGCCACGGACCTGGTGGTGATCTCCGGGTGGGGGATTTTCTTCATGAAGAACGCGCGGAGCAAGAGGGAGCGGGCCTGCGGCTTCCACCAGAAGAGCTCCATCTTCGGCTGCAACCTCGGGGAGTTCACCTACGCCTACCTGGCCTGGCTCATTTACGTGATCGCCTGCACTCCGAAGGTGGTGCTCATCCTGGAGACCTCCATCCTGGACCTGATCGCGCTCAAAGTGCCGTGCGGAGTAACCGGCTTCAAAATCATCATGCTGCTTTCTGCGCCGCTGCTCTTCTGTCTCATCAACTCCATCATTGAAGATTTGAACGGTGCGACGCGGCACCACTCCCAGAGCTGCTTCATGAGCACCTGCCTGGACCTGCTGGACAGCTTCACGCTGGTGGAGATGCTGCTGAGGAACGAGATTCCTACCGTGTACCTGAAATACACCGTGATCTCGGTGTACTTCGTGGCCTTGGCCGTGCCAGTGATCTGGCTCTACGAGCTGACGGCATCTGAGCTGCGCTGTCGGTGGCTGTGCGCGCGTTTCTTCACGGGCCTGCTGGTTAACGCGCCTCTGTTGGTGGTCAGGTGTTTTCAGGTGTATGTCTACAAGATGCCGGTGTCGGTGTTCATGTTCAAAAACATCTTCCTGTTGGCGTGTAAGTTCCTGGAGCTGGTGGAGCAGTGCGTGGCGGTGCGGGGGGTCCGGAGACTGGCCGGTGGAAGCAACCCGGCCCAGTTCTCCCACTGCGTGTCCGAGAACGACATGTGTCCGCATGGATACGTCAACACCTTGGCTGTCACTCAGTCATAGAACCGGGTGGTGCTGCTGCTGATGCTGCTGCTGCTGGTGGTGGTGTTGATGGGAAAGAAGTGGTTCTGTGTGCCTGACACGGATGGAAATTGGAAAATCCCAATTAGTCTGAATTACAACCCGAACCTTTCCAGACAGTGGCCTTGGATATGAATGGACCTGAACAGACTCATATGTAAGGTATTTAGTCAGCAAAGTAAGCTTGCATCAATTTAGACTCAGTACAGTAATCAGCTGATTGAAATGGAAAACCTTGGCTAAACTTAAAACGGCACCTCACACATAATGCAAAAATACACATTTCTTCAGTTACCTCTAAGATGAGTTAAGATTATTTGCCAGTGCCAGGGCTGGATCAACCTACTCAGAGGCCCTATGGGCAAAAAATGAGCTGGAGACCCCGGTGTCCCCCAATGTAATTTAATTTAAAGTTGCGTAAGCAGTGCTTATTTAAGGATATTACCAACTTAGATATTAATCATATGAAACTACCTATTGCAGCACTGTCGAAAACATGTTTTGCCAGTGGATTCATTTGAAAGATCGGTCTCGGTCTGTTATATGTGGATGATCTAGAGATCAAACTCTAATCCATTTCCACTAGAACTTCTTTAAAATAACTTGTCAACATGAGATAAACTCCACCCATCTCCTATGTTTTGGTCACGAAGGTGGATATCTCAGTGATAAATGTATACAACCATTAGTGCAATTCTGTTTTTCAATCATATATTTGTTGTCAAGTTAAAACACTAAAGAAAAACGAGCTAATTGTTTGAGCTTAAACCTCAGAAAACATCTACCTTTTCTCTTCTTTGTTTTGCAGTCCAGTTATAAATTATAAAAACGGCTTGTCAGATCCATCTAAAATGTTTCGTAGAGGATAAGTTTCTGTGTGATCAATTATCCTGCACACATCTTATTTATGTCAGGGCTCATATCATTAGTGCTAGTAACATAAAGTGAAGCCACTTAAGCTTTGGGCCTTTACTGAGCAAGTAGATCCAGCTCTATAAAACACTCAGTGTATCAGAGAGGACAGTTTGACTGGATATAACTAATGAATCAAGTAATTACCACTAATACAGCCTGAAACAGCTGACCACAGTGACCACAGTGGACAGAGTTATGGTTGACTCCACACCATGTGCTGCAAAAAAAAAAAAGAATCTATAGATTCATTTTATAGACTAAAACATTTTCATAGCAGTTTGATTCTATTTAGTATTTACAGCATATGTTTCTGTTTGAATGACGCCCGATAACTGCAGCTCTGAAACCCTGGAGCCGACATATTGTCTGAGGTTTTAACTCAGAATTCATTGATGGACTTTTTACACAACAGGAGCTCCTCCTTCAGACCAGTCTACAGGTGCTACCATCAAACCCAACTCCTGCAATAGGGCATGACAAGAAACTGTAGTGCAGTGGACCTTGTTGAGTTGTGTTTCACCGCTGCACTTGAACAGAACAGAGAGATACAGAAGTTGGACTGTGTGTAGTGTTGGAACATAAAGTGCAATTTGAAGAATCCTCACCTGGGCTCTGCTCCACCCATATATGTACATCAGTGTTTTCTATTGATGACAGTGTTGTCCGCTGGTTCTAAATGCTGTGTCTGGTACTGCGGTTAGAATTAGACATGTGTGTGTAAGTTAATGCCATGCATAAAAAATCCAATAGTGCCATGACAAACAGGTTTTCTACAGCCCTTTTAAATGGACCCCTGGCCAACAGGAGTTTCGGCTGGTACTGCTGGCTCTGCTACTGTTTTACTACTTCTGTCACTTTTTGGATCAGAGTCTTAAAAGATCACTGGGTACTGTTCACTCTGTTATCACATTTTTTAAAATAGCAGTAGTTCTCTCAGTAACCAAAGAGCTCAGCTCTCAGTTTCTCCATAAAACAACCACTTATTCAATTATTGGCCAAAAAGTCATAATCCAAGAGAGAAAAAAAAAACATTTAGCAGACTCTGAAAAAGTTTGTGTCATTGTCAACACTTACATGTCAGCTCTGGGACCACAGATATACTATTACTTTATTACTACCTGGAATTTCTCTTAAGATAATGTATGGCAAAGGAGAAGAAAATTGTAGCGATAAAAATTCAGTATGGCAGAATCAGTAATTATGACAGTTAAGCCAGTCAGCTTTTGTGTAGTTCCTCTCAGCACTTTAGTTTCTGTTAAAAATGTAGGGCACTGCAGAGCATCGTCCTTCGTATATTCTATAGGACATAATTCCTCTTGTAGCATACAATGATGATGAACAAATTCAACTATAAAATAATAACTTGCCTAAAAACAGAGGGAATTGAGAACAGTGATGGCACAGGAAGTTTGTCCACTGTGCTGTGTTTGGAGAAGAGATTGTGCTTCTTATTTATGTGTGATAACTCCAAGATTACAGTATATCACTGCTAACTTTTTACAATGCACTACTATTTTTGCCTATTTTGTCACTTGATCATTGGCATAGTTGACACTCTTAAATTGCCAAAGAATATTCTATTTGGGGATAAGTTTCATTCACAACCAGGTCAAAGAGACTTGAGTTATCAAATTAAGAAACATGTTTGGTAATGTCATAAAGACCTTTGGCTTTTGGCCATCAAAAAATCTATTCAGTTCATTCATGAGTCAAAGTGAACATTTATACCACGTTCTAAAGTATTCCCTCAAGACATATGAGATATTCAGCATTTAGAGAATTGTACAGACAGACATGCTCTCCAAAGGGTCATCTCTCTCAAGGAAAGGCAGATGTACAGTTGCATAACACCAGTATAGCATTAGCATGTCCACAAAGACAGAGAGCAGTCAATTCTGGTATTTAAAGAGGTGCTGCACACTGACAATAGTGTCTTGCCAGCGGGCGTACCATATCAACAAAGCTCATTTAGGTCATTTTGGATACACTGATTTGTGCAATGACTGAGCAGCTGTTGCCAGGATTTGAGCTCTGTTGTAAGTGTGTGCTAAAAGTTTCCCTCTGCTTCCCGACATCATGCTAAAATAGGCTAAAATGGTCCCAATGTTGTGTCCATACTGGAAAAACAAACATCACCAACATCAACCTTTTCATAACACTTTTGCATTTTACTAAAAAGGAAGGAGTACTCTGTTGAAATGATCCATAACTTCTTTAAACAGATGAAAACATACACACTTGTGTTGAAAACCCACCTTTTTCAGAGTGTATGTTAATGTTTACACGCTGGTGTTTCACTAGACTGACACTATAGCTTTGCTTGAACTGTAGGTATGTCATGGTAAAATCACTGTCGTCCATGATGAGCTCTTCCATAAGCTTATAGTAATGTCAGGTGATCAAAGTGTATTAGATAAGTATATGTGACTGAAGATTATGTACAGTCAAGACATTGTGCAATATGGGGTTCAAACTGATTTTAGTGCCTATTATTTATGAGTTAAGAATTAATATAATCACAGTAAGGGTATATGTGCAATTTCACAACTTTGTTTGCTTCTCTGTGAGCGATCGGTGCATGTAGGTCAAAGGTTAAGGTGATTTGTGCCTTGTGAGCAGCATGGGATGACTGCTGAGCGGTTAGGACTTGACGAGGAGAAAAATCTACGAGCACTCGAGTTTTAGCCTTTTAACTACGGATCAAATTATTTTACATTTGCTGACATTTTTAAGGCGCACTGTGACGTGCAATGTAACATTTTGCACGTTTGCCTACCTCACAGGCAGCCGCTCGTTTCTCAGTATTCCAATTTTGACAGTGACATAAGTAGGAAATCAACCTCAAAATGTGCAGTTTTCTTTAAAAATGTCAGCACTGATGCAAAATACATTTGGATTTGGAGTCAACTCCAGCAGTAGCATCACTGAAGTAATGTACAATAGGTTAGCCAGGTCTTGGGCCAGTTCTGCTCTAGTGGGTCTGGGTGTTGGTGAAAACAGCGTGAAGCAGCTGACAACTGAATCATGTTGGAGCTCCCAATAAAATTACATGTAAAAGCATACAATCCATTTGGAGACTTGGGGGTTATTATCACGCACTTTGCCAAAGACACTTTTAAAGGTTCTGGGAAATATGTTCAAACTGACAAAGTGACAAAGTGAAAGAATTGGTGCTGTCCAAAATGAAGGCTGCTGAATCAGCTAAGTCATCATCGATAACAGCTGGAGCCCAGCGTGCTACAAAAAAGAAATAAAAAATAGATAAAGGATTTTCACTCTATTAAATAAAGTATTTAGACCATAGTGTAGACAGGTGTACTCAAAGATGTATGAAATCCCCTCAGCTAGAAAGTAAGGAGGCTTTCAAAATAATTACGTGCAGCAAAGATAAGACACTGTTCAACCCACCTGAATCTTAGAAAAGCTAATTTTCCCGTAACATAAACTCTGAAAACTGACTGCTGCTATAGTAGAAGATGAGCAGAAGCGGTGGCAAAGAACAATCTTAAGTCTTGCACCTAAATTGTCTGTTTAAATTCATTAAATTCTTTTTTCCCAGCTACTTCCTCCAGAAAGCTGCCTGAGATCATTGGTCAGCTATGATTGCAGTTTGATGGGAAAGTTGTCAGTTGCTATAGAAAGTGCAATGAGGGTTTGGTCTAAATGACAATGATTGTCATGAAGATTTAGAACAACAAAAAAATCATAAATCAATAATTTGACAATATAATTACCTTTCAACCACATCTTGTCTCTCCCAGTCGATAGAGTTTTCCTCAGGCGTCATCATGTGACCTAATTGTGGAACTTAAGTCAGATGGTAACAGGTGGTTTTATGTGGCGGGAGTCGGTCATCACCGTCCACTCATGTAGTCTTCCCACAGCTGTCATGTGTGGTGTTGTGATGATGTAAACCACCACGACCGTCATTCTCCCTCAGATTTCCAGCTACTTGCTTCTTTACCTGACCAGAGTTCCATACTTTGATCACACAATGAATATCTCCCATGATAAACCCTGTCGATCATGACAAGTTGAAAACTGTCAAAAGTAAAGAATTTTTTCACCCTGATGTCTGACCTCTGTGCAGGGTTACAAATCATAGAGCTGCTGCTGTACAGACCGTACCACATGCTGACTGAGAGCAGAACGGCTTCTGTTTGTTTGTTGCTTATCATATCTTGCCAAAGTATTAAAGATGTTATATTCTATACTATTTTATATAAGTTCCTTGTGCCAGTAATCTTCTAAACCTTTGCATATGCTTTGTATGCTTTTGGAAAGACTCTAAAATATATTTATTTGGATTTGCACATACACCATACAACATAGTTTAATCACAAGCAGGACTGTTTATTTACATTAAACTTTAAACTGAAGTATAATGGGCCTTTAACCTGCATGAATAAGCACAGTGCATAACTACACTGAAACTACCAAAGGCTTTCATGGACATGAGTATTCATAGGAGCCGATAATGACAACCAGATTCAAATGTTTTTTTGTCTTAATTAGGCAATGTGCAATGAAAAACACAATGTGCACAGTTTAAACACTCCTGTATCTTATATATATATGGGTTTCCTTTTTGTTCAAACACGTTTACAGGGAAAGAACGTTGCTGTTGTTTACACATAGAACTTTACCTGTACTATTAAACTGTGTGGTGTATACCTGTACTGATATAATTCAATCTATGTACTGTAGATGTAAGTCAAGAGTTATGTGGTTAAAACCTGAAATAAATCTGAGGAAAGTACTGTTCAAAGTGTACAAAGTGTTTATTTCAAATGCATTATATTGATAACAGGACAATGATTGACCCTGAAACAAAACTAAGTGCTCGTGGTTCGTAAATCTCTGTACAGTGAACCAGAGTTCTGAAATTCAACCCGAAGCTGAAGAAGCTACAGTTTCTCTCATGAGCACTAGACCAAGGTGCAATAAAAACAAGGGTACAAGGGAATCACAACACCTCTTTTAGCCAGGTGCATCACTGAATATACTTCTTTCTTCTGTAAAGGTAAGCACATATTAATCATTTTGATACATTAATAATGTACATATTATATTGTGTAAATCACCTCTGTGTGATGGATTGGTGCCTGTTTGATTCATCACAGTGTTTGGTTCTCTTGTTAGACCGTGTACATTTAGGCACTCACAGTGATCACAAAGGTAAAGTTGGTTAGGCTGATTAGAGTAGACTGAACTTTAGGTTAAGACATTTGACTGCAAACATCAGTTCCCTTCAAGATCCATGTCAGGGTACATGAGATTCTGCTGAAACAGGTGCTCCTGCAGCCTTGCCAGACTCACCATTGGATCCTCTTTGAGATGAGGTTCAGGCTGCGATGAAACTTTGGAGATGTAGCCTTGATCAGATCCACTGTTTGGACCTTTTTCATTGGACTCCAGAATCTCACGGTCCTCCATTTCCACTGGCATGGAGCAGCTGATTTCAGATGGAGGAAGGTATTCACTCTGCATGTATGCATATGAGGACTCTGATGGGTCAGAAAGGGAGTTCTGTAATGTCAAGCCTCTTGGGTCCAAATGAGAGTAGATGTGGCTCGAAAACAACAGTGAATCCTCTTCATCATTCTCAGTGGCAGTTGGACCTGTTGGTCTCTCAACTGAGCACCAGGTCTGGCTCAGTGACGGTGGCTTGTTCAAAACAGGCTCAGCTATGTAGACAGACTGTGGACTGGGGCTTTGAGGATACAGGTGACTTGTTGAAACCTCATCCAGATCTAATAGATACTGATGTTCACATTCATGGTTTACTGCTGGTGTAAAATCTACCACCTCACCCACTGACAGTGGGTTTTGTGGGTTGAGTTCAGGTGTAAGGACATGAACACTGTTAGCATTTTCAGTGATTTCTACCTCATGGGTGTAGACAGGTGGGCCCTCTCTGATTAGAGGAAAGCATTCTAGGACTGGAGGGATCTGCAGCTGGTCGATGAGCTGCTTGGTCTCTGTCATGACCTCCTCCTCACAGCCCACACACTCCTTCTCAAACCAGTCAGGATTATCCAACTGGTAGGCCCTAAATGTCTCTATGGCATTCTTCAGGTCTCTGCCTGAGGGACAGTTGAAATATTCGTCCCCACCGATGCCATTAATGTGGTTGACCTTATCTGGCTGATACTTTTCAACATCTATAATGCGGAAGAACAGCTCTTCGAAATGTTTCATCAGCTTGTATTTGACTGTGATGTCAAAAACCGATGGTATGTCTTGGTCGCTGCTGATATCATCAAAGTAAGCCACCATATACTTTCCCAGCATGCCTGCCTGGTGCATGTCTGGTAGGAAAAGATGAAGAAAGGGGGTGATCATGTCATCTGTGGGGGAGAGAATGTCCTCCCTCAGTGTCACCTGACCTTGACCGCACAAGGCCCTCCACTTCGCCTGGACGCCTTTTGAGCATAGCACAAGAATTTTGTCAGTCGGATTTTTCAGCTGTTGCCGTTGCCACTCGAGCCAGCGCAGGCGACCTACCATGCCAACTGAGGTGGAATCTAGCAAATCTACCAGCACCTTGGTACCACATTTGACCTGGAGGAAGGCACAGAGCTTTAGCACTATGTCCCTATAGAGTTTGTGGTCCTGGGAGTAGATGATCAGCACTTTGGGGTGTTGTTCAAGATGCTGCGGTGGCAGTACACCATGTGTTGGAGTTTCTTCAGGAACTTTCATTTTGCCTGAGAGTAAATAGAAGCGCAGGTAACATGTCATCAGCTAAGAGTAAATTAAATAAAACAAATTACTTTTATGCATTGTATTTGTGACTAACCTGTCTTTCTGTAGAGGACATATATAATAACTGTCACAACAAGGCAATACACCAGTCCCGGGATGATATATATGTAGTGAAAAACGCCTGGGGGACATGTTGGTTTTGCTGTTTGGAAAAGAACATAATTTACATACATTTACATACATTCTTTGATTAGGTATCATCAAGAGAGGTGGGACATGATTCAAACAACCATAACTGTTGGCATTACTGACTATTCCTTTCAGAACTGTGACTTTGGTAATGACTGGTCATTGTTCAACACCACTATGCAGTAGAATTAATTGGTGGTATTAGAAGTTAGCAACCAGGTTACTGACAAAAAAACATTTCAGTTACAGGTTGCTGCAATTAGTGGTATAAGCTCAATGGCCATTTTACAAGATTACAAGATTCAAGCTCTCATCATATAGGAAGAGTCCTTCATTCAGCACTTAACTGTTCTAGTCAGTATTCAAAACTTCAGTTTATTTTCACATAGCAGACTTACATGGCAGAAAACAGTTATCCAGATATTGGATTTGCCGTGTACAGTCCTGGCCACATTGTGGGAAAATAGGTTTGATCTACAGGAAAGAGACTCGTGAGTACTGCAAACTACAAGAAAACACTGTGTATAATACTGTGTAACACACTGACATCACTCGGTAAAACAGATTGTACCTGAGCTTCAAACTGGCAGCAGGTTCTTGGCCATTGGTTGAGGCTAAATGTCACATTCAGACTTGTCTGATTGGCCTGTAGAAGAGAGTTTTTCCATGTGAAAAGTTTAATTACGAAGGTGTAGCATTTACAACGCTGTATGAACACTTGTATCAATATGTCAGTCAATTAATATATGGCCTTAGATTGAACATGAGCACCTTTCTATTTTATAAAATGTAAATTCTCCACATTTCTAATAAGTGAGCCAAAAGTAAAGTACAGGTTTTAAGGAAGAATATGAATAAAGTAGCTCTGGCATCTTAGTCCTGATTAACCATAGCATGTCAAGTGCAAATGCTATAACACACTGCAAGTTCAGAACTATGCAGTAAGACTGATCGGTGACTGTGGAGTTACACACATTCATGTTGTTTAAAATATAATGAGTAGTCTTTTCCATTATCAGCAGAAATGGTTTCTTGCAAAGAAGTTAAAAATAACTGGGACAAACTAAAGTACAAAAGACAGGATGTTGTAATGAGAGGCCACAGTGATGATCTGGGTCAAATCACTGAAAAGGAAACTAAATTCATCTTCCGTATGAGGCAGACTACTGCTTAAGTACTATTGTCCATATGACCAAATGGGACCTTACCTTGTATATATGTTTGTACTCTGACTTATCTGAGCACTTCACAATTACATAGTACTCCTCACAGAGTCTGTCAGGAATAAAGCTGACAGCCAATGCAGATTTTCCATTGACTGGGGTCATAGCCAGACTGATGTTAGGGTGCCACAGGCTTCCTACAGCACAGGAATAAGACATGTTTAAATGATTTATATGATTTACTTAATGGTTTTTCAAACTGTTACTCACCTCTCTCGATGCAAAACTTGGTCGTCTGCATTATAGGGTCGTCACAATCTGAGTGAAGCAGAAACACAATTACATCAAAGTCAAATCAACGGGACTGAACGTTCTGCAAACGAGTAAAGTGAAGATAAAACCAGATGCGAAATATTTCCTTGCTTTGTTCATTTCACTTTTCACAAGCTTTTTGTTTTACAGTATATTCTAGTTGATCATTTCATTTAGCCTACACACATAAAGGTCACACTGGAATGAGAAGGACCAGGCTGGACACAAATTTGGAAATAGATTCAATAAGACACATGTGAATTTACTAAGGTACCACCTTATTTCCCATGATAAAGGAGCATGTATGTTCACAGCGCTAGTGGTTTGTCTTCCAAACTTCTAACTGTTGTAGCTAAAAATGTATGCAAATGTATGCATCAAGGCACAACAAAATCTAATCAGATATTTTGCTCCATGTAACACCATGGGTGTGAGTATGAGGATTTACTATGTATTATGTATTTTTCTTGTGTTGTCATTGCCATCACAAGAAAAAAAAATATTTACTCCTAACTATTGTATAATACAACATATCCCATTAATTAGCAAGTACAGTTTTAACTGTTCTGAGCTTTAATAAGTTTTAACTTCAACTTACCAGGAACAGTGACATCATGGCTGACGTCGCAGTGGCTGTGATCATTCTCAGGTTTGGGGATGTTGTTGACAGAGACCTTGTAAGGTATCCCAGGGTCTAACACCATCATGTCTGCTGAGAACGACCACTGAAACGAAACACAGGTTAAACTTTGATAATCTGTCCCATGTGTCCATGACATTTGACTATAACGTGGAATTCTGAACCAATTTAAAATTACTTTTGAACTACTCACCTTTTTCCCGGATGGATCTCTCATTGGAAACTGATTTTTGAAAGAGTATCGAACACATATGTTCTGATTGGTGGGCTTCACCAGAACATGGAGCTCAGTGGCCTTCAGGAAACTGATGCTGCCTGAAGAAACATACAACAGAGGTTGTATCTTGTCTCACTGCTGCTTCCAGTTACATGTTATATTAAAAGATGGTTGCACCAGGACGTTGTTGTTTTGTTCATCAGTTTTACTCAGTAATAAAAAAATAAACTGTGCTCAATACTTTGATTGCTGAAATCTGGGGTCTCAGTGGTGTCATTACCTAAAGGGGAGGGTCAAGACCCATTTATGCTCTCTTTACGTACGTAAGAACGTATGTTTGTTCAAACGTCCGTACTTTACGCCGGTATGCTTGTTAAGCAATGCATCCACTAGAGGGCAGAGCCGAGTGCAGAGTGCATCTATTTGTGCAGCCTTTAAATACATCGCAGCATGTGGCGGGAGATTTCTGTTGTTTCTTCTATGTTCGACTTGCTGGTCGCACGTGAGCTATAGTGCGCAACACTGCCCCGATGGTTTCCGGTGCTATTACTCCAATTGCTGCAAACTGATATGGGTCACTAATTAAAATGGACCAAATTGCACATGGAGTGACGGACAAAAGGCTCCATCCATCTCCATATGCGTATCCTGCATAGAGCATAAATGGGCCTTAAGGGAACCTTTTTTTATCCTTAACTTTCCCATTATTTCAAATATTTCTTATTATGCCACTGCTTTGTTTCTAACCTTTCAGTACCATCAGATGTTTTGTTGGTGATGTCACAACTACACTCTACATCAAAAACATTCAAAAACTGTCTTCAATCGTGTAATAATACACCAATAATCTTCTACTACTATGTCATATATTAAGCAGACTGACTAACCGTCATCCTTTATCTCCCAAGTAGCATTCAGCACAGGATGCAGGTTCCCCATCTCATCCCTCCTGGTTGCCATAGACACTTTCAGGTTCTCTGGGCAGCTGGGGGTGTACTTATGACTTTTCACCCACTTACGGTCCATACAGTTACCTGCACACAGAGGCACACACACTGAAAACCAGACACCTAAGAAACCTGCCATCACAACTGTTTTTCCATACACACCCAATCATGTTTGAATTTCCAGCCTGTCCGTATTTTTGTTTAAAAATGTAAATCTTCACTTTTATGCAAGTGTTTTATTACTGAGGACAATTTAACGACTGGATGCTAATAAAGGTATTAGCCTGAAATCAATATAGGTGTGGGTAAAATTATTAGAGAGAGAGAGAGAGAGAGAGAGAGAGAGAGAGAGAAAGAGAGAGTGTGTGACAAGGAAATTATAGAAAGGGCAATAGCAGGAAGAGTGGTATTTACTTACTTGTACTCACTTTGCACTCCAAGTACTGTGGCAAGAATAAAATGAGAAAAATGACTGATTTTAGAAATGACAGTTTTAAAAGTGTACATTTTCCTGTATTTGCACCAGAGTATTAGAAGTCAGTTAACCGACACACTGAGTGAAACAGCACAAATGTATCTACATCTCAACGTGTGAACTGTTCATGAGAAGTGAAAGATGCGGCAGCTACAAGAGATAAAGAAAAAAAAAAAAAAAACATCTTGTCATCAAAAGGCATGTGACGAAGTCTAACCTGCTCCCACACAGACCCATTATAATCTTAGAAATGGTAAAATAAATAAATCAAATTGTATTCCTTTGATTATAAAAGGTACATATCAAAAAATCTAAATCCCAGCATCGAATAGCTGCAAATGTTTAAATGGAGTCTCTAGCTAAAGCAGTTAGTAGTTGTTGTTTTCTTATTTGTTTGTTTTGACTTTTATTAACTTATACTTATACTTGTACTAATAATTGAAAAGAACATATAAAGGATTTGCCACTACAGCAATCACCACAAGAGTGGTGATTGCCACAGTGTGGGGGTGTAGGTGTTAAATTAAATCTATTTCCTTTTCAACTGTGTAATATTTCCTTGAACCATTTCACAGTAAACCCGATAACAGATCTGTCAAAGAAAACACACCACATACTGCATCAACGTCATGTGCTGCATCAGTCCAGTATGTGAATTAAAGGTTAGGGGATCTGACATTTCACAGTTGTGAAGTTTTACAAAATAAAATGTAAACAATTTCATAACATCACAATATCATGTCATTCATGTTTTGGTAAATGTTCCCATGGCAGCAATGTTGTGTCAATAATGTGTTCAAGAATTCAAATAAGGTCAATAGTTGATCACACAACTTTCAGTAAATCGATATAGTGTTTGTTGTCTTTCCTAATTTAAATGTAATGACTAAGACAAGTGTTAAACCTCGTCGTGCGATCTTACCTGTCGGGAGCAGTCGAAGCGAGGCCATTTTAACACTGTCACTGTACCTGACAGCGACAAACACAACAAAAACACAACTTCGCGAAAAAACATCACCGAATTCATTTTGTCACTATCTTCCCCGAGGTAGAAAATACCTTCTTTCAGCCGTAAGAAAACATTATATTACATACGATACGGTTTCATGTCTAAACTGAAGCGACAACACGACAGTAGACAAAGACAGACGCTGTGTGGGAGATAAATGAAAAACTTCCTGCTCCGTAGGGAAATAACCTGCCCGTTTACCGTAAAGATGCCTTCATGTTCACCCGGAATTAAGACGATTCTGCTTTGCTCTGGTTGCCTTTTGATAACTGGACTTGTAATGATGTGATGTGATGTGATTGTTATTGTCCATTGAATGATATTTTTACTCTCAACATTCCAATACAATACATTCCAATGAGAGAGAGAGAAAAGACAGTTCTGTCTAAAAATGTCAGACATGTCTTATTCCATGTTAGATGCATGTCCCATTCTCTAAATACTCTGTTAGTGTACTACTCTGCAATGTTCCATCTTTTTATTTCTGAAAAAAAAAAAAAGAAAGCTAAATTTGACTTAAATGCTCCAACCTCGTCACGTACGTGGGCGTTTTTTCACACTTCAAAGTGACACATTTTTTGCTTGATCTTTTATCTTTGCCATAATGGAGGTGACACTTTGCTCCATTTGTGAGCCAAGTCAGCTAAAACTAAAAAAAAAAATATATTACACAAGTTGTTCCAGCTCATCGCTGGCGGAAGTAGAACCAAAAATGAACAAGCTGAATTTCTACATCAGATATGTATTGCGAAACGTGGATTATGTATTGTGAAATGTTCACCACCAGATGGCAGCAGTGAGTGGACTGCTACAGGCTGTGCAGTGGATTCACTGCAGTATGATTATAAGTATCATTCACCTCCCAGATAGTAAAATGCCAACGTTCAAATGACATTAGGCAGAAGCATCGAATCCACGTTGATTTCTGACAGAGTCCACTTTAAAAGCGCTCGGTGTGATCAATCTTGTAATGACGTTGAAACTTCAATTACAGCCGACATTGATTCAACGTTGATTCACCCATTATCTACACGGTACTATTATTGAAATATGGTTGTTTCAACACTGAAACGATGTTATAATACCACATGGTTATACTGAATTTCTACTGAATCCCCAAATTATACCTACTTTATAATAGCTTAATTTTTTGATATATATATATATATATATATCGAACACACACACACACACAAAATAAATAAAATAATGACAAATTATGACAAAACTTATTTATTTGTTTGTAAACATTTAAACAGAACAGAATAATAAAGAACAGAACAGAACAGTGGACTGTATAGACCAAACGTTCATATGAGTCATTTAAACATTACCCAACCCATATATTACCAATATATTATGCTAAACTCACCTTTTGTGGGCTTTTGTATTTTCATATGGGTCTCTACTGCTATAATGATTCGAAAAAAAACATCCACTTTTCTGAGTCAGTTAAAGGGTGTTGGTGTCTTGAATCATGCGCTTCTGTGAGCCATTTGGATTTTTCCCTTATTATGACGTCCACAATATTGTGGAGGTCACCTTGTTTATAACCCAGCTGTGTTTGGTGGTTGTAGAAATGGTTTAGATAAACCATACCTGGCTCTCCTTTACAAAGAGAACACTGCATGAGAGCAGGCCACCTCATCCTCACTACAGTATGAGGGTCCCAATGAACAGCTAATTTTTTGAGGTTCAAAGCCCAGTGCTGTGATTCCCTGACCGGGAATCGAACCCGGGCCGCGGCGGTGAGAGCGCCGAATCCTAGCCACTAGACCATCAGGGAGACACGCAAACGGCTGTTTGACAAAATGTGGGAGTGCCTGTCATGTGGAATAGAAGGGCCTGAGTCCCAGCATATCCTGCTATCTTTCTGTATTTCCCAAGCTTCTCAAGTTTCTGTAGTGTAGTGGTCATCACGTTCGCCTAACACGCGAAAGGTCCCCGGTTCGAAACCGGGCAGAAACAGACCTTACTTAAGCTTAAGCTGTCCTCACCCTGACAGCTTGTGAGGGTAGATGTTGGACAGGACTGAGCGTTGGGTTGCTTTGACAATATGTGCTAGGAACCATGCTGCCTATTGCACTAACTCCAGGTAAATAAGAGTCTTTTGATGTCAAGTGTCGTCAATTGTTTTGATAACGACAACACACAGGTTAAATTGGTCTTTCAGAAACAATACTGCACATGTGAACGGCATATTCGGTTTTGGCAAAAGACATATTCCAGAGGGGAAGAACTTCGTTGGTAGCCATCGGGTTGGGGGAGGAAGCCCCTCAAAACACCTCGGAGCTGCTTTTGGAAGGTCTAAAATATTACAAGAAGTGAGTATGTCAGTGATTTAAGGAGGTCTAGCTGCACCAACTCCAGCTAACTTGCCATCTGAGGCGTGACCTTGCATGTCCTTGAAGGTGGACGTCAGCAGTTTGGATGAGAATCTCACACAGACTACAAAGTCAGTCAGAAACAATCGAGCTCATGTCATGGGCAAGTTATGTTTGCTAATGGCGTTAAATAAAGAGCACTTGATCCTCCCGTCGGGAATCGAACCCCGGTCTTCCGCGTGACAGGCGGAGATACTGTCCACTATACTAACGAGGAGAGACAAGGACAGTTCTAGTGGAGCGCATCCTGTGAGCAAGGGGAGTGCTGGTGATTCAGCGCTTTGTAAACCTTCTTCCCCTTTTCATCCTAACATGGTGTTTGGGGCTCAGCAATGCCAACTAGCAGCACTGCTGCACAAATGCACTGAAGTTGAATGGCTGCATGTTGAGAAGCTGCCTCATTGGCTTTTGCTCTCTTCAAATCGACTGCTGCAAGCAGCTTTAGCCTCCGGAGGCATTTAATGGCAATATTGCCAACTGAGTGCCTTTTTGTACCACAGTGAATCACTTTTCACAGCCTTTCAGAGACTTTTGCTTGTTTCAAGCAATCGCCCACCAAAACACCTGGCAGCCTTTTGGACAAACTTTAGCCACTTCGTATGGAAGAGAGTCGCCTCTATTGTCTTATAAGCTCTCCTCCGTGCTCCTCACAGCGTGTGCATGTAAGCCTTGCTCGTGCCGCACGTCACCTAGAGTTACGCTGCTTTGGCTCTTGCTGCTTGCTTTTTGTTGTTACTGTTGAGGCGTTGCTGTAGATTTGAAGGCCATTTCAATCGATTGTTGTATAATGTGTTAAATTCCACAGTTACGGCACAAGAGAGGTCAACGAGTTGCTTGTTGCCCAAACGAGGCTCAAGGTTTGACACCTTGGCCATAGATGCTGTTTTCAGCAGACAATGAGTATGGAGTATGTACTCAGAAGCCTGAGTTGAGACTTGAGCTGTTGTGTTTGAACAACTGGCGAAGTTTTGGGGTTCAAAGCCCAGTGCTGTGATTCCCTGACCGGGAATCGAACCCGGGCCGCGGCGGTGAGAGCCTAGCCACTAGACCATCAGGGAGACACGCAAACGGCTGTTTGACAAAATGTGGGAGTGCCTGTCATGTGGAATAGAAGGGCCTGAGTCCCAGCATATCCTGATATCTTTCTGTATTTCCCAAGCTTTTCAAGTTTCTGTAGTGTAGTGGTCATCACGTTCGCCTAACACGCGAAAGGTCCCCCGTTCGAAACCGGGCAGAAACAGACCTTACTTAAGCTTAAGCTGTCCTCACCCTGACAGCTTGTGAGGGTAGATGTTGGACAGGACTGAGCGTTGGGTTGCTTTGACAATATGTGCTAGGAACCATGCCGCCTATTGCACTAACTCCAGGTAAGTCCAACCAGGTAAATAAGAGTCTTTTGATGTCAAGTGTCGTCAATTGTTTTGATAACGACAACACACAGGTTAAATTGGTCTTTCAGAAACAATACTGCACATGTGAACGGCATATTCGGTTTTGGCAAAAGACATATTCCAGAGGGAGGAAGAACTCGTTGGTAGCCATCGGGTTGGGGGAGGAAGCCCCTCAAAACACCTCGGAGCTGCTTTTGGAAGGTCTAAAATATTACAAGAAGTGAGTATGTCAGTGATTTAAGGAGGTCTAGCTGCACCAACTCCAGCTAACTTGCCATCTGAGGCGTGACCTTGCATGTCCTTGAAGGTGGACGTCAGCAGTTTGGATGAGAATCTCACACAGACTACAAAGTCAGTCAGAAACAATCGAGCTCATGTCATGGGCAAGTTATGTTTGCTAATGGCGTTAAATAAAGAGCACTTGATCCTCCCCGTCGGGGAATCGAACCCCGGTCTTCCGCGTGACAGGCGGAGATACTGTCCACTATACTAACGAGGAGAGACAAGGACAGTTCTAGTGGAGCGCATCCTGTGAGCAAGGGGAGTGCTGGTGATTCAGCGCTTTGTAAACCTTCTTCCCCTTTTCATCCTAACATGGTGTTTGGGGCTCAGCAATGCCAACTAGCAGCACTGCTGCACAAATGCACTGAAGTTGAATGGCTGCATGTTGAGAAGCTGCCTCATTGGCTTTTGCTCTCTTCAAATCGACTGCTGCAAGCAGCTTTAGCCTCCGGAGGCATTTAATGGCAATATTGCCAACTGAGTGCCTTTTTGTACCACAGTGAATCACTTTTCACAGCCTTTCAGAGACTTTTGCTTGTTTCAAGCAATCGCCCACCAAAACACCTGGCAGCCTTTTGGACAAACTTTAGCCACTTCGTATGGAAGAGAGTCGCCTCTATTGTCTTATAAGCTCTCCTCCGTGCTCCTCACAGCGTGTGCATGTAAGCCTTGCTCGTGCCGCACGTCACCTAGAGTTACGCTGCTTTGGCTCTTGCTGCTTGCTTTTTGTTGTTACTGTTGAGGCGTTGCTGTAGATTTGAAGGCCATTTCAATCGATTGTTGTATAATGTGTTAAATTCCACAGTTACGGCACAAGAGAGGTCAACGAGTTGCTTGTTGCCCAAACGAGGCTCAAGGTTTGACACCTTGGCCATAGATGCTGTTTTCAGCAGACAATGAGTATGGAGTATGTACTCAGAAGCCTTTGATAGAAAGCGAGACTTGAGCTGTTGTGTTTGAACAACTGGCGAAGTTTTGGGGTTCAAAGCCCAGTGCTGTGATTCCCTGACCGGGAATCGAACCCGGGCCGCGGCGGTGAGAGCGCCGAATCCTAGCCACTAGACCATCAGGGAGACACGCAAACGGCTGTTTGACAAAATGTGGGAGTGCCTGTCATGTGGAATAGAAGGGCCTGAGTCCCAGCATATCCTGCTATCTTTCTGTATTTCCCAAGCTTTTCAAGTTTCTGTAGTGTAGTGGTCATCACGTTCGCCTAACACGCGAAAGGTCCCCGGTTCGAAACCGGGCAGAAACAGACCTTACTTAAGCTTAAGCTGTCCTCACCCTGACAGCTTGTGAGAGTAGATGTTGGACAGGACTGAGCGTTGGGTTGCTTTGACAATATGTGCTAGGAACCATGCTGCCTATTGCACTAAGTCCAGGTAAGTAAATAAGAGTCTTTTGATGTCAAGTGTCGTCAATTGTTTTGATAACGACAACACACAGGTTAAATTGGTCTTTCAGAAACAATACTGCACATGTGAACGGCATATTCGGTTTTGGCAAAAGACATATTCCAGAGGGGGAAGAACTCGTTGGTAGCCATCGGGTTGGGGGAGGAAGCCCCTCAAAACACCTCGGAGCTGCTTTTGGAAGGTCTAAAATATTACAAGAAGTGAGTATGTCAGTGATTTAAGGAGGTCTAGCTGCACCAACTCCAGCTAACTTGCCATCTGAGGCGTGACCTTGCATGTCCTTGAAGGTGGACGTCAGCAGTTTGGATGAGAATCTCACACAGACTACAAAGTCAGTCAGAAACAATCGAGCTCATGTCATGGGCAAGTTATGTTTGCTAATGGCGTTAAATAAAGAGCACTTGATCCTCCCCGTCGGGGAATCGAACCCCGGTCTTCCGCGTGACAGGCGGAGATACTGTCCACTATACTAACGAGGAGAGACAAGGACAGTTCTAGTGGAGCGCATCCTGTGAGCAAGGGGAGTGCTGGTGATTCAGCGCTTTGTAAACCTTCTTCCCCTTTTCATCCTAACATGGTGTTTGGGGCTCAGCAATGCCAACTAGCAGCACTGCTGCACAAATGCACTGAAGTTGAATGGCTGCATGTTGAGAAGCTGCCTCATTGGCTTTTGCTCTCTTCAAATCGACTGCTGCAAGCAGCTTTAGCCTCCGGAGGCATTTAATGGCAATATTGCCAACTGAGTGCCTTTTTGTACCACAGTGAATCACTTTTCACAGCCTTTCAGAGACTTTTGCTTGTTTCAAGCAATCGCCCACCAAAACACCTGGCAGCCTTTTGGACAAACTTTAGCCACTTCAGTATGGAAGAGAGTCGCCTCTATTGTCTTATAAGCTCTCCTCCGTGCTCCTCACAGCGTGTGCATGTAAGCCTTGCTCGTGCCGCACGTCACCTAGAGTTACGCTGCTTTGGCTCTTGCTGCTTGCTTTTTGTTGTTACTGTTGAGGCGTTGCTGTAGATTTGAAGGCCATTTCAATCGATTGTTGTATAATGTGTTAAATTCCACAGTTACGGCACAAGAGAGGTCAACGAGTTGCTTGTTGCCCAAACGAGGCTCAAGGTTTGACACCTTGGCCATAGATGCTGTTTTCAGCAGACAATGAGTATGGAGTATGTACTCAGAAGCCTTTGATAGAAAGCGAGACTTGAGCTGTTGTGTTTGAACAACTGGCGAAGTTTCGGGGTTCAAAGCCCAGTGCTGTGATTCCCTGACCGGGAATCGAACCCGGGCCGCGGCGGTGAGAGCGCCGAATCCTAGCCACTAGACCATCAGGGAGACACGCAAACGGCTGTTTGACAAAATGTGGGAGTGCCTGTCATGTGGAATAGAAGGGCCTGAGTCCCAGCATATCCTGATATCTTTCTGTATTTCCCAAGCTTTTCAAGTTTCTGTAGTGTAGTGGTCATCACGTTCGCCTAACACGCGAAAGGTCCCCGGTTCGAAACCGGGCAGAAACAGACCTTACTTAAGCTTAAGCTGTCCTCACCCTGACAGCTTGTGAGGGTAGATGTTGGACAGGACTGAGCGTTGGGTTGCTTTGACAATATGTGCTAGGAACCATGCTGCCTATTGCACTAACTCCAGGTAAGTCCAACCAGGTAAATAAGAGTCTTTTGATGTCAAGTGTCGTCAATTGTTTTGATAACGACAACACACAGGTTAAATTGGTCTTTCAGAAACAATACTGCACATGTGAACGGCATATTCGGTTTTGGCAAAAGACATATTCCAGAGGGGGAAGAACTCGTTGGTAGCCATCGGGTTGGGGGAGGAAGCCCCAAAAAACACCTCGGAGCTGCTTTTGGAAGGTCTAAAATATTACAAGAAGTGAGTATGTCAGTGATTTAAGGAGGTCTAGCTGCACCAACTCCAGCTAACTTGCCATCTGAGGCGTGACCTTGCATGTCCTTGAAGGTGGACGTCAGCAGTTTGGATGAGAATCTCACACAGACTACAAAGTCAGTCAGAAACAATCGAGCTCATGTCATGGGCAAGTTATGTTTGCTAATGGCGTTAAATAAAGAGCACTTGATCCTCCCCGTCGGGGAATCGAACCCCGGTCTTCCGCGTGACAGGCGGAGATACTGTCCACTATACTAACGAGGAGAGACAAGGACAGTTCTAGTGGAGCGCATCCTGTGAGCAAGGGGAGTGCTGGTGATTCAGCGCTTTGTAAACCTTCTTCCCCTTTTCATCCTAACATGGTGTTTGGGGCTCAGCAATGCCAACTAGCAGCACTGCTGCACAAATGCACTGAAGTTGAATGGCTGCATGTTGAGAAGCTGCCTCATTGGCTTTTGCTCTCTTCAAATCGACTGCTGCAAGCAGCTTTAGCCTCCGGAGGCATTTAATGGCAATATTGCCAACTGAGTGCCTTTTTGTACCACAGTGAATCACTTTTCACAGCCTTTCAGAGACTTTTGCTTGTTTCAAGCAATCGCCCACCAAAACACCTGGCAGCCTTTTGGACAAACTTTAGCCACTTCGTATGGAAGAGAGTCGCCTCTATTGTCTTATAAGCTCTCCTCCGTGCTCCTCACAGCGTGTGCATGTAAGCCTTGCTCGTGCCGCGTCACACCTAGAGAGTTACGCTGCTTTGGCTCTTGCTGCTTGCTTTTTGTTGTTACTGTTGAGGCGTTGCTGTAGATTTGAAGGCCATTTCAATCGATTGTTGTATAATGTGTTAAATTCCACAGTTACGGCACAAGAGAGGTCAACGAGTTGCTTGTTGCCCAAACGAGGCTCAAGGTTTGACACCTTGGCCATAGATGCTGTTTTCAGCAGACAATGAGTATGGAGTATGTACTCAGAAGCCTGAGTTGAGACTTGAGCTGTTGTGTTTGAACAACTGGCGAAGTTTTGGGGTTCAAAGCCCAGTGCTGTGATTCCCTGACCGGGAATCGAACCCGGGCCGCGGCGGTGAGAGCCTAGCCACTAGACCATCAGGGAGACACGCAAACGGCTGTTTGACAAAATGTGGGAGTGCCTGTCATGTGGAATAGAAGGGCCTGAGTCCCAGCATATCCTGCTATCTTTCTGTATTTCCCAAGCTTTTCAAGTTTCTGTAGTGTAGTGGTCATCACGTTCGCCTAACACGCGAAAGGTCCCCGGTTCGAAACCGGGCAGAAACAGACCTTACTTAAGCTTAAGCTGTCCTCACCCTGACAGCTTGTGAGGGTAGATGTTGGACAGGACTGAGCGTTGGGTTGCTTTGACAATATGTGCTAGGAACCATGCCGCCTATTGCACTAACTCCAGGTAAGTCCAACCAGGTAAATAAGAGTCTTTTGATGTCAAGTGTCGTCAATTGTTTTGATATCGACAACACACAGGTTAAATTGGTCTTTCAGAAACAATACTGCACATATGAACGGCATATTCGGTTTTGGCAAAAGACATATTCCAGAGGGGGAAGAACTCGTTGGTAGCCATCGGGTTGGGGGAGGAAGCCCCTCAAAACACCTCGGAGCTGCTTTTGGAAGGTCTAAAATATTACAAGAAGTGAGTATGTCAGTGATTTTAAGGAGGTCTAGCTGCACCAACTCCAGCTAACTTGCCATCTGAGGCGTGACCTTGCATGTCCTTGAAGGTGGACGTCAGCAGTTTGGATGAGAATCTCACACAGACTACAAAGTCAGTCAGAAACGATCGAGCTCATGTCATGGGCAAGTTATGTTTGCTAATGGCGTTAAATAAAGAGCACTTGATCCTCCCCGTCGGGGAATCGAACCCCGGTCTTCCGCGTGACAGGCGGAGATACTGTCCACTATACTAACGAGGAGAGACAAGGACAGCTCTAGTGGAGCGCATCCTGTGAGCAAGGGGAGTGCTGGTGATTCAGCGCTTTGTAAACCTTCTTCCCCTTTTCATCCTAACATGGTGTTTGGGGCTCAGCAATGCCAACTAGCAGCACTGCTGCACAAATGCACTGAAGTTGAATGGCTGCATGTTGAGAAGCTGCCTCATTGGCTTTTGCTCTCTTCAAATCGACTGCTGCAAGCAGCTTTAGCCTCCGGAGGCATTTAATGGCAATATTGCCAACTGAGTGCCTTTTTGTACCACAGTGAATCACTTTTCACAGCCTTTCAGAGACTTTTGCTTGTTTCAAGCAATCGCCCACCAAAACACCTGGCAGCCTTTTGGACAAACTTTAGCCACTTCGTATGGAAGAGAGTCGCCTCTATTGTCTTATAAGCTCTCCTCCGTGCTCCTCACAGCGTGTGCATGTAAGCCTTGCTCGTGCCGCACGTCACCTAGAGTTACGCTGCTTTGGCTCTTGCTGCTTGCTTTTTGTTGTTACTGTTGAGGCGTTGCTGTAGATTTGAAGGCCATTTCAATCGATTGTTGTATAATGTGTTAAATTCCACAGTTACGGCACAAGAGAGGTCAACGAGTTGCTTGTTGCCCAAACGAGGCTCAAGGTTTGACACCTTGGCCATAGATGCTGTTTTCAGCAGACAATGAGTATGGAGTATGTACTCAGAAGCCTTTGATAGAAAGTGAGACTTGAGCTGTTGTGTTTGAATAACTGGCGAAGTTTCGGGGTTCAAAGCCCAGTGCTGTGATTCCCTGACCGGGAATCGAACCCGGGCCGCGGCGGTGAGAGCGCCGAATCCTAGCCACTAGACCATCAGGGAGACACGCAAACGGCTGTTTGACAAAATGTGGGAGTGCCTGTCATGTGGAATAGAAGGGCCTGAGTCCCAGCATATCCTGATATCTTTCTGTATTTCCCAAGCTTTTCAAGTTTCTGTAGTGTAGTGGTCATCATGTTTGCCTAACATGCGGGGGCCACAGGAAGGATAGTCAAGGATGACTAAAGCCTTGGCGAGTCTTTTTTTTTCTCATTTTTCATTCAAAATAGTGCACATGCTGTGAAAGTATTTCATTACAGCAAAGGGTGAAAAGTTTCATAAGTTTATGCACGTTGTTTTGAGCCTGTGGGTCATCTATGTTTTTATTTTTTATTTTTTTTGTGCCATTGTGTTTCCTCCTTTTCCCCTTTTTATTTTGCTTTGCAGACAATCCTGTGCAGCTGAACTACAGCTGATTCTAATTGCTAGTTGGGTTCTATTGGTCCCGAACTGAGTCACAGCCCTTTAACTCCAAGCTGTGATGTCAGTTGAGGCGGTGGTGATTTTGAAAGAGCTGTCTGCCGAGAGCGCTGGGTGGGTGGGGAAACACCAGCGATTTTGGTGCTGCTGCCATGCTACCTGTCACCTGGGCCCGCTGCAATACAGCCTCTGTCACCATCCGCTGTCAGCTGGTCTGCTTAGGCCTAGTTTTTAGGCTTATCATTTTGTCTAGCCATGTTCTATTTGGGAGCCTGAGTTTCCCTTTTTCCTATTTTTCTATATTTGTTTTCTTTTGTGCATAAATAAATGCCTGTCCTCACCCTGACAGCTTGTGAGGGTAGATGTTGGACAGGACTGCTCCTCACTGCATATGCATGTTAGTCTTTCTTTTGTAGCAAGTCACCTAGAGTTGCGCTGCTTGCCTTTTGTTGTTACTGTTGAAGTGCTGTTAAAGTGTTTATCAACATTGCACACAACAGTGATCCTGGCCTCCTTAAACACTTGTTGCATAAGTTTTCTTTACCACTACTGAGTTAAACAGGCGTGGTGTTATTTTAAAGTCTTCTGTCTGTGTTGCATGGCTAAGAGTATGTACAGCTTCTTTAATGGTACAGAAATGTTATTTACTATTTGGTTAGAAATCTTTCAGTCAGAAATAAGTATCACTTAGAAATAAGTATCACTTAACTTATTAGCTGCCGAGCTGCCTGGCCAGGCTCACCACTACTCTTACATCTCTGCTAACACATCACCAATTTGTTTCAATATTTAGCAAGTAGAATATGGGTTCATATGTGCCAGAATTCTCCTTTCAATATTATATGAAGCTTTCCAGTAGACCTAAACATTACAAATCTCAGGGATACTGACCTATTTTCACTGAAACACACACACACAATGAAATTATATCATAGGTATGCATTAACTACATGTACATGGTATTGCAGAGGAGAAAACACAAAAATCACAGTCTATTTCCATCTGTTTTGTGCTCACTTGTCTCTGTCCTTCTTTGTGTATCTAAGCTATTCATTTCCCCTTTTCTATTAGGTGGAGGATTACAATTATAGTTAACAAAGTGTGGCTAGTCTGTGGATGAAAGTAGTTGTCTGATATTTCCCATTAATGGATCTCTGTGTTTTCAAGTGGCACTCAATACAAATGCAGGTGCTGCAGGTGAAAGACGCCCATGTATACAACTGTTGTCAGCACGATTTGTTTGTTCTATTTTTGCTGCGCTTGTCAAATGTTTATTCTACAGAAGCTGTTTCAGCCTAATTTGGATACTGCACATGTTTTATTGACATATGAATGCATCCTTTAAGGTGTAGTGTTAGGAGCACTGTGCCTTTTGGTACTTGTGTAAGCACAGTGACAGCTGTGTCTGTGTTCTCAACACAAACTTTCCTACTTTCTTAATGGTATTTAATTTCTGATTTGTGCCTTGTCACCTTTCATTGCTGCTTCATCAGACGAGCTTTATTGATCTGTCTATGGGGTACACCCTGTACAAGTCGCCATCTTTTGCAGGGACAACACACAAAGACAATCAATTATATTCACACCTAAGGGCAATTTCAGTGTGATCAGTTAACCTATCCCCCAATGCACATGGGGGATAGAGTCAAACATACAAACTCCACACAGAAAGACCCTGGACCCTGTAACCACTGTGTGGCTATGCTGCCCTAGAATAATTCCATTCTGTTTTATGTCTAAAAAACATTTATGTTGAGGCACTTTACGATATTATAGAAAAAGAAAAAGGGAGGAAGGAGGAATTGAATAAAGGATTGAATAAAGTTACTGTTCCGAGTAAAGGTGCTCAAATGTCTTGAGATCTTTTTCACAAATGAGGGTAGGATAAAGAGAGAGGTTGATTGACAGATCAGCAGGAAGACTGAGGGCTCCTTGGAAGTAGCTGCAGTGCTGTGTTAGCATGACCACGTGTCACATATTTCTTAGAGAGCTAGTCATCGACAAGAGGTAATAAATTTATTTCAGTATTTATGCTATTACATAACTACACTTTTGCTATAATCTTTTTGGAACACCTGCAGCAGCTCACTGATAAAAATAGGTTATGTTAAAAACACAGCAGAAGAGGATGGTGGTAAAAAAGTAATACATCATCTGCCTCCAGAGGAAACATTTCTGCTGAGATAATTTCAAATATGTCAGAGTATCATGGGAGAGTGTAGTAATACTGCAGATTTTCCACAGATAGAAATTAACTCATATCTCTGCTCCCACTCAGTAAAATGACCTACAAATGAAAATTTAGTACCGTAAAAAAGAGCTAAAGAATCATGTCCACATGGAAACTTCTTCAGGAGACTTGGTTGGGATTTTACCCCTTCAATTGTCCTTTTTGGGTGAATCATATCTCTAACATTGAACAGAGCACATTCCCTTGACTGAGGACTACCTGCCAAAATGCATTTTTTATCTGTTGAGGCCAGGTTTAACTATGACTTATTTATGTCACAATACTGCTGATTTACATTATGCGATAAGATGTATAATAGTCATTACACATGTAAGTGATACTGTAATCATTTATCATCCATGTCTGTTCCGTCAGAGTTTGTAATAATCATACTAGCTTTTATTAGCACGTAGATAAAGGTCCCAGTCACTGCTTCAGCACAAGGCTGATAATAAGTAGCTCTGTTTTCTATTGATTTAAAATGAGGATATTTTGAGACGGCCTCTGGTCTTTTAGGTCAGACAGTTTGTGGAATTGTTGAACTGAAAGGCAGCATACCAATAAAGTCAACAATCATGTGAAACTGGATATCATGGCCTTAATTATTTATTTTTTTTCTTCCCATCATTCATCACTTGTTATTGTTTGTTTGCTTTTAATTCATTTAAATGACTTTACTTTAAATGACAAAGTAAAGGAAAACATCTTCTCTTTTGAGTAGTTTTTCAGAATGATGTCGATCTGCAGAAAAGTAGATTCTGGCTGCTCAACTGTTCCGTTCATGTGGGGTTTGCTACAAAAAAAAAGTAAGCCAGAGGGGCTAGAAGCCCTGGAAATATGCAGTTATTTAACTCATTTACAGAACCAGACCATACAGAGTTTCATCCACATGCACCTCTTAACATCTGGACCCACTTCAACATTGAGGTATGAAAAACTTGAAGAGAATGGAAAGGTCAAAAGTGTGCTTGACAGGGACCTGACTGTTTGTTTACGAAAAGATATCAAATAAAACACAAAAAATGAACATGATTGTTTTGCCATAGGTCATTTAGTAGTGACACTTCAATTCACTGAAACAGGCCACAAAACTACCACACAACAAGGAACGTTTGCCAAGCCTCACATGAGCCAGAAAAGGGGACCGCTGTGTCTCAGGAGGTAAAGCATGTTGCCCACTAATCAAAAGGTCAATGTTGGGCAAGTTACTTCTTAAATGTAGTATATTTTAGATTAATAGTTACAATTATTTCAAAATTCATTGCAATGTTACTGTCCCTAAATTGTAATGCATTACATGATACTTTTTACCAAAGTAAGAGTGGAAGCAGAACTTGGCATTCTAAAATGCCAAAATGTAGTTTACTGCAGCTCATTCTACAGCCAGTGGAGGGCGATGTGGTGTAGCATAATGACTGTAGGCCCTGAAGGCTACTGTTAACAATATCATTATTAAAGCTGCAAGCTGCGCTGAGAGGCCCGAGCATGGACCATGTACACCGAACCTGAAATAAATCTGATGAACTCCCTAGGAACGATATTCAACACAAGTAAAAAATTTAAAAATTAAAAAAACAAAAAAAAAACAAAAACATCCTCCTATTGCCAGCTGCTGGCGTGATGCCAGGATTGCAGTTTGGGAGTGTGGCTGTCATCATAACCATAGTATCCAAAAACATGTGAAGTTTCAGACAAATCATTCAAAACACAGTCACTTGATGAGAGATTTTCTGTTTGTGGCAAGATATTAATATTCATCATCTTGCTATTTCAGCATTTTACTAGATATCAAAAATTCCTGCGCAATTTAATATCAGAAACGTGTCATCACGAACCATCTGGGACAAGCATGTCAAATTCCTTGGGCGTCCAAACACAAACAAACCCAAATACCTCACTTCCTGTTGGATGCGGCTAGGGTCATGCACGCAAAAGTTTGTCTTGATGAGCCCTACACACATACCAAATTTCATGTGCCAACACTCGCCTGTTTACATAAGGGGATGTTATCGGGGCCCTGAGCCACACCCAGACCCAAGACTCTGTCCCAGTTCTGATGTGTGTGCAAAATTTGAGTTGAATTAAAAAAAATTAGTCTTCATGCATAGGAACCACTTCAAAAGAGTCACATTCTTGCACTGTCAGTGCTCGGCCCTAAATATAATTGGTGCAGTGCAGGCTCAAGGTACAACACAGGTGACAATCACAGCCAGAATCACACCGAATCAGTCTGGTAAAATAATGTTTCTCTACTTGGTTAGCTGATTAGTTATGTGACACTGCTCTATATGTTTCTTTAAATTGACTGTGTAATTTCACAATGTAGAGAGTTATTTCGTTGTTGCACAGATATTGCTCTTGACTATTATGTTCTTGTCCTTCTCTGAACTGAAAATAGTGAGGGTATGTTCATCTCACCAATGTGCTATCCTCTGTCATCCCTAACCATTCTTTTCCAGCAACATGAAATTGAATTTTTCTCTTGTGCCGAATCTCACTGTGTTGTTGGCTGAAAACAAACACTGCTACATTTCAGGTTAAAAGTGTATTGTAACGCTTGTTATTGACACATGTATCAAGTATAATATTACTGAAAATGTATTGATAATACTTTATGTTACTAAACCCATGTGTTTCCATCACTATGTGAAGTTCACTTGTAAGCTGCTTTTGGAAAAAGAATCTGAATTGAAGGAAGCCACAATGTTTGTTACTGTACTGTCAACTCCTTAACACTAACTAATAACAAATCTGCAGACGCTATAAATGAATATCTAACATTTAAAATATTTGAATATAAATGAAATATATATATATATATTTTTTTAAAAACCCAGGTTATCTGTCAGAAATATCTCAAGTGTTAGGAGTGCCCAAGCCAAACGGAAGCTGGGACATTTTTTTAACCCACTGACTGATTCTTCATTTAATTTCGGAGTAATTTACTTTTAATTGAGTCAGGGTACTTTTCACAGAAAATATATCATAAGATTATAAAATACAGTGTGTCACTGTGTGTGTGTGTGTGTGTGTGTGTGTGTGCGCGCGCGCGCGCGCGCGCGTGCGCACCCTCTATACTTCTCTGCTCTAGTCTCAAGATAATGAGATTATCTGGTGATTATAGTCACCAGTTAGCTGTATGTAGACCACATCCAGCAGTAAAATGTTGCTCACATTCATATATCAGCGTTAATCTGCAACAAGGGTGGATAAAAAAAAAGGAAGTTAAGTTTAGGAGCCTCCTCTCCTACTGTACCTCCTCCCACCGGAGGCACAGCCTCAGCCACATCGACTTCAACTCCCGTCGCCCGCTCTTCAGTGCATGATATGATACGTATTTCTCGTCTACTTTGGTTTCGGCAGCGACCATGAATGAGATGAAGATCGCCGTGCTGGGAGGTGAAGGTGTTGGAAAGTCAGGTGAGTAAACTGCGGGATGCGTAAAGATCGGAGATAAACACGCGGATGCTTTTCACGGATCTCACCTGTGTGTCTTTCTCTGTGCAGCTCTCATCGTTCGTTTCCTCACAAGGCGTTTCATTGGAGAGTACGCGTCGTCTTCAGGTAAGTTGGTGTCTCTGTTACGTATCACAAGATACACTGTCAATTCAAACCCATAACGCATTTAAACTTCTCCAAATGAATTGGAAATAAGAAGTAGATGCACCTCAACATACAAACAATTCTTTGCTAAATTAGTCAGAACAAAGTTTGGCTGCACAGCAGACAGCTTCACCAGTGTATGCGCTATTTCTGTCTCATTCATTCTTGTTTATGTATGCTGTTATCAGATACTTTCTGTTTTATGTCTGTCAGACTGTTAGACTGCAGTGTCTAACAGTCTGACAGTCTTTTGCCACCATCTGGACTGATTGTATTTTGCTGCAAAGCCCCCTGAAAGGCTACCTGACCCGCACGGAGAATGACTCACATTAATCATGTTAGATAGCAGCTCAATATTCTAGCAGAATAATCTGGTTTCATCTGAGCCTGTTCACTTTCAGCACGTCACTGCTTGGCTTCTGACCAGATCAAATCAGCTCTGCTCAGAGGAACTGTTTACCTCAAAAGGACTCCCCGGTATATTTATAGTATCTACAGTAAACTTAAAGCATATATGCAGTCACAGTGCCATTGTCTAAGTCCATTTGTTTGCACTTGCAGATTAAGGAAAATAGAACCATTGATGCTTTGCACCATAGCACACATAAAAGCAGAGAAGCATAGAAGCATAAGTAAATGTGCGAAAGTTCATAGGTCAAATACAGATAATAATATTTACTCCCTACACATTTAAATCTCTAAAATATTACAGCAGCTGTGTAACCGTAGGAGAAGGTTTTACTGTTGCATCACTGAATCATTGTTTCTTTATATACAACTTTGACGTGTCAGTGCAGTGCAGCTTATTAAGAACTGGAGTTCTAGAGTATTAATGGGAATATTGCCCTTAAATTTGATGATTTGATACTAGCTTCCAGATTTTTTAAATTGAGGATATCCGTTGTTAATAGGAAAATGCAACCAACTGTAACTAACAATACCTCACAACTGTCAAATCAGACGATAACAGCTGTAGATTGTTGACTTGACACAAGGGAATAGCCAGTCTAATTTGTTGGTGGTATACTGGTAAGCATAGCTGCTTCCCAAAAAGTTGACCTGGGTTTGATACCTAGCCAATGCAAATGCTGTATGTGGTGTTTGTTTTTCAAGAACAATGGATGTGCATATATGCTGTTCAAAGTAAAGTGTGTTAATTGCACCAGAGCATATTAGGGTATCGTATCTTCTATCCACAGAGTTTATCCTTTTCAAAGAGACTGGGATAGATTAGACTTAGGTTGTGTATTGAATGAGGGAGGTGTTACAAATTTGGGATACAACAAACGCAAAGCAGTGTTAAAATGATGAATCTCGACCAGATTTTGATTTTTAGAATTTGAAGTCCTGTATCAGTAGTGCAATGCATAAAACCATGCAGATATGGATCAGAAACTTCAATCAACTCATCTTCATCAAAACTGTGATTTCAGAGACTTTGAAGATGATTGTTGATGTCAAAGAGACTGGAGTATTTTTCGACACAAAAATATATTTTGTATATGTATATATATATATATATATATATATATATATATATATCATTATATCATTATCGTCCTTTTGTCAATCTTTTCTTCTCTCACAGAGTGCATATACAGAAAGCGTTTGTCCATGGACGGGAGGCAGATTAATCTTGAGCTCTATGACCCATGTTCTCAGGTGAGTTTATAGATTGAGGGGTGCAAGAATCATAAATGTTATTGTGACTATTATTGCATTATTGTTACACAAAAAGCTAAAGACATCAGTTGTGGCATAATTCAAGACAACACACACAACTGTACCACTTCTCACCAGCCCACACAGATGGCCCAGTAACCAAGGGAAACATCACCCAGTTGTGAAGCAGTGATCAGGTCATATTTATCCCTGATGTAGCACCTCTAATCCTCTTTGCTTCACCATCACATATCATACTAATTGTTCATAATTTGACATCCTGACTGTTAAGCCTCCTATAAAAATGTGTTTCCTCATTTTAAAAAGATTAAAGCATCCACTGGAAGATCTTATCTGGTTTCCAACCAATCATACATTTTTATTTGCTCCTTGTTTAGAACTCCATGTTCTTCCTGGTGCTGAAGATAATTCTTTTTGACTGTATGTTTGAGGGTGCATCCCTGTTGCAGAATGAAGTTGGGACCAATCATGGACCTCTGTGGTGGTTTTGAACGATGGATAAAAACTTCAAAATCATAAGTGCTCCAGAATTTTACATATGAAACAAACTGAGATGCCCAGAGAATATATCACTTTTAACTTTGCGTTATTACACCAGGGCATACTGAGTGTAAAGCAATAGCTGGTGAGAATCATCCATCTTAGTTTACAGAGCCAGTTAAGCATGTGACTGTCCTCAGCTGAACCACTGTCCACAGCCTGAGTCCAGTCTCGAGTACACTAATCTGAGTTAGAGGCTAAGGGACATCAAGGCTGTCACCTCACAACCTCCATCTCTAAATCCCTTCTCTTTGAACATTGTTGAATGTGTGTTAATTGTCTTGTTTTATTTTAAATTGCTAAACCATTTTCTCTGCTTTTTAGGTTTGTGAGGGCAAGTCTGCTTTAAATAACCAGATCCACTGGGCAGACTGTTTTATCCTGGTGTACGATATCAGTGACCGCTCCTCCTTCCTCACTGCCAAAGCCATAGTGCATCTAATCAGAGAGCTGCAGCAGGGCTCAGTCAAAAGGTATGGACAGACATCACAGTAATATAACAATGGCTATTATGTACATGTTAACAAAACTAGTACATTTTAGTCCAGAATTATGAATGCAAATAGATAAGAATGCTCTGTTTTCCACTTACAGGGACATGGACTCACTCATATTTTTGGTGGGCAACAAACAAGACCTGTGTCACATGAGAGAGGTGCAGCGTGAGGAGGGTCAGCGTCTCGCTGCTGAGTTTCACTGCCAGTTCTACGAGCTGTCAGTAGCCGAGCACTACCAAGAGGTTTCACTCATATTCTCCAAGTTGGTGCAAAATGCCTGCCTGTGTAGCAAAGCTAAGGAGCGCAGGAGGCGCCCCAGTGGCTCCAAGTCCATGGCCAAACTCATCAACAACGTCTTTGGCAAGAGAAGGAAATCAGTGTGACCTGTCAAACACAGTGACAGCTGTCAGTCAGAGTTGTACCAGTGGTGGTGGACTGAAACACACTCTTAAGCTCTTCTTTGTACCTTGAATTATGTTTGCGTATTGCTGTTAATAAGCTTTATACCGACGTGTGTGTGTGTGTGTGCAGTCCTGTGTGTGTGTGTGTGTGTGTGTAATACAGTAGCATTTACTGCTTCTTACTCACTACCACTAACTCAGACATGTCCTGAAGCATTTCAGATGTCTAATCCAAGAAAAAACAAATGGAGTCTAAGCTATACTGTATGACTTAGTATTTAATCTGACTCATATGACTAAGAGGGATCAGTACATTAAATGTGAACTGTATCACTGTGATTTGTTTCACATGCCAGTGTCTTTTCAGCTTTAAGATAAACGTGAAAACTGAAGGAGGGAGAAACCCACAGATTTCATGTAATTTTTACGTTTCACATATATGCAGGGAAACAATTGTCATTCAAACACCACACACTCCTAAGGCCCCGTAATGTTTGTAATTTAAATGTACAGCTGGTTATTCCACTTGAATGACCTGATATACTCACCCAATAAAGATATCATCAGCCTGCTAATGTTAACATCATTATTTGTGGTTAGTGATGAGGAGTGTAAGAACTGGGTCACTGCCATCATGCCATGGGAAAAAATCCAAAGAAAAGCTAAGTCAAGATAAAAAGGATTTTAAAAGGTATAATGACTACCTTCACTACCTTCTGTCTTTCACTTTGTTGTAAATATATGTGGGTGTGGTGAGACCATTGGATGCAGGTACTTTGCCACTAAGTTCAACATAGCAAGTACTGTAGGTGAAAGTAGAAACCAGTGGCTTTTCTCATTCAGATTACAGTATTTTGTTTGGTTCAGACCAAATTCAAAGTAAATTTTTGCCTGGAGTGACTTGAGCAAGACTGGACTGAATATTTTATAGTTTACAAATATTTGTCCATAACAGCCAACAGCAGTCCTCTTTCCAGAAAGCCAGCTGTGCAACCTTAACCACAGCCAACAGCTGAAATAGAGTAGATATCAGTTTGTTCTCAACTTGGTAGTCTTACCTTTTCTCTGAGTTTTCTTGAATATGTAGCTGTTCACACCTTTGCAGTGAGTTTATATGTAATTGCACTTTGTGTTTATTCTGAAAACACCATTAAAAGCCGAAACGTGGATTTCAGAGATGTAGTCTTTCACATCCACAAAGTTCAGGGACTGTTGAAAAATGTTCAAAATCAAGTTAACAGATGCAGAAATATCCTGACTTTTTAGTTTGTAGTATTGTTCTAGATCCTGTGTAAAAGTCTAGTATTATGTTAAATGCAACATCTCTTCCCATGAGGATTCTCATGTGGTTGTCCTGTTACACTCATGGAATGTGGAATTATGTTGAACTAGATCTGTTGTGTTCTTTTGACAGTAAAGATGTCTCCATTGTAATGTGACCAAAGTATGGAACTTAAGTCATTCAATAACAAGTTGCTGTATATACTGTATACTGGGACTTCTTGACCTTTCCCTTGTGGTCCTCTGACACTTGGTCCATGACTTTTGCTTGTGAATTCCTTCCTTTATTTCGGCAAGTTGTTCTGTCAACACTGATAATTGCTTGAATTAAACATTCTCACATCTGTTGTTTAGTGTAGTTTGATGATGGATTTCTCTGATACTGGGATGACAGAAAATCTCAATAGTTTCACTGATTAGATGAAAAAACAAATGGACTGAACTCAGTCTGCCACTATAACAGTTGTCTCTAATGCCTTGCACTCTACAATTGATAATGAGATGTGACACATACAGTCACCGCAGTATTAGTATTAAACATTTCTGCCTTACTTAGTGCTTACATGGAGAGAGTGTCCGAACTGGTACTCTGTTTAATCTTAGCAGGTTAGTACCTCGTCCTGTTGCCACCAAATCTCTCTTCGAGTGCTTATCTGCCATGAGCTGAAATCAGTTTCTAGCTCCAGTTTCACATTCCAGTCCTGAACTGTCATCAGTTTGCTTTGTGTCTAATGAAAAAAAGTCGAGTAAGCAAATATGCAGGAGTTAAGAGGTGGGTTAGTTTGGTATGTTTTGGATGCCATGTACATCATATAGGAGCAACACTCAATAGTTCCACAAAGTTTTCCAAAGTCACACAGGAAAATGTGCAGGTTGGATTAGCTCATGTTCCAAATTCAAGGTTTGCTCTGGGCACTATTTGCCAAAGTTAATCACATAATTCAGGAAACCTGCTTCCTGGAACAAGGCCCAAGGCATGAAACACTCTCAATGATGTTGTTTATCACACCTCTCTTATATAACAGTTCCACCAGCACTGAGCTGCTGAAACACAGATGAGAGTGGGCAAACAGATCCAGCTGCAGGCTCCACATGTTGAAGAAAACAGCCACAGTAATGTTTCAGAGCGTGTCCCACAACACACAGCAGACATGTAGCTACAATATAACAAGATGTGAGTGAGTTCTGGGTTTCTAGCCACGTAGAACTCAGTCATACATATTCTTGGTGGGTTTTATCTGAATTGTCCAACTTGGCATTATTTTATGACATATTTTAAAAAGTTTTGTAATAACAATATTTTGGCATCACTCATTAGTATCTATGAGTGACATGGCCAACACCTTTAATTCTATATGCCCCAGTACCATCGAACACAGTGTTTTCATTTGACTCCCGTGAACAATTGTTCTGTTTCGGTCCATTTCTGCAGTTTTCTGTCTATGCTTATAATTTTCGTGACAGTCAAGAGTCATGCAGGTAGAAATCAAAGTTTGTTGGGGTTTTCCTGTCTGAGTGGGGGAGGTCTGTACATGCAGAGCATATCCAAATTCTGTGTGGATCCAGGAGAGGGTCAGAGGGCCCTGCCTGCTTCAGAGGCTTGGAATCTTTTTGATGTAGTGAGCAGAATGATGGCTAACATGTGGCTCTGGTTAGGGCTTGTAGAGGAAAGGAAGGTCCGCCAGCCTCAAGCTTGATCTCTCTGTGTTATGACAGCAGATTTAAAATCAGCACAGTGCATGGTGGCTTCTAATCCGCTCCAACCATTAAGAATCCCCCAAACTTTCTCACTCACATTACTCTACAGATCAGCCTGACAGACAGCTCAATAAGAAACACCTTACCATCGCCATGAAAACATGAGGGTATCTGTAAATCCTCAAGAATCCCAGTGTGAGATGTTATTTCTTAAGTCTTAAAGGCATTTCTAAAAAAAAAGAAATGTCAGAACATCACGTTTCTTTATCAAAATTTAAAACAACCAAATCATAAATTTTCACAAAGATAAAGATGAGAATTATTGTACATTTAAATATACATGCAAATCAATACTCAAATGTATTTGTTGTTATTAATTGCTGATTTAATTAGCAAGCCCTACCAAATAGTAAATAACTGCTTTCATTGATAAGCTAATGCTAAAAGCAAAGACAGCACAGCAAAAATCAAGGTCCCTGTTGACCTTTGTACCAAGGCCAACAAACACCAACATGGTGAACTGTGGCGTCACCATTTCAAGATTCCCCAACACCATATTTTAAACTGATTTACCCCATCTAGTTACTTCAGTAGCTAATGCCTTATTAAGTGTCTGCTGTATGCATTTAAAGGTGACAGAGAATGGTTGAACAGAGTTTTGAACACATCCTTGTTCTGTGATGTGACATATACACAATAAAATATTGGTTGGATGTGTAATGGTTGAATGCTTGATGTGTAATGCAGAAGCTTCCTAAAAACATCTCTCAGAAAGCTGTTTAAGGGGGTATATTAAACATGTGGTTTTGCACCCATTTGGCATCTTTTCAAGTTTAACTGGCGACCTCATTATGAAATGCAAGCACTTGACACTGATTGGCTGCCTTCACTGCCACTCAAATGAATGGAACTTTGCCAGCTTTAGAGCATGGACAGATCATCTTTTTACAGCTAATCGCCTTTGAGGGGAGGGAATAGTATCAGAGTGGAGGAGCAGTGAGATACATGTTACAAAACAAACAACTGTTTTTGAAATTGACCCATTTTTTTAGTGGACAAGAGCAATTTCTATGCACTTTTCACATGTTCCTGAATGTGGGTGGACTACTGTTCTTCAACAAAGACGAGGTAAAAGCTTTTGATTCTGTCACCTTTACATGAACCTGGAGGCAATTGGGTATGTATAGAACTCAGCAACAGGTTCAACCATCTATCTTAACACCAATGGGAGTGATGTGGTAGACTGTGATTTCCACCACTATCATCAAAATGACAAATGAAGAAATATACAATACTGTTCATGTCTCGAGTACCAGTGGTAGATTCTACCCTGAGATTTGACCTGGTCATATACATAAAGAGAAAGAAAAGTCACCAGTTATCAGGACCTGATTCATCAACAATCTCCAATCCACTGCTGACCTGCCAACTGGAAGGTGTTGTCATTTGGCAGATGCTTTTTTATCCAAAACGACTTACAAATGACGTAAGAAGTAAGAAGTATAAGCATAAGCCTATATGGCTAAAGAACCATGGGTAGTTGGGTGGAGGTCAGTGCTACACATTGGCCTCCACAGTGAACCTTCTTTAGGCTGATGAAAGACCAGATGCTCTATTGTTTCACTATATGTGAAGGGAAACCCGCCAGAATGGTACTGCAGTCAATCAAGCGCTTGAAGGTAGCTGCGGTTGAGGTAGTGTGAAAATGTACCTAGAAGCAGAATATGGAACACTGCACATTAGAAAATGACATATTAATGTTTTCACTGTTGATTATCTAAGACTTTTAATGTGTGAGAATTGCATAACAGTTGATTTAATAATAGAAAATAAACAGAATCTGCTTTTAACACAAAGTGTTTGCCATCACCTCCTACATCTGTCTCATCTGCTTATGTAACGACTTAATAATGCTCATATATAACGTACATGGAAGTGCTATTTGAGAGATTCAAGGTTTAGAGAATTTCTTAAATAAATTGCTTTCAGTTCATATGAAAACTGTTGTAACTTCACAGGTATTAATGTGTGAGCATTTTAATAAGTCAATAAAGGAACAAACCTTATGCCTTTGTCAGTCACAGCAGCTTTAATATATTCTGTTGTTTATTATGGTCCTGTCCATAATGATACATATAAGGATTTTCTATTGATGTTCTTGACCATTTCTACCTGAATTTGCCAGTGAAGCACTAAACAAATGTGGTGCTCCTATCAAACACTGAACAGATGTAATCAGATTCTTTGAGCAATTTAATAACATTAAATGCTGAACAGACTGTGATCATGTTGCAAGGGACTTGAGCAAAACATGATGTAGTGACAGTGAACAGTGGGACGTATGTGAGTGTTGTGAAGGTGTCTGCAACGCTGCACTAACATAACCAACATACAACTCTTTTCTGCCACCTGCCGTTACAAATTTCTCATTCCTTCTCCGCCTGGACACTGTGAAGAGTTTATCATCAACTCGTGAATTGTTTCACACCACAAACTGGCTGTTAAATAAATGATCATGATCTGTTACATAGGGTTTAATTTCCTTTGGCTCAGAGATCTATTAAAGATGGTTAACACGGTGCCATAAGTCACATTAGTATTAGACTGAATGTAGGTTTCAATTAAGACAACTACTCAGGGCTGCTGTCATAAATCCTATATTTGTGTCGACTGCCACGTTTTAACTCAGAGGATGGTAGAGTTGCCTCTACCTCCATCTTGTGTTCATAAACCTATACTGCTGTTTGAAAACAACAGTGAAAGGGCACTGAGAGATGTGATCAGTCTGTCTGATCATCTACTGCTGAGGCGAAACTGATCAATGTGATGAGTGTTACAGAGCGTGGACTCTGCTGAGGAAGTGACCACCTATCATTTGTCCTCTGAAAATAGAAACCTCATAACTTTCTGTGCTCCACATATAGAAGTGTTGAATATTTAAAACATCTTCATCAGTATGGTACTGGTCCGGGACCGGTGGATGGGAGGTAATAATCCAAATCAATCACGATCCTGTTAAAGACACAATTTAATATCAAACGCCTTTAGATTGGTGAATTTAGCTTAAAACACGTGCACCTTATCGTTCATCTTCCATTAAAGATTTTCATTTAATTTTGGACTCAAGTTTTCCACTTCCAAGGATTTTATTTAGCATCTCTGAACAGGAGAAAAGTGAGCAAAAACTGTTTCACTATCACTGTTTATATGGGCACCTGATTACTGTTTTGTTGTTTTTCAACAGTTGTAAGAACATGAAGAACACCAATCTTTAAGACTGAGATCTAAGGACCAGAATATTATTATGCCTGATTAAATGTAGCCAACTGTGTGTTGGAATTTTTGGTTCCTTCTGAATCTAGTTTTTTCATCCTACATAATTGAACTGGATAAGAACTTTAACACAAGAATTTACACAAGTGCTCTTGGTTTTTACCTAGTGGATGTTTGAAAAACACACAAACACACGCTGACATTTTTTTTTTAGAGTTTTATTGGAAAATTACCATAATTTCCATCTCCATTCATGATTTGTAACCAGCCAGAGTCGACGTCTTAGGGAAAAAAAAGTGTATTAAAAATAATTGGTAAAATAAACAGTAAAAACGCAAAAATGCATCAGTAAAATATAAAGTATGATATTGAGTATTACAGAGAAGAGAATCACATATTTGTGGATAAATGATATGATTAGAGGATATGATTAAGGATAGAATGGATATAAGATCATCCCAGTGAACCTCTGTCAACCAGGTTTTCTTGCCTGGATGTAAATACGTCACAGAAATCCACACAAAGTGTCGTTTCAACATTCAGTGCAGCTGATTAAAGGCACTCATTCAATTAAGACACAAGGAAAAGACAGAAGTTGCCGCAGCACGTCTCATATGTAGAAACTGTGAGAAGCAGCTGTAGTTTGACAATCGAACAATAACATCACACAACATCAGAAGTGACAGATTATTCTGGTTGAGCAGTGTTTGACGGTGTCAGCAGTGTGTGACTGAACAAATAATCATGTAAATAAACACGATAAAATAGATAAAAAAAAAACAGCCCAAAAATTGTGAATCAGTTAACCTGATTTCAATTCATTAGTGTGTTGTGTTATTTTATCATTCGAATCTTATTTCATATTTACGGTTACGTCAAAATAAACAAACTATTTATTTCAAAAATTGCATTTTTCTCTCAGACACCTATGGCCTTAAAGTTGGTTGAGTGTACTTCAAAAAAAATGTCATGAGGAAATAAAATGATGAAATGATGCAGTTCAATCACATTTGTTAATTTCACAAATTTGGGTTTATATATATTTAACATTTTACTGTCTATTCACATGATTATTTTTATCATTACAAATATTTGGCTTAATAAAATTTCATAATCTTAACTTTTGTGTTTTTTTTTTTTCCATTAAGATTTTGGAATCTTTACACATAATTACCATTTAGATGTTACACTAATTGGTAATTACAGTAAATTCAATATGACATTACTGTAACATGAACCTTCATTGCTTGTAAACAAAAAGGACAAGTAGCTTGTGTTTCTTTCAGTCAGTGAAAAGTAAAGACGGGAATCAAACATGCGACATATTCAGGAATGTGAACGTGACTGAGTTGGTCCGTTGTAATAAACTGATGTTTATGTTGAATTTTCCCACATTTGTACAACTTTCTTTTATCTAATTCCAGTCCGTGTAGTCGTGGAGCGTCGCGTCAACATCACAGTTAAATATTCATCAATATATTTGGTTTTTAAAGCAGCACATCAACAAACAGTAGTTTATATATTGCACAGGATGAGCAGAAGCTGAAGTTGCTGTTAGTAATAAACCAACCCCCCTCCCCGACCTTTAAAATGTAAAATGAGAGAAAAAAAAAGGCCTGAGCAGAAGACATAACGCACACAGGATCCACAATCATCTCATCAGTGTGAAGAACAGAACGTCTCTTAGAGGATCACACAGCCTGAAGTGGACGCCTCCGCACTGTTGGACACAAAAATGAAAGTTCAAGTCTTATCAAGTCTTATTTATGGTCTATGTGTTGAAAAATCCAGTCTAAATAAATTGAATTGATCTATATTGATATAATTTATTTCTGATGTTCTACCCAAACGATTCACTCTGTGTTTCATCGGACCAGAGAATCTTTCTTCACACACCTTTTATTCAAAGTGGTTTTGTTGTGTAACATGTTTTGTTGAACACTGCTCCTCCTAGAGGTAATGATAAGTACGGCCAATGGAGTGAAAGTAGGTCACACAGATTATACTAAAATATGTTAGAGTTCTACTCAGTATGCGTCTACAAATCATGTGCTCTGCTACTATCTCATGCATGTCATGTCATATGTTTAAAAATAGCTATTTAAAGCTGCAACCCTGAGTGAACGCTCTGCTCTGCTCTGCTGAACTTTGTTTCAACTGGAGAATCTGCTGGAACGACACATGCAGAAGAGAGTGTCAAGGGGCGACCGATATACCGGTCAGACTACACAGGAACGCTCCCACACAGCACTCCACATCTTTGAGATACGGGTTCATCTCTAGCCAACGATTGATGATGTTTATGATCTAACTAGCTCTTAATCTGACACTCTATTTTAATATGGTTCAAACAGATGGTTCAGGAAGTGAGGGTCCGATCAGGGTATAAAACCAGTGTATGTGGCAGCTCAGAGATTACTGATACTGATTACTGACTGACGACAAAACAAACTCTTTCTTTTCACCAGTTACAGTGAGACTGGTGCAGAGACTTTTTGTCTCAGCTCCTTCACTTCTGAGGAAGCCAGGTTTGATTTGATTTTCTGTATTTGAGACACAACAGGTTCTATCATAAACACCAGACTGACGGAGAGAGGAAGTTGGATTGCAGCCCATCCTGTAGATTGTCTCATCTCTGGAGAGGACTTCTGAAGCTCTGTTAGAGTGACTATTGGGATTTAGGTTTGGACAGGGTCCTCGTCGGCCCTAACCTCTCACTTTTCAGTATCTTTTTTAAAGCCACAGTGATTCACAGAACACTCTGAGCTGCTTGATACTGCTGTTCCTCTCCACAGCTTTATCATGGATGCCTTGGACTTCAGGTCCTGACTTTTAGTTTGTGAATTGTGGAACCTCCAAACAATAATTAAAGCAAACAGACCACAACAAGAAGAGAGGTCTGCTTACATTTATAAATAAGCGATTTTCTTATAAATCTTTCATAAAATGATTTACTAAATGAGAACATTTTTTAATAAACTCACAAAATGTTATAATATTTTCTGCAGCCAGTGTACATCATTCTGCCTATTTATTTTTTTTATATAAAATATAAAAAATAAATAAAATGTATTTCTGAGTAGAAAGAGACTAGACCAGCAACTCAAGACCAACACAACAACTACAATCATCCCACCTCTGCTCTGGAGCGTCAGACTGTTTCATCCTTTTGGGCGGGCTGCTCTCCCAGTCAAATGGAGACTTCCCAGCCTGCTCAATGATCTCCGTGTTCACCTGAAGAGAAGATACATTCTGATTCTAACACATACTAAATCATACAACAATCATAACGTAAGGTTTTAATTAAATATCCACAGTTGATTTGCATATATTTGTATGAAGCAACAACCACAAACTAAAACATCTAAAGGAGCTAAATGCAGATTTGTGGATCTGCATTTAGGCCTTGAGCCTCAATTCTCTAGAGCTTCATATTATAACATTTCACTGATTGGTGATGGTTTTATACATCAGAGGAAGTTCAAGATGTCAACACAGTTGGATGTTATGGACATTTGGACAACACCAGGTTGTATGTTTCACTTATTTTTTTTCAGTTGTACTTCCATAATTTAAAAGCAGCTGCATTTGACCAAATAATCACAAGCGGAAAACAAATGTTTCAAGATGTTAGATCAGTTAGATCAGCTGTCTCAGAAAGTCAAAACTGTCTATTTGATGACACCATCACTGAGTGTGTAACTCACCACGTTCCTCTTCCTGCTGAGGTTGTTGCCGTCGCCGCTGCTGCTTGGTAGGTTGTTGCTTTCGGCAGCAGAGTGCAGGGGCTCATCTCTTTGATGGATCACCGTCCGTTTTGACTGCAGCTTCCTGTCAAGACAGCACGTCACGTTCATACAATTCCATGACTTCGATACGAGAACCCTGTTGGAACTCATCACTTAAGAAAGCTTAAAACCACAATTAAAAAAAAAACACAACTTGATTATCTCACACATACACACATTTCTCTACCGGATATAATTCAGAAGGTAAAAACATAAAGAAAAAAAAGCCAACTGCATTAATTTTTATACATTGTGTTTTGATTTAACATTAATTAAACAACGTTACACATGTTTAATGTAATTAAAATAGTAAAACTTAACGGCCCATTCTCCAAATTTATACCAGTTAAAATCTATAAACTTTGGATTAAAGTTAGACCAATTCATGACCTGATATTAGCTTATTTCAGACATATCATCATCAAGATACACGTTGGTTGATAAGCGGTGAAAAGAACGCTTTTTTGTGCCGATTTAAAGAAATGACGGCCGTTCATCTTCAGTCCACTAGAGCGCGCCCAGACTCCACTGTTCACTGAGAAAGACGTTCATACTATTAGTGGTGAGGAGGAGTGAGGAGTGTTACAGCAGCAGCACTGAGTCTGTGAAATAAACACGTGGGCCTGATAATTCCCTTTTTTGAATGACGGGTGTCAATCATGCATCTATGTTGTCGAATAACAGCAAACTGGAGTGACCTCAGGTTTCTGTGGACTCTCCTCGCATGGGTAGAACAGTGCATCAATATTTTCTATTAGACATCAGAAACTTGCTGTGACTTCTAACTGAGAACTGAACCACTTGAGTGAGTTCAGTCTGTTATACCGTGAAAGTCATCGAATACAACCACAACCCTGTCTGAAGAAGATTTCTTTTTTTTTTTTAATTTCGCAAACACTATGACAAGACACAGGAGACGCGGGCGAAGTGCGGAGAAGCAGGACACCGGGCTAAGAACTCAACCCAACAACTGTCTCAGTCATGCTGAGCAAATGCCGGCTGTTTGGACGGTAACCTGGAGAGAACCAATGTCGCTGCTACACGACATGTACACCCTGAACTTCACGGACAACTGCAAAGTGTTAGATATTCCAGGCTGGGACACCGCTGCATCTTTGTGCTCACAGATTCTTAGTCAACTGACGATAGATCAGAGACCAGAATCAAGCTTGAGGTTCCTAATACACCACAGAACGAATACAGCAGCTGCAATACTGGACGAAGAGAATGAAAACAGTCATTGTCATGAACCGTCTCTGGTGTTGGGACATCAGGCTAAAGTCACAGTTCTGTCCTACTTGACTTTGAAATGCAGTGGGAGCTAATGATTGTCACTGTTGCATCATGTGAAGGTCGTTATTTATTACTTTATTCAGTTATTTACTGATTTTAGTGGAAACAAAATTTAAATATGAGGAAATCTCAATCTCTTTGCTGAGTTATATTATTTTCCTATGTAGCGATGGCAGCAGATATTAACATTTCAGTCAGTAAGACAGATGATGAAATGCTGTTCCTCATCTCTATTCTTCTCACTTTGCTACAAAACAATCATGTTATTTATATTATCAGAAGTTTACTGAAGTGCTGCACTGATGTTGGACAGTAAAACGTATTCATTGTTAAACAGTTAAATGTTCTGCCTTCAGTATATCTGTGTAACTATATATTAGGGTTTACTGTAAAAAAAAAAGTGCTTATGTTTCATGAAGAATATCAGAATTATTGGAAGGGAAGTGATATTTAAAACTCTTCTAAGTTTTTCATATGTCCTTCTACCACCAATACGTAGTACTTCATCATCACCATACAACCTCACCTTGAGTTAATAAATGATAATAAGGAAATTAGATCCTGCTACATTATTATGAATTTATCTTCTCAGGTCAGGGTGAGGGCCCTCTCCACCTTCTGCAGATGACAACTAAGTAAGAGTTAAACTGTCTTTAGCCTTCACGGTCTCTCTGGTGGTCAGATCTCAGCCTGACTCACCGTTCACTTAGTGTCACCCAGCATTGATCTACACACTAATTAAGTCCCCTGGCTAGGAGGTAGGTGTGTGTGTGTGTGTGTGTGTGTGTGTAGGTATTAATACGGTATTTGTTTAACAAAGGGAAGCACTCAATCACAGCTTAGAGATAAATGTGTAAACTGTTTTTTTTTTCTTTAAATTAAAAAAACAACAGAAACATTGAAACAATGAGACCAAACACTGTTTCAGTGTTTTCCCTGTCTATTGTTACTTAACCATAGAAAAACAATGAATGTTTGATAATCACAGTGAGCAACATCCAACAGATTCAGAGATGCCAGTCCAGATAGTGTGAAGTCTCTGTTAAATCAATAATTCAGCTCAGTGTAGACACACATATACACACACCCCTCAGCCCTGCACTTCTCCCCAGTGGTGTGAGAGCTGCTGACCTCTGGTCCTCTCAGCCTGTCCCCTCCTCGCTCCACCACTGCTGCTAATTACACTCCCTGGAGTCTAGAGCCATCAGCCTGCAGCCTCGGCCCCCATCTGCCGCGTCGTCTCAGCTCTCTGACAAAGTGATAAACTAATAAGCCTGGTTGGGCGCGAGGGGTCGGGGCCCTCAGCATAGCCGGCCCCCTCCACATCGCGGGACTGACTCGGACCCTCCTCGGGGGAGCCGGGGCCAGGCGGGTTGGGAGTGGAGTTACTGAGGTCTGGGCTGATCAATGCGGAGAGACAGACAGGCCCGAGGTACAGTATGAGTGTGTGTGAAAGTTTTATTAAGAGTCATTCTCTGTCTTCTCCACTCACCATTAATATCTTCTGTTAATAATACACTGGTGAAGTTCTCTGAGAAAACATCAGATAATTAAAAACTAGCAAAACGCGAACAACGGATATACACCATGTATCACTTATGCACATTTAGGCATTTTAATTTTCAGTATTTAATCTATTTAAAAAGCAATAATCAAAAAAAATAATAATCTTGTTTGTATAGCTCCTTTCATACATTCCTGTGTTTTACAGAAGAAAATAAATTGAGAGTCAATATAATAAATTAAAGGGCAACAGAAGAATATGAAGAGCAAAAGAAAAATAAAACTTATAAGTGGAATAAAAAATGAGTATAAAAGCATTTTCAAAAAAGTGAAGTTCATTATTGGTTTTGAGTGGTATGTTTGCAGCCGACGCTCATAGTAATTAATTAATCACTTCATATAAAACAGGAACACATATTTTTTTGCAGAAATATCTCAGAGGCAGAAAGTAACTTTAATTGTCCACACTGACTCCAGCGTAGTATTGTATAACAAGTATACAAATAACTATAATATGTACAAACCAAAATAATAAAAGAAAAGAACACACCTAAATACATGAGACCTATATAAACATGGTGGTAATAACTGACCGATGTGCTATTTTCTTGCTTTTGATTAACGAGGATTGAGCTATCGACAGACGCTGTTTGTCTAATTTCTGGTGGGAGTGCGTTTCCAAACCTTTGTGCACAAAAACAGAAGCTTTTGTAGTTCTGTTTCAAACGGTTTGAAACGTTACTGTACGAAAACCATTAAGAGATTTATAAACAAGTCATACCATTTTAAACTCTCTGGGACGCAGACGCAGCCGTTCTGTACAAGCTGAAGCTTATCAGTGTTTTCTTTTCTTCTTTCAGTAATCCTGAGTTAATTGCAGTTAATGTGATCTCTACACTTATGCATTGATTTTAAAGAAAATGTGACAGACCAAAGACATAAAATACCTTGATTATGAATAAACTTTAATCTCTACACAAAGACAACAAATAGAAAAAAAAGCTGCGATGTGTGACGTCAAGATTAGTTTAAAGTTAATATTTAGAGATTCACTAATTGTTTTTTAGGTGAAGGACTGTGTGTGTGTGTGTGTGTGTGTGTGTGTGATACCTGATGGCTGAACTCAGACTTTGGTACCAGTCATTCAGATCCTCTTGGTTACTGGACATCAGCAGCAGTTTGGCTCTGGGGAAGGTCAACTGGGTGAAGAAGAGGTAAAGGAGAGTAGTTAGTCTGTGTGTGTGTGTGTGTGTGTGTGTGTGAGAGAGGCTCAGCTACAATGTAGACTTCCTTATTCATGTCGTGTCAGTGGTCAGTGCGACTTATGTGTTGGTGCAGTGCGCAACGCTGTCAAATATTTTAAGTTTTCCAGGAGCCACAAGAACCATAAACAGTGTAGATTTATCAGCTCTGGGTCGGATTTTAGAGGATTCACCATCTGTTGTTCGTCAGACTCTGAGGTGCAGTAACGTTGTAAAAACAGTAGAGGGTAGGCCAAATTAAGCAAAAACCAACTCTCACTCTGTCAACTCCTCATACAATAAAACCTGCTGCTGCCTCTCACAGCCCTTCATCGCCCTGAAAACTCTGAAATCTAAAGGTAAAGAAAGACAGAGGAAGCAAGTGAAGAATTTGTTGCGATCAGGTCACTTTTAGCGGCGAAACCTCAACAACTGAACGAAAAACGTGTTCTCAAATGTCTTGTGGGCTCAGGTCTGCAGAGCGACAGGGTCCTGATCCTTTGAGTCAACAGTAATTATCAACTCTCTTATTCACGGCGCTAAAACCAGACTCAGATTGTTCTTGTCAAACAAACCAATGGGAGACGTCTGAGCCCAAACAAAAGGGGCTTTTAGAGCAGCATAATTACACTGGGAAAGCTATTACAGAGGATCAAAATTAGCCCTTCGCCATATTAAATGACCTTTCACATTTACCTGTGGCTGTCGCCGGTGCACAGGAAAGCAGCTTGTTGAGTGGTGACATTATTGATCATTTCCGTGTGTATTTGGACAGAACTATATGACGGAACAGAAGCGGGTATAGCTCATCAAACATAATGATGTTCATACACAGAGGGAGGGGAGTGTCTCTCATTATACATTAAATAGATTAAGATTTCAAATGTACCATCATCAAAAGTATTATCTAATTACAGAGTTCAGTGAGTGGGGCTGAATTGAGTGGCGCATGATATTAGGCACTCGCTACTTGGGGGATGGCAGTTGATTTATGCACAAATACATTCCACTTCTATTGGAATGCGGTAATTAGGGATTTGTCAGGAAATCTGACCCTCTTAGGTAGAAATTACTTTGTATAATAAGAACGGCAGAGCGCCGAGCCTCATCGCTGCACATAATTTAGCTTGATTATTTATACATCAAAGAGAATCTGTCAGGGATGTGGGAAAATATTCAAGTAGCAGGGGAATATTAGCAGGAGGAAGACTGCAGACGGAGAGAGAGAGAGAGAGAGAGAGATAGATAGAGAGGGAGGGAGGGAGAAAAAGGGGTGAGGATGAGGAAGGTCGAGACAGACAAAGACAAAAGGAGAGGAGACAGACAATAAAGAGAGAGACGGAGCGAGCCACAAGTAAGAGGCATCTCTGTGCAAACAAGGGTAACCAGCGGAGAGAGAGAGAGAGAGAGAGAGGAAAAAATGGAATTTTAATAAAAGCGTTTTTTTTTTTGTGCGTGCGTGTGTGTGTTTTTTTTTTTTTTTTTTTTCAGACTTTGCATATAGATTGCCATGGCATTTACAGCTGTCAAATTTAATTTGGCCTTAATTCTTCATGGCCCTGGATGACGAGGGCCCTGGAGTGCTGACAGCCCTTTTCTTTGAGCTTAGGTAGGGGCCCAGGATCAATAATGTGTCCTTATGAGAAATTACATGTAATGCTATTGAGTATGCATCCGGGCCTCGGCGGGATAAGAGGCTAATGAAATGCCATTTCTGCCATTAGATAATGTGCAGCAGGCTGGTGGAGAGCAGCGACAGGGCTTGAGGAAGATGTATTTACTGGAGGGCCGGAAGAGATGGATCTGTAGCCTAATCTGATCCAGCAAAGGAGAGATTCTGTTGCAGCTGGCAGCCATCACTACACCCCTCACTTCTTAACACACACACACACACACGCACGCACACTTCGAATAATACAGCTCTGACTAATCTCTACATCAGCAGCCTTTTCATTAGTCACTTGAAGGAATCTTTCAATTCGCACTGCCTTTAAAAATGAAGTCACAGAGGCCTGATCGTGGGCTAAGAGGATCATGTAGCAACACACATGTTGGACTCTACAGTCTTATACACACAACTGGAACTAAACCAGGTTAACCTGAATATATTTTATCTGTGTTTTGCGCAGCCGATCCTTAAATTAATCTTCTATTTCACTCACATAGTAAAGATTCAAACAAGCTCTCAAAGCTCTGACCGTGGACTACACAATTAATTATTATTAATAGGTAACTGCAAAAATAATTCAGTTGATAAAAAATGTACTTGTATGTACTAAAAAGAACAAAAAAAAAAAAAAAACATGGAATGCTGCTCATACTTTGGACAGCCGGGCGGTATGAGCAGACAGTAGAGTAATCAAACCTCTACATAGCTGCTGTGCATCACAGGGAGGCACATTAGAAACAGCATAAAGAGTTCTTTGAGCGCATCAGCTGAAATGAATATTGATACCATGCAGCACGGGCACTAAACACTTGCTGCATAAACGCTTTGGTTACTTGCTCAATGACGCGCAACTCGTTCCTTTGAATGTTTCATGACAGCAACTACATCATTTAGACACAATTTGTCAGCCGGCAGCTGCAGCGAGACCTGGAAGACAGATCAGACTGAGAAGAAAGACACATTAAAAGTTCAACTTTCGGGCTACTTTCAATGAGGGTTTGAAGGGATTAGGGGAGAAGAGGCGAGGTAACACAGGTCTCCTCTGACAAGCGGAACTAAATGACATTTTATTCAGCGAGGCTGGAAAACATTCAGGAACCCTGTGTTTGGCAGATTATACAACAGAAACCATCAAGGCCATAAGTATGACAAATCAAAGCAACATACATCAAAAGTGGAAATTAAATAATGCCTCTGCTAAGGACTCACTCATGTGTATACTCAAATCAGTGAACAGATGTCTCCCCACCTGCTGCCCAACAAACAGTCTGAACATTTCTTCTTCACATTCAACTTTTCTCAATTTCTCTACAGTCACTTGCGCAGGAAATCACAAATCCTGTGTCAGCTACTGTAGATGGTCCCGGTCTTGGCAACATACAAACACACTAAGATCTGACTTCTTTTTAAAATAGATCGAGATCAGTGATATGACTTGACATGACAGTGACACCTACTGCACATAAACTGTGCCGCTGAAGAATGGTTGTGTTTTCAGCACATAGTTTGTCATCGCTTTGACACTCATCATTTCCTTTTGCTGCAAGCGAAAATTGTGTTTGTTGCTCGCTGCCTCCGTCGAGGCCAGGGACACTAACATAAAACCAACAAAGTGGCAATAATAGTCTTTTATTAAGCACAATATCAAATAAATACGTGTCTGATGTTTTGAATTCACAGTTTACTTAATGTTCCATGACCGTTAACTTGTTGTGTTGCTACAGGCTGAGCTCTCATCTTCACGACTCATCAGTAAACCACAGGTTCTCATCATAACATGGTTGAATAGGGAAAAAAAAAAATTCAAAAGTCAAACAAACGGTTCATTCTCCTGGCAAATAATGCACTTGTTGACTTTGGAATATTTAAGACGGTCGACCATGTTTGTGGTCAACATCAGTGTCAGACAGAGACAGAGAGAGAAACAAAATGGACTAATTAAACAGGGAAAGTGAAAGAAAGATTCAAAGAGATTTGTTGGCTGTGGAGCTTAATGAGCCTGGATACCAACATGCAATTGGATCCAAGATGGAACCAGCTTGTGTTATCTGTAGAGTTAAAAGGTCTATTTGTAAGATTTGCTATTGCTGCATAGCTAACGTCAGCATTAATAACAGTATTTAGCGGGATTCGTTCCTGAAAAGTGACGAGACGGTGGGGCTGTGGATAGCTGGTTAGCATGCTAAACTATATGGAAGTAAAACAGGAAACAGCTGGAGACGGCTGATGGTGAGTACATTAAGTTTGACGCTGAACTTGCAACATCTCTATCTACATCTAGATGAGTACGTAAACAGCTGTTAATGCTAAACTTGGTTATCGAACAATTACGAAACGGTTAATGCTGTCACAGCTTGGTCAGTTGAGCTCCTTTAATTACAGTGTCGCCATGTATGTTAAGAGACGAGCGTTAGGAAGCAAAAATAGCTGCTTGATCTATTGCTCTTCAGTGTCGCGACTGCATATTCTGTCCATCAGAGAATACTGAACCTCCACTGTGCTGGAGAGCAAAATATGAAGTCAATATTAGATCAGAATGCTCAGGAGAAGGCAGAGACGGCTGGTTATTGTTGGAGTATGGTTAGGGTTGGGTGGAGGTTTAGTAAGAAAAGGTGAGGTAAGGTAAAGTATAGTAAGGTGAGGGGAGAATCTTCTGAGTGTCAGAATCACCCTGAGATTCTGTGTCTGTGTGAGTGGTATAAGTGGTATGAGCTAATAGTTTGTTGACAAACTTGTTTTTGCTTTTACTTTACTTTTGTCTTTACTCTGTGAAGTAGTTCTGACAAATGAGCCAGAAAATAGTTTTGTCTCTTGCTAAATTAGTTAACCACAAAGCTGATGGGACAGTGATGTAATGATAACATATGCATTAAGCTCATTATGCCTGATGTAAAAGGTAAATATAACCACAGCGTTGTTAAGCTAAGCATCAGTGGACTGGAATTACGTCTGATTTTCACAAACTATTTTATATCAGTAGATTGTCTCAGTTTAAGTTTAAAACTGAGATTAAAACACCAGCCTTCTGATTAGCAGATGGCTTGTTCCACCTCCAGATCCACAGCTCCCCCTTGTTAATACATAATATATAACAAAAAGGTACTTGAGTGTCTTTTACTGGATCTTTTATTGTACCATGTGAGATCAATATAACACTAAAATATCCTCCTGCTGAAAGATTTTAATGAGCTATAACAACTTTTGGAATTTTGGACATATATTGTTGAACTGAAGATGATCTGATATATGATGTGTTTATCACCAAAACAAAGCCTAAATGACTAAACACAAAGAAGAAGAACTAACTTACTGAAAAGTCCACAACTGTGGAATATAAACTATATTTATATAACCCAGGAACCAGGATAAATCCTGAGACCCCCTGTTGATCTCATGTTTTGTAAAGAAACTTGCCACATGAAGAAAACTCACATAAGCAGTTACAGACCTTGTTGCTGGATACTCACACTGAGCAGACCTCCTTTGCTCTTCGTGTGTCCAAACACCTTCTCCAGAGTGCATTCCTGCAGAGGGTACATGTGCTGACCGGTGAACTTGTCTCCATTGGTGGGATGCAGTGAGCTGCATCGCTTGGCCTGAAGCAGCACGTCAGAGAAGAGGAAGAACATCTTGGGTTTAGCCTCTGCACCTTTAGCAGGAACCACGTTCAGCCAGCCTTCGCGGATGTACCACCTCCCTGTGAGAGGAGGAGGAGCAAACACAAACAGAGACGCTCATTATCTTTAGCGACTCGCTCTGGGTGGTTGAAGGGAAGGTGGTGGTTTTCCCTGCATCCACTGAGACGCTTTGAGGCAGAACTCACATATCAGGAGAGATGCTGCCGTTTGGCCATTTAAAGTTTTAAAACCACACTATTATGACTAGTTAGTTATACTAGTTAGTTCTACTAAAAGTGATCTACTTAATTAACTGAGTGTGAAAAGGTTGGTGCACAGTTGTAGGTCACAGATGCACATGTGGTGTAACACTAACAACTGGCTGAATCCAAGCTATTTCAAATGATCACAAATAATATTCAGCTCATACGAATTCATTATAGCAGTTTATAGTCTTAGGAAAAAAAAACAAACTCATTTTTCACCCTATCATCCTGATCATTTACCTCAGCTGTCAGAAAGTGAAAGTAATGTGTGGGTGAACACGAATGCACAGGAAAGGAGTGGAAATACATTGTCTATATTATCATATCAGATATTTAAACTAATGTATTATTTAGGATTAAAGCCACCTGTTTATTTCAACTATTTTAAAATAGCAAATACAAAGTATCCGACCTGGACTGGGTAGTGGCAGATAAATAAATATCCCTAACATCCCTAACACAATTACCCCCTAACAAGAAAACACACTGAAAAGAGCAAAAGATGACAACTTATCCAGGACTTATGATATTACCTTTACAGTAATACTGGTAAAGACATATCTTAACGTAGTGAAACTAAGTGGGAATATACAAGAAGATAAATTAAGGAATGGAAAAGGGTCCAGTCTAATCTCATCTGTCTTCTGTAACTGTCATCCTATAGTGGTTTCACACAGGAAACCAGTGTAGGACAAACTTCACTAACCATGCTGAACATCCACATGTGACTCACTCATTCATGACTGTTGTAAGACGTTCACTTCTATACACATCACTGTTTAAACCACAGAATGACACAGAACTGTGAGAATCATATGGTGGTGGATTTACCTCCAGTTCACTTGGTGTGGTGTCTCATAGTTTGTGTCAGATGGTGTCGAAATCACATAGAAACTTGTGTGGTGCTGGTCTGTGCCAGACCCTCATTAGGATTAAAGGCCGGTTTAGGTAATGTTTCAGCTATGAAAAATCAGATTTGTTCACTATGAAACTAAACTTCATAATAAACAAATCTTTTCTTTTTTCTCTCTCCAGATTCTTTATTAGCACAGAGAAAAGGGTCCTCATTAATCCCATAACTAGGTTGCCGTCTGGTCAATGTGTTGATGTCTCTGCTAAAATCTTTTCAACTTAGGGTACTTGCAGATTCTGATTTGATAAATGTTATTAAATCGGAAACCAGAGCAGGTCAGTGTAAAAGAGTATCCAATTACAGAGAGCAAAAACATCCTGATTCGAAAAGATAAATGAAGTCTAATCGAAGAGAACAAAAGAAGACGAGAGTCGATCTGAGACAGACTCGGTGGGAGGTGGGTATATTGGGGTGTGGCCGCAGAGGAAACCTCTCATCTTTGGTACCGTGATTGGCAGCAGCCTGACGATAACTAATAAGCAAAAGGCTGACATTTGGATAGATAAAATGAAAATTCAGCCTGGGTCTGGGGTGTTTTTGTAATTGCCCCAGCCTGTAGCCTGTGATTGCAGCTAGCCTGAGTGGCCGGAGCTATGCCTCTGGGGCTTAGAGAGGACATTTTCAGCTACAGACAAGCCTACTGAGATTAAGTGGTACGGCCAGGCAGGGGTCAAATTGCTTTTAAAATGCCATGGGTCTCAAACGGAAAAACAGTCAAGAGACATGCCATGACTCTCTCAGGTGTTGTGTGGAGATTGCAGCGGTGGTTGTAATCGTTGTATTAAATATGATAGAAATTAAACCCTGTTGGAGTCTCAGACAGCCCTTTAAAGACACATTACTGAAGAGATTGAGTCAATAACCGCTCAGTCGGGCTCTGTTAAGGACATTTTAAATATCTGAAGTTGAAGACAGTAGAAGTGAAGTGTAGAGGGAAATGTCCTCACGAAACAGATCCCTCACACCCTCCGCTCTCTCACAATTAACAGACAGATCTGGGGCTTTTCTCCATATTGTAACTGACATATGCTGCCAGACATGGCAACCTCATAACTGCACACAGAGGTTGTTTCATTAAGCTGAATGTCATGGTTAAAGTTTATCTAAAGAGTAAGACCCAGGACTTGTCAGTAGACTAGTGTCTCTTGCCTGAATGAACACACAACTGTCATCTAACACAGCCCAGAAAACTATATCACTATATCAAACTATATCTTGATCTGTGTGATAACTGGTATCACAACAGTAGTTATCAGCTGTTTTTGTTTATGTCATTCGGTCCTTCTTCTGAGCTAAAAGCAGCAATGACGTATCACAAATACGTCAAGAGGAACAGGTTATAACGGAAAACTATGTAGAGTTTACAACCGTTATGACAGCACAGAGCAACAAGACAGAAAAAAATGCTGGTAAAAACAGCTGATGATGTAAAGTGGTAAGCTAAGAAACACACCATCCCTCAATACTTTCTGTTAAAAAAATAAACTTTAAACTTCATGCAGCAGATTTAAACATTATACTCAAGAATTTGATTGAGATCTGACACTATGAGGGAACATGGAAATCACTAAGTTTAAGTCCCTTCAACAAGTAACCCTAAGATTTCCTGCATCACCTGCTAAATACAAGTAGGTTCCAACAAGATGACAAACCACAACACAATGCAGTTTGCGCTACCATAAGTGCACTGTTCCTCTGCTGAAGACGCGCCAACGGCCGAGTTCCCGTACTATTACCCAGAGGTTCCTGTCTTGGAAAGGCGGCTATGGATTACTTCCTCTCTCCGAGAACAACCTCTTCAAATTCTAGAACCAAACTCCACGAGATTCTCAGAAAATGGTGATGCCAGTTCATAGGTATCAGCGAAAATACAAAACTTCAAATAAACAATTTAAAGCTTAAATAACTTGCTCCTGACCAGGTTAAGTTTACATCATATATTACAATGGTAAAATAACGCAGTCAGGTTAGAAAAAAGACCCACCTTCATGACAGGAAACTTCGGGTATAGGCTCCATATACCTTGCTAACACACAAATCACACTAAACTTCATAGTTCACCCCTTTGGTGTTTATTACTGTCAGTGTTTTGGTATCTTTCCCCTGGAGTCTAAAGATATTATTACAGGTAATTATGAGCTTTGAATCTTGAATTTATAGGAATACTCGAGGGAGTCCCCTTGTTGGCAGACTTTCAAGGGGTTGATTTAAAGCCAAATCAATTTCAGTGCCAAAAATGGAGCCAATCCCAGCTGACACTGGGCAAGAGGTAAGGTACACCCTGAACATATCTATCACAGGGTTGACATACTGAATCTTCAATACATAGCGTTGGTGCATTCTGTGATACCTGAATATGTAATCGCTTTTAATTCAAGCATGGGTAGTTATGTGTTACATGTTTGCTCAAGCATCAGAATGCTGCCAGTGTCCAGTGTGGTGAAACTGATGTATTTCAGTAGACATCAAGTTTGCTGATTATCCAGACGTGTTTGTATCACTACTCAATCTATACTGTACATCTGAGCAGGAAATATGTTCTATAGGTCTCCATCTGTCCTGTGGTTTGAGAATATGTGGTGAGGTGCTGACATTATCACTTCAGGAAATAATATTTCAGAATAATCAATTGTCATAATGACTGACAGCTACTGCCTGTTGAAGAATAAGTTAAAATAAATTCTTAATAAAAAACAAAAAATAAAATTACATTTGGAAAGCAAACTCTGCTGTTCGTGACCTTTCAGGTATTATCAAATACCCCCATCAAACCCCGTGACTGATTAAGTTGACAGAGTCAGAGCGGTTGGACGTGCTCTGTGTGTGAGGAGGAGTCTCTTTGTGCACCAGGTTCTCTTCAGACCCCCTGCCTACATCTGACCATCTACAGTGCTTTGAGGCAACAGCAGGTTCAAAGAGCAGGAGGTGCCAAGCACTCCTCTCCATGTCCAGGCTTTTCAGCCTGCCTTGTCAAAGAGCACCTCTGCTCTACTACAAAGTCTTTTGGTCTGGGTGCAGGGGCTGAGGAAGGTGGGGCAGGAAATAAAGGTTGATCTACAAAGGGTCCAGTGTCCAAGGCCAGAGGAATAACACAAGCAGAGGGGAGCTGGTGTGGCAGAACGAGGGCGAGTGAGCTTTGGCATTATTGAGTTTGTGAGTTTCTTTCACTTTGTTTATGGATTCACAAGACTACAGGTTCTTTAGTGTAAGTCAGGTCCAGTGGAAAAGCGGTGAGAAAGTAAGGTAACAGGTGATCGCAGGAGTGTAAAGAAATAAATCTGATTTTCAAGAGACTATAATTGTCAAATAATCTGTTGATTGTAGGCCAATTCAACCATAATTACATACTCACATTTTCAACTCAAACTCTGAAGATGTTTTAGCTTTGTCATTATAGATTAAGTGTAGATTTACAAGGCAAAAAAATTATTCTATGAGAATATTCTAATGCAAGGTTGAAACCTAATAAAATGCAAAAAAATGTATCCCTCTTTAAGGAGAAAGGCAGTATCTAAATATGCATCAAGATTGTTGAAAATGAACACACTTAGTTATTTGACAGTTTGATTAAGATAAAGTGTTTTTTTTTTTCAGTTGTCAAACTTCCTAGAAAGTGCAGAAAGCCCGAATACTAGATTTTTCTGGACACTTTGAACATGAGCATGTTCAGATAACACAGGAGGAAAGAACAGACATTTGCATATGAATATTTTTAAATTTAGAAAATGCACATGGAAAACATTGGACTATACCAAGGCACCAGAATATTTTCTGGACCCAGAAGTTTTTACAGCTTGGTAGCAGTTGGGGATCATGGGCATGGCATCAGGATGAACAGGTTCATGATTAGTGTTTACCACATGTATGTACCAAAAGGTTCGCAGATATGTTAAAGTTGAGTATTTGTTGTTTGTAGCTAATATTCTGTAGATATAGATAATTGTAGGTAAGGATGAAATTTCAAGTGTTAACAAAAACAGTTTTGATGCAGCTCTTAGTGATAATAATGACATTAATGTCAGGCCTTCCAGACAAACTCAAAATGCACATGTATACAGTTTGGTCTGTTGTCATATTCATTTAATGGTAGAGAAGCTAGAGAGAATGTTTAGCTCTCACATCAAAAAGTAGCTGTGGCCTCCAATGCAGTGCCAGCAGGGTGGCCCTACATGGAAAAGGGATTTGGGAGCTTCCAATGACCAGTTTGATAGAGGAGTTAAAGAGCAATGCTCGAGATGGTGCTGTAAGAGTTTTGGGATACACCAGTGTAGAATATAGCACCAACAGTCTCAGCAGGAAGGAAGCTTCATGGGCTCAGGCAGCAGCTGGACAGAGGCACGTTGCGGATGTGGGTTTAAGCATAGCGTAGTCTACAGCAGCTGGCAGGAGGAAACAGGTTGCAGAGATGGTTCAGAGGCAATAAGATGTTACTCTCTCAGGCAAACCAAGGCCAGTGGAAGCTAGAGAGAGATGTGGGTAATGGAAGCAGGCAGGATTAGATTCATGCTAGAAGCAACCCATGACATCCTTACAGCTCCCCACAGTCTTAGTAAACATAGATGAGGTAAAACAAGCTTGCCTGAAAGGCGTAGAGCCATTTTCTCAACTGAACTTTGGACAATGTCCAATGCAGTTAGCACACAACAGCTGACTGTCTGTGCCAGACCTGTTCTCGTCTGCTGGATACACTCAGTTTGGTTTATATGAGATATGGTGCCTAGGTAGTTAACAGGAGGCATAATAGACACATTCAGGGTTGCAGTGCATGTGTGAAAGTACTATTGCAGAGAATGAAAAGCAATGATGACAAGCAAAGGTAAAATGCAACATTTACAAAAAGGAGACAATAAGGGATTTTATTTATTTGTGATGGTGAACAAGGCAGGCCTTTATTTAGGCCTTGTCCCTAAGGAAATAGTACCACTAATCTAAGATCTTTTGTTGTGGTCAGAAACACAAAGACACAAATTGGCTGTGAGAGGAAAACACTTGGCAGCAGAGACAGAGCGTGGTTAGGAACTTCAGACCACCCGGTAGGGGTCATCTACAGGGGTTTTGTTACCAGATGAACTTGGTATAAGGGCGCACTCACACTAGGCAATCATACCGTGCCCAAGCATATTTGCCCGCTAAAGTCCGGAATCTATGGCAAGTCTGAGTGCAATTGATCTGTGCTTGAGTACGGTAGACTTCCCTGGCCCGGTACGGTTGGAAGGTGTGCTGGAGCACAGTTCACTTGCATGTCATGCATGTGCACAAACATGGTTAAGTACGCGACATGCAAAATAACCATGACTATGAATCGCCGGCTCATGCAGTCAGTGAGTCTAGACATTGGCGAGGGCTGACTATTATTTCACAAAAAACAAGAAAGTCATTGCAGCCGTGTAGTCAGGTTTGCTCTCCATCGCGCTACTGTAACCGCATATAAACAAGAGTAACTTTATATGATGTTGTGCCGTGCGTATGTCGTATTAATGTGATAGAGTACGTGGGGTAGGTGGGTGGGGTGTGTGTGCTTAAGGTAACAGTTGAAGCAGTTTAAAGGCATTTTATGTACTTTATTATTAGTTTAAGGGCTCATGTGTTCTCCATGTTAATTTCAAACAATGTAATGCTCATTTTCCTTTTAAACTGGCAGGGATCTTTTGCAATACATCCATGAGAGGGTAGCTCTGACGATAACAAACATGGCGATGGTGGAGGCTTTGTATTTTTAAAATTTCTTGATCTGCTGACTTCTGGTGCTAGGACTCCATTTCAACTGACTCCATAAGCTTCCAGAAATGAGTATAAAATTAACACAGATTATAGGCTGTGGTACATTTCTAATGTTGAGCATAAATGAGCCTTAAAGGTACTTTAGTTTTATGACGCACAGCCTGGTACCCATCGCAAGCCGCAATGATCAGTCGAAACAGCATTTAATATGAATGTTGGCTTTCCATGAGAATACTCATTGTGTATCAACACCAGTGAATTATTTTAACGATGAAATGTCAGAACCTTGCCAAAAATACCAACTGCATTCACCAAAATTCCCCGAGATGATCAACAGTCTGAAACCCAAATATTCATTTTACGATGATAAAAAAAAACAGACAGACATAAATGGTGAATCCCCACATTGGAGAAACTGGAACCATAAAATGGTTGGCATTTTTTCTTGCTGAGTGACTTAAATGATTACTCACTGGTCAAAATTGCTGCCAATTCATTTTCTGTGGACTGACTGATAAATCATTTAAACATTTCAGCACAGGAACGGGTGTGTGTGTGGGGGGTGATAGATCTGCATAGGAGGAGAATTTCTTTTTTTTTTTAAGGAAATTGAGGAAACATTTCATCATTCCAGGTTTTTAAGTTTGTTTTTTTTCTTAAAAATTTTTTTCGCTGATACTTAATTTAATGAGGCGGTGTGACTGAGCTGTAGACGCTGGAGGCAAAAATGCATATACAACAATGACAAAATATTAAACACAATTATGTGCTACAGTCAGGGGGCATAAAGGGACCGAAATTGGAAAAAAAAAAAAAAAATCAATGTGAGACATGATAAAAAATGTGAAACATCTTTGTTTTAAATTGAAGGAGCAGGCGAGCAGACACAAATATGTGGCCTCCCAGGGAAACAGGCTGACTGTCTCCTGTATCAATGTCCCATTGATTCAGGCTTTGTGTCTCACAATCACCCCCCCGCCCATCTCCTACAGAGCTACTTAATATGTTTCAGGGGCTCCGACGCCTCTCATCTGTAAAAGGCAGAGCTTTTCTTTTACCCACATTAGAGGTGGTGTTGGTGGGAAGGAAGTAGAATGGGTCGGCATGGGGTTGCAGGGCGGGGTGGTGCTGCTGCTGCTCTGAAGTCTGTCTGGTGGGACCGAAGCTTTATTGGCTGGAAAGGAAGCCGGCGGAGTTGTGAGGGCCTGAGAGCTCGGATGAGAGGAAGCTTTTGAAACTTCACACATTGGCATTAGAGAGATGAGCTGCTATTCAGCGCTCGCTTCCAGCCTTCACCAACACATCCGTAAATACACACACTAAGCAAGGCTGCATATCCAAGCAAACACACACTCAAGGCTTCACACGCGCATGCGTTCACTCGTATCCAGCAAATACACTTTGGCTTCCTTTTTATCTGCTGGTCCATGGGCTCTAATTGGTCCTGGGGGAGATTGGCAGGACGAGCGGATCAACGAGGAGGCTAGGTTCTCTGGAGACAAACAACAGGAGAGGGAGTGGCAGGAAGAAAAGGGCCACAGCTCCACAAGTAGAGAGGCAATCGCAACGGAAGAGGAAAAATAAAGGCAAGATGAAGGGGAAACGCAAATTCACCCGCATGAGGGACAGTTAGTTAGTAGTAACGCGCTATAAATAGAACAATGATTTCCAGCAAAAACATTCCAGGCAAATGTTTTCGAAATGTCTCCGTACTTTTTAAATTTCATTTCAGTTTGTCAATACTTCTCCTGCCCCGCACCCGTGAGTCTCAGGGGAAATAGAGCAATAGATGCAGAGTCGTGGTAGAGAGGAGACAGAGGTGGTTCTTAGAGGAGATGAAAGGAATATGTGATCAGAAGCTCTAACCTGCAGCCAGCACCTTTGTCTTTCGTCCTTTCAGCAGTTTCTGCACTCGGCAAAGCTGCAGGTGGTTCTCGTGACGCCGGGCATTGTTCTGGATACGCTGGGACACCTCGCTCACTGCAGCCACCGCCCCTGCAGCAAACACAAACATTTGTATTACAATACACGTGAGCAACCTTGTTTGAGTAATAGTAGAATATCTCTGGGTAGATTTGATTTATAGCAATGTATTTCCCTTGCCTCTGTTGAATTTAATTGGAAATAACTAATAATTTAAGCAGCTATTCCTGTTACATGATATCTACATTGATATTGATCAAAACTTGATATTGTTGTAAACTAAAAAAATTTTACCACACCACAATATATTTTGATATTGCAACATTTATTATTTGCTACACTTTAAATGTGTTGGGGCCAAATTATTGATCAGACTACATCAGCCTCTCTTAGACATACAGAATCTAAATTCCCTTATGTCAACAACAGCCCACAAAATCCCACATCAGTCGAGCTGTACCCCCAGCTAAAATTTAAAAGTGTAAGTATTTGAACAGTCATTTTTATTTGAATGCAACGGGCAAGTAGCGGTGCCTCTTTTTAGGTACAATGGGCCCGTAAACGACAAGAACAAGATTTACAGATTATCACAGGTAGGTCTAACGGAGGTTTAGGGAGGGATAGTGGTGTCCTAGTTAGGATTCATTCTCTTTTAATATGTGTTTAAATGTTTTTTTTTTCTTACACTGCCTCGTATAGTTTTAACAATTTGTCTGATTGGCTCATCGTGTATTTTCTGCTACATTGCAAAGCCGTAGTACCTTATTCTTTTTTCTGTTTTTCAATGTAATAAAATATATACATTTAACCACACCACAGTGAATATGGCCTGACCTATCAAAGTTAATGCCTTTTGCTTTAATGAGGTCCTGATGATTAAGAATACAGTTTGCGTTAATGAGCTGTTGTAAAATGAACCTACAGAAAACATGTATCTTGTGTTCGTTCTTCAATCAATATTTCAGAAGCTAGAGATAATAAGGGAAAATCTCGCTTCCTCTGAGTAGAGGTTCCTTTTCTTAAAGATAACACTGTGTATTTATCTATGAAGGGAACGTGGAAGGACGTTAGCACAATTGCACTAAATGACCACACAATAATGTATTTCCACATACATCTTTTATCTTCCTACCAGCTAGCGTGCATACCTTTTTGGTCTCCATATCTCAGACCTCAAACACAAGCTCAGAATTAATACATCTGTATATGAAGGAGCAAATAACAAATGAAACCACTTTGGTGTGAAAATGCCTCATAATTCCTTCAATTTCTCTGTTTTGAATTCTGTATTAGCTCCTTATGGAAAATCAATAAGCAAGCAGTAGATTTAATGGTCTTTCATTATATGGAGTTTGGTGATGCTGGGATTAATGCCCAAATGTGGATTTTATATATATATATATATATATATATATATACAGACCTTGGTTGTGAGTTTGAAACCAAATCCACTTTCTAAGACTTTGTCTAATTTGACACAGAAGGACCCTTTAAGATCTTTTTAGAAATAAATAATATTTCTGACACCACTGTGAGAAGTATAAAAAGAAAAAAATAACTCAAACATCAGTTGCCATCAGTCATTCATCCTGTCCTCCCACTGCTGCTGATGTAATTCATTGCCTGCAGGTATCACTGGGGGAGGGAGGAAGGCCTGTTTATCTCAGTCAACAGCTACGTTTGCAACAATTTGACAAATCTGATAATAAATTACACCAAAGCGTTTAAAAAAGTATCAATAAAAGAACTGGTAATTCCAGATCTTATCAATATGTTCTTAATTTTTTAGACCCAGACCTATTTAATATTTCAATAACATTACACACCTTTAAAGCCCTTGGTAATACCTGGCTTTGGTAACTATCTCCATCAGAATCTGTTTAAGATATGGTTTTGGTAACTATTTCTGCCAAGGCCGGTTTAAATTATAAAAAAGAAAGTTAAGACTTTGGGAATATTATAATAGAAAACCTATCATGCCCATGCCAACTATTAGTACACTCCTACCTACACCTACCACCTACGACAAATACAACACAAAAATTGTAGCAGCAATAAACATGTAGCAACAATAAGAAAAACAAACAAAAATCCAAGTTACCACTAAAAGGGATGAACTGAATGATATGAAAATGGAGAAGACGGAAATTATCAGTCAACAAGTTAATTCTCAGATGAAGGTCATTCTGTCTTTGAGAAAATGGAACAAGTTAAATGACAGATTTGACCAAAGATGACATCATTTCAATACACAGTGGTGTGAAAAAGTGCTACCTTATTTCTTTTTTTTTTTTTGCATATTTGTCACACTCAAATGTTTCAGATCATCAAACACCGACAATACTGAACACAAGGATTCAGATTTACCTTTATTAAGCCTTTAGTATTTAATTGGGGTAAATTACTGAGTTTTTTGTTGTTATTGTTATTTGTACAGGCCAGTGCTTCTATGTTGTTCAGCCAAAATCTCTGCAAGACTCCCTGACTTTACTGTACTGTACTGATACTATGATACTAGTCTTGCCCATAAATCTATTGACTGTTTAAATATTTATAGTCTGCAGTTAGACTGCTGAGGCAAATTCAACAGTTTTAATGAATGAATAAATAACCTAATGTCAAAAAAGAAGGCACTGTTATGCATATATGACATTTTAGTATCTAATGTCTAACGTTCATTACTGAATGTTCAAAAGCTGAAGTGCTTCTGGCAAAGTTACCTGTTGAAATAAGTTTCAGTTTTGTGTTTGATTCACAGAAGAATATAAAACTTCAGTGTTTCCCTATTCCCTTTGTTACTGAATGTTGCATTCAACACCACAAGCATGAAATAAAACAAATACTCTGCATCAAGGCCCGAGTGAGTTTTGTATCATCAGCATGCACTTGTACAAACCTTAACGTTGTGCAAATTGAAATATCCAGGCAGTCCTAATTGGGCCTGATGGTCTGCTGTGTGGGTCAGACTGGGTTGTGTGTTGTGTTTGAATGTAGGGAAGCTTAAGCACGGTTGTATTAATTAGAAGGATCCTAGTCTCCACCACAGGGGTCCTTGTACCCCATAATGCATTGCCCTCCTGCAAATCAGCCGAGCTGTCAGTTTGTAATTGTGCGCAAACAACAGCAGCCCCCAGTAAGCACAGCTCATTTGGTTAAATAAACCTATTTCCTCTGAAGTCTTCACTACAGCGTCAGACTATTTCTTGCTTGTACGCCGCCTGCTGACTTAAGAACTGTGGATTGATCAAATAAAACACTAACAAACATTAGCGCCTAATGTTAAGGACTTTCACTAGATTAATTAATATCAGGATTATCTGGTGATCTTGGTGCCAATAGCAAGTGCACTTTACCAGCACTATTTACTTTTTCCATCATTGGGTTTATGAAAAAGTTTTAGCAAACATATTATATTACATGTTACAGGTCTGCCCTGAAGTACTTTCCTAATCCAAGTTCTTTAATATTGGGTATTTGGTGTTATTTATGTTATCTAACACAATCTGAACACTAATCTGGCATCTTCTATTTCATGAAGTAACTGATCCATACACTGAGCTAAAATTAAAAATAAAAAAAATATTGATATAAAATGAATCAAAGTTAAACTTTAAGTTTTCTAGCACGAACGATCTGAAGCCTGAATAGACTCCAGCTTGCAGCATGCCCTTAAACCATTTTCTAACTTTTCAAGTTGCTCACAGAACAATCATTAATTAGCAGATGGTGATGTGACCTACTGCCAGCACTGCTGCTGATCCTAACTGGTGAGAGAGATAATCGGTGTTGGCTAAAACTGAAAAGCTGCTAAACATTTCAAACGTTTGCTTACTGCTGCTGATAATTAGAACGAAAAGTTTTAGCAAATCTGTGCATTTTGCCAGCAGAGCTGTGGTGGAAGAATAAAGTTCCAGTAGAGTTCAGAAAAGATCAATGTTTTTTTTGATTGGCTTTATTTTCACCATTAAAATACACCTGGATGTGCTTTCATTCTGATCTTTAGGGTCGGGTGGAGACATCAGCTATAGAGTCTGGTAAGAAGACCATAAGCTTGGATGGATAATTTAAACGAAGAGTGTGAATTTGACACAGGGCAGCAACAGTTCACTTCAGCTGTGACTGTGAATGAACAGCTGGCTTTCCAGCGGTTGTGTTCGCACAAATAACGCAAGGTGTAAATTTGCTTTGTGTTCGGTCCTTTCATTAATCTTCAGTCAGAGGAAATATTTATCTTTCTCTGTTGTTGACTTGTGACAGATTTGAAAGCTAATGATAGATTTGTTTCAGATCAGGAAACACTCACAAGGATGCTACACATTCTGTCCTTCAGTTTCAAAGCTTTTTTTTTTTTTTTTTTTTTTTTTTACACCTTGCTTTTTCACAAAATATACTTTTTTTTTCCTTTCAGCTGTAATTAAAACATCAAAGTTGTCAAGGTTTAATATGTGGTTTAAAAGTTGTAATAGAATTTTTTTCTGGGAACAAATGTGATTTAAATTGGGAAGGGGGAAAAAAATCTCTGATTAAATTAAATTAAATTGCCAATTTTTCATTATTTTAAAATTTGGCATTAAACTTATGAACTACAGATGAACAATATCCAGCTCTTTCTCAGTCAACAGAACATCAAAACTGAACAATTTTCAATTTAACTCCATCAAATCTGATGACTTTTCTGTTAATAGATTTATCTCTATATAAAGAACTTCTTCACAAACTGCTTTTGTTACTTTCCAGCACAAAGCTTTAAAATCTTTGCTCCAGAACAAACAGGCAAATCATCAAAATAGACAGAAGCATCCAATTACTGCATGTCAGCCATAATAATTGCTGTAAACATTTAGAACTACATCATTAACGCGTCCAAAATAACAACAAACAGATGGATTCTAATTTCAAGCTCAAACTTTCCTGCTTTTGTTTCAAGCACAGAAACTCCGCAGATGAACTTGATCCTCAGGGCGGCTTGTCTACACTAAAATAATCACGGCCTAATTGGCTCGCTTAACTTCACAACAATTACAATGTAAACCAAACAAGGCACCCGTGTAGACTTTTTTTCCCCCTTTGTTGTGCGTGTTTGGAATATTTTCCATTGCCTGCTTAAGAAAAACAACAGCTCCTAATTACAGTATTCTTGGACTGAGTTCTGGCTGAGGCATTAATAATACATCTAGTCTATTACACATTCTGAAGACAACTTCCTTTTTCTTACAGTTTTCTGTTCCTTTTACTCACTACTTACTAGAGCCTGACTGATATAGAAGTTTTGGGGTTGATGCTGGTACTGATAGTAGGGAGTCTAACATTCTGATAACAGATTAATTGGCCCACTGTTTTTTGGAGTGATTCTTTAAATATGATTCAAACAACTGATGATTCAAACAGACATATACTGCAGAGAAAACATTTGACTGTTTAACTCCATGTTACGTCATCAGTGCATTTGCTGATGTGTCCATCACAGTAGCCGTAGCCGTTGTAAGTTCCACTGAGTGAGGTCTTGGTAAAGCTCAGGGGCCGGGAATTTTTCAGGAACACCGTCTCATTTGGCCCTTGTAGCATCTGTGTCTCCACCGAGGGTAAAGACCCTGATTACAGACACTATGGTGAAGTGGGACGGACTTTACTGATCATCATCTCTTTGAGCGCTTCATCACTTAACTATAAACTACACGCTGCAGTCTGTGTGTGTGTGTGTGTGTGTGTGTGGGGGGGACGAGACAGAACCGCCTGTTTGTTTTTAATGTTGTGTTTCGCATTGGAAAAAATAAATTAATTAATTTGTGCCGGCCAGTGTTGATTCTGTGGAGGAAAACTGTGTCACTTTGTTCTCTTCTTCAATTCTATTTATAGAAACTATTCATTGATACGCTTCTGCCGCTGGGTTTTAAAAACAGCGCTTCATTTTTTGTCTGCATCATGGACCGCCTTGAGTTACAACCAATCACCACGCAGTCAACCTAAAGCCCCGCCCAAGAGCTTTTCGTACCTACCCCTGGGAAGGGACTTTTTTTTCAGCCCCAAAAAGGTTCCTGACTTTTGTCCTTCGGGAACTATTCCCCTGCTGGATACACGCACCAACGGACAAGTATATATTACCTGCAGGTTCCTGCGGTGGAAACACGGCTTATGTTCCCGTAGGTCAGTGTGTGTAACATAAACTGCGGATAGTGAATAGTCTATTCAGAATGAAAAAAGGAACACATTATTGCCAGACCTTCTTCATCCACATTTTCTTCGCTCTGATTTCTCCCTTCAGCCATTATGACACCTTGACAATCCATAGTACTTTACCACCTCAGTAGTATCTAGTGCCTGAGTATAGGCTTGGGCACTCGGCCAAATATACTCAATAGAAATATACTATTTATCACTGTTAGAGAAGTTTTTTACTATATATTGTGATATATTTTTGAAGCAGAGGTGGTTATAGTTCCAATCAGTGCTTCCCCTTTAGTTTAGACAGCTTCACCTAATGCCTACATGCAAGTCAAACCTGAATCTAACACTTGCAGGTTCTCTTACACCGGTTACAGTGACTGCTGCTGCTGGTTGAGGACATAGGGGACACTGGGGTCACGTGACCCGGTCATCGCAGCAGCCTCAGTCGCCGCCATCAGTCCCAACTGAATTTTAGTGTAGGTGTGAACTGGCGATCGAGCGACCAATATGTAGCAGAAATCGCTGTGTGTACATGAATTAGTCAGAGCTGTCGTAGTTCGCACAAAATGCTCCAACTGAGAGGAGCTGCTGTAACTGGGTGACAATTATTCTCTGAGTGGAGTCAAAAACATAAGTATAAATAAAAAGATTAAGCCTATACAAGTGAGATGAGCAACAAAATTAACATGAGAGTAAAAATGGGTCAATGTACACGCTGATACCGACATATCTGAGGCTAAAATCAGGTAATTAATCAGCTGGACACTGGCTCGGCCTGGTTATGGTTTCTACAGTTCAATCAGGCGTTAGAGCGTAAAAAACAAACGTCTTAAGTGATGTAATTACAAACAATTAAATCCAACCTGAAAGCACTGTAGGTGTAAGAGAGAGAAGATTTGGAAGGAAAAAAAAAGAAAAAGAAAAGAGACAAAGAAGAGGAAAAGCAGAGGCACAAAAGAAAACAATAACAACAACAAAGCCTCTTGTGATTCTATTTGCTAGTTTGCTTAATCAGATACAATGTGATTTGTCTGGATTTTCTTTTTTAAATTATTCCCTTTACAATAAAACCAGGCTGACTATATGAGGTTTTTATAAACATACAACAAAATAAATAAATAAATAAAAAAAACAACCCCCAATAAAAAGCAGGCAGAGTTTAAAAAAGGATCGTTAATGAGAAGAGGAAGAGGCGATGGTGGATATGTACCTTCATCTTAGAGTCAGGGGCTGTTTTAATTTGTAAGCAAAGGCAGCACACCAGCAATGAGATTTTAATTGATACACATAAATAATTCCTTGTGTACATCCGCACTTGAGTCAGATTTGCTGTTTATTTGACGATTGAAATTAGTCATTATCAGGATCCGTGTTGATGTTGGAGATTTTATTTATTAATATAGCTCCCGCTTAATATCCTCTGATCCGCTCCCAATTAATTATGTCAAAATCCACATCAAACTAGAAGTTACACGCACACTGAGCTTTGCCTGGCTTTCATTTCTCTGCTAGCCAAGCACTGCTGTGACAATAACAACAAATGAGGAATGAGAGGGAAAAAGAGCACATTCCTTTGTTCCTCAAATGAAGATAATGAGGACTGTCTTTCACTATGAGTCTGACTGCTGCAATGAAAGTCTTCACAGGTTGTTTTTTTTTCATTTTTCTTGTTTGTTTTCCCGCTGTTGGAGGACTAGCCTTAGTCTATAATTGTACATCTTTGCTCAACTCTCCTGTGCTCTGAAGTGCTTGTTACAGGTAGCAACAATTCCACAGTGAGTGAGCCAGAAGTCTTTGTGACTAGTGATGCAGAGCACATCATCACACACGCATCAATTCCTGTTAAGTTGCTGCCGCTGACAAACCCCCATGATCCTGACAGAGCGGGAGAAGTGACAACGTCACTCAGGTTCACACGTGTTCAAACATTCAAGGTTAATCTGCAGGTATTTGTCTTAATATGCTGCAAGATGATTAGTGGATCAGAGGCACAATCAGACAAGAAATATATAAAAAATAAAACACTTACTTGAAAGCTGCTGAAACTCTGGATTGTCTGGATTTGTGTTGGCCGTCAGGTCTTGTAAAAAATGTTTATACCTGTGTGGAAAAAAAGAAGAATACACAAGGTTATTGCGTCTGCCTCAAAGTATCACTGGGAAAAAAGACAATTTGGTAAATGTAAATGAGACGGACTTCTCACGTAATCTAACCACAATCAGAACCACATCTACAGTTAAACGGGACCGTTTCTGTCGTGTCACTGCAGACTGAGCGCAGCAGCACTGTCTTACAGCCATGTACCACTGAGCACTTTAACAGATTTTAACGGGCCAGAAAACATTCACAGTGTCTGCTTTAAGCTCGTGAAAGATGCAGATGGAGAGAGCAGGTTTTGCTTTGAAGCCGTGTTGATGGTGACAACCTCTGACAGCTACAGCTGTAACATCATGACATGAAGATGAAGATCTGCTCAGGTTTTACTCCTCAGACAGTGAAACATGTCTGAGTCCTCCTCCGACATGTTCACTAAGCAGAAAACAAATAAAACATGAGTATTATGTTATGAAAATGGACAAAACCACTGTCAAAAAAGATTGCACAGTTAAAATATGATTTGCACTGTGTCACTAAAGTTGTAACTCGTGTTTTATGAAATACTTTAATGGATAATTATCTCTCCTTCTCTCTGCCCTCTATTATCTCAAGTATATTCACAAGACCTTGTTCATAAGAACTGTAACAATAAAAGTATTCATGTCCAACATGTTCAGGACACAACACTTGATAATGGGTTTTCTTTGATTCAGTGCACACCCTATGAACCAAATACTTATTACTGAGTTGGGGAATAAAGGTGCCAATGCCAATCTATTGTGTGTGAGTGTTATAGTTTCCTAGTAAGCTACAGCGACACTGGATAAAGAGGAGGATGAGTTGCACTGGGGTCTACTAGACTAGCATGATTTTGCCCAGTAGTCAGTCCAACTGCCACAAGGCTGGGTATACCCTGGACAGGTTGTCAGTACCTGGAGACAAACTCCACCAGAATCAAGTATATCACCACGCCATCGTTACAAGAAACTTTTTTCTTTTCTTTTTTAGTTCATTTCAGGATGGGACCACCATTTGCAATGCTAGCACCAGCAGGTCCACATACCTGTGCTGAATGTGGTGTGTGATGTTGTACTAGTCGAGGTTCATGCAAATTTATGAACGCTACTCACATATTTTAATCTACTGCAGCAACATACAGCCAAACCAAGATGATTTTAGTTGATGTCACTTATCCCGCTCCACTTCTTTACCTTGCTTATTACAGGCTCCAGGCATTAGTGCGAGAAGAAGAGGCTGACAACTGGTATTTAATCATTTAGCTGCCTAATCACACACATCCTTGGTCAGAAAGAAATTATTTACTCTCCTGTCCAGTCTGCCTCTTCAAAAAAAAAAAAAAAAAAAAAAAAAAAAAAAAGCTGCAGAGCTGCATGTCTACATGTCTACACGTTTTACACGTCTACATGTTTCACCCGCAAGAAATTTAAATGCCGATCAACTGTGATGTGAAAAGATTTTCCTAATTGATGTACTAACTCATCCACTTTCAAGTCTATTCAAAAATTAAATAGACATTCAGTCTGATAATGAGAATATAAAAGGTAAATATAAAATGACTAACTTGCTGTACAGATACACGTATTAAAATACAATCCTTTTCCGACGCAGTGAAGTTAGTCATTGTTCCAGTTTTAGTGTGCATCTAAAGTAACAGTAGTGAAGCATTAGCTCCCTCGGAAATCTTTATTCTTTTCACTAGGGTGATGTGACCTTGAAGTGCATTGACAATTGACATTGATTTCCACTGTCTGTCTGCCTTTGCAGCCCTCTATTTGTGCAGTCTGGGCTTGTTTGAGAGACATAGTGGTGCCAATGAGAAAGGCCATTAGTGTTGTTAGCAGACTGTACACCGCTGCTGCTGGTCCATTTGGTGGCATGAGTGGGAAGAGACATGTGTTGGAGTGACAACTGTGTAGTGTGTCGGTGTTTGTATGTCCTTTGTGTTGAGAATGGAAAAGCGCCACGGTGCCTCTTCAAGCCGCACTTACAAACTTCCTTGCTTGACTGAATTTTGAAGACTTTACTACCCAATAATGCTGTAAGATGGTATCAGTCAACTTAATGGACAGATGGATAGGATAGTTGATTGTGCTGAATTTTTAACAGTTGGAACACATTGTTTTCTTTCAGTAGGAATCCTTTTTATTACCAGTTAAGCTGCTGGCATTTTACTCAATTAAACTGTTTCTTTTAAAAATGAAAGGAAATAGTGAAAACTGTCAGAAATAACAAATCCATTCATCTATTTATCTTCAGCCACTTATCTAGGGTCAGATCAAGCAAAGCAGAGCAGGTGACCTTCTCTCCACTGACACTTTCCAGCTCCTCCATGAGAATCCCAAGCTATTTCCGGGGAAGATGAGATATATGTTCTCCCCAGCATTTTCAGGATCTATCGTGTGGTCTTTTACAAGTTGGGCATGGATGGAAAACCTCCAACAGAGGGCATCCAGGAGCAATCCTGATCAGATGCCTGAACCACCTCAAATGGTTCCTTTTAAAACAGGGGACCAAGATCTCTCCTAGAGCTCTCACTGAATGTCTGAGTTCCTCAATCCAGGGATAGACATTTCTTTAATGTTTTCTATGTTTTAATGCACTGTCCACACTCCACTAACTTGGATGGTCAAAATGGCCCATGTGGCCCATATGTAAGCACAGAAAAAGGTTATGTACACATAACACTTTAACAAATTAGAATGTAATTACCAGAATGAAAATATAAAAAGTATTCAACCTGCTAGGATGTTTTCCCGGTCGATTCAGTGGCCAAGAATTAACAGAAAAGATCCTTTAATGTTTCAGTGAAACAGATTTCTGCAAATTGTGAATTAAGCCTAATTAAATGTATATCACGTTCAATAAGAGATAACAGATGACACAGGGTCACTTTTAAAGCCACTGGCCGTTCGGCCATTGTTAATGTCAAACCCTGTCAACTGATCTATAGGGCTGAGTCCAGACTAACAGAAAGAAACTCTTTTTATCCATTTATGTTCACGATTTCATTCTGTCAGTCACTTTCCAGAGCTTATGACAAAAAGTGTCTGTTGGAATAAAATGGTGCCTTCAGGCTCGACCACAATCGTAGATTAAAACAACTGACTCGCTTACTGTAACGGTAACGGATTACATTTCAGTGTACATTTAAACTAATCAATCAATTGATTTATATGCAGTCTGTTCAGCTCAAAGTATTCATCTACATTCACTGATAAGTATTTTGACAAAATTTTCCAACAGAGAAAGATCACATTCAAGATTGTAAAATAGCTGCATATGAAAATGATCACGTTTCATCAGAAAGTTGTTCCCATCTACAGACATTTTTCACTCCTCTACATAATCAAAATGCTTGTTATCCAGTGATGAGGTTATGAGGGTTTTCATCTTCTGTATTTTTTCTTCATTTATGAAAAATACACAAATAATATAACCTAATATAACCTCTACCCAGTTCAGTACAGTCCACATGCTGAGTGAACGACACCTCATGTAACAGCCAACAGGAATCTTTTTTTTTGTTTTCCTCTTTCTTGATGTAACTGTAAAACTTTCAGTTTTAATGCCTTAGCTCTTCGTATGTGACATGATATCAGTTCTTGGTTGCAGTGTTTACAGTCTGCTGACTGACTGACAGATGACGTTTTATCCCAGTGTCTGGTGCAAATGCAGCTTAGCGTAAATTGCAGCATTCAGGTCCACCACAGAACAAAAAGTCCTAGTGTATCTTTAAATAAATTCAGTCAACTATATGCGTACTGTACTGAAATGGATTTGCAGCAGCTAAAGTATAGACCAGCAGGTTAGCACAGTAGTGGGTCTGTGGGAGGGAAATGAGGAGGAGGGCATTGTTCATGTAGCTGACTACTCATTGAAAATGAAACGGAAGCCAAACAAGCTCCAATTATGCCTCCTTCAATTAAGAGACACTTAGAAAAAGAAATAATTTCACTTCTTTCTCGTCTTGTCTTATCTTGTAATAACAAACACATTACAGGTATTATTAGCCATGGATCCGCTTTTTCTTATTAAGCAGTGGAGACGAAGATCTAATTAAAGAAGCTGCGTAACAAATAAGGCTGCACGCTGATGAGCATTATTATGGCACATTTCAAATAATGTAAACGGAACTCTCTCGTTTAGCTGTCCTGTCCCGCTCATTAGCGGCAAAGCAAAGAAAAGCTAATGAGACAATAACGTAATCCGAACCATGTTTATAAGAGTTCAGATATTTCAATAAAGAATGTGGCTTTCGAAAGCGTGTGTTGATGAAGGGTTGTGCCTACACCATTGCAGCAGGAGCTGTTAATTCCTTTGTAATATGCAGATGATATGCAGACTTCTCTCTCTCTTTCTGCTGGCAGACATGTCAGGTCATTTGGGCATTTGCACACACACACTGGTAAAGAAAAAAAGAATATGGGGGAAATATCTGTCTAATTATTTTTTGTTTCCCATACATGCATTAAGAATTCAAATTTGTAATTAACAGACAAGAGGCACTGGCAGGCTTCTGCATGGGTTAGTGAACATGGCATGAGCTTATGGGTAATTACTCAACTTTAATAGCTTAAAAGCAAAGGAATGCACAATTGTGGTAAATGCAGAAGAATAGAGATACTCCACTGTCCAAACTTAAGCAATTAATATGTAATATGAATTGACTGTGAACAACTTATCTCTGCCCAACAGGATGACTGAAGGGGCTCTGTGAGTGTGGACATTACAAAACACTTCAAACTCTTCAATGACTGAAGCTTTTATTATTTTGTGCCAATGCCAGGGCATTTTCTTCATAGTCAGGTCAACCTATTGTCATTACCCATACACCACTGGGTTGGGGGCTGACAATCATCACGATCAGTCTATCCATACTACCACACTGTGAGAGTACTGTATACTGACAGAAAACACTGAGAGACAAAACAATATTCCGGCACAAGGTGTTTGATCTATGTTGGATTAAAACGGGCAGTGTAGTACCATTAATAACATCAACACAAGCTCATAAAATGCAGTGGTTTTCCAATAACAAAGAAAAGAAGAGGTCTTAACACCTATCATTTCAATGCCAAATCAACAATCGCTGATAAGAAATGAAAAAGAACTCATAATCTGCCTATGTTGCGTTTCCTAGGCAACTTGAAAAGCTACAATTTCCATCAATAGCAAGCACAGCATCACTGAGTTAACCAGGTCATATCAGCCCCACAGCAAAACCTTGTTATGTCCAAATTATGTTTGTTTCCATATTCCATAATCCCATAATATTCAACTGATATCATTTCTTTGTACTTTTAATTGTCATTTTGAGCCAAAAAACAAACTGTCTGAAACTTTGACTAAACCAGGCTGATACAATGGCCAGCTTGGTCCTACATATATTTTCACTTGAAAAGTTCAGATGTTGACAACTAGTGTGTATGGACCAAAACATGTAAAAAAAGCAGAGTATTTCTCTAGAATTGAGTAATTATAGAGTATGCCTTCAGCCACCCATCCAGCTCCAGGTAATCAGTGACAAAAACATCTTATGGCCATGTTTTCACCACCAAAATGTTACCAATTCATTCTGGAGTGAAGTGATTCCCTCATGGCAGCTTTATTTTGAGATGTCACAGTGACCATAACCCTTAACCACCAAAATCTAATCAGTCCATCTCTTGGGCCAGGTGAATGTTTTTTTGCCAAATTTGAAAGGATTTCCTCAAGCATTAGTGAATAGGATGGATAAACTGAAAACATAATGATTCCTGTTACAGCTGTTGCCATTGCAGAGGCATAAAAGCATCTAAAGCTGATTTACCACCACATCCCCAGATATTTAATTTACTGGCCCACAATTGAAAACAGGACAATATTCATTCAATAATATTCTGCATTCAGTAATCAGTATATTGAACTTTTCTTCTCAGCTGGGAAATGCAGTCTCTGCATCCAGGGTCAAAAGAATAAACTAATTAACTAATAATTCACTGTTGTATGCCATAATTGAGACACTTAGTTTCACTGAAAGCCTCACTTCAAACTTGGCAATGAACTACAGGGTCAACTGACAAACAATGTAGCACAAAATTATCAACCGAAATAAAACTCTGTATCTGTGTACACTGGAGAAGAGCCACTTAAGAAAAATTCAATTTTCAGAATTCTTTCAAAACAAATTAATCAAAACTGACCTTCTGTTTGAGAACCTGAATGTGTTCAGCTGATGGAGATGATGGAACTACCTGAGCGCATAAAGTGGTCAATTTGACATACCACCAGAACAAATTGAAGACAAAATCAAGAATGGTCAGTGTGCACACAACTACACACAAGTGTTTTGTGAGTATAACAATGACCCTCAGACCTCTGGAGATGTGCAGCTTTTACATACAGAATGCTAGCTCTCTGCAGTGAGATGCACAGTGGGCCATTCCCTTGTTATACAAAATGGTGCTCAGTTTAGAGCAGATATATCCCAAGGTCTCCAATTGCTGCCATATCTATGAGAGCAGCATCTCCATTATCGACACAAACATGGCCAATACAGGCGGAGAAAGCTGCTATTCACTGCCACAATCAACTCAAGACCCCATCACTGTCATAATGGTGGGCTCAGTGGGGAAGACGCCAATCCAGCCAGCTCTAGTGAATGCCACTTAATAAAGGCAATGATTTTATTCCTCCCCCGGCAGCAACATAAGTATCCACACTCCAGGCCCCACGCGCCATCCATCATCCTTGAAAAGTGATAAGTGACAACAATTTCCTGCTATTCCCAGCCACGGCGCTGGAGAAAGGTAAGGTGTCAGCCGAGGATGATTATCTAGCCAGGCCACTTAAAATCATCACACAATTAGACACATCCCTCGAGTCTCCTGATGAACAGATGAATCAATGATGATGACGGGAAATGCAGAGAAAAGAGGCAGAGTGAGAGAGGGCTGAGTAGCAGAGAATTAGGCCAACTGATTTCAAATATAACCATAGTCAGCATACTCATATGTGAGATGGAGGGTAAACTAATTTTTCCTATTGGTTACAAGATAATAAACAGAACTGCCACTCATAAGAGATGATTTCCACAAATTTCTATCACATTCTGAAAACATCTGCTTTGAGGAGAAGTTTCACTGCTTCTTAAATTCAAGCAACTCATTTTTTATGGTTTTTCGGTTCTAGAACAGTTCATTAGTTAATTCAATGAGTAGGTTCATGTTCTGAGTTAATTGTATGCGTGGTGGTTGAAAAACAAAAACATCATCAGCGGAGCTGCTGATACTAATGTTCACCATGGCAACAGGTGAAGTGAAGAGCAGAGCTGCCAAATTAATAAAGCAGGGCTTGAAATATGAATGTGTGATGATGATGCATGTTCTTTAGAAATCACAGCAGCAGAAAAGCCTGTTTAGTTGAAAGTTTAAAGAGTCATTCATTATACCTCACTCATTTGTTTAGCAAACATTTTTCTTGATTCATGAGAAAGTGTTGGAAATCTACTGTACATTTCATTCCTTTTTTAAATATATTCATCCAACCACAGCCCCTGGTGGCAGCAAAACATTAATTGGAAGTTCATCAACTCTCTGGGTCTATTTTACCAATAAAAGTCATTCTCAAGAAGGTTTAATTGCTATATTTAAACCAGCAGTAAATTTTAACATAGCAAGTGACAGGTTAAGACTATATTCCGTCTTGATGACTGACTGACGTTTGTAAAGATATGTCTTGCATAAGGAACATATATCCAACTGGGATTTTGATCTCCCTCCGACCTCGGCAAGAACCTCTGCAAATTAATACACAGTTTGATATCGACTGCACGAGGAAATGAAACGATGTGTCAGACACCTGCTTCAGGCTTGGCAGGAGGGAAAGAGATAGAACATCTCAATGTTTGTTGAGGAAAACCTGCCATTTAGTCGGTTAGGTTCAAAGAGTAAGTTTTAACACGTTTCAACGTTAGTTCAGAGAGAGTAAACAGGTGAGCGAGCGAGAGAAGACGGTGATAATGAGAGTCAAGAAAGAGGCAAATCTATCAGAGGGATGCAAATAGTTGAAGGTTTACCAAAATCAAAAGTTGGATACACTCCAAAGAAGCAGGAGCATATGGAAAGACTAGAAAATGGTAAAATGGCAAAACCTGGTAGATGGAACACCACAGGATACCACAGGATGTGGATAACCCTAAAGGTGACAGAGAATGGTTGAACGGGATTTTGATCCTTGTTCTGTGATGTGACATATAGACAATAAAATGTTGGTTGGATGTGTAACGCCTCAGAAGCTTCATAAAAACCTCTCTCAGAAAGATATTTCAGGGTGGGGGATTTTAAACGCATGGTTTTTCACCTATTTGGCATCTTTTCAGGCTTCACTGGCAACCTCATTGTGAAATGCAAGCACTTGACTCTGATTGGCTGCATGTGCTGCTAATGTAACTTTACCAGGCATCAGAACACGGACAGACAGATGTGAGATACATTTTACGTCACAAACAACCGTTTTTGAAATTGACCCATTTTCTAGCGACATTCCTAAAAGAGGAATTTCTATGAAAAGGAGATGTTCAGAATTTTTAGCACTTTTCGCCTGTTCTTGAATGTAGGTGGACAACTGAGGTGGAAACACTTTTTGATTCTCTGTCACCTTTAAATGTACACTGAACAAAAATATAAAGGCAATACATTTGATTTTGCTGAACTCAGAGATCTAAAACATTTTAAGTAAGCTACGAGGCCGCACCGCTTGATGGATTGTCAGAGCATTTCGGCTAACGTAGTCAGGAGCATCGCGGAGTGATACGTACTGTGCTTTAACATAATATTACAGTGTGTGTATAAGGACTTATCTGACTGTTTTGTTTCGCTTAATGCGCCTTATAATCCGGTGCACCTTATGTATAAAAATAGACCCGTTGATATTGCGCCTCACAGTCCAAAAAAAATACGGTACTCATAATATACTCCTGTATGGATCCTGCTTTTGCCACCAGAAAAGTTCTAACTGTCTCTTTAGAGGTCTCCACCAGACCTCTAGACTGGGTATCTTTCACTAAGATGTAGAATGGAAATATGGTCACACTCACACATCGACAAAACTATATATACATGTTGCGCACAGCTTAGATAGTATCAACCAAGTCTTTTAATTTTTCTTTCCATTGGATAAAAGCCCTGAGTTTTCACTCTCCTGAGAGGAGCTTGTGTAATTACTGAAGCTCGTCCTGATTCCACCTGCTGATTCGGAATTCCTCCCACTAATAACATAACTTCATTGCACCCAGCTGAGACTGGTAGCGTGCTGGCGCCTGTAGTCACTATAAATTGAAAAAAAAAAAAAAAATCGGTTTATTCCCATTTGTGTTTGTACCTGGATGTTTTGTTTGTTTCAAAAAAACAGATAATAATGATGATACTATGACACACAAGACAGTCTTACCTTAGATAAATATGATTCCAATGAGATTCCAACACAATGAGCACTGGGATTCTTTACTGGAGATATTCTGTGTTGAGGTACCATATGGGTAGAGAAAAGGTTGGATTAGTGGATCTCTATCATTTTTCTGGGCTTGGAAAGCTGAACTGAAGAATTTTACATTATCCCAAAAGCGTGGGAACAGTGGAAAATGAAGGAAACCCAATCCTTTGTTGTGAACATAAATGAGATACATGGTAAAGTGTCTCAGATTTAAAGGCAAAGAGTCGGCTCATCTCACAGATAGTTTCTCTCTCGAATGATGGACGGATGTAACATTTCGAGAGCTCGTCTGTACATCTGGAGAGATGAGAAGATGAGTGGGGCCCTAATTAAGATACATGCAAGCAGCTTGATAAACCAGTGTCATGATATCTGCTGCACTGGAAAGCACGTTTCAGCCCATTTCTCCTCCTTGTTCCACTAATTAACGAGCGAGATCAAGACCGCATGAAATTACCGCTAACAAAAGCGGGTGTTTAACAAAAGGGATTTTGACAGATTCTGGACAGTCTGAGTACTTCACGGGCGCTACATCAAATAATAATAATTACATCTGTCACAGAGACTATACATTGTGCAATGTAGCAGGTGACTGGTGCAAAGGAAAACAACTAAACAGTAACAACAGAACTCAAGTGTGAAATCTGTGAACCATCCACAGCATTCAGCACCATGACGTCTCCTAGACTCTCAGTTTACGGTTTTCTCTACGCATAGGTGTATGTGTGTATATATATATATATATATATATATATATGTGTGTGTGTGTGTGTGTGTGTGTGTGTGTGTGTATACAACTTGAGCATCGATAAGAGAGAGAAAATTAAAGATGTGTGGAAGACATTTTCTAGTTGTCAGATGAAAGCTTCTCTCCTCTTGTGAGAGATGATCACTTTGTGATGTTGTTTCTCCCCTGAGTTTTGAGGAAACCCTATGAGGTTTCTACAGAAAAGCCCAAATATATTCCTGCCAGTGCCCAAATTATTTGAATTTTAGGCCAAATTTTAAGTTTTTGAGACTTTTTTTTATTATTTAACAAATAGGTTTCTTTTGGCTGGGAAATGACAGAGGAACATGATAAAGAATGGTATTACATTGTGTTAGAGCTGTTCATTTTTTTTTTTTTTTCACAATCTGAATCAGAAATACTTTACTGATTGTTTATTGATCTTAAACCATGAAGGGATCATTCAATAAAAAATTGATGACTATAAGCATCTGAGTGATTTGGTTCATATCTTGGAGTAGCAGAGTCCTCCTTTATTGTCCTTCGAGTCTCGCCAGTCTTGTACAGTGTCTGATAAAGATGTTGGTCCCAAAATTGCTCAGATTAATAAGGACGGTCGTGGTGCTGATACTTGGATTGTACCATTCATGCCAGTGCAGGAGTCACGGTTGGTTTCCTGTGAGATTTCTCTCAGTGTGGTGCCTTGTACTTTTTGATAAAGGTTTGTATCGTAGCCATTGGCACTTGGATAAGACTTTCTTGTGAGCATCCACAGTTCATAACCAGAGGACCTCACTAAGATCTTTGGTTTTATTTGCAATACTTGCAAAGACTATAAACTGAATAGAGACCAACTGTTCTCAGTTTATAGTTGACTGTGATTCCTTAAAAATGTGTCAGCTTAATGGAGTATGAGTCATTTTTACAGTAAATGTTTTGACAAAATGTTGAAAAAAATCATCAGTATCTCCAACTCAGTGTAATGTCATTTTATGTCACCTCCAGCCATTAATTAAAACTGGCAGTAACTCAAATGTGGAAATCAATATTTCTGACTTAACTGTACATATGTGTAAAAATAAAATCAACGTTGACCCTGAGTAGGAGGTAAAAGAGACCACTACCTTGCAGTATTTTTATCTACTTTTGAGAAACATATAATGCAGTTATACTTCAATATATGTGATATAATTTAATTATAGAATAAATAATTCCACAGAAGTGTCCACAGAAGTTAACATTCAATTATTTTACCACATGTAGTGTAAAATTTAGACTTTACATAAGACAAACTCTTCAGACCGTCAGTGTTGACAGAAAAGTTTATAAATCACTAGCAAAGAAGAGAACAATGGATGACAACCTTTGTAGCTTTGTTATTAATCAATTTAAGGTAGCAGCGCACAGCGGATGTGACACATCGTCACCCCACCTGTTTACACAGGATTTAAATTGCCTGAGAAAAGAGAATTTAAAATATACTCTTCCTTCACATTAGACAATAAGAAGGTGACGGACTTACTGATCAATCCGCTGGATGGGAAGTTGCAGTAAGTCCTCAAGCTTCTGGTTGTTGAACTCTGGTCGTGCTTCCTGTAGTTTCTTAAAGCGTCTGAAGGCCTTGTTTTTCCTCAGCTGAATCTGTGGCAACACAAAACAATGCGTGATGATTCTCAGAGTCACAGAGGCACATTAACAGTGCAAACCCTCCCGGGCTGTTGAGTATTTTGAGGATTAATTTAGGCCCAAACTCAGTGCGTAGAACATGGACAATTAAAAATCACTAACCTGAATGAAACAGATCCTAACCTGAATGTTTATCGCGCCTATGGCCTTGGAAATTATAGAAGATATTTTTTCCATCCACATTGCACAGTTTCACTTCAAAGAATTAAATCTTGTTTTATGACAGTAGGTCTCACTGACTAGCAGCTAATTAACAGGAACATGCTAGTGAACTGAATGTTTTGGACATTTTTGAAGTGGAGAGCAATAAATACAGCTATAGCAAACGGGCATTAGAAATGTGTCTTGCTTCAAATACTTTATTCGATTTATTCATTCTATTTTTAGTTAAAAAAAAAAAGAGAAAAATCTGGGAATTTGTGGCAGGTCAAGAATTGTCATTATAAATGATCAGCAGATGGCAGTTCCAGAGTTTGAGAAATTTCTTGACTTTTCAAACCTTGTAATACTAATACAATCATGAACTATTCTAAGCAACTCACTGAGGATCTGAAATGCAGGGGTATGCTATAAAAGATTTCAAAGTGCTTCCAGCCTGCAATTTCCACTGTCCGAAATGTCATTACAAGATGGCGGTTAAGAGGAACCACGGAAGTCAAGACGAGATCTGGACGATCAAGAAATAAAATTATAGATAAAAGTACATGTCTGCAGGGTGGAATGGCAAAGCAAAACCTTCAAATGATGTACAGGAAGGTTTTGCTAATACAGGAGCAACAGTGCACCATTCCACTGTCACTGTGGAGCATTGGTTGTATAATAGACTCTACATAAAAGGAAGCCTTACCTGAAACTTTATTACTAAAGTCAAAACACATATACAGACATAATGGACCTATAATAACCAAACTGTATGTTTGTGAGGACATGGAGCTGCATTTCATGAAAAGAACACTTTACCAACCATTGGAAAGAATAGAACCAGAAAAAAGCGGTTGGTTAATGACCTATAGGGTTATAGGTCATCAACAAGTGGAGGACATGGTCAGGGAGGTTGTCATGAGACCAACAGCAACACAGGAGCTGGAGAAATGTCTGGTAAATACTGCTTGTTCATTAGATGAGACAACAACCTCACATTTTTTTTTATTCTCATGTCTTCATATATCTCAGCTGTGGCAAGACAGAAACCATTATCTGTCATGCTGCCAGACTCCTACCAAAACACGTAGTAATACTAAAATAAAGTTGCTCCAACAAAGTATTAATTAAAGGTTGTGAATATTTATACACGTAGGTTGTTTGATTTAGTTTTTATTTTTCACCCCTCAAAGATTTGATTTTCCATGTGAATTGTAAAGGTTGTAGATCACATTAAAGATGGAAGAAGCTCTCAAATGATTAATCTTACTTTCTAGTCTCACTAAAAAAGTTATAGCTTTTTTTTTTTTTTTACATCACACACACACACACACACACACACACACACATATATATACACGCTCCACCTGACAAACCCAAAAATCATCTCACTCTCACTCATTATGCTGGTTTGCCAGCTGAAGTACAGGGGGTGGAGGCAGGGAGACAGCCTGTAGATGTCATTAAATATGCATTTGCACATCGTGTCAGCACGAGTATGTGTCAACATTTGGATGACAAAAAGCCTTATCGTGTCATTCACGTCAATCATCAAAATAAACATCGCTGCTGTATTTAAATAGACCTGAGGACAGCGCTATGCTATTTCACAGCTTTGAAATCAATGTATGCCACTTGACTTCAGATGCCAGCTGTGGTGTGTGTGTGTGTGTGTGTGTGTGTGTGTACAGCTGTTTAGCTGGTCATTATGCCTGTGGCAGGTAGAGTTGGACATGGTAAGCAGGCAGGTGGTGAGTCGGTGGATGATGGGGACAATGTGAGAGGAATCACTTATTAGACTGTGGAGGAGCAGTAATGTCAGAGTGAAGTGAATGTGTAAATCAGAAACCTTAAAGAGTTGACAGTTTGGATTTAGAGTGGAAGGTTTCTGACCCTTAGACAGCTCTGCATTCTGACTTTCAACTTTCTATAAGATATAATCACCATATAACTCCGATCAGTATTTAGAAACACACTTTTAGTGACAGGTGGGACGAATAATCAGCGCAGCTTGAGTATATAAAGATTAATTTTCTTTTCTGTCTCTAACTGCTGCAGTTCCAGCTGTCTGAGGAGGGTTTTAATAATATTTAAAATGGATAATGGCCAATATATTTTTTCCCTGAACAAGAGTGTTAAAACATTTTATTAGCCAAGTGTATGTGTATGATTTTTCCTATTGGAAACAAATGGCTGAGACTTGCTGTCGAATCGATGTGTAACAAGTTTCTATATCTTATTTCTCTCTCACGTTGCCTCAAAACTCTGTTGCACAGGGTTACATGTTCCTCATTACCACTAACCACCACACTGAGCTTTAGTTTGACTTAGTACCTCATACCACACTGTCCTTGTGTCCTGAGTATTCATTCGCTAGAGAAACACCATTTTCTGTAACATTTGCTGTAAACTTTTGTGCAAGATTAGACTGAATGACTTAACTAGATGGCAACAGAAACACTGGCTGATGTAACTAATGACTGATATACAATTGATTACAAGTGTTGTATCTAGAGATACAACACTTGTGCGACTGCATACCAAGTAAAGGCAAAGCTACAGAAAGATATGAATTCTTTCAGCAAGAGGTCATTTGAATATTTTGACTTTTCCAGGTAAAATTTTGTTTTCCATTCGGTTTGAATACACCATAAGATGTTCCATGTATAACCCGAGGCTGTAGCTTGACACTTATCTAATATTCAAATAGATTTGAAAACATAACCAGACTGACGTGAGTCATAGTTTTCTACCGTCACAATGACTGGTTACTAAACTAGCCAACCTGTCACTACAACGCATCTCTCTGTCCAGTCATTAATAGAGTCCGGAGGCTGATCAATGAAAAAGTTGCAGGGCTTGGGTCCATAATCAATACACTTAGTGTTTCTGCGGTTTAATTAAGACAACATTAAACATTATGACGTCTCTACTAGTCACCCTACTCTACAGACCAAACATGTAACATGTAACACAACAATACATATCTACAGTTCACTAACAGGTGAAAAATTAACCTTTTTTTTTTTTTTTAAAGTTGTAGGACCAAAAAAGTTACCAGAGATCTTGTGATGTATTTAATGAGATGGTTTTGGTCTATGCACATATTGCACACATATATTTAGAAAGAATTCAACTAAATTTGGAATCACCAAGACTCTTCCTATGGTTAAATCATGCCAGGAGAGCATAACTTAATGTGACAGTCAGTGCTGATATTGAGGTGCCAGCAAAACTTTTTTACCGACTCCAGGCGATCAATTATGTCCAAGCCTACTTTAACAGAGCTTCAGAAGAACCTGCAGGAAGGATGGTCAACTCATCAGAACTCCATCAGTCAGGCCTTTATGGTAGAGTTGCTAGACAGCCACTGTGGCTGTGAGTCAAAGACATACGACGGTTCACTATGAGTTTGCCAAACAGCACTGACAAGGATGTGGTGAAAATCAAATAATGTTGATGATCAAGTTGATACTATCTCTGCTGGTAAACCCAACAGAGCTTCACTATGATGAGGCCATTCTGCTAAGGGGAATATTCTCAGCAGCAGGGATGTGGAGACTGGTCAGAACTGAGGGCACGGATGAATTCAGCCAAACAAAGTGAGGTTTCTTGAAAGAGACCTGCTCCAGGCCTGAGACTGTCACAAAGGTTCATCACTCAGCATGACAATGACTCTGACTGTCGTTAAGTGGTGCAGACATAAATATCACAGTGCATTTGAGAAGAGACCTGAAGATGGCACCTCTCAGACACTTCCCACTCGATCTGACAGAACAGAAGCATAAAAAACAGCTGAACTTGGCCAAGACGAACTGAAGATGTAGATGATGCTTCAGCAAAGTACTGAATTAGAGTTCTGAGACGTTCATACTAACATTTTGGTTCTAAATAGTCTTATATATGAGAGATTTCATGTTTTGATTTATGACTAAATTCATAAATTACTACATAATTTTGAATAATTTCACTCCGTCATTATTTCTATCCATGTAAAATTAAATCTAAAAGATATATGTAAATTAAAAGGGGCGAGGGGCTAATCACATAATAATTTCTAAAGCTACTATACATTAAAGTGTTGCCGTGATATTATGAGCATTACTGACAGCAATGAAGATGACTGCGTATGAAACAAACAAAAAAAATTCAATAACCACAACTATACTTACAATTATACTTGAATTTGCATCATGGCCAATTTCCCCACAGAGATTATCAGACAAGTTAGAGTAAAATGTGATTTAATGAAATCCGACACAATGTAATAATAAAGTGCAACAGGAAACAGTTTGTGGAAACAGTGTGTTCATACCCTGAGCACTTTGTGGGCGTTGTAGATGTTATCCACATAGGTGTTGTAGTGGTGCAGATGTGGACAGAACTGCTCGAAGCCTCGTCCAAAGTAGCCGTTCTCCAAGTGGACCAACAGAGATCTGCAAAAGAGTAAAAATAAATAAATAAAAAAGCATGAATATAATACGACACAAAAAACACCACGCCAGCACTGAACAGATTAAATCAAAACTGTAAAGAATTTAATTACTAATTTGCATAATTAAGCTACGTCTTAAAAAGTTGCAGGAGATGAAACAGTGAGTGTGCTGTGTCTTTTTCCAATTCAAAAATAAATATATTATCAGCTGATATTTGCTTATAATAGTGTATTCAGACCAAATTTGAAGATATTTTTTGTCTTGTGTGATTACAGACAATGTCAAAGCAAATATGTGAAAGTGATACGTGACAACCAAGTAGGGGAAAAAATACTTAAATATGGGCCAATATTCTATACAGGGGGTTGGTCCATCAGTAGTGGAGATAATTGGTTTTTCTCTGTCTTTTATCATTTAAATGTTTTATATAGAGTAAGTATACTACAACTGTAATTTCATACTAGTTCAAACTGTGTAGCAGAGGTGGTAAATCATTAAAACATTCAGATCTACATCAAATACACCAGATATACTAATACAATTCAGTGCTGTCACTCAGTTTCAGGGCTCCTGTCAAACCTCACTGGACAAGTTAGCGCACATCAGTGCCTGAGAATGAACTGCTGCTCTGCATCAGAGGGAAGAAGGAGCTCAGATGAGCCGAGATCACGTCTTTAAAAAACATCATTTCCAGCAAAGGCACACATGTTTAGAGAAAAGTGCGGGGGTTGAGCAAAGTTCAGAGGATTGCTTCCCTGTTAATGGGAGGTTTTAGCAGGCGGAGCTCTGTAGTGTCATTTGAAGGCCTCTCCCTGTGGGTGACGTATTTACAGGGACCCAGATGGTGGGTCTGTCTTCAGGGCACCCAGGGCCACTTTGTAGTGAGAACATGCCTGCTGAACTCAGGAACAAAACAACTAGATCAAGGCAGAGGCAAAGCAATCGTTCAGCCTGTCAGGCACATTACAGTAACACGGACGCAATTGGTTGGGGGTGTTGACACTTGTGAAGGAGCTTGTTATCCAAACTTACAGGAAGTACCACACACGCACACACACACAGTCCTACTCTCTAATGATGCTCCCAGAGACTTCTGTTCCTACATGCTGTAAAAAGGAGCACTTTGCCGCTGAAGTTGATTTAAATAGATTTTAATGAAGTTGCGTGCCAAGGTAGCCTCTGTTCATAATCAGGAGATGCAGGAGCAGCCAAGAGAGTTCTAACGAGGGCAAAGGGCGGGAAAAACTGTGTTTCCCTTTTTTTTCCCCTTCTCACTGCCAGAGGCTATTATGATAAATATGAAATTATGGATTACATTTTTATACTTTTTTTTTTCCACAGCAATTAAATTGTCTGGCCATCAGCAGCAGGGTGGAGATAACATTAGCATTCGGTGCGTGTCGCGTTAATCCACATTAATTCCGAGCAGTTGCGACATCTGGGATGGATACAACCTTGACCAAACAATTCAGGGCGAGACGCCTTCATTTGGGGAAGGCTCGAACAGAGGAATACTAATTGTTATGACACAGCGTGAGCAACCTCTAAACAGAAACGGCTAATTAATGAAAGAAATAAACACAACCATGAATCACTGACGGGAAACGGGAGCGATAATCCAGCATTTGTCGCTCGCTGTGATCTGTGAGTGACACGTGTAACTCTTGTCAGCCAAGTCTGATCTTCCTCTAAGACCACACCTATTCTTATTCTGACCCAAATCCACAGCTCACTGTATGCTCCGCTGACAGCTTTTTGAAGATGTTGATTCCTGTCTGTCATGTTAGCAGACAGGAATAATTGGGTTGCTCCTTCTGCTGTCTGCTCCCTGCCTCCATAAACACACAGCAGCAGAATAAATACTGCTTTATATCAATATATTCAAGTATCCATTTGTTATGTAACTCTACAGCTTAATGAAGACGGAGTCCATCACCACTATACCCATCGCACTCTTAAGTGAAGTAAATAAAGACAGAGATCAGATGCACATGCTCACAACACTTGTGCTATGATCAGAGAACCATTAGGCTGCAGAGCTGACACGCTCCTTCCTCACACACAGTTTCTGACACTGAGAAGTGTTTTCTTGCTGCTTTGTGAGGATTAACTACTCATCTCAGGTATCTGTGCCCTGCTGCGAAAATCATACGGTAAAAAAATATTTCTCTGATAAACCTGGACAGACTCGCTAGCGATGTGTTCATATCAAATGTGAGGGAAATTTTTCACGTGGCGCGTAGCCAAGCTTTCTGGATAACGAGTACGAGAACCACATTGGTTGTTAAGGGCGAATGTTTACACATTGTGAAATATTCCAAAAAAAAAAAAAAACAGTCCAGCGGCCAAATGTGTGTAGTAAGTAACCTGAGGTGAAAACAGTTATAGCAGGTGTGGGATTATTTTCACATCCACACGAATGTCAACACTGAGCTGGAACTAAATGTGAACTCCATTAAATCACAACCTGCCTGGAAAGCTGTTTAACTTTGTGAGGTGCAGCAAATGCGAAGTACATCTTACAAAATATGTATGTAGCATTCACAGTATGTAACGCGAATGTCCTTCGACTGTAAATCCACTGAGGATGTTGTTCTATGACGTCTCTATCCGTCTGTCAGAAATCCTGCCATGAGACCTGGTCACCTTGGAGACCAAAGTGACTAAGCTGAGAAGAACATAAAATAATAATAAAAGAAAATCATAATCTCATAAAATGTGATCTGTACTTTCTGTTTGCAAGATCTTTATAAACTATCATCTCTCGTCTTTGTGTATTTTTTTTCAGTTTTCAGTGACATTTGAAAAATATAATCAGTCACCGTTACTGTTTCCATATTGCTAATTTACGGAAGCGTATTACATTTACTTGAACATTTATGTTTTGGTTTGTTTTTCGGGGTAATTATCGCTGTTTTTCAGAGTAATTTATTTTTATGGTTGGTTTTCCTGAGTAATTTTTTTCTGACTTTCTGAATATTTTATTTGTTTTTCAAACAATTTTTTTTCCTGACCTTAGAGAGGAATTCATTCATTCATTCCTTTACTCAATGGAAACAAACATGACCGGCTTGTTTAGTTTAATCAAGTTTTACTGTGATCTGGAATTAAGACACTGGGAGATTGTCCTTTCTTTCATTCATATTGATCGTATTGTTATTAGTTTGTCAACTCTACACAGGCACCTGAGGACTTTGCGGTCGTTTATTACTTGTTCTTATTAGACGGGTAAATAATTGAAGATGGGGCATGTACGTGTGGGCGGGTGTCACCATCATGGAGTCAACATAGGTCCATGTAGTCACGTGCACGGGAAAAAAAATATTCAAAATAAATAAAATAAATTACTAAAAAAGTTTTTTTTTTTTTCAAGTGAATGTAATACCCTTCTGTACTAATTAATAGAAAATAATACTAATTGCTCAAAAGAAAAACATTGAATACGTCACAGTCCAGCTGTCAAATTCATTCATCACACCTCTTGTTTAATGGACGCAGACGGTCTGAGCTGCAGGTGATTCATCGTTATCCAGATAACTTCAGTTTTAACTTTTCTTCTAACTTCTTATCACCATGGTAACTGATGCTGAACCTTCAAGCTGCTACAGGTTAACTTCAGAGGATCAAACCAAAACCTGTCAAAAGCCTAAACTACTGAACAATCCATCTGCTGCTTGAGTCTTTCCACGTGTCTACTCTGGTTAGAACCCAGAGAGTCTCACAAAGAGAGTTTGAGTTTATCCTCTCACTAAATAAACACACAAAAATATTACAGCTTCATTTATAATGAACACAGACGCTTTGATTCTGTCACTGCAGCTCAGAATAACATGAAGCGACTGTGACCATAATTGGAAATAAAAACCAACCCTGACGACGACTTTCATTACAGAAAAAAATATATATATCCACATACTGTTAAATATTTCTCATGATTAAAAAAAAAAAATTTACATTTCACTCAGACTGCCTTCATCTCACACGAACCGAACAGTCTGACATTTCTTTAGCATTTTCTTTTTCACCTGCGTCACATTTTCATAATGATTCATCACGTTCATCATCAGGCAAAAGAGCACACACAAACTGAATCATTCTCGTACATATTTACAGTATATTCTTATTCTGACTTTAACAACCGGAACCTTTTTTCTGGTGTTTCATGTCTGTTCAAGTCATGTGATGAAATTGTTGACATTTCATGTTGTTGAATATGATCTGTGGATTTCGCCAGAACTGAATTTACCTGCATTGGCCCATCACTGTTTCCTTCCATCATTTTTCGTGGTTCTAATGCTGCTGCTTGTGATTAAATTCCACATGAATGAGCTTGTAACCAGAGGAGAATGGAGAATTTCTGACCCACCTTTACTGATTTATATGAGCTCTTAGTGAGACTGCCATTTTTAGCTAAAATTCAACCAGAGACTAGCAATATTCGTGGGTCAGCTTCACAGTATAGACCCCTACATCCCTCATCCCTACAGAAAAGCTGGAGGTTCACACAATCCCCAACCATAACTATGAATTTAGCATAAAAGAATAAGAATTTTAGAATAAAATTCAAAAAAATTGCAAAAAATAAATCTGATGTATATAAGACAAACTGACCAAAGGCTAAGAATCTGTTCTGACATTCAGTTGTCGGTATTGTGAACACCTCACAAGAACATGTTTCGGTTTAGGTTTGATACTCAGCTAAGACTGAGACGCTGTGTTTGTTGGCAGAAGCAGCAGGAGCTCATGCTTTGATGACTGCGAGGCTGTTTAATGCATTAAGATTATCAGTATATAACACTTGATGTTTGGTGTGTGACAGTGAGCTAATTATCACCATGGTTATTATGAATTACTCTTGGCACTGTCACAGATACTCAGCATATACCAAATGTCAGAGTGAAAGAAAGTAGAGGGAATATGAAGAATCCCATAATCAATCAATTAACAGTGGTAAATAAGTCTGGCACTAACACATTGTCTCTCCATGGACCATTTTTTAAATGGAGTACTTGCCATCATGTTTCAACCATTGATTCAATGAAGGGCTCATAATGAAGATGTATGAGATCTGCAGAACCATTTATCCAACACATACGACTTCGTCATTCATACTCCAACACTCTCTCAACAAAAAAGTCTGTCAGTCTGCAGCAGAACAAGTTCTGTGGGGCCAACGTCGCTCATTATCCAGTCCAGAAACGGAATTTCCAGTGAAAGGAATTTGAACAAGTCACACTAGTCACACTAGTTTGTCGTGACGTGCAGTCTGATACTGATCTCTGTGTGTTTTCTTCATTAGGCTGTTCAGATGATGTACGCAGCTAATCTGATAGGTTCCTCAAAATTGACTGACTGTTCACATCATTAGCTGCTAATAATTGCGTCTGAACAAAATGAGGAATAAATCACCGACATCAGAAAGTGTTCGCTCCTTCACTCCTTACAACTTCATTGTGAAGTAAATTAAAATCTGAATGCATAGACGTACTTAGTCGTTTTTTTCCCATCAATCTCAGTCAAAACGCCTTGGCCTTTAAAATGGTGACGGCTTCACAAAGACTCTCTGAGACCAATCTGGGAATCAAGCATGAAGAGCCTCGGTCAGGAAGGTAACCAAGAGCCCAACGATCACTCTCAAAGGACTTAAGAAGTCGTCTGCAGAGACGAGAGAACCAGCTGGAAGGACATCAGATGAATCTGACAGCTTTGTCCTGTTTCTGTAGCGAGTGATGAACAATGTGGATGATGTGAAATCTGTGTTGAACACATAGTGATACTGAGCAGAGCATCGTGAAGCAGAAATTCTCACCACTCCACTCTGCTCATATGCACCGGTAGTGGAAAAGACAAAGCTGGTGAATAGGTGGAGAAAAAAAAAGTATTTGTGAAATAACTGCACTTTCAATTTGAATTATTTGCTGTCGTTGCTGTTGTATGTTATTGTCAGTGTCAGTGGAATGTTTCAGTCTTTAACTTCTGGATGATATGTATTCCAGAGTTTGTAAAACAATAGTTATAATGAGGCTCATTTTTATTTGAAAGTGGCAGATGAAATGCCAGGTAAGATCATACATTTTCCTTTTGTGTTGTTAAAAAAAGATCAAGAACTGTTGTTTTCCAATGAACACTGGAGAGTGAAACCAGAACAGTTAGTGTTGTTCATATAACTCACTAGTCCAAAAGGTACATTTAGTGTTTTTACATCCAACAAGCTCTTTGCAAGCTCTCAAGCAAACTGGCTATGCTTCTCAGGTTTTTTTCCTAAAACAAGAAACACTGAAATTGTTGTCTTACCACTTTGAAACAAATATATCTGTTTTGGTATCAACTTTCAAAGACCCAGCTGTATTATGAAGTCTATTTTTCTTCTTTATTGATTGATGGATCCAATGCCTGAACCTAGAGCCTCGGCATGTACACATGTACAGACTTCAAACAACAACCTTTTATCTATGTACCCAAACTTTCCGAAGTCTTTCAAGTGTTTTTGGAGGTTTTGGTTTTACTGCATCGAATCAATTCAACAAGCAGCTTGTCTCAGCTCTTATTTCAAACTGGCCTTTCTGCCCCGGAGATCTTCAACAGCAGGTCGGGGAGGTAATGACAATTCATGAATTTTCTATGGTAACAATAATGTTCTTCACTTGTGATACCACCTGGAGTAATTCCGCCTGATATGCAGTAATGCATCCACCAGGGAGGAGAACACCTCCATACTGGAGCACAATATCATTGACTTGTGTTAATGGTGTAGATAAGGGCTGTACTTTGGCAAACTAAGAGTATATCTTGACTGCATTCGAGCACAAGAGACAACCTACTAATCCTCATCCTTTCACAGGGCCTCTCACTACCATCACCAAGGCATAGACATTGTTTAAATTATTCAGAGGATACTTACTGGTTTACTGAATTAATCGCTTTAATTGAACTGAAGATGTTTTCTCTAACGTCCTGCTTCAGCGTTCCTTTGGCCTTCAAGATCTCCACAAAGTACTGTGAGAAACAAGAGAGCAGAGGAGGAGAAAATTACAATATTGCTCAACATTTAATAATTTGGAACTGGGCTGCCTGTGATTAGACTTGCCAAATATTTTTGGAGGAGAAGGAGAAGGAGGAGGAGGTGTTTTCTCTACCGACATCTTAAGTTCTCTCCCAAAACAGACAGCAATTGTAGTCCCAAGACCAGACTGCACAGAACATATAGACCCTTAATTTCTAACACCTTGCTATGCCATCTTCACATCATACAGCGCTGTATAACTGCATAGCACATATGAGGAAAAGGTACAGGAGGATGCTGATGTATTGTGACTCATAACTGGAGTGAACAGGTGACGGATGATTAACTGTATAGAAATTAGGTTCCAGCAATGAGTGCAAAAATGGCAAATTCAACTTCTGTCTGATGATTTTGAATATTTTTATTATCTAAGATTAGATAACATCTACTATCTGAGATGCAATTGTCTCTGAACCAGTGTCCCTGTTAATATGATCATCCATAAAAGAGACCTCAGTGTCAACATGTTTTTAATTAGGTAGAAGTTCCTGAAAAAAAAAACTGTTAACAGTGTGGGTTAGGTCTGGGTAACATTGTATCTGTATTAAACTTTTTATTATATATATCTTGACTTTGACAGCAGTTTCTAAGCAATATTATTTACAGTATCATTTATATAAGATCCATGAATTAAATCATTTTCAGATTAATGCCATTTTTATACTCAAAGCAGTTTTCATAATATAAACCTGTTTAACACTTGAGTAAATCAAGTTAATTCACATTAATTGAATGTTGAAGAGACAGCCTGTGTTGTGAAACACTGCAGTAGACTTGATTGATGTCACAACAACAAATCAGACTTTTGGTTTAGTTTGTATCGATTATGGCCATTTGATCTTGTCAGAGCTGTGTATTTCTAAGCTGTTATATGTAAGTACGACCAGATATTTTCATATATATGTTGTAATATGTTGTAATCGTGTACTAATGAATATCTGTGTGTTTGTGCACACAGTATGGGGTTCAGCCATCTGCCCTACTTTACTTCGCAACTTCGCAAAACTCTGTGGGATTTAGTTTTTCATGACAAACTTCACTGATTAATTACTCCAAAGAAACATAACGCACGATTGTTGTCAAATGCAGAGATGAATCACACTGACCCGGGCGCTTCTCTCTTAATTTAATTAGAAGATGATGACTTAAACAATCAGTTCACTTATTAATAATAGCTATTGTTGTGAGGTGTAGCACGACTCATTTTTCCTGAAGCTTAATGGTAGAAACCTGGTCCTGGTAAACCCGAACCAGTGAAGTGAAGGTGAACGGTCTTAGTCAATATGTCTCAGGGAAACTCCAACCATTATTGTTACAGGTGGGTCATGTTGTGGAGGCAGCTGCTCAGAGAGGTCAGGGTTTTCTAGCAAATGGGTACAATAGAGCATGAGGTCAACAGTCTGAATGTGACAGCGTCAGCAGTGACTCAGGCGATGTATCGTGCTGGTGTGAGGAGGCAGTTGAGTCTGGAGGTAAACCTCAAAACATACCTGTGGAATTATATGCATCCCAACCTTTGCCTATATTTACATGCTGACTAAATTAAGGAATTAATGGATACAAGTAGCCAAAATAAATTGACTCTGTAGGATGTCAGGCCTCAGCCTCAGAGATACAGTGAGGAAGGAAGAGCATCCAGAGGGAGCTTGAAGTCGAGACGCTGCTCCTTTGCATCAAAAGGAGCTGGTTGAGGTGGTTCAGGCATCTAATAAGCATGCTTCCTGGGCACCTCCCTTTGGGAGGGATTATATATCTCATCTGCCATGTGAATGTCTCAGTATCCCCAGGAGGAGTTGAATAAATTGCTGGGGAGAGGGACATCTGGACTACCTTGCTCAGCCTGCTGCTACTGTGACCCGGCACCAGATAAGCAGCAACAAATTGGATGAATGAATAGAAGTAAGAAGTTTTGTAACTTGGCTGAACATACCTGTTCATATGAGGATGACTGATTTTGTTACTTTGTATCTGAAGAGATTTAATCTCTGTTTTATGTAGATAGCACAACAGTAGTAAAGAATTAACTTATCAAAAAATCACAATACTAAAGGAGACATAGAGGGTAAATCGAAACTTTTCATAGTTGACTAACAGTCGTTATCGTTAGCAACTTGTTGTTGCATAAGTATGATGTCACTTTAATTATTCCAATTCATATTTTTTGGCGGTATCAGAAAATACTTTAAGTTCCAGTATGATACATAGAGAGGAATGCACAGACATGTGGCGTGGGAGGTAATTCAGCTTTTACAGTCCCCAGTAACACTGGGATAAACAAACAGTGCATATCTACATAAGGAGCTAGATGGCTAACATTAGACCTCGTATGTGTTGCCAATGATAAGACATGTTTGAAGTCAACAAATCACAAACGTAGGTTTTCACAGAAATGGTTCAAGACAAAATGTTGGAGAGTTCTGAGGAGGCCGACAATGAGTCTAGACCTAAATCCCACAGACGCTTTCCAACACAGGCCAACACAGAAAGACCAGGAGCACTTGGCAAAATAAGAGCAGTCCAATGTGATTGTTACAGGAAGTGATTTGATTTGTTTCAGTTCTTTCTTCTGAAGGAGGTGCTATCAAATATTAAGTTGAGGGTGTCGATAATTTTGTCCATTTCTTGAGTCTTGTGTGAATTGTCTCAGATTCAGCTTTTTCTCTCTTTACTATGTTGTTCCAATACAAACTAAAGAAATAAACAAGAGAATAGAAAAAGCATTTGTAATTATTTAGTTTTCTGGGGGAGGTGGTGTATTGTTAGACAGTGGTGCAAGTGTGCCGATATTTTTGACTATGACTGAAAGTAATTACTGTCTAATAACACCAGTGACCATATGTCTGTCTGTGACTGGCTGAGCTACTCAGCGCTGCCACTTCCTGTGGAGTTTGAATTTTTGATTTCCTGTGGATGACAGATCAATTTAAATTTGGTTAACTAAGACTGTTTAGATAATCTAGCATTTGGGTGATTATTGGGGGATGGCCTGGTTCCCCTAGCTATAAGAGTTATCTGTGGCATTACTATTAGTTTACTGTAAAAGATAGTAATTGAGTATTAAAAAAACTATTCATAAACATTACATCACTGCAAAGTGACGGAAAAGCAATGAAAGGCTCTTGGATTTAACAGTCTGATACTGATACTTTGAGGCTTTGTAAAGGGTGTACTTTTTCACTGAACCTCCAGCAGATTAAACCAGAGCTTGTGACTGTTTAATACGTACAGTAGCGACCAGTTTGAGCTGCTGGCAGTAATTTTGTTCCGTCTGCACCAGCTCTTTGGCTGTTCGGCTGCGTTTCCTCTCCCAGCGGTCCCTCTGCTCCTGGATGGTGCTGGTTGGAGCGGAGAACGTACTCATGGTCACAGTGACAAGGTGGACACTGCAGGCGCAAGTAATCGGACAAGGCCAGTGTTCCAGACAGGCACTGATGACAAACAGAACATGATGGTACGTGTTAATCTGAGTGTATATTGTTCAATTAATCAAGTCATTTGGCTCTATTAGTTGTTTAAGTTTATGTTAAAACAATGCCAACAGATAGAAACACAAAGACTCATGTCTAGTTGTCTCTAATTAAGATCCCTTCCTAAAATATGTCACTATAAATGATGCAGGACAAAAGCAACAGTCTCTGTTCTGTGCAAAAGCTCAACAGAAGTTAATGTAGTTCAAATAAATACAAGTTCAACAGACAAAACAAAAGGCTCCATAGCTCTTTTTAGTATGAAAATCCTTCTTTGTGTTTTTAATCAGGACAAGGATAGCTATAAACAGCAAAAACAACATTTGAATTCAAAAGCAAAACTTGATTTATAAACTAAATTAATTTAACTTGACAAATTTAACACTGTTAAATCAGCAGTGTTAGACTGTTTTAGGACTGCTTCACATTTCATCCCAGTGCTCCCCGACTAATAATGACTAAAATGATTATTAATAATTACATTGAAAATGATGGCTGGTTCATTCATTTGATTCATGGTCTGTCACTGTGGTTACCCAATAACCTGTACAGCTAAATCTCAGTCTTTCACTGGACAAAAAAAAAAAAAAACCACTCACACTTACATGTAGGTTAGTATAACAGAGTGTAGAATTCATGCTGCCACAGCTACATGCTGTTTTTAGCAAAGACGGTTTGTAAATCAAGACAGAAACAGAAAGACATGAGGTGTCATCTGCAACTGGAGCTTTAATTGTTATTATGGATGTATGTGTTTTTTATTGCTCGCAAAGTGCAGTGCATAAGAAATCAAATGTAATACAAACGTAATTTGAACTTGGATGATGTGTTTATTACTAACACAACCATTACAGTGCAAATAGTGCATTTGCAATTTGATGTCAACAGCCACTACATAGAGGATGTTATTCTCTGTCAGGGCGTCCAGCCGTGATCGTATAGTGGTTAGTACTCTGCGTTGTGGCCGCAGCAACCCCGGTTCGAATCCGGGTCACGGCAATGACTCAATAGTGTTCGAAAGACGATGGATGCACCTTGAAACGTTTTTCTATATTGGGGAAAACAATAATTTTCGTTCACAAGTGATCAAATACACAAAGTCTGAGTTGAGCGAACAATCAAATAGTCAATGGGTGGATGCACAAGCAGCTTAGCGTCCAGCCGTGATCGTATAGTGGTTAGTACTCTGCGTTGTGGCCGCAGCAACCCCGGTTCGAATCCGGGTCACGGCAGGTTTTCACTGAGTTCTATAACTTTTCTAGTGGGATTGATAAAGTATCTAATTAGGCAGCACATGCATTATTGATTACTGTCAACAACCAAACTGAGTTAAACCTTTTAGGTGTCTAACAATGTCCTGACGTATTTCCTGAATTAGTAAAACTCTCTTAACGTGAACAGGACACTGTGGCATCGCATTAAATTATATCAAAGCTTTCTTATGTTTTATGTAGTTTCAATGTTAATGTTACATCAAAGTTATAGACAGGCTGTTCTTTACGAGAAGTACATGTGTGTCGGTCGTTAAGGGGAAAAAAGCGATTTATGTCTAAAAAACATCAACAAATTACCTTTAAATCAACGCTGCTTCGTGTGAACAATAAACTGTTGTATCACTTGGAAAACGTCGTCTTAGTATGTGTTATAAAACCGTGTGTTGAAGTTTTAGTTAGCTTACCTTCAGGTAACGTCTCCGCTTTGAATCGAAGCGCTCTTTTCAGTTTGAGCTTCCTTCTTCCGGGATACGATGACGACAGGCGCTCTGATTGGTTGATTCTCGACGAGACAGAAACAGGAAAGACCGCCCCCTCTGAGTGGACGACTGACACTGATACAGTGACAGCTACACAATGAGGTCATTATTTATTATAAAACATTTAAATGAACATTTAAACAGTATGTGTACACTGTAAAGGGCAAACCTCCTCCTTGTGTCATCTAAATACATCAAAGGCAGCAACAGGTTGTGTTTAATATAAACAAATTGAAGACAAATAATTTAATATTGTACATTATTTCCACCTGTTGAGCGATTATGATTCAAACAGGGAAACACTGTTCAATATGTTGCCACATGCAATTACTCTGGGATGCTATGCTGCTTTTGTCAATAGGTAAATGGTAACTAATATGTGGACCTGTGGTGTTGGTGTCATCAGTGATATTTCCCATGATTCATTTGCTGATCAGTCTAAATACCAGTCCATCATTCTTTGTTATGTGGGTCAAACATCGTGACACCTCGGTTACAGACGTGAAGTGATGTGAATGAAGAAAAATGACGAATACTTTCACTATTTTTAATAGCTGTAATCTGAACCTGACTCACTGGATTGCACAATGTTTTTGTGAGAATGATATTAACTGGATGTGATAATTAATGTACCAAATATTCAAAAACTGTTCATTTTAGTGGCTTTTTTTTTCTTATTTTAAAAACCTGGCATTTTGTGATTAGTGATTGGTAACTTGTTTTCAAACTTACAATTTACTAATAATATATTTGTTTCATCAATTTTATTTAGCTGTTTATTTAGCTGAAAAAAGCTGAATTTACTGCCATTTTTCAATTTCATTTTGCAATGTTTATTTTTTTTCTTCTATCAAAGAGATGGTCTGTGTTCACTTTGCAGTAATTTAATTAAATATTAATGTTAATGCCAATATTATGCCAACAAGCACAAATCTAAAATGGTGAAGGCTTTGAGGTGAGATGCATATGCCTGAACAAATATTCAATTAAATTAACACGAACCAGTTGACAAGACTCAGAGCTGTCGGAGCCCCCTGGAGTCGTGGTTGTCCAGACTTGCTTTTTCACTGATGCTCCTAATTGTAGCCCACAAGGAATAAGCACCATAAATGTCTTCATGAGGTTGACATTTAAACATCTTAGTGAACTTTTAGTCACATCTCCTCTGTTCTTGTTTTCTTTATGTAACTTTCTCAGGTTCATTCCCACACCTTCAACTGACTTGACTGTGGATGTGGAAAGGTGTATCTTTTTACTTGGGGAAAGATACAATATAACTGGCAGCGAACGGTGAGAGAGATGCACTGGTTGATGTGAGAATGGCTCCTGAAGAAAGCGCAGCTCAGCAGTTTGTAGCTCATTAAAGATAAAAGTGATGCCCTCAGTAATCAGGCTGTGATGCAGGAGGCTATAGACTGAAATCCACGAGGACTGAGGACTTTCAAGTGAAAAAATAGGATGCATTTTTTCTGGAGCGTATCCCAGGCTGCAGCTCACGTTGCTGGTGCCTGCAGCTCCACAGAGCAGCGAGAACACTGACATCTAGTGCTGATAGGGGCCAAATCCTGCTGCAAGTCAGGACGTAAGTCAAGAGAGGGACCGCTGGATATCTAATGATAACTGAGTGACTTCCTTTTGTTTCAGTGGTAGCTTCACCCATTTCATTAAACCACCTGATGGATTGTATTTTACAGTTGCTGGTAACTTTATTGAAATATCACCTGAGTAGTGTTTCGCCCATGAAAACAGATATGCCCCATTATGTACTTATCAAATTATTCACACATGGACACAGTACTCATATGGCTCCTCTTTTGGTAAAAGCCAGACCAGTAGTAACACTGCCTCACCGTCAGTATCCGGGTACCACCAGCATTCCAGGGAAGTAGCAGTTGAGTTGAAAACGCGTGTCAACGAGCATTGTTGATTTTGCAACTTATATGCGCCTATATCCATCTCATCAGCTTCATTCAAACTCAAGCTTGAACGCTTGAATTAAATGCCATCGTTTTCAGCCCTCCCTCTGCTCGCTGACTGGCCCGAACAGCTCAGAGTTGGTGTGAACCGAACCCTATGAATAGCTCCCTGACCAAGTGGTGGAGCTAATTGAGAAAGCAGTGGAAGCAGTTGGTGGCGCTAGCCTGGCTAACATTTTACTGGACTCTGATATCAAACTTTAATACCATTATGTAGGTAATCACATAATTCTAGAATCTACTGTATCTTCATTTAAAAAATAGCTTGTTGAAATATCAACTCTCTTTGAATTTCACATTTCTGACTCCATATGTCAAATTCATATAATATGACAGTCAATTGCTTTATTCGCAGGATCTTTTACAGGTGGTTTTTCATTAGTAAATTTTCTATAATGAGACTTATACTTATTCAGAGGCGATCGGATGCCCATGTTCTGCAGGTAATGTGGCATAGTGAGGCAAAACTCTCCAAATTGCTGAACAGATAAAATGCATCTTTAATGAGAGGATTATTAAAATGCACAATATTAGTAGGCCCCACTCTTTATTGTTTTCAATTTTATTGTGTTTCCAGTACATTTGGTATTACAATAATTGGCCCCAAAACAGGTTGGTGCAAATTAGGCCTCTTTTGCCTTGAGGCGATGGAGGCATGAACAGTGCAGGAGACCGGAGACAAAGGGTCCTTTTTTCTTTTACCTGAGGATAGGAAGAAAAAAAAGTAAAAGCGTCAATAATCTACACAAGTGGAGGAACTCTCCCAAGGTTCTGGAGACCTCCGGTGTATTATTCATACCAGCTATTGCCAGAGGACTCATAATTGACCTCTGCACTTTGTAAGAAAAAACTTCATGAGATGAAAGAATGTGATGTTTTGTAATTCAACTTTTGAATTCAACTCTCCCCAATCCAATAGTATTGGATTTTAAGCCATGAATTATTCATCACATAGGAGGCAAGGCTATCTTAGCTGGAAGATGTTATATGAAACAAGGTTTCAAGACCAAGATATATCAAATGAGTTGGCTCTAAAAGAGAAAAAAAACAACAACAACAAATAAAAGTCACATCAAAATAAATAGGAGCACTGTTGGACAGAAATCTCTTAAGTGACTACAGGGAAGATTCTACTGTCAAATATCACTTTTTCTGTAGGATGCCAGCACTTGATGTGAACAAAATCTCTTAAGTGTTTATTGATTTGGAATCCCATTATCTACCTTTGCTGAAGGGAGAGAGGGCTTCATTTATGTATTAATGCTTCACCGCTGGCTCTTCACTTAACTTCTGAGTTGTAATTAACAATGTTTTTGTCAAATGGTAATCACAGCATCAAGTGTTGACACTTAAGTCATGTTTCTGGCCCATTCCTGAATACACTAACAAATTGGTTAGAATTTGATAGCAGGGAATATAATGTTGTTTTGGTGTTAAGCAAAGTCTGTTGTCATGAGACAGATGAACTCTTCATGAGGGTAATTGTTTTAAGTAAACCTCTGTGTTTTCTCAGGAAAAGCTTTTCCAGGTTTGGTGATATTTAATGAAGAGTTGTAAAAGTGTTGATGAAGTGTTAATGTGGACATCACATTCCAATACTTTGAATAAAAAATATATTAAAAGTGCAAACGTAAGAGAGTGTTTTTCAGAGGTGTTCAAATGCAATTAGCTGTAATTGCCCATTGTCTACCTTTAGTAGCCTTGGTAAAAACTCTCAATCCACATTTGGAACCTTGCACTTCACACCCCCTTGCTGCTTTGTGTTTTGTTGAACGGTGAGCTCATTAAAGCAAAATGACCATTTGGCCTTGGGAGAGAAAAAAATAATCACATGGTAACAAACAGCTGCACAAAATTGAGTGACACTCAAGTGGTGGAGGACCATCAAAACAGCCATGTGTTTGCAAAACCCAGTGGTTTTCATGGATAATGATAAACTGTCATGCCCGCAATTACTGAAAGCGCTGGATGGCGGGGTTTTTATATGTGACAATGAGGTCTGCTCCTAATTGATGGTCAGGGACACTAACTCACTCAAAAGCTGTCGCTCAAGCGTCAGGCTGACAAGGTCTGAGGGGGTTGGAGAAAAGCTCCAGGATATTATCACACGTTATTGAAGAGTCTCTTTGTACTCTGCTTCTTTTAAATCAGAACCAAATAAGCACACAATAGTGCCTGATACTTTATACAAGACAAAGGAAGAAACAAAATTCAAGGGTCATTTTGCTTTTAACATCGTCAAAATACACTTAGCTATGTATTTTAATATACATTCTATGCATTTGAATAACAGACAGAGTCAGTACATAAACCAATGTCATATTTTATCAAGTCGTGGTGTTGTATTCTGACCAACATGGTGAGAATTTCTGCAATGTTTATCTTATCTTTCTCTTGGTAACATTGGTAATTCTCAACACTTTACTTCATTTGACTGAACTGAATGTGATTGATCTGATAATCTGAAGGTCTGTGGTTCGATCCCTGTCTCCTCTTGCCTGCATGTCGAAGCATCCTTGGGCAAGGCACTGAACCCCAAACAGACAATATATCATCACATGGAGTTTAGTGTAAATGTGACTATTTGTGTAAAGAGCCTTGAGTGTCATGAAGACTAGAAAAGTGCTGCATAACTGCAGTACAATAATTGCCTAGGAGGACTTAGCTCTACAACAAAGAATACCTAGACTTCGAGTGGTTTTCAGCTTTTTTTAACGTGTGACCCTCATACTATAAATATACTTTAGATATAACACAGACATGTCTTGTGTCTCCGACTGATCATCTAAAAACCTGATTTAACCAGTGAGTCTTTAACAGAACTCAACCATTTGGTTTGTAGCAACTATTTTCCTGCCATACAAGTACTGATACTTTTAATGCTTTGAGTTAATTTAACTAATAATACCCACATTATTTAAATAGGGTTCTAAAAGCCGAACACCTCCTGGATGCAATCCATCACAGGTTTTTTTCACACCCAACAGGCAGGAAACCTAAGGGTGGACCCAGTACATGCTTGAGAGGATGTATATATCATCAAATGTGGGTACACTTCAGAACACCTCCAGGAAGAGCTAGAAACCATTGCTGCCAACACAACCCTAACCTGCACTGTGGCTGATAGTGTATGAATTGATGATTTACAGTAAATGGATTAGTGAATTTGGCTTGCAATGAATAATTTTAATATTCTTGCCTTCGTATTCAATTGGAGTACTTCTTCCACCAATGCAAGATAGATAGTTTTTGTCAGGACCAAAAACATGGAGGTGCTTCCCAGATATTAATTTGTTATTACAGATCCCACTGTCCACCATGTTGTTGGTAACCACATCTGTGTGAAGACAGACACAGAAGAGACACACTCTCTTACCCAAAACAAAGTGGTTTTCCACAGGCTGATGTTGTCTAGCTAACTGTTCATTTGTTGGCACAGTGGCTAATACAGCTGAATTGTTGGGGTTACTTTTTAGCCTAGTGCTAGCTCATCTGTTTCAGTCTGTGTCAGAGAATTTGCAGGTAGTTTAGATTAGATTAAATTACAAGTTAAAGTGAAAATTGTTGTTTGGATTGTACTCCTGCAAGACTGGTTGAGAACTCACTACTTGCTGATTAATGACCCTAAACAAATCACCACAGAATAATCAATGATTAACGCTTGACTAAAACTAAAACACATTTTTGTGAAAAGACAACTCAGATGCCTGAATGAACACTGATTTGGATTGTGCCTATCAATAGTGAGGATGGACAAATAGGAGAACAACACTCTTCTATCCCATCATTATTAGCTTGTTCTCAAGAAGTTTTCTTTATTTCCAAAGACAATCCCCTTTTTATTTGATCATTTTCTTTGTGTTTTCATGTACGTGACGTAATCTTCACTTGTTTGTCATCATAATTTCACATTTTAGTTACTAAAAGTGTCAGCGGCCTTAGACGTTTATCCATAATCCCCAGAGTCATAACTGGAAAACCTCTAGTCACCTGACTATGTCTGTGTCAGTTTGTTTTAATAACCACACAAGACAACTGACAGTGAATGCTACAAAAGCTTTGATGAGGTTTGATGAGTGGGTGGTTACGAATAAAAGTGCATTGATGAAATACTGCATGATGATTGTCAGTAACTAGTACATGGTAAGAGGATTATCAGCTCCCCAGCCAATTAACAAACATTTCAACATTGCCTTGCCCATTGGGAAGCAACAAGGGCATGTACTACAATAAAGGGTCAACATACCCAGGATAAGATTCTGTTATCTGGATTCATTAATCTTAACTACTACAACCACAGTCTCACTAAGTAGCCACACAATGTATGTTATCAGCTAGGTCAGTGAACTCTGGGTTTTCCTTTTGGTTAGTTATTCTGACAGAGTTGGAATTCTTAATTACAAGCAACATTGTCAGAACAATGAACGAAATACTCGAATTTAATGTCAAAATGGCTCTACTGCCTAAGCAAAGCAGAGAGGAGAGAAGTCATTTATGTCTGATGAGATCAACACAACTGAAAAGTTAATTTCAAATCGTGGAAAACATGATTTTTCTAGTAAAAATCATAAGAGGGTTTAGATTTTCTTTCAGTCTTATTCACCTCATGCTGTTATGAGCTGCAGTAGTGGACTGGCTGTCAGGAATCAAATAATCATCTGTGTTCAATAGAAATTAATCTATCATAGTTATCATGTATTTGTTTAGTTTGGAAAGATTCAAACTGCAAAACCATTGATCTGTAAAAAATGAAATAAAAAATCCATTGCTTTTGTTATTTTATTCAAAATTTTTGTGCAGGTCAGAATCCTGTGGAATGACTGGTTTTCTGATTTGATTGGTCAGTAATTTGAACTGCTGCCAAGTTTTGATCAAAGTTAGGTTCAGCACAAGTGTAGAATTTAGTGGACAGATTAATGAAAGCAGATTGAAAAGCATTATTATTGAGCATGTTGGCTGAAAGTTGTTGACATGCAACTTTTTCTTTTACTTTCTTTTACTGAGTAGAGAGTAGATAAGCAGTATGATAAACATTAATTAATGGATGGATGAATGGCTGCACTCGTTGGTGATTACTCTGGTTCAAGGCATGGTTTCTCAAGTATCAGCTGAACCACAGCAATGTTGTACTGTAAATAGTAGGTTTTTGAAGCCTTAACCACTTTACAAAGTTTTTTTTATTGCAAGAATATTTGCACAAACACAAAAAACAAAAATATCTTAATATAAAAGGCTGATAATTAATGATAGGCAATAAATGATAATAACACAAGGACTAGCTCTGAAAGCTGAATGAAAACACTTGAAAACACCGGACATGTATTTTGAATGTGCTTTTAAAATGCCAGCATTTCGTTAGTGCTGTTCTGCTACTACACAAACAGATGACTGCACTTATTTGAATGAAGTGATCAAGGTTTATGCCTTTTACACACGAAGGTCAGTTTACTTGTTATAAGAAGTACTATTCAGTCTGTGAAAACAGCTGTGCTATGAGAGATATTCTGTGGCTTTGGAAAGGCTTTATAAACCTTGAAAAAAAAAAAAACCCAAAATAAACTAAATACTAATGGATTATCTCAGCAGGAAATTGGAGACTTAAGGGGGCACATTCAAAAGTGTCTTATCTTACAAATCAGAGTCCTCTTTAATGGCCCTAACAGTTCCTCGCAAAGCGTTTCCTCTTAAGAGCTATTCTCTGCTGATGTACACTGACCCCTTAACAGCTGCTTTTATGGTAGTTGGAACAGTAGAAAAATGCTAACAAAAACTTTAAAAAATGTAGTTTGTCCATCCAGTCTGCATGTGTGGACTCAGAGAAGACATCTAACTGGATCCTTTGCAGGATCTTGAAAGAGTTACTGCAGGAATATGGGGCTCTGCATGAAGTCTTGCATGTTTCCCTTTGATTTTGGTCTTCACAAGGGTTTTCTCTTGTCATCAGTCCTAGTTGTGACTTTCATGGACAGGTGTTTAAGGCATACTTGAGGGGAAGAAGTATCTCTGCTCTCTGCTTGGTGAGGGCATGGAGCATCTTCCTCTTGTTATAACTAGTGGGAACTCGGAGTAGAGCTGCAGCTCCTTCACTTCAATAGAAGCTATTTGAGGTGGACCGGACATCTGATAACAATTTCTTCTGAGCACCTCCCAGCAGATGTTTTCTCGGCATGTTCAAATATAATATATCTCATCTGGTCTGAGAATGCTGCCAAAGCAACCTCAACACAGATAAGAAAATTGATGGATGGTCATTATATTTTAGTTTTACTTTAGTGTGTTTTTTTTTTTTAAATAATTGTGCTACTGGGAACTTATTGGATTAAAATGAATCATTTAAGCTTCACTTAATGTTAGGCATTTGTGTGGATCAGTGTGATTAGTGTTTTGCACAAATGTGCAAATTCAAATGTAGTAAATCTGACCTTTAACCACTCTCTGTCTCACTGAAAAAGCTAGCTTTACCAAATCAAGTGAAAAGAAATGCAATGTATGAGCTGTTGTCAGACAAGCTTGTCCGGTCGCTGCCGACTGCTTGTTTGCATCATGAAGCGCAACCCCACCCCGCTCCTTGCCTAATGATTTCTCTCAGCCTCAGAGCTTCTCCTTGAGGCTGGATCCCCCAGTAAGCAGAAAACATATTTACCCACATATTAAAGTGCTGCAATGGTATGGCACTGGAATTTGTGCTTGCTGAAAAACAGGGCAATTACTAGAGAATTTACTAGAATTTATTAGAAGTGATAGATTACTAAGAATGAGGTGGAGGAAAAACAGGTCTACCTCAGAGTAGGTGTGGCATATACTCAAACTTTGCGTTTAAAGACAAACGGGGAGAGTTTGGGTAAGATGATGTTTACAAGGAGAGGGGTTGGGTGCAGTCTAAAAACTTCTTCTGTGAAAGTGAGTCAAAAGTGCAGATGAAAAGGAAAGATCCTAGACAGAGGAGAGAAAAAGGGGAAAAAAAACCCTTGCAGGTTCATTACATCATGGCGGATGGAAGATGTGTGTGTTTGTGTGTGTGTGAGAGGAAGCAAGATTCTGTGCGTGCATGCAGGCAGTCAGAAATGGCCTCTTTCCAGTGGGGATTGCTTTGTTGTCTTTGATTAATGTGCAGATCGACAGGCTCAGGGGAGCAAGACAAGAGTTTGATTGGCTGTTTCTGGCTTTTTATTGTAATCCCAAACCCCCACCCCACCTATCCTCTATTCCATGTTGCACCTTTTCAAGGAAGCTTCCTAGAGATAGGATGCAAAAAAAAAAATCTGCTTCCGATGTGCCTTCCCCTTGGAAGCGTTTGTCCGTGGGGAACTCTCCAACATGGAGGCATCAACAAGGATACCAGTCGCTGAGGGAACACCAGAACCTGCTGTACTGACTGGCTGAAAGACGATAAAAATGTGTTTGATAATGTTACATTAGGTATGTGTATGCATCTCATTTCCACTTTCTCCATAGCTTAGAGCCATATTCACTACTTGTGAGGCAGTGTGGAATCTGATGATGATTATCTCTACCTACTACACAATATACTTACTGCTACATGTAATTAAGTCAATCAGCTTTGGAAAACACTTGGTTGACCTCAGTAGTACAGGGTTGCATTGGGATTAGGTCCTGCCAGGTCCTGCGCAACCCAACGCAAATTTCGCGGGAGCGGGCGGTTTGAACTTTGCTGCAGGCGGGAATAGGCGGCTGAAAAAAAGACACTGCGGGATTGGGATGTAGCCTAGCGACAGGATGTCAATAAATGATGTGGAAAAGAACCTCAAATAAGGTCTTTACAACACAAATATTATTAATAGTTTTCTGTACACTTCAAGCATATCATCTCATGTTTTCTCCTGCGGGACGGGAGAAGACACAAAAACAGTGCATTGTTATTACTGTGCAGGCATAAATTCTCAGAGTTTCGTGGGTGTGGGCAGGTGTGGACATACATGTTGGGGGTGCGGACGGTAATGATCAGAAATACGGTGAAGAAAACAGTCCAGGGATCTACTCAGTAGCTCTGGGTCCTTTGGTTTAGATGTAAACTGTATAGAGATGCTGATAATGGATAACCTCTTCTGAAATAATCTTGCTCAGACACTTTATAATACATTGACACTAGGAAACTATGTGTAGTTATGAGAGAACAAATGATGAATGACCTCATAGTTGTTGAGTCGTTAAGTATTCCCGTAATGACTCGACTATGCCATGACTATGAAGCAGATAATGATGAGTAGAAGAGACTATGAGACGCTGTGTTAATGAATCATGAGGTAATATCAGTAAATTGACATACTGACCACCTTCTGATCGCTTTGTTAATTCCAGCTGAGCACTTACCAAGTAGTCCCTCATTACTTCATCATTACCTCACCAGTATCTGACATTTCTGTGAACCCCATATGTGACTCGTAGGAATATGGCCGCTAGAGCGTTTCTGGTATATTTCACAATCAGCAAATATTCACTTTTAACAGTCAGTGGCAGTGCTATCATAATCACATTGGCAGCTGGAATGAAGTTAAAGATCTATGTTCTCAGAACTTACCAGGTACTCCTACTGCTCCTCTGACCTTTCCTGTTTTGTTCTGTTCACAGACTATGACGATAAGTTTGTCCTCCATTTCTGATTATTGGTGACATCAGCAGAGGCTCGGTGCTGACAGATTTTTTGACAGGATGATGAATAAAATTTGTTCTAAAAGTACTTTCAACTCATTCATATGCATCTTATTTGTGGCTTTGACTTTGTAAAATATAATGAAACATAGTCAAAATCAGCTTCACATTTGGACTGAAATTTGAGTTCCAGAGGAGGAATATATCGATGACCTTGAGCTGGAGATTGTTTACCTGAGTAAATTAAATGACTAAACATAAATATTTGCATTGGTACGTTTGTCTGTTTGCTCCTTTAATCAGGTTATTCAGCTATTACTGTCTGCTGTCTAAAATCTCAGTCCTGTGTAAAACTTGTATCGTAATCATGCTTATATTATTGCAGCTTATGGCACATATAAACAGCATTAAAAGTCTCCCGAGGCCTGTGAACTTCCTGTCCTGCTGTCTAATTTATCTGTATGTCTTCTTGTTGTTGAATTCACTAAGAAGGATGTCGCCGTAGATGCAGTGAATGCTTCACTGCTTGTATCACTGGTCTTTCATCTCCAATCACTGTGTCTGCTTTGACTAAAATTACATATCTGCTAACCTAACCACCCTCCATTCAGATGGCTTTTGACTGTAATAAATTGCCTTCTGAATTGCGGCTCCATAAATGGCTCTTAAATGGGGAACAGGCATTGGTCTGATGATGTTTTAATTGTAACTTGCAGAATGTATTAGCTGTGACCTACAGGCTTTTTGTGGCAGCTTCCATTCAATATGCATGTGCGTTCAGACACCTTGGGTTTAGAAAGGTTAATTAACCTCTGGTGGTAGACCTTTCCTCTGCACTTAACTTGGTCTATGTCCTGATAGTGCCATTAACCCACGCCCTAGCCTCTTAACCTCCCCTATCATTACCCACATAAAATCCATTAAAACTTCCTATTGATTTTTTTATATACAACTTCTGCTTTGTAACATTTTTCATATTCAACATACATATAATTAACATTTTATGGGTTCAAAGCAGTGTGGGTTTAGTAAAAAGATCAAGGTTGTGAAATCATTATATTTTTGGGTTATTTAAAGAAGCTATGCATCAAATGCACTAGATTGATTTAAACCAGTGCAGTTGGTGCTGCATATTCCAGAGATTCAAACAGAATTTGTGATGTTTTGAAATACTTATTAACATAGCTCTAGGTCATTTTTGTCAAATGCAAGCTCATCAACTTATTTAGCTCATCATCTTTAGTCTTTATGTTGTCACCGTGTTTCCTCTTTTCTCTGTTTTCATTTCACTTGAACCGGTCGAGGCAGATGACCATCCACTCTGAGTCTGGTTCTGCTGGAGGTTTCTTCCTGTTAAAAGGGAATTTTTCCTCTCCATTGTTGCCAAGCGCTTGCTCATTGTGGAAATGTTGAGTTTCTCTATGGAAAGTGTCTTGAGATAAATGTTTTTATGATCTGGCACTATATAAATAAAACTGAATTGAATTGAATTGAACCATCATTCATCGCCTTATTGTTGAGACTGATTTTAGTGTTGAACTTAGTCGACCTGACCTATCTATAACACGATTTGTTGTTAAACATCGATCAGATCCAACACCATACCGTAACGGAAAGAAGCATATCACCCCCTACTGTGATGGCGGTGTGTTGCTTTACGACACCCACCAGCCGATGGAGAACAGAAAAAGGGTTCACGACTGTGTCGATCTGACTGCATGGCCGCAGTTGGGGAAGCATAACTCAGCCTTTACAGTTGCAACAACTGTTTGTTTCATAATAAATCAAATAAAGATTTGTTTCTGTTTAAAAGACATTCTGAGAATGTTACCATGCAACAGTGATGTTGTCAGTGGCATTTTTCATATTCTTAGGATTCTAAAGCACATTTCATGTTTAGATTTTTATTTATCTACAGATGAGGCAGGTATTCCTAGTTAATCAATGAACTTTAGAGGTGTTGGTTGCCAACAATGCAAACTAAGAATGACCTGAATCCTGTACTGAAGACACAGATATGAGAATGATATATTGCTTTTTACCTTGTGATTTTAGGTTTAATTGTGATTTAACAACTCTGTTTCCTAAAGATTATATTTCTATATTACTACATTGTTTTCCCAGAGGCTTGATTATAGTCAGAATTTCGCTATTATTTTACAACAAAATACTCATTGTTACACTGTTGTATCAAATGAGTAAATATTGGTTCAGGCATGATAAAAAGTTATATAAATAACTAAGTATAGGATAAAATAAGTAGGGGTTATAATTATATGTTATGCATTAGGCATGTTTGCGCAGAAGTACATCGTACAGCAAGGATGTAGGATGGAATGGAAAAAAAGCACCATATTTTGAATGTGGATCTATGGAAGGCTTGTAAGCTATAATGTAATAAAGTTGTGTAATGAATTTAGCTTAATAAAACACAGTTAATCTCAAATTTTCTTTGGTTTAATTCCTCTGAAACAGAAATGTTAATTAAAGGTCCCAAGCCTCCTCAAACTTTAAACCAAATGACAAAGACATGACTATATCTCTTAAGTTGTTTGGGCGCCTGTCTGTCATATTCTTGTGAACGTGATATCTCAAAATGCCTTGGGGGAATTCTTGGAAATGTTGTTCATTTAGACTCAAGGATGAGCTGGTTTGATTTTTGGTGGATAAAGGTTTAAAGGTCAAGGTCGCTGTGACCTCACAAGAGATGTTTTTTTTTAACTCAAGGTACTAATTCTACTTTTATCTGTTACAGTTATGTATTACCATTATTCTCTTCTGTTACCATTACAACTATTGTATGTCATTTCATTGTTATCCTTGATTTTGAACTAATGTCTTATTTATCCATCTAATATTGTCTATCTAATTGTCTTCTATTTGAAGGAATTTATCTTTTAAATGATTAGTCTTTAATCCACTGTACCTACACATGAGAGAGCAGATAATATTTATATATGACTACCTGATTCATGCAATTAAATACTCTGCCAGTGCTTGATATGTATAAACTAACAAAAATATTTTCGCGATATATTCAGTATCAACAATTTTCCAATTTGCAAAATAAGATAGTTAACATTTCCTCATTATAGTTAATAATAGGAAACCTAATCTGAATGTATTTGATGTTGAAAATGAGTTGTTTAAGCATATTTTCCAGGCGACACTGACTGAATTTAGTCTTGCATTTCCAAACCAATTTGCACTTAGTTAAATCACAGCAACTGAACTGATAAACAGTGAACCAGGTGCTGTCGAGACCCTGGGAGGCGTGGGGCTGCAGAGCCACAGAACTGTACTCTTGGTAATTTTGCTTGGTCATCTGAATAAATTGTACAAAAAATTCTGAAAAAAAAATTATTTAAGTTCAAAAAGCTTCATTTAAGTTTATAAATGTCATAAAAGTGCAAATTGTCTTCATTCGATTAGTCATCTTGTATGCCTATTTTCTGTAACTTTCAAAAGTGTTTTTTGGCACTGAGTTGAAAACTGCATCCTCTTCTTCTCCATCTGCCTCTTTGAATGTGTCAGAAACAATGGAGCACAATTAACAGGGACTCTGCTTTGCTGTTTTCCCAGTTGCCAAGGCAACGGCATTGATTAACACTTGAGTGGACGTCAAATTAACTAAGTAAAAGCTATGATAAACAACTACTTAAAGCAGCGGTGCATTGCTCGTGATGTACAGGTTTTGAAGCAGGAACAGGAGGAGGGGTGGGGGTGTGTGTGTGTGTGTGTGTGTGCGTGTGTGTGTGTGGGGGGAGGGGGGTGGGGGGGTCATCTAACTTTCTGAACTTTAGAGGTGGACGTACCTCACAGCACTTCTGCTATGACAGTAAATGTGTTTAACTGATGAAATGAATTTGTTGCTTCTTTTTACATGGCCTCCAGCCCCTTTTAGCTTTACTTGTTTGCGTAAGCAGTGACCCCAGAAGAAGCCCCTCCGCTCCCCTTCTTAGCAGCTTACTTAGCAAAGTTAAGTCAAGACACATGGAGCCTGTAACAACATGACAGGCAGGCTGTGTAGACAGCAAGTCAGCAAAGGTTGACTCTCATTAGTTCTGCAGAGTCCCACTGTCAGCCTTAACAACACTCGTCTTCACCTGCAGCTGCTACCTGTGGCCATGCAGCCAAAAGGAGGGGTACAACTAAATTATCTTATTTAGGCTGAAGTTTGAAGGAAAGTGACAGAATCAAATCTGCTAAAGCTGTAGAATATATTGTGTTAAATGTCACATTTGCCAAATGTATGTAATGGTGTGTTCATACCATCCATGAAACTAATTTTTGTGGCACCGTTACATTTCTTCAGTGAAGATTGCTTGATGCTGTGTTATAAAAGCCTAAGAAAATCATTGTTGAGCTTCTGCTGATGTCACTAAGAATCAGAAATGAAGGATGAGCTTATCATCACTGACTATGGACACCTGGAGTGGCATGATGCAACTTCTGCGCTTTATAAAAACTGAAAAAAATAGGAGAGTGTGCGGAGAAAAATCTGAGAAGCAGTAGGGTTTGGTAAATTGAACATAAGGATCTGTTACTGGATTCCAGCTGTTAGTTGTGGTTATGGTATCCCATCTGACTTTCTAGGAGTACTCCCCCTGGCTCCAAAAACAGTCCAATGTTATGTAAGAAACTGAAGGCAAAAATTTGCTTTGTGTTTGACTTTAACCCACCTTCCGTCTTCCCAGAGAAAAGAAACTTCAACACCAGTAACTGTGAGTTCATAATGTAGTTGGGCCTGGTGGAGTGGCGGCACCGGTTGGAGCAGGAAGATGTGTTGTGGTGTGTTTTTGCATCTGTTTGTATTGCCTGGTACAAATTTATGGTCATTCACATCTTTGCCTTGAGAGAAAAAAATGTATGACGCTTCAAGACTTGGGAGGAGGCCCAGCAGAGGATGTCTGAGACACTGACCATCACAAACCGCTACCCGGGATCAGGTAGACCAATATTCTATTAACATGGGGTATTTCACTTACCCAGAGGAGAATCAATTTTAGTTACAGCTAAAGTGTTGTTAGACTTTCACAAACCCAGTAATCGCTGCAGATGCCTTAACCAGGACAGAACTGGCCAATTCACAACTACTGGTTGCAAATTACTCATAATTTTACATATCTTAATTAAAGACAATTAAAGTTCACAGGTTGAATTAAAGGTTAAAGAAGCTTATTTAAATTGGAGATTTTTTTTACACGTGCTCACTTCCACCAACAGAGTGCAGTTATATTGGATATGCTGCGCAATGAGGTAAAAAGAGATACTCTAAATTTAAAAAGTGCAAAAACAAAAAAGGGAAGGATTTTGAAGGGTATTAAGTCATCAGATTTACCTTATCTTGATTGCATTGTGGAAGTCGTGAATAATTAATGGCGGGAGCTTATTAGGAAAAGATGATTAGGCAAATTACACAGGTGTCGAATGCATTTTTCATGATGAATTTTGCCAGGACAATCCTGGATTTCCATCTGTTCTGCTCCTATCAGGATGTCACTTCAGGGCAAATTAATATGACACGTTTAAAAGGCAAAATTGCATGCCAGCAAAAAGAGAAAATAAAAGTATAAACAAGACTCAGGGGGTTGTGCTGAAATCAAAATAAATAGGAAATTGCCATTTTTAGAGGCTTCCCAATCATCAGCAAGCTTTTGGCAATGGACGTAATAAGCTGCTTCTTTTTAATGGACACTGGGAATTTCATTTTATGATTACACTTTGCAAGAAAACGACTTTGTCCTTCACCATTATGTATGGTCTGAGCTCGTTCAGTCTTCTCTATAAGTAGCCCATTACTGAAGGTATAATTAACACTCACCTTTCATTTGGTCTTATACAGTGGAAGGCTGAAAAAAAAAACAAAAAAAAAAAAACAGTATTATTCCTTAGTACTGTTTATTACCCCCCAAGCCTAGCTTTCTCCATTTTCTGCTTCTCACTAGAGACATTTTCATTAAACGTTGATACTCATATTTAGACTTTCACTATTTTTTCTAATTTCATAGAGAGAATCTTTCTTAAAATCAGCCATAAAATAATTTGGCCTAACCAACGTTTTTGGCATTTATTTACACTTTGAATAATATTGTGATTATAGCAATGACAGAAAAGGCTAATAATAGGCTCAGACTGTTCACGTCTCGCCTTCCTTTCCTCTCTGATGATCAAACCTTATCAGCTCCTGCATTATTGAAAGGAAAACTCCTCTCTTGGCTCAAACGTGGTCACCATGTTTTTCCTTGGTGTGGTCCGCTCTGGCTTGCCTTTATTGGTGCTCCCTTGAGGAGAACTTCAAGGACCCCTCAGATCAGGCTCAGGCAGGTTGGGGTTTTCACCTCTCACACCTGTGAACCTTCTTCATAAATTCCATCCTCCCACAAGCAAATCAGCAATGCTGTTTGTGCTGCTCCCTTTCCTCACGTTGGTGGTGGTTGAGCTGCTCATTTGTCAGAAGAAGAATACAACAGATACCTGCTCACATGTGCACATGCTTGAGTGTGCAAAGATTTGTGTGTATTGCTATGAATGTGTGTGTTTGTGGTTGTATGTGCTTACTGAAGGTGTTGGAAGATTAATCAGATTTCTATATCCATTATATCATTGATATCTTGAGGGACCATAGAGTAAAACAGAGGAGGATGTGTTGTGGTCCTTCCATCTCTTTAAGTCCAACATCTAAACGTGGGTATGTACAAGTGCATGCCTTCTACATTAGTAAAAAACTTGTCTGACCTCTGCCTTCTCCATAAGAATATTTCATATTTGAAATTTCATTTCAAATCACATTTAATCCCAGTTTCAGAAAAATATATATCAAGTCTTCATATTTGTATGAAAGGAAGTTGTGAGGAGATAAGAAGCACTTTACTTTAGTGAGGGGAATAAATGAATCAGTTGAAAAAGGTTTTAAAAAGTGTCTGTTTTTGATTTTAACAGGGTTAGAAAAAGTACTAAACCATTTTCTGCTAAATTTGGTGGAAGATTCAAGTACAGGATGGGAAAGAATCTTTTAAAGCTGGCTGAGATCCAGTTAAGGAAGGTTTTTTTTTTTTTCAATTGCTTTTCTCAGTGCTTGAAAATTCTTTTTAATTTTAATTTTTGTTTACTGTTGGGAGCTATTATATTGATTTGTTGAAAATAATGAAAATGAAGCTTTGCTCACATTTCTATATGACAGTTCTTTACCTGTGCCTGTTTATCAGAACAATTTGTTGATTATTAATTATTTCATAGCAAGTGATTCTGAAGATGGTTTATTGTTGTGGGGTGTTTCAGTGGAAACAGTGACTAAAGTCTGTTTAGCACCTCTGGCAAGATATTAGTAAACAGGGTCGATAGAGCACATTTAATGACAGTGATACTTGTGCATTAGTGCATATGTGAGGAAAAAACACTAGAATAAGTCACTTTACTGAGACTGTCAATGCAGAATGTGACCAGTGTCAGCAAAAACAGACCATTGACAATTACACAGAGTGGCATATTATAGGGAAGTAGCAGTGCATAAACCCCTCATTACAAAGATGAACGCACATTTGAGAGTTCAGTGGTGCAAAAACCATCATGGTCTACAGATATGTGGAAAAAGTGATTTGATCAGATAAGTCATCCTGCACCATGCTCCCAATAAGTGGGCGAGTCCATGATTGACGTATGCTAAAAGAACAGACCAGGCCTGAGTGCTTGACCCTGACAGCGGGAGAGTCTGGTGGCTCTGTTGTGTTTGCTTTCCTCATTATTACCAATAATAGGAGAAGCAACAGATACAAAAAAGAATCCAAGTTGAATTTTGGCTAATTAAATGTCAGCTAACTGTTATATTTACATAAATCATCATACATAAATCAGTCTAAATACATTTGTCGGCTGGTCACCTATGCCCCCACTGCAGAGGCTCCCTGCCCACACCCATTTTCAGGACCACTTCCTTGTAGAGGGTCACTTCAAATCAATACAATGTTGTTCTGAGTGATCACATTTATCCTAGTGGGATTGGACTTTTCCAGGCTGACAGTGCCCCCATTTATAGGGCACAGGGGGTCACTCAATAGTTTGATTAGTGTAAATACAGTGTGAGTCATAAGCTCTAGCCTTTGCATTCACCTTTGAATGCCTTGAATTGGACCAAAATGTTAGATGCAGTGATTTAGTCAAATATTTGACTAAACACATCATCAAATGATCAGAATTCACATATTCATTTAAATGAGGGCCACCAATCAAAATTTTGAAAGAACAAGCAATTTGTCCTCTGTTGTTACTCAAGAGAAACAATTACAATTTTACTCAATGCATTCCTCATTGCTCCAAATTTGGTCTGAACTCCAAGACAAGACAAACTGAATTAGTGTTAAATCTTCCATCATTTCTTTATTGAATTATCTGTTTTTAATTTTATGATGACAAATAAGTGTTACCACCCACTTCAACAAAAACATCTCATTCTTTCTTTTCATTTTGACATGCTCTTTGCTTATTTTTCTCAGGTTTGGAACAGAAGTTATAATCCACATGATTATTGTTGATTATTTTTCTGTTTTTTTGTCCATGTGTCCCATCTATAGTCTGTGTTGTTGAATGTCTATGCAGCTCTTGCGTGACGGTTCTTTTTCAGAAGATGGAAAAGTTAGATTTCTCCTTCCAGCATCTCACTAAACTGGTGCAACCAGTACTTGTCCTTGACACCTTTGGGGAATTTGGAAAATAATTAGGTGTGTTGTGAGTTGGCCAAATGTCACTTCATGCACACCTGTACAAATATATTTCATATTCTGCAATTATTTTATAAAAGAACAAAGTTAGTCTAAATTTGAAACAGTATAGCACATGATCCACCCTGTCCACCCTCATCCACTGCCATCACCCCAATCTTTCACAACCTTCACTGGCTCCCAGTCAAACACAGCACCGGTTTCAAACATTTCACCTATAAAATTATGAACTGTCTGGGTATAATTCATTTTTCCTCCTCCTCTTCATGGTATCTCTCTATGCAGGTAGCATCAGTTGTGACCTGGTTTTGACGTGACGTGTCTCTACAATTTTTTTTATCTCCATTCAAATACAACAGAGATGGAAGGCCTGAAACATCAAGTTTTTCGGGTTGCCTATCTATCTGTTCCATTTTGTTAACCATTTTGTTCTTTTGAAAACAGACACAAATGTTTACATTGTGACCTCACAAAACTGGATTTTAAGCCTTGAATGTCATATCCCAAGACCCATTTGTTAAGACTAAATGACTGACTAATTTACATGTATTTTTGTAGTCAAAGGTCAAGGTTACTGTTAGCTGTCTCCAGCAGAGTGTGTGAGTTTTTGGTCTGTGAGTTTTTTGGTCTCTAAAATGTGAACCCAATACCCCCTTGAGAGAGTAATTATAAATTTTGGGCAAAAACATAAAAACTGGACACAAGAATGACCTGAAGTTTTTGTCGGTTGGAGGTCAGGTCACCCCACAAAACATGTTTTAGGAAGTAATTTGCAAATTTGAGCACCAGTTACATGCAATTGATTGTTTGGAGATGAAATAAGACACAAGGTGGTAATTCTAATTTCATGACTTTAAAGTGATGTTTCATGCTAGAAATGTGACAGATTTTTGACAGATATATGTAATCATTACTCAGACTAGAGCAGATTTAACATGCAGTCAGTTGAAATATAGTTACTGTAAGTAATATTCTGTGATATATTAAATTCTAATGAGATCCATTTAAAACTCTAATTCTTATGGTAGCTTCATCTGCTTGCCAAACACCTGGAAGGGAAGGTGACAAACTGTCAGGACTCTCTGGGCTGCCAGGTGGCTTCCTGGCCGTCCCAAATCCACCTCTGAGTCACATTGTATAATGTTCCAGTTAGAGATGATGATGATGAGGAGGGTGACAGACAGCGAGAAGTTTGAAGGATGGCTGAGTGGACAGACGTTTGACCTGAGAGGAGAAATTGGATTTGGCTCCTGTCTCTTGGTGCTGGCAGAGGGTGGCGACAAGCTCGGTAAACTACCCCTTACACACACACACACACACACACACACACACACACACACACACACACACACACACACACACATGCACTCCCCCCTCCCTCCACGACATTTCCATTTCATTTTCCGCAAAGCATGAAATTAAAGCTATTTATAACCTGGCTGATAATTACATTATACTTATTCCATCACGATTAGGTTTCTGGTTTTTATGATACAATGTCACAGTTTTAATTAAACCGTCTCTGGCAGCCTGCTTGGCCGGCCGCACTGTTTATTCACTTCTCACATGCTTCAGGAGCAACTCAGGACTGAGATGACCACCTGATGACACCCTTTAACTACAGCCTGCTGATTGACAGCGCCGCTGCCACATGCACCACCTGTGATTACGCTGGTAATCTGTCTAATTTGCTTTGGACATATCCACCATTTGATTGTGAGCCTTAAGGGTGGATGTGATGAAGTTTGACATAGACGGATCATGTCACCTTTAAAATGTCTCACTGTCTGTTTAATGGCTAATTACATTACCAAAGCAAAACCCTGACTAGTGGAAGTCCTCCGTCACCTTGGACGAATTAATGATTGAATTATGAATCAAACGTCCCCTGAGGGGAGTAAAAGAAAGTTGAGATCTAATGTTAGCAGTGATACTTTGGAAAAAATGAATGTGAAAATGTACCCTCTAGGTATTGTGCACAGAGGCCTAACTTACGGGTAAGAAAGGAGAAGTTGGTGAATTATTTAGCAGTGATATATACTCAATAATAAATAGGTGATAAATAAAATATACAAGCTTGTCTTGATTAAGGTGTGTGTATCCCCCTCCCCTGATGCTGACAGGCCTTTGATTCATGTATCTGTGTTTGTGCAGTCCTCCTTCCTCCTCATATTCAACATTTCCACTTTGTGAAATACACTTGAAAAGGCATTGGTTCTTGGCTGGAGGGATGTTGTATAGAAAGGAGCCAGAGGAACGCCTTGCCTATGGCATTGGCTCAGGGCATAGTCAGAAGCCAAGACCACCCTGGATGCTCATTCATGTTTCATCATGGAGGGAGAGACTATGACTGTAAATGTGTCCCTCTTGAGTGAATAGTGGATATATGAACAGAAAATTGTGAAGACTAGTAATTAATACCTCGTGGATATTTCCAGTTTTTTTTCCTGTTAATCGATTAAATCATGTAAAACTCCTAATTATAATGCACCCCACTGTATTATATGTGTCTCTAAGACAACTGCAAAATATCATGAACAAGAGTTTGTGTCTCTTAACTCTGCTGGAGACAGATGGGAATGAACTTTTCATGCATTACCTCTTCCAAATGTGCCACCAGCCAGGCCATCAAAACCAGTGCAGGAGCCATTTATCACTGTGCTGATGTTGGCCTTTCAATAAAAATCATGTAGTGGCCAATGAATGTGGTCCACTGAATCTAATATGAGAGAGAATAGAACATGACTTCACTTAACAGCTTCAGGGATGGTCTGTTGAAGTTGTTATAGTGCGCCTGCCAGTACTTGTTAGTAATGCAATCGGAGGGTTTAGGTTATAATCAGAAAAATCCCGATAAAATGACTATAAATAACTTATATGTGCTTCTTAAGAAATATGGTTATGCCATAATTATCAACATAAAACAGTCAACAAAAATCAATACAATAAGCTAGTCATCGCCATTTATCATTTCCATTCAACCTCATCCTAATATGACACATTAGGGATTGTGATTATAAGGCAAATTTCATTTGAACAGCATAATTTCCATTCTTTGTACTTGTTGTATTTGGTTTATAGTTAAAATACATTTGTGTGTCCAGTGTTTGTTTGCAGCTGATTTAGTTTTTTTCTGTTTTGGCCAGTCAGTATGCAGTATAAACTCAATAACTATATAACCCAATAAACTATTGGGTCCCAATAGCTCCATATTAGTTTCATCACCTTATCTCTCAAGTCTTTGGAAAACTTCACATTTGTAATTCCTTATAGTGTCTTAATTGCCAAACCCAAACCATAATCCTGATCTGGACCGCTATCCTACCCTACCCAAAGACCCTTACCATGAGGCCTTAATCTAGAATCCATGTAACACCAACCCTAAAACACTCTATGCCCATCCACAATATTGTTGTGTTAATGCATGTCATAGTTGAATATAACCATGTCTTACTTACTAATCTTCCATGAAGATAAATACAAAAATAACAAATTGGTTACTGGTTATTGTTACAGCTGTTTTAGAGTGTCAGTAACAGAATAACTATAAAAATGTAAAAATTACACAGCTGAATTTTGTTTTGGATTCAACTTCTTTTACTTCAAACTGTGCTTCCTTTTTTTCCTTGGTTCATGGCTCATTTTGGCAGACACTTCTTCCTAAATCCTACGATCCAGGTGTGAATGGCCCCCACAACAAGATGCTTCCTGTAATCTAGCCTCAGGATGACTGTGATCTCTTTGTCTTTTTAAATATATTCATTCTTTTAGGCTAGAATTCAAAGTTATAAAAAGAAAACACAAATGATTTACCTAACCCTAACCCTAAGTGTGCTAAATTTAAACTTTAATTAATTTTAACTTGAAATGAATTGTTCATCTAAAACAGTTTGTTTGTGTCACTTCAGTTTTCATGCCATGATAACTGTATGCAGTCTCAGCTGCTATACTGTATATGGACGCTATTCTCATAAATATGCTGGTCACATCTCCAGCTGAGCAGACAGCAAACTAAAGGGTAAATGTAAAGTGTAAATAGTACACATGGCCTTTAAAACAAAGTTAAGGTGAGAGCGGTGGTGCTCCTCAATGCCAGGACACTAAAGGTTGCACACCTCTCTGTTGGCAGAACCCTCATATTTCTGACAGTCCCTCAACATAGCACTCTCCCAATGGCAAAGCAAAACACCACAAAAGGTTTGGGGAAGTGCTATTGCTGACCTTTTCCCATCCACCCAGATATATGTGTGTATGTGTGTGTCGCTGATGTTGATTGTTGGCTGTGGGTCATAAGTACAAGTTTGTGGGTGAATGGTCCTCTGAGGTGAGGTTTTGCTGCCGATGTTTTCTTGTGTCAACACTGGGGTTAATTACCAACAATAGCTGCTTGACCTTCTCACAACTCTAAGTGTGAAATGCTGGAGATGTTTGTAAAGCACCCAGCAGGACTGCGATTGTTAGATGTCTAAGTCTGCAAAGTCTCATCACCTACAACCAGCGAGCAACATGGTTTGCACCATAGTCAAGAGATGTTAAAGGTTCATATTTAAGATTATTTCTGGCATTTTTGATGGTGACAGTCAAATACAGTACAAATGGGGAGTTCAGGGAGAGAGGCACACAACAATAGTTCCCAGATTGAATCCCATTCATTTCAAAATGAGCTGAGCTGAAATCTTTGTTTTGATCCTCAACTTTGATCATGAGCTTTGGGTACTGTTTAAAAGAATGAGGTCATGGATAGTAGGGCCAAAATGAGTTTTGTCTGCAAGGTGTCTGCCTTAGAACACAAGGTAAAGATGCCATTCTTTCACCCCAGCCAGATGAAGAGGTCAGATCAATGATCTATGAAACCCTAAGCTGATATGTTTAAAGCACTTGAGGTGTAGAGAACAGTTAATATGAGTAGAGTTGATCATTCTGGTAATTAGCCTGGCAGATAAAGAGAGAATCTTCATGGAGGACAATACTTAAAGGAGAAGACAGAAAAATGACAATAGGTCCTCTTCAGATTAATGATATTATGATATTAAGCAAATCGTACTAATTTATATGGGTCAATAATACAGCCAGATGAATCCTTGTGGACTCTTAATGACGAAAAGTCTATTAATCTGTTTTATCTCAACAACAAAAGCACAAATTCAAGAGAGAATATGACTATAAAAGCATTCATTTTTACTCTGAATGTGCTGAAGAGTGGGAAACTTCCTGGCTTAGATACTTTCCCACTTTTTTTTATTCATTATCAGGATCGGTGACTAATGCTTGATTAAGAAAGCTTTCCGGTGCTTATATATAGCTAGAATTACCTTGTTGAAAATAAAAGGCAAAGACCACTTATTGTGTTCTTCCTTTTGAAATAGTCCTTCCATGCCTTACATGTCTTCATCAAACAGATTTGACCTGTGGTCGCTCATCCTCTGAAGATCGAAGAGGATATTTCAGTATTCGGTTTCATTCCCTGAATTGCCTGTCTTGGACAGTTATAGTCCCTGTTGACGCTGACAAAGCAAACTTTGACAGCATAGAGTGGAGGTATTTAATGTGTGTCTTGGAATGTTTTAACTTTGGCCTCTTTTTTTTTTTCAATTATGGATTGAAATGCTATATAAATCTCAGATTACCACAGACCACAGAAATAATCAATATTTGGATATTTTTTGTGTCTAACTAAAGGGACAAGATTTAACTGATCTGTTCACCATATTAAACTTCTTGCTGTTGTGATTATTTCTTGCTCTTTCATACAACCGACTTAATTCCGGTTTATCATAGATACTTTTAAGGGAGTTTAGTAAATGTATATTTTTGGATTCTCTGCCTGTTCCATTCTTTAAAACATGATATCTCAAGAACTCCTTGAGGGATTTTTTTGCAAATTTGGCACAAACATTGGCTTGGACTCAAGGTTGAGAAAACTATGAGCACAACATCTCGAAGACCCTGGACTCAAAGATGAACCACTTACATTTTTCTTACCAGAGGTGAAAAGTCAAGCTCATGGTAACTGCATAAAATCATACATAGTCACAAACTGATTAATTGCACTCTATGCATATAATCTCTAGGTGGAGATTCTAGTTTACATTTGATCCATAGCTTCTCCATTGCACCAAAAAAAAAAAAAAAAAAAAAAAAAAAAACATAGACTAATGTTGTAATTTATTTGAAATAATATTGTCTCCATTACATATTTTTTCTGTTTTTAATTACATGAAACTGGGGCTTTAAAGTAACTAATTTACACTCATGCATTTTGTATTTAGGTATTAAATCCTCATATATCTTTCCATACAACTTAAAACATCTGCTAATCTGTAAAAGTGATAGGTAATTCAGTGGCAATATTCTCAAACAGCATTTAATCGGAGCAGTGGTAACAAAAAGTTTTGAATAATACTGAAAAACTTTCTCCTTTTTACAATTCTGGAAACACTAATGCCAAATAGAAAGTCATGAAGATGACTGGAAATATTTTTGACATAGTGTTCTTTAACTTTGAGATTTTGTTTAAGTTGTTTTACTTTTATACTGTTTGACTAATTAAATGTAATAAAAAAATCATTGGTAAAGATCCAGTAGCAAGAAAAGTCAGTTGAGTTTTTTTTTATTTATTTTTATTATTATTATATTTTGTATGTCTGCCTTTATTTTGTATTATAGATTATGTCCTTCTGGGCATGGATGATACCAGTGTTTCATAAATCCGTGGAGACATGTTCTGTCATTCTTCACAGAGGTTTCTTTTCAGCTACTCTTTGCTGGAGGGGTTTTGTTGTTCTGCCTTCCTCTTTAAGATACTCCAAAGGTGTTCTGTTGGATTCAAGTCAGGGGACGTACTTGGGCAGGTAAAAGTTTTCACTTTTTTTTCTTTGCAAAGTATTATGTGATTTTTGCAGAATGTTTGTGTGCTCATTGTCATACTGGAAAATTCCTCTTCTCTCCATTCAGTGTTATATACAAATATACATTCATAATACTATCTGTAAAGATCATCTCCCTATGTGGCCTGATATCAGCACACTACTACCTCCAAGTCTTGCAGTCAGCACTGTTCAGTCACTGGTGGTCCTGGCGAGGTCCACGCCAAAACATGCTGGATCTCATCTGATCCAAACTAATTTGTTTTGGTTTCATCTGACCAAATAATTTGCTGCCAATATTCATCAGTCCCTGTCTCATGTTCTTTGGCAAAGTTTGATCGTGCAGCTTTTTGAGCAGTGGTTTTCTTCTTTGAGACCATCCACCACCACCACAGATTGTATTTATGCACTGAATCACTGAAACACCAATTCCTACTGATAATCCTTGTGTCAAGTCAGAAGCTCTGATCTGGCTGTTCTGATTTGTCTGTTCCTCGAGCAAAGGTTGTGTAAGGAACAAATTGTGTATGGTTATTTCTTAAGGAAATTTACAGTGCCTTCTGTTTCTTTTGGTACATTTCTTCACCTTTGTCCAAACCACTGCTGCAGCTGCTGGGTGAACAGATGCAAAGACATGTTTTGCATTTAACTGGCTGTTATAATAGCTGAATATATGAGGATTGTGAACTACTCCAAAGGTAGGCCGTAGTGATCATTAGTTATGTTATATCCGTGTTCATGCAATCAGTATTTGGTTTAGAGAGAGGCCAGCAGAGGGTGGGAGAGGGACCTTAAAGGGGTTATAAAATTCAAAACCACATTTACCTTGTTGCTGTTGAATATAGACAACTTGGCATGTTGAAAGGACCATACCAAAACCTTAACTCCATCTCTAAACCTCCTCTACATGCAAATTTGTAAATGGCTGTGGTAAAATGGGCCAATCTCAGCAAGGATAATAGGAACTCTAGCCCACTTAGATACATCCCCTTAAATTTGTATATTTGCATATAAACATTTCCATGTTTTATGCTGCACGCAGTAGTCATCACACTGTAAAATACGCGTGGACAACAAATTCTGTTAAAATGCTCTTCTGATGCAAGGAACACAGAAAAAGGTATGCTAGCATCTAGATTGGCTGCAGGATAGTTGTAATACTAGCGTTATTACAGCTAACTTAACACATTCTCTTTACACAGAAAAACTACATGACAAACTTAAAAGGCTCAAAATTAAAGGCTCAAAGATCATTTTGCAACAGTCGAAAACAGGTGTTCTAGTCCTCCTCTAATGTTGTATTTGTTTGTATTTTCTGGCTAAGTCCCAGAATTTCATAGTCTTACTAACTGCAGCTTTAAGTGGTAAATATACATCCCTATAAATCAGGTCTGCGTCTATGGCTGTCAGAATTGTATGCACAAATTTAACTTTACTGAACAAAAAGCGAGCCAGATTGCCAACTGTGTTCAGATATGGACTTCTGGGCAGGAAACTTACCGTTTCAGATGTATCGGTGTTTCAGGTATATTTCACTAGATGTAAAGGAGAATCCAGACATGTCCAAAGGCCAGGGTTTGTGGATTGTTAAAGTGTTGTGAAACAGTGTTGAATTTCGCTAAATCTAAAATGAAATGCGTTAAAATGTTATTACTTTAAAATGGAAATAGAATTCATGAGGTAAAACATCATATATTGTGCTGCTGTATTGTTTTCAACGATCTACAGGTAAAATATAAATATACATGTCACTGTTTCTACTTTAACGTTTAAGATTCTGTCATGACTTTTTGTGGTTTGGGGTTACAATCTATATAAACTAGAGTTGAATTAGATCAAATACATTCAACTTAAAAAATAACAGTTATTCTCAGATGAAGATGTAATTTGGAATCATTTTAGGGCTATTGTGCAGGGGTGCAGTCAGTTTTGTTGTGCAGTGTATATACTGTATCTGTATGACCCTATTCAACTTTCACTGGGAGCTTATGCTCCAGAGGAGACAATAGAGCAATTCTGCTGTGAGGGCAGGTAATCTTTATGGAAGTCCTGGAAACAATGGGAGCCAGGAGGAGTTCACATAGTAATAAGTGGACAAATCCAGGGACAATTAACTCTATTGTAATCCTGTTGAGTTCAATCAAAGCAAGCAAGTAGTACTTTCAGAGTAACGGGGAAAAATAAGGAAAAGCTGAAGAAAATGAATGACTAAGTTCTGCGCCTGTAGAAATGGATGCAGAGGACTGACTGAACAAATGAACCACTTCAGGCACTCAGGAGCCATTTGAACCTGGGTGACACGTTCACAGAGGAAAGTGAACTTAATCAGCCTGTGTTACTTCACTTTTTTAGTCATGGAACAGTTTCAATAGAAGATTTTGAATCAAGAAAATGGAAAGAGACTTGAAAGCAGAAATATTCGGGTTTTGTGGAACCACACAGTTCTTTTTGGTCTTAAAATGATCTGTGAAGGCCTTTACACTACATGACAACCAATGCATGTTTTATTTGCTGTTCTGATCCAAAATCTGCAAAAATGTTAAATCAATGAGAAGGCTTTGATATTTCCAGAAAAATGGTCAGCACAGCATTTACCAAGTCTGCCCAGAACCAGTCGACTACTACAGCAGTTAAGTGTCATATGAGACAGTCATATTCTTATGTTCTTCCTTTTCCCAGAGCTGTAGAAATCCAAACCCAGTTATGGATTTAGTGTTTATTGAAATGAGATGCCTACAGGATATTTGAATATGTGACCAGACTCTCTGTCATATAAAGCATTCCCATAAGGGGGAGGGGGTCAATAGGTAATCATCGTCCAGGGCACTACATTGAGAACATGTGATATTGATGTGGAGGCTCTGCTTAGTGGAACTGTGGAGACAAGAATATAATGAGATCTCAGATTGTTCAACAGCATTTGTTTCCTTTGACATGGAGGGTAGAGTGATCCCAAATCAATACCAATCCAAAGGATTGATTAGAAGGTCTTTGTTGATGGTAAGGTTTTAAAAAAAAGTTTTACTGATGAATTAAATGTTAATTATATTTTTAAATACATATCACTTTGTAATAAGGTCTGAAACTTACAGTTTAATTACATGGCTTTTACTGTTTAATTTCTTTAAACGTATGGTTTACTTATGTTGTATTAATCAGTACATACAAAATTATGTACTGGAATTTTACTGTAAGTACTTAAGTATTTAGTAAGTGTAATACTAATGGGGGACAGAAATGGTAAACACAGCCAACCACTTGATGCTTGTCATGTTGTGTACATACCAGAAATGTGCAACTGTGAGTAACAATTAGCATCTCCATGCTATTGTTCTATTTCTTTCTGAGGAGAAGTGAGTATGTTAGCCTCTGTATATAGTATATGTAACATTAATACTTTTTCATTCTCAACTGACAGGACAAGCCCTCCACTGCTGGTGCTCGAGAAAGGTAAGTTTGTTTTCTACTTCAGCCTGCCCCTGTAGGAACAAAGGCCCCATTTCTGGACTTGTTCTCACATTGGAATCACAAACGGTACAACAATCCTTCAGCCTTCCATCTCTCCACCAGCTTAGTGTCTAGATATTTATAATGTTCAGTAAGGAGGAGAAAATCTTAACTTATTACTTAGAAGGCATGCAAAGTACAGTCAGAGTGTGAGTGTAGCCACCCTTGTAAAAAAAAAAAAATGGCCAAGTGCATTTCATAATTGAATGATACAGTCATAGACTACTACTACTACTACTACTACTGGAGGACACCATTATTATCATCTATGTAAACCTGAAGTGCACCTCAGTCAAACACCCAGTGAAATATTGGCAAGTATTTTCCTTACCAAAGAAGTTAAATGGTACAGATATATTCATTTTGATCTCAAAATAGTTAAGTATATTTTGGTGGGAAACTATCATTCTTGATACTAGGAGTGATTAACAAAACCATTATCTCAAAGGTACATTAATGGTGGGTCATCCACAATGAAAATGTTTTGCACTGGCAGCAAAATTTTTAACCACATCAATTTTCAGCAGCTTTTCCAAGGTAATGACTGTTATGACTATTTACTGTGTCATAGTGACAGCAGGTCAACAAGGTAGTCCAGGTGTTTCTCTCCCCAGCAACACTTCCTAGTTACTCCTAGTGAATACTGAGGTGTTGCCTGGCTAGATGTAATATTTAATCTCCAAAATGATATGGGTTGACATGTCCAGAAATGTGTCCAAAAGGTATCCTGATCAGATGCCCAAACCACCTTATCTGCTTCCATGCTACATGAGGGAGCAGCAGCTCTACTCCGATCTCCCTCTGGATTCTAACCTCATGCATCAAACTAATTATTTGACTGATGTCGCAATGTTACAAAAACACTCTGCATGATTAGTTATTTACACACACTATTACAGGATTTCTTACCACAGTATTAATATATGAAAGTAACTGCTCACTAAAACTGCTGAATCGTTTTAATTAGGACAGATAACACATTATGTTTAATGGGGAGTCAATCATAAGTATTCCAGCTGAATAGCAACTTTTACACATCACAAAATGAAAACTATATCACAAATTACTTAGTGTTCTCTTCATTAAAAACTATTCTAATTTCATCTAAGGTCATAATAATTACAACCAACACCTGTGAGCTCCCGGTGGGACCAGCTGAAGAACAGATGAAGATTTCACTCATCAGCATATTTTAAGGAAAACACAATTATCATTACATATACGCACCCATTTTTAATAAGCTAGAGTTTGAAAGTATGTAAATGGGCTGCATTTACAAAATATACTGAGCACATTCATCCAGCCCTCATAAACTAATGAAACAGCCATTAGTAGTTTGTGGTTCAGTGTCTTGCCTACGAACACTACAACATGAAGAGTCAGGTCTGGAACCACAGATTCTCTGATTAATGGATGATCTACTCTGCTGAACTACAGTTTCAGCAAAGTAGCATTTTTAACAGCTAACAAATTGCTTTACAGGTTAGTTATAAGAGCATTAATAAGGCCAAATATTGGAGGTCCAGGTTGAGTGGTTAGTTTCTATGGTGACTACTATGAATGTTGTTGACAACTCATTTGACATTCCATTGTTAGATATGTTACTATAAAAAAAATACTAGTCGAACTAAACAGTTTTTAGTGAAAGAGTCTGTGAACAGGATAGATCACCAGAATACCTTTGTCCACACAAAGAGTCGCAGCCCTCCGGTACAACAAGTATTAACCTAATTGCAGTTTCTGGCGCAGTTTAAACTAACTGTGAAGAAACTGATCTGTGCACTTGCTGTGTTGTTCTGTTATTACTTTAGTGACTTTGTAAGCCCAAAGGATTTGTTATAATTATTGGCTAAGTTGACATTTTTGAACCAATATGATGATTATTTTATTGGAGAACCATACATAAATGTGGGTTACTTGTATTTGAGGCAATATACCTATATTCATTAAAACTTTAAAAGTTTCTGTAAATGTCATATAAAACCTCTGTGGTTATTAACCAAGAACTAATCAGAGTGGAGTATTCTCTATGGTTACGGTGTAGCAGAGTTTTGCAATGATGAGATGATATTGTGCTGATTCATCAGAAGTAGACTTGCAGCAGTGTGTAACCAGTGTTTCTGGTAAGAGCAGTAAAGTGATGGAGAAGGACAGAGACTGTAAAAACAAGGTTACAAGACCAGGGGGCGACAGGATCGGAGAAGGGCGACAGAGCAGATAGTATTGATAATATGGGAAATGTGATCGCCTTTAGTCTGCGCTTTTTCATTTGGGGAAGAGAGGGCGAGGGTGATAGAGAAATCACGGGGAAGGCAGAGGGAGTGTGTAAGGGATCCTGCCAGTCTCTTAATGTCTCGCTGTATCCTCCTGCAGTCTGCTGTTCTAATCAGTGGAGCAGCGACAGCCATCCTGTCTTACTGCTGCTTGGCTGCCACTCTGCAGCCTATTGATGGGAGTTTGGGGCGGCCCAGCCCAGCTCTTTCTCATCTGCCACTGGAGTCAGGCCGTCTGTCCGGTTCATATCCAAAAATGGAACACACTGACTTGAATCTGAGAAGGGGACCAGGGGAAAGGCCCTACATTGCATATCATATCAACTAATTGATAAAACCGTAAAACCAAAAGTGCAAAGATGTATTAAACCATATATATTTATATATTGAGTTCACTGATAGAATTACTCCACTTGACTGGGACCATATTGGCTTTTGCACCATTGGCGTCCACAACATCAGGTTTTCAAGGCTGTAGCCAGCAATGTTTTTTTTTTTTTTACCAACCCTGAGTTTTTCTGAGATAAGAAAAAAATCTATAAACATCACAAAATGTGAATAATTTAACTTTTGACCAACCTTCAATTCCTGCGGCTGTTCCTTAGACTGAAGGTGTGGGCGAAGCTAGGTAACTTCTACTTGCACATGAGCAAAGTCAGTCCTCTGCAGCCTTTTATTTGCCATGGATGCATGAAATCAGTGCTGCCTCCACTTGGATGTTGGGTAAGGTGTAAACAGAAGTTCCACAATAGGGACACTTTCCCTTCATTTAAAGACCACTTTTTTTATTGATTAATGTTAATGAGGCACCACTTCCCCGCTTTCAGGCCCATGAAATACCAGATCACAGTGAATCATTTAATGGGTTTGTGGGGGCTTCATATTATGTATCCATAATATTTTAGAATCTTCCCAAGATCCATGACAAATATTAGATGCACAAACTAACTGGCACCATGAACTTATCTTTTAACTAAACATGAGGCAGATATTTTTCTTTCTAAATTAGTTTGTGCTCATGATTGTTAATATTTGGTAAAGATTTTTAGTAATTCTTGTAAATATCTCTGAACTCCTTATGTAAGGACTGATGTAAGACTGATGATGATGATGTATGTAAAAAGTAATTATGGAAACAATGTTTAAGGTGTATGTAACCAGATGGTCCAAACACCTGATATTCCCTAATTGAATTGAAATGCTTGTGCATTTAAACTGCTGTCATGAGGCTGCTGGATTATTATATTTTTTCAACAATAACAACCCAGGAAGGGACTTCTGAGGCTGAGGAACATGCACAGAAAGGCCTGGTTACCTTGGGAAAAAAAGGGGTGGTTGGATCAAACAGGAAACCCCAAGGGATAAATAAATAACAGTATAACTCAGGACCTGACCATGCTAAGTAGGCTGAACCATGCTAAATGGTATAGAAAGTAAAAGGTCGCAATAGCAGCATCAGGGTCTGCTGCACCATGCTAGACACCTGCAGCACTTCCACACCACCACTCCAGCTATAGTGGTGCTATCAACTTTGTGTTTGCCTTTAATAAAGGTCATTGATAGTAATGACTATCCATGGTTGAGGAGCCATCTTTAAAGTTTTGAGCCCAGCACTGATGGAAAAACTTAAAAGTTATATTAAAAAATATTCTAAAAAAAATCAGAGTCAGTGCAATGTCCAATTGATCTTAGATTGATCATTCCTCCTGTTTGGCAGCATTTTGAATAGACTGTATGCCAGAAATTGACTTATTTCTGAGGCCAGAATAAAGAGAATTACTGTACAATAGTCCAAGTGAGAAGAAGTAAAGGCGTGGATTACTTTCTCAAGTAGGGGGTATTAGGCGAGTGAAGTAAACAGCTGAAATATTCTGTTTCTGGCATCACAAGAAGCTTCACCAAAAGGGTAGAGTGGAAAAGTTTAATTTGTTCAACTTCACTTTGCCACACAATGTCATCTGGCAAGGCACTGTGTTGGCCAGAGACAAAAAGGACAGAACTGAAGACTGAAGATGCACATGCTCCATGCTGAGGTTGTGAATGTCGAGGAAAAATTCACCCTCAACATGATGACCTTTTAGAGTTGTTCGATTCTGCCATAAATGAGTATAAATAAGCTTTATTGGCTTTGCAGTAGTCTTCAAGTCATAATTTCAGATTAGTATTGTGTGCTTGTGTTTGTGGTAGCAACATAGTTACCCAAAACACAATGGAGACTCATTTGTTGTAAAGGAGACACAAAGCAGATTGGCAAAGGAGTGATTTCCCTGGAGAGCTTCTGCAAACCCACCCCAGGTCATACAGTGCTATTGGAGAGCCCTAGCCTGGACAAACCAAGGCCTCTGAGGCACCACCAAAGCCTCAGAAACCTTCTGAATGGGGAGATCCAACCATCTCTTCCTTTGAGATCCATGTGGCCAACACAAAAGGAAGCTTGGGTTAAATTGCAGCTTTGGATTGAAAAATGTGATCCGTGCCCACAGAATTTAAAATCTGAGAGTACAGAAAACAAATGCATAGATTGGTAAACTAGGGCTACAGATTTACACATACCATAAAGCTGCAATCAATAGCTGAATAGTGAATAGACGCCTGTCTCTTTTATTAGCCGGCAGCAGCAACACATTTGAGCAATAAACGCCGGTCTCAAATAAAGGGTGGGTCTGATTTTCTCCTTGTCGTTGAATTTAGCTCATTTTAACTCCCTGGCACCCAGATGATAACCTAAAAGCCATGTTCTATGCTTCTTTTCACACACAGCAAATGTCTGTGTCTAACAGTAGAATGTAGGATTAGCCTACAAGTTTCTATTGACAAATGCCTGTCCCAAATTAACACAGGGTTTGTTGAATCATTTGGGAAAATAAACGGCCAGGCTATTATTTGCAGCTTTATGGTAGTTCTTTTTTAGATCAGAGAACTTAGGGAGCTCTGTCCAACCCTGCAGTACTTAGATGCAGGAAAAAAATCAGTTTTCAATTCTCATGAATTTGAAATCTCTCAGCTTGTTATTCATCAAACCCAAAATGTGGGTTTGACCCCGGTTTGTTGGACACTTTAAGAATACAATAACAAGCAAATAGGTTATAAATCTACCTCATTTAATTTGTACCTGTTCCTGTGTATTAATTGGTTTTCATCTGTCAAGAAACCACTTACACAGAGCAAGTTTAACCATGTATGGCAAAAAGGTCAAGCTCAGTGTCTTTTACTAGAGCCTACACAGCCTGTTTAAAATGGGAATGTTGCACCTTTATTCTGAAGGTAGACACAGAGCTGGAACATATATTTCAAAAGACGTCATATATGATATAGTGTCTTTGTAACTGCTTTTGAAGGTGCTGAATACTCTGGAAGATCTGTTTTACCGTTTGATAAGTATGGTATAGAACAGATTTTCATGCTTTCTGAAAATGATTTAAAATGATTTAACTTTGAAAAGTTTTAGCTGCCTTGAAGTTACAGCAGATAAATATAATACAATCTATAAAAGTATTTTTCATGTAAAAAGGCAGAATGGCTCTGTAATAGTACCTGCTTTTCCAAATTCTTTTTTCATACTTTTGCCACAACTGCTGTGGAAAGTGGAAACTACTATGGCATCCGTTGAGTCCACAGACACAGTTAGCTTCACTTTCAACATGGCTGCACTTAAGCTTAAGTAATGAGGCCCAATTTGACTCAATTAGGTGGTGTTTGTGTTGATGGTTATTGAGTGTGTGTGTCATTGGGCCTGCTGGCCGTCCCTCCGGGACTCCCTGAGGCCACAGTGTGGATAATTAGAGTTCGTGTGAGAGGGTTAACCCACCTCAGTGGGCACAAGAGAGCAAGATAGCTCACTGCTGCACCTCGCTTTTGATGTCTGGCCAGCTCTCTCTCCCCACTATCTACCTGAATGTCAACCAATTGGGACAGTGCAAGGGCTTGACATTATGTCTGCCGGTTATCATTATATGTTTTTTTTTTTTTTTTTTTACTGATCGATTGGCTGTGGTCTGCAGTGGTGCTTCTGGGGCTAACTGTCACTGCTAGTTAGGGATTGACCAGTGGGTATCATTAAGCGTGAGAGCGCCTGCTTGGGGGAAGCTTTGTTGTGGGGAGGGGTTGTGAAGAAGCCAAGCCTTTCTCTTTTAGCCTCCTGGACTTAGTTGACCTTTCACTTAGGGAGCAGCTGGAGCTGAGAGATATTTAATTGAATGGAGTCTTCAGATGTATTTTGGAGAGAGCAGAGGAGATACCGCCAGCTCAAGACCAGGCAAAAGTGGGGAGACAGAGACAGAGAGCGTGGGGGGAGAGAGTTTGCTTGACCTTCAAAGCCTAATTGATAGGCTTTTCATAGACCTTGTTTGAGATGTGCGTAGTCCCTGTTGTTCAGCAGACCCTTACAACTCCTGCAGAAGTACAAAGTCAACTGCAGGTAGGGAGCCCCCAGTGGCCTGCCGCAATCAATAGCAGCCGGCTCAGCTAACGAGAGCTGCAGTCACTCTCCAGCTTTCACAGGCCCCATTAACAGGCAGCACCCAGCCTAATTCCACAGCCTGCGCTCATTAATGTAGAGACATACAGGGCAATAGCAACATTATGAAACAGTCTGGAGAATTACTGATGCTCATATTTGGCAAAAGAAGTCAAAACAGAGCAGCAAAATGATGTGTCTGCTGCTTGATTGATTAGGAGAAAGCCGAGTTAACAAACGAGGGGATACATCAAAACAAAAGCAGCCTTGCAGTGCTCGCTGATTTCACTCTCCACCCAGTATTTCTTCCCCACTCTATCCCTTCCTTTCTTTTATTTCATCTGCTTCCCTGTTTGTTTTAGCTTGCTGAATTTTGATAAAAAAAAACAAAAACAAAAAAACAGAGCAATGGGCAACACAAGAGGCTAAAACAGATTAATGACAATTCAATTTCCTTCATACTGCAGAGCTGTGAGGTAAAAGGCCAGAGCTTAGTGTCTGTTTGGCGACACAGGAAGTTTCCAGAAGGGGAGGAAGCTCCGGCCTCATTGTTTTGAAAAGCGATTTAATTAGACCTCCGTGCACCTCCTCCCCACCGCACTTTTCTTCCATCACCTCCTCTCTGTGGAGCTCACGAGGATATGAGGCTTCGGTGAAGGCAGCGGCCTTGGACATGCGGGAAAGATTTCTGAAGGATCATGTATGGAGATCAACTGATAAGCAGCTAATTTTGTATACTTATGGGAGCAAACGATCGAGTAGCAGCCCCCACACTCCCCTCTTTCTCCCCCCTCACAGAATTCCTCCAGCCGAGAGGATGAAAGCGGCGAGCTGAGCCCAGATCTGAGGCTGTTTCGGCCATTAATGCTGATCTCCAAAATTAAAGATTTATACCACTTGATAGAGCTCACTAGCAGCAGCACACATGCACCGGATAAAGAAGGATGGGGGGTGGGAGGGGAGCGCTCTCCTTTAAAGCTTTCTTTAAAGTAACTGAGCGGGAAGAGGGGGAGGGTGGAGGGTGTAGGGAACACAATAATGAAGAACCACTCCTTGGCTAATTGGAATCTCTTGAATAAGTTAGCAGTGAATGATGTTTAATTTGGGAAATGAGTGATCTTACCGACACTTTGATGGGAAATTAAAGGAGAAAGGACTCATCAACTCAGCCAGGATCTAAAACAGACTTTCATCATGTGCGTGCTGATTGATTCCACGCACCTCGAGGCCTGATGCAAGCAAACCATCTACCAAAATGCAACCTTCTGTTTATTTCGATAATGTATATGATCCAAGATCAGAGGCAAAAGGCAGCAAATTCAACTAACAGACCAGAACAATCACTAAATGTAACAATCCCAACCCGCTGCTGAAATCCACATTTTGATAAAATAACAAAATAAGACGGAATCATCTCCACAGAAACTGAATAAACTTCCTTGACTGATCAAAGCTTGATGAAATGACAAAGCTCTGAAAATTTTCCAGTATATTTATTTTATGCCTAGATTTTATTATTTTTTTGTCAATCTCATACTCCATGATTGTTTTACATCAAATTGATCCAAAAAAAAAAAAGGGGAGGAAAAAAATAACTTAATTAAAAAACGAAATTAAAACCGAGCCTTAATTATAAATTAAACTGTCAAAATGACAACAGTCAAAATAGAACAGGAAGTCAGAAATCTGGAGGAGGTCCAGATGAAAAATATGTTTGAAATGTCTGTTAAATAAAAACTGAAAATCTCCTACATAGGCTCTTACTTCTTGTTAACTGATATAGTGTCATGCTTCAATCAGATTGCATCATCCTGAGGTCCACATCTGTTTTTGTGGGTGTTGGACTTTTTGTTTTGTCATTTGGGGATACACCTGACTGCCCATTTCATAACAAATAAACTGGAAGATTTAACAGCTAAACTGGCAATTCATTTTCTGAAAAGAAACCCCATAAAAGGAGAATACTGAGCTATGAAATAAACATGCTCCAAATGGACAATAATGTCGCTCTGAATCTATATATGTATAAATAGTACAAAAAAAAAAAAAAAAAAAAAAACCCAAAACAAACGAACACAAAAAACAACAATCATACAAGTACAGCAGTGTACAACTAAAGATTTATTCATTAGCAACTGACACAAAAGTCTTCATGACTTGGTGTTTTCTTTTTTAAAACTCATCCTAAACACATTTCAATCAGTACTAAAACAAAATGTTGTGTACATGACAGTAAATCCCATTCTCCATTTCTCCAACACAGCACTGCAGATTGCTCTGCTGGGTCTCTGACAAACTTTCAGTCTTTTTATTTCCTCTTTCAATTCTGTCACTCTTTATTTATTCCTCATCATTATGCATATCAAACAAATAGAGCATGGAAAAAATATCTAAATTACCCATGAAGCAATACATTGTGCCTAATCCTCATTATTTTATTTTTATCCTTTTATTTTTATTTTTTTAATTCTGTTTTCTTCAAATTATGAGCACACACACATACACTATCATGGGACATCATCTGTGTGGACCCAGTGGATCCATGACAAACATGAATCAACAGCATCTTATTAAGGATGACCTTGATATTCCATATTTAGTTTGGTCTGTCAATCAAAAAGCTAGTTCCCACCCATGATTGCTCATTAGGAGAATCACACATTCAGCTCTTCACTGTTTCCCAGGAAACCATCAAAGGTTGGTGTGGCCAATAAGGTGAGGTTAACCTCGCCTCAAGTGCAGGGTGGACAATGGTGGAGGGCTGGAGACTGATGGAAGCAGAGCAGAGAAACGACAGGATTTTTTTGTGAGAGGAAGAAACTTCAGAGTTTACATCAAAGCGCTGATGTGGCACATTGTTCACTGTGCTCACCTCACCTCTCCCTGCCTTTCTTTACATCCGCGGCCTTCAGAGAGTTAAAAACAGCAGGATAATGTGATCTGCTGCCAAACCATTCACCCAACAACCCTGATGTGATCTCTGATTAAGTTACGTCAGGTGAAAATTCTGCTGGTGTTCCAGCAGTTCTTTCCATTTGCCAGAAACACTGAGGGCTCTGCGCCGATGTGCGAGTATCTCTTCCTACACATTAATGCAAGATCGCACAAATATGATGAGGAGTCTGCCTGGGTTTCCTCCCTAGAGTCCAAAGGCAAGCAGATTAATTGGTGACTCTAAATAGCCTGCAGATCTGGATATGACCATAAATGTATGTGTGTCTCCATATGTCAGTCCTGAGATGGACTGGCCACATGTCCAGGTCTTACGTCAGTTGGGATTGGCTCCAGCTCCTATGTAACACTCAAAGCATGAGCTGTACAGCTATTGGATGGATAGACTGTATAAATTTCTGTGTTCAAAAATGAGGCATAAACATGATATATATGGGATTTACAAGAGTAACAAGTAAAGGGTGTGGTGGTGGAACTTAAGTCTATATGTAATGAAAAGGTGAATACTGAAACGCGTCTTAAATGAGATAAAATCACTACAGTTTGCAGATGCTTGGCTGCATTTACCTTAATAATAAAATCCATAGGGGTGACTGATAAGTTCGCAGCTTGAGTTTGTTCACTTTTCTACGACTGTGTTTTACAGCCATGTTGGGCATCATGAGTTTCAGTGTCTTGCCCAAAGACACATCAGCAATATGAGCCAAGCGTCAAACCTACAACCCTCTGAGCCACAGGAGAAGATCAATCAGCCCTTGAAGGATAATTCCACTTTATAACAAGTTGACTTTTCTTTCCATAGTTCCCATGGTCAGACAGGTTGAAAACAAACAAGGACTTTATCTGGACTCAGTAAAGCACTTTATTTAGAGGTCAAACTGAAAGTGAGCAGACCTAAATGTCATCACAGAAACTGTGTAGATGCAACTACAGGAAGAAGCAGATTTCACTGCGGGCCAGTGAACCAATGGATATTTATAACAAACAGTAATAATTTTTTATTGATTTTTCCATTTTCCATATAAATTTCCAACTTGTTTGTCTTATGATTGTTAAACTGGGTTGTTGTTTTTTTTAAAAAAAACCATCAGACTTCTTATCACTGTGTTTCACCGTGTTCTCACCTCAAGACAAGTAACCAAAATGCAACACACTAATTAAAACATAGTGTTTAGGTTTTGCCTGTCCCTAAAAATACAGTGAAAATACCACAGTGACAGAAGTGTCCATGCCCTGTTTCTGCTTTTACCACATTTTAAACAATGATCTGAATATATTTCAAGTTGATGTCAATATTCTTAGTGTTTAGCAAGGCTCTGTCTGAATGTATTCACTGGGAATTGGGGAAAACTGTGCTTCTGCAGAAATGTAAACAAACTGACATATTCATTTCTCTGGTATCAGACAAATAAATATATCAGTTATTAGACTTAAATTCTTAAAGGAGGAAGGAAAAGGTCTGAGAAGTGAATACACCAGCTGGAGTTGGATATGAATGTTTGTGATATAGGTCCTTTATGGGACAAAGAATCACATAATTAGGGCTGCATTGTCCAATTAGGGACAAAAGCTGTGTCCTCGGTTAGAAAAAATATAGTTTGGATACAGTTAGGCTAAGTGTCAGAATAATCAGAGTAATGTCCCCAAAAGTCACCCATGACAACATCTCTCTCTCTCTCTCTGTGTGTGTGTGTGTGTGTGTATCCTGATGTACAGGAACCACTGCAGGTAAACGAAGGGAATTGTTATGGCCATTCTAATTGCTGGAGTGATCTGAGAGATGTGTAATTTATTTCAATTGCTTTTTGACATTTGGAGAACGGCTTCTGCTGTGACTGTGCCTGAGTCCTCTAGCCAGTAATTATTCAATTACACAGACTAATTGACACCCTGTATTGTCTTTTATAGGTTGATTTATTGGGTAATTGTGCCGCCTCTAAAAAGCCACTTCACCCCTGCTATTGAAAGTCTGTGCTCGTTCTGTTCACAGGGTACTTGTCAGGCCTGCAACAATGGAGAGAACAAAGATTTCATCGTGTTTTTGATTGGAGCTGTTGATTGTTGTAAGTGTTTTTTACACGAACAATGAGTGCTTTGGTCTGCTCCCCCAGCTCTTCAGCTGTTGTTCGGTAATTCCTGAATCGATGAAGCACCATTGAAAACACAATGCCAGGAGAGGGAGACTGCAACACATGGGCGTCTCTAAAACTTTGCATAATGGGTTTAAACTCTGTAATGGTCGTTATGTGAAGAACAGACTCGTGAAAATTACATTGTACTGGTACAAAACATCTGTATATTATTTTCAGGTCTGGTTCAAGGGTCTGGTTATGGTGGAAATAGGTCAAGAGAGGAGAGCCCATGGGTCCCTTCTGCAGCACCTCCTGGTGAGATTATATACCCAGGCTAGTATATAAGATAGAGAGATACCTCATGTATATAATCTCTCTAGCATGATCTAGTTTGAAATCAATGTCCTCTACCAGTTAAACATGCCTGGAAAATCTCCATCAGGACGCCTCCTGATAAGGTGCAAGAACCACTTCAAGTGGCTCCATCTTCTTCAAGTTCCTCATTCTATCGCTAAGAATGGCCCAGACCTTATACTTGTGATGTATCTCATTCTTTCAGTTGCATGACCATAAGTACATAGATCAACTGGTAAATCAACAGCTTTGCTTTTTGGCTCAGCAGCCTCTTCACTCTTCTTGTCCAGTCTAGCCTGCTTTACTGCTGATGCTGCACTGATCCGTCTGTCAGCCTCATTTGTGAACAAGACCCTGAGATTGAAACTCCTTTACAACATGAAGTGAACACTAGAAGGTTTTGTGTCTTCATCACTTTTTCTTAGTCTATCAGATATGATGTATATCACATTTCATGTCCATTCCATGTTTTCCCATCATTGCTGTGTATTGCAGTTCTTTCCTGGTCAGTGATGTATCGTCTGAACAGCATGGCTGTTTTCTCTCTGCACCTAAATGCAAGTTAACTGCTTCTCCATTTCCTCCACTACCACCTTTGTCTCCCACACAGTTTTAATGACTTGGAGAAGAAAGTTTCCTTCTGCACACAACTCTTCAAAATAATAAATCACAGGATTTCTGCTCACGTTAATTGACATTTGACAACATCATTTGCATAATGATTCAAAACAGCCTCAAGGGAGATGCTTAAGAGGAGGGAAACATTATGGATTTGCTAATTAGTCATCGTCAATTCTTCTGTGTTGCTGCAGTCGTTAGTCTTGGTGAACTAACTTGATCAGACAACCATAGCTTTATGACAGTCGTCATCACTATTCAATCATGATTATTGCTGCTTTTCCTGAGCGGCTGAAATTACCATGTTATAATATGCCCGATAAAACTTCCCGGCAAAGTTTTAAATCAGGATGTAAACCTAATCAAATGAAATTTTGTCAGGTTTATTTATAAAGCCACTCATAACAAACAAATGACAACAAGACTCTACAAAGACAATCTGCCACAGACTTATCAGCTGTCAATGACTATATCAGAAAGGCCATCCCAAAACTTTGGTTGGATCCTTTATACAATTAATTTACATGATTCATATTAAACTACAACTTTACAGTAGACATTTAATTGGGAGAATGAAGGTGAACCTGAATTAGAGCTGTTCTGTCTGTATTGATCTATTATTCTAAGCAGGATGCTATCATAGTGCTGCACCCCAGCTCCATCACATGACAAACAATGGTCTGTACGCTTCAGGTGTCACTGTGTGGTTGATGGTGAAAAAGGAGGTGCTAGAGGTAGGAAGTGGTTGGGTCCTGTTCCAACAGGAACATAAATTAAATAATGGTCTCCAACCAAAAACTGGCATTTTACATTTTACTCTTTTACTCACTCCTGGGGATGCTTAAATAATGTCAGAAGCAAAATATTTATTGTATTATATCACTGCAAGACCCCAAGGGGTGTGGTTAGGCTGGATGTCAAGTTCTAAACAGTGTTTGTCAGTCAGTTGTCTGGATCCTTATATGTCCATGTTTGGAAGTTTTAGGGATGATTGATGGATCACACAGGACATGGGATGACTTTCATCCAACCTTGACTATGTTTTATTTTATCTCTTACAATGAAGGTCTTCTAGTTGTGACATGGTTCTTATTTTAACCAAAAACACAACATTTTCTTAATATCACCTAAGTAGTTTTGTGCTTAAACCAAACCATGACTTGATAAACCTAACTGGTGTTCCTGTTGCCACTGGGGCTCTATTCTATTCTATATAACAAAGGACAGGGCACAAATAATCTGTTTGATCAATCAAATGTTTGAATTGGCTGAAGAATCGAAAGTGCTCCTGTGCTCTTCAGGCATGAAGTGAGATTTTTAGAGCAGTGGCTTCTTGCAACCATTCAGTATTATTTGTAATATGGCAGACAGCAAATGCAAATATTGACAGTAAGTCTTCTCATCTTTTTTCATGTTTTTTTTTTTTTTTTTTGCGAGTCATGGGTCACATCAACAGATGCTTCATGTAAATAGCAAACTCCAAATGTCTCAGTGTATTTTTAAGTCAAAGCAGATCTAATTCACAACTTGAATCTTGTTTCTTTGCTTGTACTCCTAATTTGGTAACACCTGATTCCACTTACGTTTTATTGTTGTTACCCAATGGATATTAAGATAATAAGACAAATATATACATAAACCCAGATAAACTCAAAGAGTTCATTTTCTAGCCACTGCATGCATAGCCTTCCTCTACCTTCCAGGGCTGTAGGCTGACCAAAACTCATTCAAAATGCTACAGCCAGACAAGAAAGAGAAAATTTGATCACATTGCACCAGTTCTCTGATCTCTGAACTTCCTGTTTTTATCTGGGTGGTAGGTGGATATACTGTGAATCATACAGGAGACCAAAGTTTATGTCCTATTGTAGAACCTACCTACCCAAAACACTAGCTTTTTGATAAAAAAAAAATTGTTAAGCATTTGGATAAGCAGTGGCCATATGCAAAACTTACAGCTTTATGAATGGTGGTATGTTTCTACCAAAATCTTCAGCTGATCTAGCTGATGAAAGAACACAATCACAAAGTGGTAATTCTAGTAACATGAGGACAGAGTTTGCTGTGTATGTTGTGAAGGAAACTTTTTACCAGTTTGATCTTTTTCACACCTTAATGATTATACTTGTGCATTTTTACCAGTGATCTTGATGTAGTGTATTCTTTTTGATCAGCCATGTTGTCACATTGTTTTAATAAAGAAATACATTACAAGCATGACTGAAAGAATAATCTAGTAATTGAAATGTACAGAGAATGCATTTGGTGAGGCTAAATGAGCCAATCCATCTTGTATCTTTCAATATAAACAGTAGTTACAGATAGAAGATTTTTTAAAAAAGGCTATTTGAAGGCAACATTGTTGGTTTTCCATTTGCTGTTCCACTGATGTTGTCTCTGTGCCAATTGCTGTATTCTTACATATCTGATCTACTCATTGTTTTCCTACAAATTCACTCCAGTGCCAGTCAGATACTGGAGCTTATCCTGGAGTTACTAGAACACCAATGTACCGTTTCCCCTCTGTTCTGTTCCTCAAACTGCTCCATAGAGGAGAGAAATTAGTTGGGGAATATACTGAGAAAGGCCTCAAAACATGGGCAAAGTAGGCTATTTATACTGTAGCTGAATGTGAAGGCCAAGTTATTTGGTGGGGTTAAGGAAACATAACCACTGGAAAGAGCAACTGCTTGAGAAGCTGTGAAATAATTTCCTGTCAAGGCCATAAAACGGTTCTCAATTGAGGTAAACATTTCTACTTTGAAAAGCAATTTATTTTCTAACAACCGCTGAAAGCAGACAACATATCTTATGTTCCCTTTCCTTGAATTTTCATTTTATGCCCCCCTCCCCAATTCCACCTTCCCCCCTCCTTTACGTGTGAGTGTTTACCACCCGCTTGCAGCCATGACGAGAGCTGGGGCCTGAAGACTGGCAGTGAGAAATTGCCTGTTTTCTGAGTGGATTTGGATTAGGGTCAATGCAGTGTGTTATTTTGGGGAAATACCTTCATGGCCTTTCCATTGATTTATGTATTTTCTTCCCTCTTTTCTCACAACAATTAAAACTACATAGCTGGGATATAGTCTTTGGTAAATGGACTGCTTGTATGTTAACCCTGTTAGCCCAGTGTATGCAACTGTGCCGAAATGTAACTATGTGGCCATAATAAATAAATAAACAAACATGGCCTACAATGTTGGTCAATAGGTCAATATGGTGGAAGCCAGTGTCTTTGCACATGGCTGCAAATGGAAAACTGAAACCTACATTGAACAGAAGAGTTCAATTGATGGAGAAAAAACAATAAAACAGATATAAGCAGACCAAGCACAGGGAATTACACACAGTTCATATCATTGTGATGTGACATATGAGGATTACCATGGGAAGCCTGGATGCACAGTACCTCAGTCCACTTTGTAAGGTAAGTGCCTGGAGCATGCTGATATCAGGCAATTGGCCCAAACCTGTGACAATAAGTCATGTGTACTGTTCACTGTTAACTACCTACCTGAATAGGTTTCTTCAGTCAGTGTACCCAAGCATGTCAGGGGCCACCCAGAGTGCAGAAACTACCTTTTTTGGCAACATAAGATTCAAGTCCCAGTTAAGTCCCCACTATACTATTATGGCTGACTCTAACATCAAACATATTAATGTATGCATCACCAGTATAATACGTTTATTGCATGGAAGTTTATTGAAATAGATGAACAAATTAATGAAAAGCAGATACAAAACACCATAGAGATGCTTCTTCAGTAGAGTGGAGAGAAAAAGATCTGAACAAAGGACCTGTCTGTATAGTGTCTGACCAACAAGCCAGCACAGATGCATGTCAATCAGCTAATCAAGCTGCAGCTTGAAACAGGAAACACCAAATCCAAACAGGATGTAACCAGGCTTATCAGTTTGTGTACATATTCAGTTAACACGAGGTGCTGTACTTCAACGGCACAATCCTGCCCTGTTGCCTCCACTGTTCACAACCTTACAGCGGCTTAAAAAAATCCCACTTTAACACATTAGACTTCCCATTTCACCCACATAATTACACAATTATCCTGCTTCATTCAAAAAAAAATCCATCCAGGAGTAATTGGTATGTTGGATGGAGGGAGTTACCTAGAATCCACTGCAGTGAGGGTCTGGGGGAACAAATCCAGATAAGTCAGGCAGAAAAAGGGAGGGGAAAAGCCGCACTTATTCGATTTTAATCTCACCACTTTGCAAGCATTTAAATAGCCTTCATCAGACTCCTGGCTTGCAGCCCTGCCACTAACCTGTTATCAATGCAGAAAATGTCCATTTTAAATGTCAGCGTGAGCCCAGAATGGAGACACAGTAACAGGTGCTCGGCCCGTGGTGAACTGCAGTAATGTTCCCATTATTGGTTTCTCATAGAGCTGTTACATGTTGCATTGTTGCTGCTTGGGACACAACATTTTGTGGGTAAAAGCAGAGTTCAATTATTGGCACAGAAACACACATGAATGTACACAATAACCAGCAGAATGGGGTTTACCCAGGCTACATCTGTAGCCTATGAAAGAACCTTGATAAAAGTAATTGAATTTTGCTGTGATAAGATTAACTTGTGGTAATTGTGAGCAGTAGGAGCTTTAAGTCTGTACAAAAGATACATACACATGACGGTGGCAGTTGGGAATAATCACACCTTTCCAAGGATATATGCAGAAAAATAAAAGAAACAGTAAAGGAATCAAGCCTGAAATCATGCTCTCTATTGCCGATACTCCTATCCAAATGGCTGTGGATGTCCTGATTACCATGCACACTCTCATAGTCCTTTTAAATGTGCTGAGATGGGCTTTAAACAAGATTCAACACTTTAAACCCCAGCAGACTTAATTAAGGGTGGGACCTAGCACATGCAGAGATGAGTGAGGGGAAGAAGAGACGATTGGATCTGTGGAGGAAGGAGGAGGTATGGAAATGGTTGTGGAGGGAGGGGGAGGAAGAGGGGTGGGGGAGGACACTGATACAATGAAAAAGGTGGTGTTTATGCTTCATTTCTCCAGCTAACAGCTAACGTCCAAACCTGCCTCCCCACAGCTGCACGCAGACACGTTTTGTGACCAGAAACATGTACAACAAAAACAGCAACGTGCCTTAAACTCCAGATTTCTCTGGCAAAACTCCCTGAAATATCAAACAATGCACAGTTGTGAAGGGGGGTGCGTGGCGCGTGCTGTTTAAGTAGCCTGGTCTCGTTCTCATGCAGCTTTTTACATGCTTCCAAAAGATATGCATAATTACAGGGTTTGTACATAATTGCTCCAACACATTGCAGAGAAAAAGCCAGGTTTGTTCTTTTTTTAACATTGGCTCAGAGAAAACAGACTCGATTTCTTTCTCCCTTCGTTCTCTGGTCTGAACAATTAAAACAATGTGGCTGTCTTGGAAAGGAGTTCTGCTCTCATTATCACCTTCTCCACCCCCCTCCCTCCCCGTCAGAACATTTACTGCTTAAAAGGAGGCCTAGCCACCTTGGCATTGAAGCGCACTCCTTGTCTGCTTTCCCCTCGCTGCCTTCTCTCTCTGCTCCGGCTGGAACAGAATGGGTTACAGAAAAAGGGAAATGTAAATAAGATGGAGTCTGCAGCTCATTCTGTTCTGCTGCAAAACAGAGCATGGAAAGGCGTCTTAAGCAATCAAAGGAACTTTACGTAAAGCAAGTTTTACTGGTATGAAAAAAGGATGCAGACATTGTTCAACCTGGTACCAGCAGAAAATGAAACTGAAAAATGAAATTTTGGAATGGGAAGAGAAAACATTACAAACCACCAAACTCTGATCAGCCATAACATTATGACCACTGAGAGATGGAGTGCATAACATTGATTTTCAGTTTACATTGGCAAATGTTACTTAGGCAGGAAGTGAATATTTTGCCCTCAATGCGCAAATTAGGGTTGTGAGAGACTTTGACAAGGGTCAAACTAAGCTCTGGGAAACTTTGGATTCTGTCATTCAAGTCTTTGTCATTGTCTTTGATATGTATTACCTACCTAAACATTGATGGGGACCATCTACACTCCTTCGTGGAAACAGTATTTCCCAATGTGGCAGTGAGGTAGGGGCCTCCTTCAACAGGATGATGCTTCTCAAACAACCTTGAACAGTTGTTGCAGTGTGGCAGAAGCATCATCATGTTCAAGGTGTTGACTTGGCCCCCAAATTCCCCAACTCCACAATCGAGGTGAGCATCTGTTGTGGAGTCAAGTCCATAAGTCTTACCCATGGAGGCTACACCCCACAACTGTCAAGTCTACAGAATTTGATGCTAATGTCTTGGTGCCAGATATGACAAGACACCTTCAGGCTAGCGGAGCTCAGTCCGCCACAGGAAAGGGCTGATTTGAGGGTAAAGAGGGGCTTAGACAATATTAGGCAGATGGTCATAATGTAATGGCTGATGGGTATATTTCTTGGCAGTGGAGTGGACTACCTTTCAAGCTCTGACACAACATGTCATGTAGGATATTTTGTTTGTGTCTGAGTAATATGTCTTGTCTTACTGTCATGTTTCTGAGCACCTAGGATAGTGCACTGTAGCTGTGAAGCCTTCATGCCGTCAGTCCCTGTCATGGCTGTTATCCAAATGCTTTGACTCTGTGTGAATCGTGTTGAGGGAAGAGATTTGTCCCTCGTACTGATGAAAGCTTCCTTTAGCTGTCAGGATGCTCTCTTTCTTGAAAGCAACACCCTCAGTGCCATTTGCAGGCCGTGCAATTTCATTCGACTGCCTCAATCTCACTTTATCAACACATACAAAACAGCCACGTCAGTGGTGTGATTGACAGCTCCCTAAGTGGTTACTCAGAGCTTCTCAGTCACTCAGAACACTCAGTCTGTCATCCAATTCAAATTTTAAATGTATCTGCATCTGGGAAAGGGAGACTGCTCTTTTGCTGGCGTCATCTGGATATACAACAAAAGAATCAGCCGACTCACACAAAAGCTGTCAAACACTTTCTCTCCTATTGATCAACACAAGAGAATTGTAGAATTATAAGACCCCATGCACCACTGGTCCTCTGTGGAGGTTTGATGATAGTCTTTTGCTGCAGAGCTAATTCTCTTTGGCTTAGAGTGGGATTAATTTTTCTTAAATGTCATGGTCAGAGTGTATGTGGCCCAAATTGGTCTCCGCTGACAGTCCACAGACAGTGATTGTGGTTGGCTGCGATGATGTATCAATGCAGCAGGAAGACTTCTTTATCCCAGAACAATATACACCACTCGGGGGACAGGGGCAGAAAAAAATACATCCCTTTACAAGATAAAATTACTTTTTCCTCCAGAAAGTCAGAAAAATGATAGGAATAATACACTATTCATGGTATCGGACAGCAGGGAGAGGAAGGAAGCTGGCCGTGTTTTATATGCTTTTCTCATACTCATACACCCACTGCTGACCAGTGCAGAAAAACCAGGTATCCTAATGTTTAAAAAATAACACCTTTATCAGTACCTATTGAATCCAGTTGCAAGCAATGCAACTTGTAACAGATAAGGACCTGATGGAATCTGTCTTTGCTCTATCTGAACCAAAAATGGTCTCTGTATGAGTTAAATGGAAGAGCCACATTGACAATTCAAATCGAACGGCGCTTTGCAGGCAATTCACCCTGTAATCTACATGCTTCTCTCGCCAGCTGGCCCCAGCTAGATTGCATTTTATATACAAAAGGCCTTCTTTTGTGAGGGCCATCATATTCACTCATAATCTAATAAGGTCCGGAGATTTACAAGTGCATCCATTAGAACACACACGGAGGATGGTGGAAGCACTGTGAAGACTATTGTAAAGGTAAATTTTGAGTTTGATAATAGTTAAGTTGATGTCCAAGTAGGTTCCTCAGTGCTGAGGAAACTTTTCCCTAATCCCTAACAGATAGATCCATGGCCCTACCTTTATATTTAGAAACATCACTGTATGCCTTGGTTGCTTATTAGCATGACCAATTACACAGTAAGCAATGTGGGGTTTTTTTTTCTGGTGCAACATTAATAGAGTTTTTCCCTGGTTACTCTACACTGCTTTTTTATTTAGAACAGATAGCAAATTCCATATATCCCACCTGCCTGTATGTCAATATGCCTCCCCACAGTTATAAATCAGTTACACCCATAGCACGCTACATTAAACATATACAATAAATGTACAAGCGGTGGACCCTTAACACATGCAATTTGTTTTTCTGTGGTTGCCGTAGGGATAACACCAATCTCTGACCTCTCGAGCCTCGAGGAGGTCCCCCGATAGCCTCTCCTTCATGAATCTTTTAGGCCAGGAGAGTCTGCAGTTCAAAGTTCTTGTGAACCCTAGAAATAATAAGCTCCCTGATTAGTGTGGCTAAAAATACCCCTCGCCAAAAAGGCTCCGGGTTGGCCCCGCTCGGTCACGGACCATTTACATGCTGGGAGGCTGCTGATGAGCACCTCTAGCTGGAGGGGATGAACACATCGCTCCTGATAGATAATCTGCTGCTGGCTGATCACGCAGTAAGTAACACCCTTCCCTCCACCATCCCTCACTCTGCTGGTTGTTTAGGTCAGTCTAGTTCACTTTAGAGGATAGAAGGCCTTGTTGGACAGCTGCAACATCAACATCCAGAAGGTCCAGTGATCCTGAATGGCCTAAAGATGGCCCGCAGTTTGTTGGCATTTACAGTGTTTCAATCTTGAATCCAAAAGTGATCTGATCAAAATCAAAAAAAGAAGATATTCACAGACTGGGCTTTAGGAGGCAGCTGTTGAAAAAAATGTCATTATTATGAGAGAAGTACCATCTTTTATATATTATACCTTTTATATCTTTTATATATTATTATTATATTTTCTTCTTAATGTTAATATTAAAATTGTAAAGGTCCTGATTGACCTTCATTTTTACCCAACCGAATTTCAATGATACCTGAGTCAAACCAGAGGTGGAGATCATTAGATGTATAAGTTAGTGTTAACTGTGTCCTTGCAGACCATACTGTGACCACAGTAACTACAGCATCAGTATCATCAGCCCCCAGATGATGAGCTTACACAAAAATAATACAAAGGTGAGATGGTGTTTGTCAAGGAAGGCTCACCCTGCTCATTATTGTGATGATCACCAAGGACATGCTTCCCGTGAGCTTTCTGTGCACTAATTGCTGCACTCGAGATGGAACATAAAGGTCTTTTGTAGGAGACCATTGCACCATGAAAGGCCACACTGATAAACACATAATAATGTAATCTTTTTTTGCTTTCTGTGTCTGTAATTTTTTTTCCACTTTTTAAATTTTTTTTTATTTTAGAAAAGCTAAGATGACGATTACCATAAATTACTGTGGTCATTTAGCCTGAATGTCCGTAGAACTACTTCATGACAAAATATACTGTTGTCATTTTCTTCTACAAGGTCATGTGTAAGTGTTTTATGATCTAATATTCTGTAATGCTTGTTGCTTGATGGTAAGATTTCATTAGATTTCACTAATTATTGTAGTTTTCCTGCAGATTATTTTCACCCTGTCACACCTCTGGTTTTGAACATGCTTGTATATGCTGTGATGAATGTAAGCTCAATGGTCTCCACCTTTTCTGTATTATCAATCTCATGTAAATCCTATTATTTGCATGTTTCAAAAACCAGCACTCAGACTGGCTACTGCAAATTCTTGTACTGGAACTAACATGTGATCCATAATTATCTCTAAATCCAATTCTGACCCAGGCTGACCTGCTGGCATTCTGACAATATGCAGGGCTTACATGATGGCTTATATATTTTTATTTTACTGTAATTGTTACAAATGTTTTTAATAACAATTCAACATGTACAATTGCATTTCTGTACATCTAATTTGCCAATGAAACTTTTTAACCAATAAGCACAATTGATCCTCCATACATGTTTATTGCTCAAGCATTTCAGTTAGGCAATGTGTTGTGAGAGAATACTATATGTCTGAATGGTCTGACCAGCTTGGATCTTTGTATTTGGTCCCTGATCATGCAAAGACTTGAGGTTTAAAAATGTTCCTTTGTTTTGAGATCTGTTTTGTTCTTCCTTGTGTTAAAATCATTTTTATCCACGCCCATGTCAGCAGCTGTGAATTAAACATATTATTAAATTTTACCTGTCGGGTATGGTTGCAGGAGGCTACATGCTTAGCATACAGAGCTTATGAGCATGCAATAAGTCATTTCTTTGTATTAACATATAATGATAACTTATTATAAATCATACATGAACTTGTTCAGATGCATAATGGCAAGGCAGAATAAACACTGCATGCTGTCTGCATTCAAATATTCTAAAACTGTAAATAGCAATATTATTCATAGTGAAAGAATATATTTTGTCCCAGTCTGCCCTGTTTGTAATAAACATACTATATGGCATATTTCTCTGCATCGCATGCAACAGACCATAATGAATTTTTGGTTGGAGGGTTTGGTTTTGTTCCTGTGAAATATATTGTCAACTTATAAATGGCTCTGACATTGTTCCAGTGTGTAGCCTTGGGCACCTGCTGTTGTAAATGTTTTAGCAGCGCTGGACTTTAAATAACATCCGCTGCCTGTTTTCACAGCGTAGTGTACAAACTTCTTTGAACCGAGTGTGAGGTGTGATCAAATATGGCCTCCCCACAACCCACCCTCATAACCATAACACTAGACTTAAAAAGACTGGATATGGTCTAAAATTGTTTGGTTTGTATTGTCATTTTTTTTTTTTTTTTTTTTAATGAACGGTATTTTTCCACAATGAATTCTATAAGTTAGCCAAATAAAAAGGACAAAAATGAACTTGGTTTAAAAAGATCCAGTGATCCATCTATCATTTCCTCTTGACATAAAACGTCATGGCTCACAAATATACTTTCTTTTAAATTTCATTTAAAGGCACTGTCTTTAACTATTTCTAGCTATAGTTGAACATATTTGTTTCTATGAATATAAAGAGTAACAGATATTATTAATTAATCCAAAGCAAACACGAACCGAGATAAGAATGTAACAATGTCATATTAAAAAAAAAACAAAAAAACCTGTGGACACTTCACTGTATTCATAGTGTCCACACTTTTGATATTTGGAGTTTAAAATCCTTTTCAAGTCAAGGTACGATAAATACTATATATATATATATATATATATATATATATATATGATAAAAATCCTTAATGTGTTAAAGATAAAGGTATCATAAAAGGATGTAGAGCTAGTTTTATCTACAGCTAGAATGTAGTTGTTACAAAGTTAGGGGTCAGAACCTCTCAAACGAGTCACAAGGTAATTCTCGATACTTGTGACATGATTAATAGTAGAGCAACAATGAAAAAAGGACTAACTATTGTGTTATTGTAACAAGGTCAAGAGTCAAAAAGGTCGGAAAGCACTAGATTAATCTTCAGTATGTGTTGTATTGTGTTTTATGTAAAAAAAAAAAAAAAAAAAAACTGTAAAGTAATGTAATGGAGAAAAACCAGTGAAATGTAATGGAGTGGAATTTATACAGTAGCATAAAATGGAGACACTTGTTCCCATGGTGACAGTTTTGTTGTTTACATTGATTATACATATGTGGGCCCCTTGTAAATGAGGCTGTTGGTGCTTTAATACTTGAAAGTGAAATATCCTGTTGGATATCCTTACGATCTAAATCTAAGACCAATACCAGGTTTGGAGCAACTGGATCCACCCTGTTCTTGTCTTGTGTATATACAATATTATTTAAATGAATTAACTGTTGATGTCTGTGGAGGTTCTCATTCATCCAGGTCATAGTATCCAAAGTAGTTGAGTCAGAGTCAACTGGATCTTGAATAAGTTTCACCTCTCATCCAAGAGGCTTCTTCAGTTCTGGTGGAGAGTAGTGTGTTCCCAGAATTTATCCTCTGTGGGTGGACACCAGGTATCTAGCCTTCACAGGTGTATTGACGACAGTCATTGGTGGGTACAAGTAGTTTCGATGGTGGTCGTTAGGGTCACTAACGGTCACTGAGAAGCTATTGTTTCTGTAACGACAGTTGTTAAAGTCACCTCAGGTGAACTGTCCAACACTTTTCCCACCTGAGGCAAATGATTTGTTAAGGGAGGAAAGGACAGCATTATATGAGGGAGACAGATGGTGTTGCAGACCTCCTCCTCTGTTGTGAGATGGTTTCTCTATTTTAAAATAGATGGTTGCTTTCACTCCTCTTTCAAACCATCTTTCTTCTCAGTCCAAGATGTGTACACCTAAGTCTTCAAAGGAGTGTCCCTTCTCCTTCAGATGTAGGTTTTGTCCTTAATTAACTGTTGGTTTTGTTAAATATAGAAAACCAAGGATAATACTAGACTATCTTTCTTGACTTGCTTTAAACAGACTTTTTCGACACACACACACTGATGCTATGACTTTACCTTTATCACCTCCTCCCTTTCTCCCCTCTTCACCTCACCCCACCTGCCTCTGATCCTGGGGACAGATTAATGAGGAGAAATTTGGACTCGTCTCACCAGAGGGATGACTGTCATCTATTCTGCAGTTAGTATTCTGCCACAGGAGGAGATATTCAGCAGGAAGGTGTTTGTGCTCTCCCGCTTCTTTCCAAGCACACATGCACACACACGCGCGCACACATACAAACACATACACCCTGCTCTCTTTCCTCCCATTTTATATTTAACTTCAACCTGTCAATTAAAGAGTGAGAGGGCAACTAAGAAAAAAGACAGGGAGTGGAGACAGCAAGAAGCACAGAACTAATTAGGCAACTGTGTAATTTTAATTAGCTGTTTTGATAATTAAACTAATTAGTTCCCCTGTGTTTCCACAACATGTAGCTGACTGGAGTTTTTTTCTTTTTTTTTTATATCAAGGCTTCAGAGCTTCACTCTGTTGGTTAATTAGTCACTTTTGCATCAGAAAGCTTTATTGATAGCCTTAATTTGCAGTTGAAATGAGAAATCTGCTGTCAATAATTCGGATAATTGCCCGCTGTTTGATTGCAGAGAACAAAAGTAAGCGGCCCCGGCTCAACACATCTGCAAATCCCCCGAGTCGTTTCCTGAATGCTTAGGCTCTGTGATCTACATATCAGCAAATAAGCTCCCCCCTGCTTGCTTCTCCTTCTTGACCTCACTAACTAGAAGGGAATCCAGCTAAATAAGGCAAAGATTGACCCACCACACCCCTTTCCCATCCTCATTCCCAAAACACCTCCTTAAAACACCACCCACAGCCCCGGCCTGTGATTCTTCCTCTTCTGCCTGCTAACTTTAAGTGTCCTGTATGTGCGATAATTGGAAAAGAAGGCAGGGGAGGAAAAAAACAGAAGGAAAGTCACTGCTTGCTTTGTAGCTAATTAGTGTCCTTGGAATTAAATGAGCAGCTCGTTGTGCACCTCCAGCTCCTGCGGCCCATGTTTGTGAATTGAATAATTGATTCTCCTCCACTAATCAGAGAGCGACATAATGAGCCAGTTTAATTAAATGGGGATCTAACCTGGCGAACACTGGGAAAATATTTGCTCGTTTACGGTTAATCAGGAATAACACAGTGTGTGGGGGAGGGGTGTACAGGATGGGAAGAAATATTGGTTTATGTGTGTGCGTGTGGGGGTGCTGGGTAAACTTAGAGGCAGCTGAATAGGGAAAACAATGGTGCTGTCATGGGGTTAGTCAGTGTAGGGGGTAACCCTGCTGTCATTGATCATGACTGTGTTTCCATCAACTCAAATATTCCAGTGTTTGAACTAATTATTAATCACGCTATTGTCATGATGCCATTTGATTTGATTGTCAGTAAACTTGCAGTATTTGGCTGAAACTCTTGTTTTCATCATTGTATCAATGTACCAACAGCTGGTAAGGACTTCTAAAGATCTTCCTTGTCAAAAAACAAAAGCATGTACAGGTTTATATAAATGCTTCAAATAACTTTGGCTTTTATGCAGTGAAACAGAGCTGCAGCCACTACGAGTCAACATCAAGAGTCAACATCACCGATCCAGACAGGGAAGTACTGTAGGAAAGGACCAGGAACTGTGGCAAATCATGGAGGTGTCTGGGTAAGGCTAAAGGCTAACCCCACTATGACTGCTCTGTTATTGTTAGTGTGTATGTTAATTGATGCTTACCAGACAATAACCTGGACTGAATATGGATTCAGAAGACTGGTGTGAAATGAGGAACTCCTGCATTTTCTTTCCATTTAAACATGGCTACACAGCAATGTTATAAACACCCTCATGCTATATAAACTAGTTTTCTAATGCCAATAGAGAATTGGCGCTGTAGCACTGGACTTAGTGTATTTATCAACAAAAAAAGTGCATGAATGCTGTGGTTATGTCCAAGGGGAAGAAAACCATTTATCTCCAAGCTGTTTAGATGCAGATGCATCTGCATGTGACTGTAGATGATGGTATGACAAGCCTCTCCATTGTCAACTCTAATAAAGCATTAATGGCCAGACAGAATTCTGATTAGTGCATTCAGGACTTACATTGGATGCCTGTAGGTTGCTTGTATCATTAACATCTTGTTGGTCCAAGCAGTCACCCTCATTTGCTGATTTTCTGAATTACTCACTTGGAGAGAAAGAACACTTACGTCAGGACGCTGTTCAATGACTTCAGTCTGACCTTGAACACAACAACCATTACAATGCCTGATTGTGAAGCTGAACCAGTAAACACCTAGCTGAGGTTCTGGACTTCCTACTCATTGTACCACAGGGTACTAGCTTTTGACATTGCCAATATACAACTGTGTACTATGCCACATTTTGTGTATGTCCAACCATAAAACATCCTAAGTAGTGAGGCAAACGAAGTGTGGCAGTGTGATCAAAAGCCATATCATCATATTTCAAACAAAACTTACACACATACACACACGCGCGCACATAAACATTGTGCAGAACTCCATGAAACAGAATATGACAAAAGAGAATGTTTTAGTCTCCGTGGAAAAACAAGACAGAGACTGAAGCCTGCGTATGCCTTATTATACAGTTATTCACGTTATGAAAAGTGTGAGGTTATGGAGCTATTGACTGCCTGTAGCTCTAAACTGTAGAAGTATAGTGATGTTGTTAAACCATCACAAAATATCGTGTGAAGGACACTGGGATCATTAATTGGGTCAGCAACTTGACACTGATGATCATTATTTGTGTCCTGTGTCATATGAAGATTCACTTTTGTGTTCATTTAATGATTACTGCTGTGTTTTGCAAGTAGTTTTCTTTTTTATTTAAGGTTGGAACACAGCAAACACAGCAGCACTTGTACATATGTATATGTATACATATAAGTGTTTTATAGTGCCTGTTGCACTGTGGGTCCGAGAGGACTAGAATTTCATTTATGAAACTATCTGACAATATCTGACAATAAAATGGGCTTGAGGTTTGAGAGTTGGAATAAGTTATTGCTTCTCAGCAGATTTCTAACATTTGTGCTTCATTTTGATTTGAAGGTTCAGTCTGAAGTTAGAGCCCTACGTAGCACTGAGACAACCTTAGTAAAGGTAACAAATTACCTACTCCTTGCTGCAGACAAGGATGAAAGCTCAATTTCTGTGTGGACTTCAAAACTGTAGTCCATTCCATCCTATTGCAGCATCTTGAAACTTGGGTTAATCTAAAAGTATCCACTGATAGCTTATCACACTCCTATCTATGTCCCAGAACCTTCTCTGTTGTGGTTTAAAATTTACCCATGCAGTACCTCAAGGGTCAATCTGGGGTCGTTTTCCAACTATCTTTTGCCTTCAGGTCAGGTCATCAGTAAGTGTAATATAGTACATCACTGTTATTCTGATGATAGCCAGTTATATGTCTTGGTATGGTCCACTAATCCCAGTAGCCTAACCCTACTTAGTAACCCTAGTAATTGCATCCTACTAACCCTGCTGTGCTACTTTTCTTCGTATACATCTGAGGATTTACACAAGTTGTTTTTTCATGGTTAGATTTATATAATGCCCTCTACACAGGTATTACTCAGGCTTCCTTCATCACTTTCAATTGTTCCAAAATTCTGCTGCTTGCACTACGCAACCAGGCCCTGTTGTTTATCAAAGACTTATTAATGCCATATGACCCCAGTGACTGTCTGGCTGTCCCGAGAGCTCATCCAGTGACATGCTTTAGCACTCTGAGCACTGACACTTTGAAACAATTTACCTCTTGACATTATGTTAACAGACTAAGCAAGAATTAACACCTTATTCCTCCATCATCTAGTCCAGTTGCAGGTAATTAGTACATACAATTATTAGCTATGGCCAAAAATGTAATGTGTGGTCACAGTGATCTTGACCTGTAACCTTTTGCGTCAGTGATGCTTGAGTTCTCTTGTGTCTTTCTATCTAGATATGTTGTTCACAATTATGGGATGGACATATTACATGATACAGCAATGATAAAACAAGCACATGAGTTTTCTGTCTACATTAAAAACATTTAACTTCCTCAAGCAGTACAAGTGTTGCTGTCCCTTCTCTGTACCTCAGAATTAATATTGAATTGCAGTTTGTTATCAATAACAGCCAAAGTGAATGTCTAAGCATGTATGCAAGTACAGCTGAGACTCTCATATCATAGTATGCTAAAACCTAGATACCTGTCAACCTGTCAAATATTGTCAGTTGTCCCATTTCTAAACATACATTATCAGTGTATCTGTCTGAAAATGGCTAAAGCAACATTTCATCTCAGTTCTATTCCTGCAGCTCCCAGTGTTGTGACATGTAATACAGTTGGTTTGATCTGATGCTGGATCTGTCTATCTGTGTGGTCTGTGGTCAAATTTCAGCTGACAGAAAGCCGTTAAATGTGGTGGACATTGTGAGTTAACAGACCATGGGATATATGTGTGTGTGTGTGTGTGTGTATGTGTGTGTGGTCACATAATTATTAGAGACAGTAAAGGGAAAAAAGACATATTCCCGATGAAATATATTTATAGTTTTTTTTGTCTAAACTAACTCTATGACAGTCTATGAAATCTCTGCTTTCTCTTCACTCTGATCAAACACCTCACATCTCATCACCACACTAAGACCAAAACTTTAATGATGGATGTGAGTGAAAAAGTGAGTGAAGTAGTTGATGGTAAATTTAATTAAGTTTTAGTGCTCAAAATAGTTAGGACAAAGGTATTAGTGATATTCTGTGCTACAAACTTTCAAACCTATGGTAGATCACACCAATATGCATTGTTTATAGGTTTGTGCCATAGGAGTTGATGCTGAACTGTGCCACCTCACAGTTAGATCCTTACTGAAGCATCTTAAAATGGAGAAATATCACTGCATCCTCCTTCGTGTCAGATATGTTGACCAGCCTCTGGCAGCAAGATGACTTGTGCAAGCTGACCTTTCCTTATCATTGCAGTGGAGAGCTGAGGAACCCTTAGCCAAGGTCCCTGTCAGTGCAGCCACGGGGTAGTCAGGGCCTGATAACAAAGCTGGCCCACAGCTGTGAACCTCAAGTCCATCACAGCTCCAGGTTGGACCATTCAGAGGTGATGAGGAGGTCACACATCCTGTACTGCATGAAGTTTGGAAAAGTGTATTTGACATGAAGCTGTGATTACGCAGTGACATTGCTAAAAAGAGGCCAATAAACATAAGAAGAACTGCTGGTAAAATGAATTTCAGTTAAATCAGTCGTGTATGAAAGCTTGAAATTAATTACTTATATCTCTTATGATGTGGTCAAGATTCAAGATTTGTCATTATGTACTTCCATATATATATAAAAAAAACAAAGTTGCATTTCCGCTAAAAATATATCCCAAGACAAAGCAGAGCAAATTGGAACACAACACAATAAATACCAGTCTTTACATTGGCACTCGAGAGACAATAATAATATTAATAATCACCATCAGCTCCCTTGTTAAGTAAAAAGGTTGATATGATGCCATTAATTATTGATGTAAGTGACCAGAATCTTGTCTGATGTGTTCAGACCCAAATGCAATCACAGTCAGGGGAATCACAGTGCTCATAAGCTTTTGTGACTCAGCACTGAAGGCAAATTTCTATTTTCTATTCAGTCATTGTATCTTCACTGCTGTTTGTGTCACCTGGAACAAATGTGCTCCTATTAGTATGTTTGTCTTCACTTTGAAATGAAATTAAAGTTGGTATCACAATGTGAAATAGCAACACTACATCTCGGCAGAGGTGGATAGTTGGAGATTGTTTAATGTCAGTATTAGTTTTAGATTGAACTATGACCATTGTTCTGTAATGAAGTAGTTTCATTAGTTAAACCTAACTATGGCATGGTGACAGAAGAAAACTAACTGTAACTGTTGTAAAAAGAAAAGAAAAAGTGACTGATATATCATTATCATTAGATAATTGATTCTAGAAGAATTATTGAATGTACAAGATGAAATTGGAATTATTTTGCATAAATAAAACTAGGTAGTTTGCTCCAGTGCTTGCCAACTTAGGGAAGCGCTGCCCAGGGGATCACAAGATGAATCATAATAAAGTTGTGCAATGATTAAGGCAAGTGCTGCTACACAAAAAGAAAAAAAAATCTGATCTTTGCCTCTTTTGTGAATAACAAATTACAAGCTCATGTTTTTTATGTGAAATCTTAATCTTAACAGTACTAAAGGAACTAACTAGTAAATGTAGTGTAGAAAGAAAATGACCAATATATGCCACTGGGCATATATTGAACACAGCAGAGTAAGGCAGGCACTGCTGAAGTGTGTTTAAGCAAAGTATATGTGTTTAAGTACACTCCACAACAGCTCAAGAACAAATCTTCACCAAACAACTTCACAATATCAAAGAAACCAATAGAAACCAACATTCAAAATGACAAAACAAAAAAAAAAATCTTCATATCTGACCAACTTTAAAATTGGATTATCTGACATAACACATTTCAGGTATATTTACTTTCAACTTTATTCAGATCGGCAGCATCAACAAGTTTTGAACTGAGATCATCTGTCTTTGGGGATTTCTTGTCTTGTGTCCCAAATCTCAGTAACTACCAGATGAATGGTAACTACTAAAATCATGTAAAGAGAAGATGTAGTTATAAGAAAACAGAATTACTGTAGACATTAATCCTTGAATTCTGTTCAACATTAAACCATAATCATAATAAGAAATCTGAAACGTAGTGAAAATGTCACTCATTATGCAAGCTGTAGTAATGTATCCACTGTGGAGTTGTCTACTGAACATATCTATTTCCATTTTGATACTCAACCAGCACACACACATGTGGACAGGTATATGTGCAGCACGTAATTCCCTTGTGTGCAGTAAATTCATATTTTGCATGTTTTTCTAAACAGAGAATAAAGGCAATGCCTTTATGTTTGCAATGTGATTCTCAGAGCACAGTGTTGCCACAGTTTTGATGTTTATCTTAATTCATCAATGAGCAGGAGGGAGCTTTGAAGAGCTGACAGTGAATCATTGAGAAACAGTCTTTGTGGGGGTAAAAAAAAAAAAACAAAAACGGAGCATTGAAATTCTGCACCAGAGGAGAGGGGAGAGGAGAGGGAGCTTTGAACCAGTTGCCTGTCAGTCTTTTTCTGTGTTTTTGTGTGAGGAGATGACTGAGAGTTCCCTGTTCCTCCTCCATGCTACCTCTCTCCAGAGTCTAGGCAAACCTGCTGCACAGGTTGGAGAAAAAGTTGAGTTTGTGGACTTTGAAAAGGGGGAAAGAGAAGAAAAAGCCTTGCCTCGCTTTTGAACTTTCACAACAGCAACATACACAACAGCCGTACCTCGGCAGAGTGTGCATAAAAATATACAGTCAAATAACCGGGGAGTGTAGCACACAGTCAAGGAGGACAGTTGTATTTTCCTTCTCATCATTTGAAATTTATAGCCGGGTTTACTTTCTTCATTTGCTGCTGTAAACTTTGGCAGCCATGTTTGTGTTTGCCGCTTGGTCTCCCATCATACACCAATGACCCCATGATTGCACTTCTGAACTTAAGACACATTCATACTGTCATGTTTCATCTCTGCCACTGTCTGTTTCACATTATCCTGTTCACTGCTCAAATTGTGGACAGAAGTCAACAGTTTTAGGGAATGTAGGAAAGTATATTTACTCAAATATTATGTTTAAGTAAAATTTTGAACTTTTATGATGCACAATACATTGCTCTAAATTAAGTTATTCTACACTAAACTTTATTTTACCACTTTAATCTCTTCTTCAACTCTTTAATGACCTATGATATTGTTCATTACAGTAAACCAACAACATAGTGTAGGTTGCTGTTATGATATGTTACTAGCAGATTCTAATCATCAGATACTAATCATCAAATAGGCAATACAGTGTAGAACTCAGTAAAACTTTCCCTTAAGTTGAAATATTTTCAACTTTTTTTTAACTGAGTTGCAAGTGGTTGCGGTTCATACAAAGACAGCTATAATCAATAATTCAATTAATTGGTATGGTAAATTTACTAGATTTATAAAACTAGGTCAAACAAAGTAGGTGACCATATTAAACTGAAAAATCTTGGGTCTAAAATATTTTGGATTAGATACTAAACCTAAGATCAGTCACATTGATTAGCTTATATTATTTGTATTACATTTATGTTGTGGTGCACAATATTATTAATAAGCAGACTAATTTGGATCAAATAATTAAACTGACAACATAGTTAACAATAATGTATACCACTGCAAGTTGAAGAAAAACATTCATATGATGGCTTGTTAACAAGCTACTGCTTCAACTTGACAATGAAGGAACATTAAGTATTGAGTTTTCTGATGTGCACTGGTAGAAAATGTGTTTCTGTTGATGCTGTTACAGATAATGATGATTTACCAAAAGTGCTCCTTCAAATAGAATTAATGAAGTGTCTTCTTATGGTCGCTGTGGTAACCCAAGTAACCTTTATAAAAAATGTTTGAAGTGGAGGAGGAGCAGAATTATGTATAATTTTAAAAACAAAACAAAGATGAACATCTTTCCAATTCAAGAGTTATACTTAATGTCAGACATGATTTAACCAAACTTCATCAATATATGTATCTCAGTAGCAGTGTGCATGGCTATTTTGAAGAGAATATATTGTTAGGTTGAGTTACATTTAATGAAAGATATGTTTAGTTTAACCAAAATTTCCAACAAAGTGACGATTTTTGGTTGAAGAAGCCAAGAACTTTTTTAGGCTTAACCCTATGCTTAAGCATAATGGACTATAAATCTTTGGATGTATTAGATGAATTTATTATCCTTATAGCCTTGTGCTCAGAGATGTGGAAAAAATTAGATTTGGAGACATCTGCAAAACTATACAGTGTGAGCAAACGTAAAGTTTCTGATCAAAGGCATCTGCCATCCATCCATCCATCCATCCATCCATCCATCCATCCATCCATCCATCCATCCATCCATCCATCCTTCCATTTTGAGCTGCTGATCAATGGGTTGGGTTGCAATCATAGCAGATTAAACAAAACAGTGCAGGAATTCCTCCCCCCAGTGACAGGCCGGGAAAACCTTCTGCAGGGGGCGCTGATGAGGCAATCAAATCACCTCAACTAGCTTCTTTTGACATGAGGGAACACTGGCCTCTAACCTGCCCTCACCTCATTGTCAGGCTACTGCATGAGGTTACAGTACATGATGCACCAGGTTGCAGAGACGTTATAATCCCTGGTATCTGAGATTGTTCTTGAGCTTTGTCTGTGTTTTTTGTTTTGTTGATCCTTTGTGATTGATCCTAATAATCTTCCTCAATTCGTCCCAGATTTATTCAAACTTACCTCTACCCTCTCAAACATTGCCTCTAAATGTTTGCTTTAGCCTTTCTCAAGTCCTCAGTTTCCTCTTTGCATAACATGATAAATTTACATTCATGAAACTCCAGTTTTCAACACATGATCCTTCTCCATAAATTTAGGTAAATCTGTGTTCAACCAGGGTAGTAAGCACATTTGTTATTTCCTGCCAGTGAACTTTGTTGTGAATTTTTGAGTTATGCTCTGAATATTGCTCATGAATATGTAACTGGTTTCCTCTATATTCATCCCTGACAGTAATTCATTCCAATTTTTTTGATGTAGGGTGAATTCAGGTAATGAGACATTTAGAAATCTTGACTTCTGTGACAAATTAAAAATCTATCTAATATATTAGATCACCTAGAAGTCCCTACACCACACCAGAAGAAAGACTATGGATATCAAGAAAATTGGACTGAATTTATATAAATCTAAATCATATTACTACTTGCATTCGAGGCTCTATGTCACATAACATATTATGAAGAAATTAGATGACAGACATGACAAAAAGACAAAATATTATTCAATGAAAATCTGCATTCATCCATATTCATCACTCTATCGAAACTTGGGCTACTCTGGGGCTACAATCCTTCCAGGTAAGAAACCCATCATCATCTATCACAGCATTATCCTCTGCACATGCATTTCCATATTAATGGCTGCAGACAGTCTTCTGTCATTATGTATATGGAGTAAACATATTACAGCACAGATTAAAGCACATTAAAAGCACAGATGGTTCTTGGAATTATTCGGACCTGGCTGTGGGCCACTTCCCTCACACTTCCCTTGGATATAGAAGAAATAATCATTGTTTGTGAAGTTAATGGGCAACAGTTTTAATCTTTTCTGGATGATGGTTTGTTTAGACCTACCTACCATTTTATATATTATAGACGAAGCCATCTGAGCCACTGCCCAATTCCAGTTCAATTCTAATTCCATTCACTGTTCAATTCAACTTCATGTACTACAGGTGGTATAACATCCTGGGGCACTGCCAGTGGACACTGATAATGATCTTGTCAAAGATGGACATGCAAGAGGTGAACTTCAGCTGTGAGGTGAGCTGTGTCTATCAAACAGAAGAACATGAGGACATGGGCTCATCTCGATAGGTCTTTGTGGTGGGAATTTCCTCATGCACTAAAAGAATAACCAGCTTAATGATATCTTCAAACACTGCGGTGGACACCCGAGGGGCCAATCTGCCTCCAGCCATTTGTCCTTAAATACAACTACTGTGGTGCCAGACCCACAGCATACAAACTGGCAAGGCAGGAAGTGGTCTTGCTCTTCTCATCTGCAATGAGAACCACTGTCCCTCAATCCTGACAACCACTCTGGTGCAGAGGAAGTGGTCCTGCAGGCCCACATTATTCCAGTTTTAAATATGATCTAGTGCATTTTCTAAGCCCAGGGACTTAATAATCAAACCTCTTCAGAACCACTGAGCAGTCGAATACGACTGTTCTTAAAGTGGAAATACACTCAGACTCTGTGATTTTCACTGTAACCTGACATAGTTTCAGACCTGGTTTGAGAGAAGCATACTTAAGTGCAAGATCAATAATGAGGTTGTATAAATATTTGATAAGACAATTTGAAGATATAATATAACTGGTTAACAAAATCTATGTACAGTGTAGTACATGGCACTTTAACTGTTTGCATTTAATAATAGTAAGGGCAGTTGTAGTATCTAAGAAATTAAACCCCTTATATTGTCCATGAGGAGCTGTTCATTTCTGTCATCCATCTTTATACACAGGAACAGGTCTGCTTGTGAAGCAGATGTGAGGGTGAATTCTTCATCTGAGTCTAGTGTCTCAACCTCAAAACTCTAACCAAATCAACTAATGATTGTAAAAGTCCTAATTGTCTTGCAAAGCCATGAATGTAAATTAGCTGCTAATTTACAGGCTCGTAATCTATCTTGTTACATTGGGTAACATGATAGCTATGGTTAAATACGAAAATAAATATGAAATAAATGTTAACTTACTAATAGTGACTAAGTAAATATGACACTGATGTTACTGCTGCAGTGGTTAGTACGTCAGGGGAAGAGGGTTGTGAGTTTAAACCCCAGCAGATTCCTTTCTCCCACAGTCACATACAGACTAGATTAGACGGTGACTCTAAATAGTTGAGAATGTCATTTCCTGTATATATGTTGGCACTGTGATAGACTGGTGACCACATGCCAATCATAAAAAAAGGATGGAAGGATAGACGTTGCATAGTCATCATAAACTGTATATCATTTAGGCTGAATGAACACCTTCTCATCAGAGTACAGTATGCTTTTAATGGTCATGGAATATCACAAATAAAAAAAGTTGTATAAAATAAAATTACAGCCTGTTGTGTTAACATGTTTGAGGTCCAGCACTACAAAGGATCCTCCAACAAGTCTGAGGCAAGTGTGTGAGTGATAGTCACTGTTAGAGCTCTAATGACCCACTAGACTAGTATTATTGTTATCGTCACCATCTAAGCACTGCAGCTGTCCAAAGTGTGGATGTTCACCAGCAGCCCTGACTGCCTCCATTTGTCTCAACTTCTGCAGGGCCACATCCTCTCTAAATCACTCCCCTCAGAAACATCTATAACAGTGGAGCAGTTTGAAAAAAAAAAAAAAAAAAAGAGGACCCAAAATGGTTCGCCTGATTGGTTACACAGTGCTGCACTTACAGCCAGTGGAAAAGAAAACGAAGGCAAAAGTGAGAAAGTCTCAGCCTGGAGAATAACAGGCGGCAGCACATAACGAGCCTCATCCTCCAGCTTCATTAGAGAGGAGGAGTCCCTAACCCCGAGGGGAGAGGGGTTATTCCCACAGCGCCCATTGCACTTTTTAACAAGCCCCTGTTCCAGACACAGCCCACCAGAGATTTGTCCAGTCCACCTGATTTGTCGAGTCCAGCCCACTAGCACGTTATAGTTTAAACAGGAATCCGCCCCAGATTATGGGAGCCCTGTGGGAGCTGCTGGAGCCTCCTCTGACACTGCCTCGCTTGTGTTTGCAAACAAGCAGAGCCTCTGCAGTAAACAAGGTATTAAGAGCTAAAGAGCCACTGCCTCATACAGCACACACATTACCTCGGCACAAGTCAGCAAAAGCGTGTTCTAACTGCCACTGCTGTGCTTTTACAACACAAAGACTACAGCGTGTTTGAACTCCGGACTAAATTCTCAGGTTGTTATCGCACAAAATGTCACCCCTTAATGACCGATAGCGGGAATTACAAATCACCTTTTTTTTCTGCAGTGCATTATAATAAATATCTACAGCGCAGAATCATCTCATCATTTCATTAAGATGTTTACAGATACCCATTAATGTCACTTCCCTTATTTCCCTGATCTTTCTGAAGGCCGCAGGCTTCGTAGCTGTAACAACATTATCATAATGACGGCATGCCGCAATCCATTTAGTAGAGGGGGTCTCTGTAATAGCTCTCCAGGTATGTTTAGCTCATATTCACAACAACTGCTTCTCCTAACAGAAGGAGGAGACGCTCGCAGTAATCACTATGTTTTCTCAGAGAAAATGCTGTTATTATTCAAACTTCACTGTGAATAATTGAGCTGGTGAATGTGCGGGGAAGGGCCCAGAAATGAGACAGTAAGTGTGTGTGTGAGTGTGTGTGTGTGTGTGTATGCCTTCTTAGCATTCGCCTGCTGCCTTCCCTTTGAGGAGCAGCCATTACTAATTGCAAAGAAATTTCCTCCTTTTCCTACCTGCGGGCCTGTCAGGTCGTAAATGAAAACGAATTAAGTAGAAATCCATACGTTTCCAAGCCTCCTTCCATCTCCACCCGCCTGCCCCATAACGCCGTATATCATTAGAGGAGCAAATTAAACATTAGCGCTTCGGCTGCCGCTAGTTTGGGCTAATTGCTAATCAGCAGTAAAAGTTGCCTGGCACGGAATATTGCTTACCATAAGCTAAAGGTAATTTGCTTCTCAAGACGAGCTAGACCGGCTCGTCTGTTGTTGTCCAGAGTCCATGCCTAATTACTGCCGCAGGGTGATGACAGTCACTCAATGGAGATTAAGACTGAGGCGAAAAATGGAAATGTGCCATAATGCTGGAATGAGCTTGAAGTGCTTCTGTCTGCTTTTCTTTAATTCCCTCTCTTTCTCCTTGCATGGCTTGCTGCTGAGAGAGAGAGAAGGGGATTCTGGGGAAGAAGGAAGTCAGAGACAGTGCTCTTGCCCTCTGTGTGTGTGTGTGTGTGTGTGCGACATGAGGTTGCGTTGTATTGTGGAAAAAAAGTTGAGCAATGCATACTTTTTTGAAACACATTACTAATTTTGGTCTGATATGGATTAAAATCTTAGACAAGTGGTCAGCAGCAGTAGCAACAGGATCATCTTCTCCAGCAATAAATATCATACCACAGATTCTCAGTAACACTGTGTTACTGAGTGTTGTTCTTCGTGCTTCCCCTCTTTGACAGCTGTCCCTCATGTTCCAGAGCTGCAGGGCCATGGAGCAGATGAGAGAGATTAGAGAGCATGGTTATTACTGTCCAGTCCACACTTATCATAATTAACTATCTCCCATCTCTGCTGGTTCACAGACCTTTGTCACACTGAAGACACTTCTGTGTCTCGGAGGGACAATGCTGGTATACTGTGGTACTGAGAAAAAAAGAGCTTATTTCTCTCTTTTTTTTCAATGATGCTAATTTGCCTTTACATCTCCTAGTCAACAATATTATTGTTTATTCTTAGCCAAGTCAAAAGTTAGCTCACAATTCACACTGCAGCATAATCTGTCACGATAATTAGTTTATTAGCCAGCAACATCACAGCCCGGCCTATCTCAAGATTCATTGCGCACAGGTGACATTTGCATGTGAACATGTAAAAGCTAAACTGGGTCCATAATGAACAAAAATGAACAAATTAAACCATATTTACAATTTTTTTAACCAGAAGTTGCATGTGACGTGCACAACATAATTAGGAAATGTTTAGTCACTTAGGTGGTCTAATCTCGCTTGGCTATGACTGGCACAGACCACGGTCGCCAGTCAGTGTCAGCCAGACCTTCGTTGACCAGATGCAGCCCTTGAATTGGAACACACCTATTATCTGTTAATGTAGCCAAGTATGCTAGTTTATAGAATGATGTTAATAATCCTGTTATTATATCCTAACTGTTTTACTAGTAGTAGTTGTCGTACAACAGCAGAAGCTTCTGGGATGACAATAGCAGTAAATGCAGAACCTGTCTCCACCATCCCTACAATAAATTAGGTCCATGGTGGATTTTCATTCAGGTGTCATTTGAACTGTACAACCTCTTTCAATTCAGTTGGACTGAGTCTGAAAATTCTTTCTTGACTTTGACAACAGCAGTTTCAGTCTATTTCACCATGCAGGTTTCCTACTAATTTTTGCAGATGCCCCTATCTTCAGTAAAACACCACAACAAAAGGGGAAAAACGTACTGTTTTACACTATTTACTTGATCTCATTTACATATATTTCTGCTCCTGTTGTGGGGAAATTAGACCACTATGGTGTGAGTATAGTGGTGACATGGTTGAAAGTGTCTTTACCCTCACTGGACAGCTCAAGAAATCGTTTTGCAAAAAGATCAATTTTTCCCTGGACACACTGACAAAAAGTCAAAATGTAAGATTTATTTATTCTAGAGACCATTTGAAAAAAACATTTTGTTTTATTTATGAGGGAAAATGTCATTTTAGTCTGAATTGAAAGATGTGTTTACAAATTTTACCAGCTTAGTTGTTGTGGATGTATCCTCTGATATACACATTATTCCACAAATAAGACCGTGACCAAGGCCAGGTGAAAAGTGTCTTATTCATGAAATTCAATATTATTTTCATTAAATTTTAAAAGTTTTGCTTTAAAACTGAAATATTGAATTAAAATAAAAATAAAAAAAAGAATCTGTTGAATCCAGAAAGAACTAGAAAACATTTGCATTATGATACAAAAACAAAATATTTTACCCTGAGGAACTTATATAGACAATCAGTAGTAATGTTTTAATCCAAAATGTTAAGATATTTTTGGAGTGTCAATTCTCTTTTTCTTCAAACCACCAATGATTGAAATATATACATATTGCAAATTTCTAAAAAAAAAAAAAAAAAAACTACACTTCCAACCAAATGATATCTGGTCTTAACCTAGATTAGCATAAATGTCTCCTCACTTATAAATCAGTTGCACAGTGATCATTGGGAAATGTCAAGTTTGCTTTTCCAGACTGTTTCAGGGACGAACTTCCATTATTATCAGAGCTGGAGGATACTGACCCATCCAAATACACGGGAGAATAAAAGGCCAATATCAGCCTCATATAATGTTCTAAAATAAATTCTTGTACATGTCTGTGTATTATATTTCATGCACGGTATCGGTGTCTGTCTTCTTTCTTTCAAAGTCCAAAATAAACCAAAATGTACAGCAGCCAAATACTGGACGATGGAGAGGAGGTGTAGGTGTCTCTGGCGTGAAAAACAACCCGGTTGGATCCCAGTACAGTCCAATCAATACATCGTTATAGATCATAATCACGTGAAGCGTATAATCGCCTAAAACCTATCAATTATAGAGAGAGAGATAGCTGGGGCCTCCAAATCCTGGCCTGCAGCCCTCTTCCTCCTTGGATTAGGATCTGAGATTGGGTCAGGATCATAGGGGCTGTGCCCAGGCCGGCCAGATATCAGATTAATGACCACTCGAGGGGCACACATCTCAGCCAGCAGTTAGAGAGAGGGGGGAGCAGCGAGTTACTGCAAAAATAAATAATACATCATTTGGTCTGGGAGCTGACATAATTATCACCTAAGACAGGCTCTCTGGCCAGTGCATGAAATATCTCATAGACACAGAGATTTCAGGCTGTTTGGACTACTGCAGCTCAGACACGTGACAGAAAAAAGGAGACATTATTAGCCAAGCCTGTGGTTAAACAAGTTGTATACATTATTCAGGTCTACATGCCTCAGCCATACAAAGCAAACAGAATAAATGGTGTATATATATATATATATATATATATATATATATATATATATATATAGACAGATATCTAATATTTCAAGATACTATTATACTGTGGAATGGCAAATGGTACAATACTGTATGAGACATCCTACAATTCATTCCAATCACTGGTTCCTGGAATTTCAGTTTTAGGCCTGACAAACCAATCCTACAAACCATGCAATTACAAATACCATATATTATGTAAGGTTTGATTTGAGTTCACGATCAATGGTGGTCTCAATATTTCACTTAACCTGCAATAATACATTTCCTGTCCACTTGAACCAATATAACAAGCTGAAAATAGGCTGTAAGTCAACCTTACATCAACTAAAGAAAGGTGCTGTTTAGTCTATGATCAAACCATTTACTGCTTACTCATTAACAAAACACAGAGCACATCATCTGATGTATGCAATTAAAATTTTTAAAACTTATGTTTATTTTCTGTCTTTGTCTACTGATATAAATGCAGGTTGGAAAACAGAAACAACCCTAAAGTAACGAATAAAGCTGAGGAGAGCAGAAGACTTGCTGATGATAGAGACCCTCTTCACATATATTCTTAATAGGAATCCATCTATTAAATTCCAGCCTCTTCCCTGTCTACAAACCCATCAGGTTTGCAGTAGCAGCAGGTCAAATAAGGTAGTCCAGGAATCCCTCCATCCAGTGACAGTTTCCAGCTCCTCCTGGGAGATCCTGAGGCCTTGCCAGGAGATATATAATCTCACATGTTCTGGGTCTACCTCAAGGTCTCCTACTAGTCAGGTGTGCCATGCTGGAAAACCTCCAAAGGAAAGGTGCCCAGGAGGCATCCTGATCAGATGGCTGAACCACCTGAACTGGCTTGTTTCGATTCTAAGGTTGAGCCTAGGGTTGAAAGCCTGTGGAGGAAACTCTTTTCTACCAACTAAAGCTAATGACCATAGATGAAGGAGTAACTCACTTATTTACTTTTACTGCTGACACTACATTGATCCGTCTATCACTCTGAATTCATCCAAACTCAAAAAAAGCAATCTAACCCTTTCTGGCAGGGAACCATGGTCTTATATTTAACTTCTACTGTTCATTAAGCTTTAAGGTGTGGGCAAATTTGGTCACTATGGCATGTTGAAGTCCAGTGCATTGTTTATTCATTCAACCGTGAAGACCCAATGAGTTTTTGTGACTTCTTAACAATGTCACGTTACCTGAACCTTGACAGACAAGTCATAATTCACACTGACACTATAAGGCAATGTTTGAGACACAAAACCACAGTTTGTATTGTAGGAATTTGAACAATACACTGATGCTGTCAACAGCCCAGTACTGATATAGATTCCTATATATGGTACCTGACTGCCTTGACCCTCAGTAAACACAGTGAAACTAGGCTGCAGATCTCAGAGATGTGTATTGACCTACCCTCTGTGGCCATGCTGGTAAGCAATTGGCATTCCCCTGCTGAAACACCTTGTTGCCAACAGCAAGGCAATTAAAGTCACAGGAAGTCATTTCACATGCGTGTCACTGCAGCTGAAATCTCCAATCAGGACACTGCTTCTGAGGTGAGGCTCTCATTTCCTACAACTGTCAAGTGTGGATGTGGAGGCCTCCAGCTTCCAGCTCGCCTCCGCCCTCTGCTTCACAAAAAAAAAAGAAAAACAGTCTGATGGTTATGGGAAATCCAACTACAAAACAAATATGTATATTTTCAATTTATCTCACCTCCCATACCTGTCTGTGCTCCCCAAAAGCCTTGGCAACTCTCCTAGCTTGCCCCTCCAACTCACTATTTAAATTCAGAATTCCTAAGCGGATTTTCTCAATTTAGCCATACTTTTAATCTTTGGCGAAATGAGTGATGACTTCTTTAAATAAAAAAAAAAAAAAAAAAAAAAAAAAAAAAAAAAAAAAAACTGACAGGCTTACAGCACACACCGGCGGATTAGTTTCCCGTGGAGATGAGGTTTTCCTTTGTGCCGCCATGTGTCTGTTTGATGGGGTTTAACAGGAGCCGTTGGTGCTGAAATTGGATGCAGCGGGGATCGTGGGTAGATGGCCCGAGTTCGATACAGACCCCCACGCTGCAACTTTGCCCTGTGCTTTTTCCCTTCATTTTCCTTTCCCTCGGGTCCAATGACTGAGCCTTTAAACACTCATTGACTGACTGACACACAGATACACACACCTCCCAACACAAATACAAACAGAAACTCTGCCTCTAAACACACAAACACACACACACACACACACACACACACACACACACGTCGCATATGCTGTAAGGAATATGCACACACCTCCAAAGCACCTACTTTGAACAGTCCAGTCGAGCATTAAATCCCACCTGCTTCATAATCTATCGCATAGACCACACTTTGTTATGTTGGCTGCTCAGTAACTTTCATTACACAACAGTAGAGCACCAGTCAGTTCATCATCCATCCTGCTGTATTTAACATTATGTACATGTCAAATAATGATTGTGATTAAAAGCAACAACATTTCTTTTTTTTTTTTTTTCAAATTAAAAAAGTGAAGGCCGATGTTAACTTAATATGCAGAAGATTAGAGTTACATTATCATGCTTACTTTCTGGAAAACATTCTGTGATAGTTGAGTGGGGCTGGTGGCTGGTAGTTGTTCAGAGAACAGAAGTGTGAAATGTTTTCAACCACTGCAAGTTTCTGTCTGAAAGCTTTCTAGGAGGAAATGGTTTGTGGTAATGGAACAAAAACTGCGATGTCAGTGATTCTATTCTACCCAAGGACCTTTGTTGATGGATTGATTGCCATTGCATTTTGCACAAATATTAATGGTAGGTAAAGAACAATTCTTACTAGTTAGGCTCTAATCAAAAATTTCGGGCTAGTAAGCCTTGAACTCATATTTGTCCAAGCCATGTACACACTGTATTACAATACTGATAATGTTACAAAAGCAACTCTAGGGCCCTATGAGAAAATTTGTGTATAGATATTCATGTTGCAGCTGTGTGAATATTTTTTTTTTATCTGACTATAAAAACCATAACCAACTGTTCTTTAGTTCTAAAGAGTTTGTTAAGATTTATCATCATTTGATTTATCATTTGTTGTGAGGCCTAAATCTTGTTTGTGCAGCTAGCCATGCTAGTTTAACTTAGCATAAAGAGTGGAAATAGGGGAAGCGGCTAGTCTGATTTTGTATTTACACTGTCAAAAGATCACATATAACCATTTTGAAGCTTCATGGGGAGTGGAGGGCCCAGCACTGCCAGGCAGCATGTCCGTCTACACCACAGGTTGGCAGATACCAGTGGTATTCATGGGTTTTGGTTTTGGTCTCTCAGCTGTTAATTAAATTAAATTTAGTCAATACCTAATTAGCTGATTGGTTTGTCTGCCAAACATGAATCTTGTGATTTGAAGTCAGCCCATGAGCAAAGATGAGACTCATGTGATGGCCCAGTGAAAGGTGAGTCATAATAAAATCATGTCCCTAAATTGATGCTCATAGAAAATACTCATGATGGTCAGTGCAAGAACTGTATTTTCCAAAAGGTCCAGGACAGATGGGCTCAGTTTGGCTGAGCTTAGACAGTCTGAGACACTTGGCTTGGTGTGACTGGGTGCCTGGGGTTAGCCAACAGCAGCCGCACTCACTGCCTGCGTATTTATGGGCCCACCATTATTCCTATACCTCCTTAATCCAGTATAGAGGACTTAGGCTTCTTTGTTTGCTCATTTGACTGTGTGGGTGCCATATCCCAAAGCTGGGCATGGGATTAGTCAGGCATTGTGTCAGTAGCTTGTGAAGATGCTGTGGAAGAGGGGGGTCGCTTGATTAAACAGACGCAGTATAAACAACAACATGAGCTTTTATTTGAGGGGACTGCAGTGAGGTTGAAGGGATCCCAAAAAACTTTAACCTAGCCCGATTCTATAAAATCCACTGGATACTTTGGCATTTCTGTAAAATCCGTTGAATCATTTTCCTCTGATGCAGCCTTGCTCACCAGCAGGAGATGCATTTAAGTAATCTAACAATGCAGAGAGCACTTGTGAAATAGCCATTCTCACCACTTCCTTTGATGTGTACATACATTTAACGTTCTCTGAGAAGCATGACAAATCGCCAGAGAGAGTTTCTTCTCCACTCGTTTTTCCATGGGGTCAGGCTGGTGGTAGGGGTAGCGCAGGGGTGGGAGATTCGGCATTCCTTTTTTAGAGCTCTGCACTTGACCTACTTTTCATTAATGGGGGATTCTGAGTTAAAAAGAGAGCTGTTTATCCTGTGATGAAAAGCATAATGACATTTGGTTAAAGGCAAGTGGAAGGAGTAGATGCAGTCCCATCCACTGACCCCGTGGGTGTCTCACCTATTGTGATTGGGTGAGGCTGCTGGTTGTTGGAAGGGATTGACTGAGCTGAGTGGAGAGCTAGATGAGCTTGGTGACACAAACACCTTTTGAAAAATGTTTGGTGAAAGCACTGCTGGGAGGTTTTCAATGCCCTCGCTCATGAATCCACAAAAAGGCAATTTCTGAGATGCTCGGAACTTAAAGTCTAAAGGGGATATATTGTATGAAGAGCGTTCACATCCATCATGCTGAGTGGAAATGAGCTGGCCTTAGGTGGAGATACAGTATCTCCAAAGTTTTGGCTAAGACTGAGTACAGTGACAGCAGGTAAAAGAGAGACATGTGAACACGATCCAGAAAACTGGAGAAAGTAAAAAAAAAACAGTACTGAGCTACAGCAATTAGGGTGTCCCTTCCAAGGTCCACCTGCCTGATATCAAAGAGAATAATTCAGGTCCCACCCTTCTTTCTTTATTTGATTATCACTCTGACCTTGTATTGCTCCAACCAGTATTGATATTCATGCCATTTTGAGTTTTTATAATATTCCACATGGTCCTGACAATTCCTACCATGGTTTAGAGAATCTGATCACTTGGCCTAAGAGCTTAGTACACAGCAAATTTTGTAATTTTAAATCAACTCTGAGGGAGTCTTTGTAGTGTTAATTCAACACTTCCCAAAGTGTTAACATACCTCTACACAGAGTTAATAATGAACTCTCCGTAACACCAGATAGTGTTAAGTTCTTGTTATACTAGTGTACAGAGTTAAGATTTCAAATCTACGCAAGTGCTAATTTCACTCCAATTAGTGTTGCCACTGCCACTGAATGTTTATTTGTAGTCCAATACTGAAACTACTGTTCAATAGAAATAAGTGTTTTAATAAGTTGTTAAATGTTAAAAGTTAGAAGTTCACATCATCCACTATAGACTACAAAGTATTGCACAGCCAAATACCCTCAACAAAACTTTTATTGCAAATTTTGGGAATCAATACTACGACATTAGCAAAGGTGGTAGTGTGGTACAATATAGAGATTTCAGAGCTATAAGAAAATTGCTTATCAAAAGGTTTAAAATGAAACAATCCCTCAACACTAACAATATTGAACACAAGGGCTTAAATTCATGGGGAATCTAATCAGAAGACATACAGCACAGGGCCAAGCAAAACATGGCACAGGTGAACACAGCAGGGATAATGAGCAGGCAACCAGACGAAGAGACACAAAGACAAGGAGGGCAAACTATAAAAGGAGAGGGGTGGAGACAATGTAACCAAAGACAGGACCATATGACCAGAAAAAGAAGGAGCACATGGAACAAGGAAAAAAACTGACTCAGTGTCAAGTTTTTCAATAAAAAAAAAAAAAGAATAATTTCAAGTTTTCTGAAGCACTGCATTAAATATTGTTTGTTGCTTGCAAACATACTTCATAGTCAACTGAAAATCAATCTACAGCCCACTGACATAACGATAGATATAAAGATAAAGATAACCATTATATGGACTTTTAAATAGGAGTTGGGTACCTAACACTGCCCAGTAACACCAGCTTCCTTACATAATCGACTCTTTTGCAGTGTAATTCCAACTAATTTCAACAGTGTAATGACCTCAAGTTGGTAATTCTTTCTGCTGCTACAATGCAAATTTATCAGAATATACAAGGACTTCCACATTGAAAAATCTCAAAAGATGTTTTAGAAAGGAAAAAGTGACACCTGCACTGGTAAGAATAATACCAGTGCAGGTGTTTCCACCAAGTATCCTTATTAATTTGAGCAGTTCTGGTAACATCTCCAGACAGACACGCCATGAACCTAGAATCCGTAGCCACTGAGTACAGAGGACTCCACTACTCCAAGACAGACACAAAAGTTCACAAAAGTGAACAAAGAATACTTTTGTTATCAATTCTGTTGTTGGATCAGATGAAACATACAGAAGGATGTGGTTTTCATTTCACTTTTGCTAAGTAGAAGCATTAAACCACAACAACATCATCACCATAATCTAACATGGTGGTAAGAGTGTAATGTTTCAGGGTGTTTTCAGCCAGTGGTTCATGCAACCTTGTCAAAGTAAAAGGCATCATGACCAAAGAGGACAACATTAAGATTCTGGAGGAAAATATCAGGAAGTCTCTAGAAAATTTGACCTTGGGCAGCATTGGTCCTCCCAACAAGACAATGATCCAAAGCATACAACCAAAGCGGTCAAGAAATAATTAATAGAAGAACAATATCAGTGTTTTTAAAAGATCTAGCAGAGTTCAGACCTGAAGACCAGAGTGATGTTAAAGAGGCCTTCTAACCGTAACTTCCTTGAGAACTTTGGAAACATGCAAATGAAGGGTTTGTTGCTGATCACTGTAAATTGATTTATTTTTTATTTTTATTTTTTGCTCTTTATGGATTTATTTATATACTTTAAATCTTGGTCAAAATGCAAAAAATAAGAATAGGTCATGTTTTTATCTCTCTATGTGATCATCTGTCATTTCCAGACAGGAAAAACATATTTGTCAAATAAAAAAAAACAAACACTAAAACTCAAATGTTTGATTGGGTGTGAATAGATCTGGGCTTAACTGTATATATACATGCACATCATTCAATTGAGCAGCATAGATGTTTCATAATAATATTTTTGACTGTTTTAACTGTCTCCTCCTCCTCTCCCCATCTCCTTTTTCCTTCCTCTCTTATTCTCTCTCATGCTCATATTCCCTCTCTCTCATTTGCTATTTGAAGCATCTATTAGTGTTTTAACACCACAGGAAAGCGGCTTCATTGAAATGCAATGAAAACTGCATTGAGAAGGCAAAGTTAACTAATGGGCTCAAATTTTCAAACGAATGCAAGATTAAAGTCAATTGAATCTCCCATTGGGTCTTGACTGAAACCCTTTGAAAAGAAGCCCCACAGTGGGTTTCGGCAATGAAAAATAGGACTTATTCTAAAATATTAATTACATTTTATACCCTCATTACAGCAAGCAATAACATTTGTTCAGAAACTTTACCTTGAGGTGGTTCAGTGTGCTACACATAGGATGGAAAGGTGGTGTGGTGTCTGTTCACCTCAGCCTCTTCTGACACAGCTATGCAGATGTTACTCATTGGCACATCACAGAGCAGGGTATCACTGCAAATAGACCAGATTCATATTTGATCTGCTGCTATGAAATGAGGTGCCTTTTCTGATGCTATTTCATTGTGAGCACTTTTGAGCCGTGATCTAGTTAAAATGAATGAGAGAAGACATAAGACAATATTATGGTGTCTTGAAAAAAAAAGAGGAGGAAAGGGTGGGGGGGGAGTCAGGGAGCAGAATCACAGAATAACTGAGCAGAAGAAAGAAAGCTGGAGCAAAAGAGAAGGGAAGAAAGGGAAAAGAAGGTGTTGTTTGACTCAAAACCTTAGAGAGAGAACTACACGGATTCCTTGGAGGGTGTTTTTTTTTTCCTTCCTTTGCACTATTATTTAAGGAGCACACACAGCAGATCCTGCATCAACTACGATGGCCTACTTTTTCAACTTTATATACCATGAATTAAATATATTTTATAATACATGCCCACATTCTCATAAATGAAGTGTGCATGAAAAACGAACACAGAACACATTAGGAAAAGTTGCACTCATTTTTCCACAACAGATTCAACACACACACACACACACACACACACACAAGTGCATGTCGTCTCCCTTCCCGGCTGTCTTTGGAGGATTTATATGTGTCAGAACTCACATTCCAGCCTGAGACAAAGAGCAGCAGGCCCACAGGAGTGACAGGAGGAAGATCTGAATACTCTTCTGTCGCCTGTAATGGGCTAGAAGTCATTAAAAACATCACTGCTGGCCTAATTAAGATGGGACATCTGGTCTTTCCTCACAGAATGGATCGCAGCAGAGTACAAATAACTCCTCTATGACAAGTTGAGAGGTGTCATACATCTCAGTGATCGTCAATCAACATGGGAGTTATGGAGCTCTTTCATCATTAACGAGCAAATGCTTTGTTTTTTTTTTTGGTTTTTGTTTTTGTTTTTTTTGTTTTTTGTTTCTTTTTCTGCCGTATGAAAGGAGAAAACAGACAAATTTCAAAAAAAGAAGAAAAAAAAAAGATTTGAAGGGATTTATGTGTCTTCCAATACCGCTCAATCTCCCTTTTATGTTGTTGCCAATTAGTTGGAATAAACTTTACTCTGTCTTTGATGATACCAATCTTTGCATGGAGCAAAAGTTGGCCTGAGCCTTCTGTGCTGCATTCGGTCATTTTACATTAAATGGGTCAATTGCTAATTTAGCCACTGCAGCACAGATATGGTAAATAGACTGTATTTATGTAGATCTTCCAGTAGTAATGACCACCCATTCATACAGTGCTTCTATTTATAATGGTACAACATCAGGGGTGATTTGGGCTTCATTAACTTGCCCAAGGACATTTGAGCATCCAGACCAGAGGAGCCAGGGACTGTACTATTGACCTTCTGATGAACAGATGACCTGGAGTTCCTCCTGTACCACAGCCACCCACATATGATCTAATGTGTATTGTATGGAGGAGTTATGTAAACAAAAATGAAACTACTTAAGGCAATTTTTTCAAAATTTCAATAGATGATAGGCATCACATTAATTAAACGATAAGATATGAGATAAGATAAGATATGACTTCACAGAGTCAAAACATTCTGAATATTTCCATTTGATTTAATGCTGCAGAAATGTGAAAAAAAGACATGGTTACTTTTGAATATTTGAATGACTATCTTTTAATATTTATTTTAAGTATGTTGAAATATTTTTGAATATTTTACTCCATTAACATAGCATCATGTAACATCATGTAGCATGTCAGAAATCATGCTCTATGTTGATACACTGTAAATGTGATGCTGTCACGTAACTTTGAAAGAGCTCTATATTAGAAATTTTTACATTCGTGGAGATCAAAACAGAGTTAATAATAATAATAATAATAATAATAATAATAATAGACACTAAACTCCAGAGGTACTAAAATATGTTAAATGTGATAAAATATGCCTTGTAATGTAAAGCAGGTTGAGTGGTCATGAAGAGTGGAAAAGTGGTATATAAATGTATCTCTCTTCACTTGTTCTAGCCATTGAGGTAAAGTGCACAATTTTCTTTGTCACCATTGCGACTGACAGTTTTGTTTTTCAATCAGCATTTCAGTGAAAACCAGCACCATCTTCCCAGACCAGTCACATTTATTCCCTTCACTTCCAGTCGTGCTTCATGCGTTTGGATGTGTAGAAGTGAGATACAGTGAATATATCATGTCCACATCTCCATGACCTAACCTCATTATGCATCAATTTCAATTCAATTCAATTTATTTTATTTATATAGCGCCAGGTCATAAAAACATTTATCTCAAGGCACTTTACATAGAGAAACCCAACATTTCCACAATGAGCAAGCGCTTGGCAACAATGGAGAGGAAAAACTCCCTTTTAACAGGAAGAAACCTCCAGCAGAACCAGACTCAGAGTGGACGGTCATCTGCCTCGACCGGTTGGAGTGAAATGAAAACAGTGAAAAGAGAAGAGACAGAGGAAAAAGAGTGAGGAGGACGGGGGAGGGGGGAGGAAGAAAGGTGGGAGACCAGAAAGAGACAGTAGAGAGTAGATGGTTACAAGTAGTTGTTAAAGTAAAATTATCATTACAATTAGTATTACAATAATAATAATAATAATAATGATGAAGATGAAAGTGATGATGTCGTCAAAGAGTTGGAGTCCAACAGCTCTGGAGTCAGAACTTCCTGTAAAAGAGAAAGGGGTAGGGGGAGACACAACTGCGAGAGAGAGCAGATGATGTTAAAAATATGTAATATTTAAATATAAATATCAGGACATGAAGTGTGAGGGAGAGAAAGAGACATAGGAGCTCAGTTTTTTTCACACACAGGATGGAGGCAGAACTCTCTTTTTTTTTTTTTTTTCTTGCCATGAAAAAGAATCTTAGTCAGACACCGAAGGAGCCAATGCATGAAAATAATTGGAGCCCAAGGGGTAATATTTGTTCTGTTGAAATAATAATTATTCTTATGGTCTGTGTGTGGAGATGCTGAGCCACAGAGGGAGAACACAATCCACCATTATGTTTTCATCAATAATCATTTGCGGGGGTCTGTAGAGGCAGCTGTATTTCATGCATGTCGCCGGCCTCACTGTTTACACGGATAACGTATCTCCTGCCATGGAGTATTCTACTCATTTACCATATGGGCTGATGGACCACCTTAAAATGCTGGCTTTTACTGTGTTGTAGAACTGGAGCATCATAGGTTGTTTTTTATTTAGCAGACATACACAATGTCTGAACGATAAATACACAGTATATACAATATGCCACAAACAGCTTCAAACTATGTTACCCTGATGTCACAAGAGAGGAAGTGAGAGAAGAACAGAAACTTTGCTTGTCTTTGTTATTGACTCAGGTAGAGGTGTTGCAATATACTGATATATTTAAATAAAATTAAATAACGTCACACCAAAACTATTCACATGCAATTGCACACAAAACACACACAGGTGGTACACAGGTGGAGGTGGGTCTTGAGGTTAACACAGCACGGAAATGACAGCTGAATGAGAGCAGAGAGAGCCGACACTGTTAAAACTTTAAATATGGGTACCCCGATAGTACAACTGACTTGGTGGGCATACATGAAGATACCCTTCCTGTCTGAACTTTCACTAAGCTTCATTTTTGGGGTTCAGTCTAAAACCCTCAGCCCTGACTAGTGGACAACTTATCTACCTCTTGATACTGATGGGTGTTAAGTATAGTACGTTGTCCAGATAGCCTATGGCAACAGCATCCTAAATTCTAAATTTCTTCACAGAACCGACATGAAGATGGTGAGTACTTCAATTAACTCATAGTACTCATGTAAGTCTGTAAGTTCTCATTCCATACTGATAGATCAGACTAATTAAGAATCAGCTACAAACTGAGCACAAGTTAAGCTCATTATGGTGTAAAAGCTTTACCATCACTAAGTGAATATGAGCTTTGCATTAAAGATCTGCAGCTTAGTAACAACAGTGGTTAAATTAATATGTGGAGACAGGTATGGTAGAGTATCACAGAACAGAAAAATACTTAAAAACTGCACTTTTGTTCAGCCGTTCATTAAGTCAACTTATGTTACTTATGTCCTCTGAATGGGAAGGCCATTCTTCATTGTTGAAAACTGCAGCCCTGTGGTGCACTAGTATACAAACACTCTCAATCAATACCATATCTTATCCCAGACCTTGGATAAAAAGCTGTAATAAGTGAATGAAAGAAGTCCTTATTTAGTCTAAAATAAGGCAATTTCTATGTAAATCGGCAATAAAGCAGAACTTTTACAAATGCATAAGCTTTCCCATTATTGACATGTGGTAGTCGAAAATCGTTTAGCTGCTTGATAGCAGTCATCTTATCACCACAAGTATTTGCTTGTCCTCCTCTTATATTAATATTTCCTGCGACATTAAGCTGTCCTCCCAGGAGATAAATATCTGCTGTGTAGCAGCCACTCACACTATAGCATTTGATTATTTAGCCGGATAATTTCTTCATAGACAGAACACCGTAGCTGAGTAGCCACATGATATTAACTGCAAGCAGAATATCAATTTCAAATTGAACCTTGGATGCATTATTGATTAACCACTGATATTGTTCTCTGAAAATAAGTGCCATTGGGTTATTGTTTAATATGAATGATAATGCCGAGCCTCTATCTGGAAATAAGGTCCCCCTGTCCTACCCCAGCCTTTGGAATAAGCTCTGATTGACTCAATTGATACTGTTGGATTGTGAGGGAGGCAATACCGGTGGAGGCTAAGGTTCCTTCATTATTAGATCCACATAGACAGTGCAGAATCACATATATGTTTGGAAATTTTTACTTTGCTAACTCTTTTATGTGACCCAGATTGCATTTTGTTGTTTGTGAAACTTTTCTGCTTGTCTTGCTATGGCCGTCTGAATAGCATCAAGATTAAAGATATGATGGATGATAGTTTTTCTCCTATGTATACCTTTATATCATGACATTAACATAATTATCAAAAATGCTGAGCTTTCTGCAAAAGCATTTTTATGAACAATTTCTTTCTCTTTCTCTTCCTCTTTTCAAAATGTAGAATAGGATTGTAAGATTGTAAGCTTGTCAATTATGTTTCTGGATAAGAATGACAACCGTAATATGGTGGTGTTGCAGTTGTCATTTCAGTTTTTCTTCTTCAGCTAATTTTTTCTCCTCTCTCTTCCTTTCACCACAGGAACTTTCATACTCAACATCAACATCAGTGTGGAATCATCAGAAGATGGAGGTGGGAGTTGGATGATGCTAATAATGGGCACAAACATTCAAACACAATTGTACATGAAATTTCTGAAGGGTGTATGTATCATCAGGATGTGTGGTAATATTTATATGGATGGGGCTGCAGATACAATTGTGAGTGCAGACGTGTGTGCGGTGCAAAGGTGTAAATGAAGTGTGTGAATTATTTATTTTATTTATTTATGTTTAGCTTCAGCATTGTGTCAAATTGGGGTAAATCTACAGGCTCCAGAGCGCAGTTGGTGATTTTATGGGCTCCCCCCAAGCTGTCAAAGCTGTGGCAATTGAATGATTTTTATAACACTGATGGGATTTAATGGTGAGACTGAAAAATGGCAGATCTTGGATTGATAGCTCCTTGCGGTCATTTTGTTCTATTTCAAAACATAAATGGTCATGGGATTTAGAGGAACTTATCTATTTGACAATATAATGAAGTTATAGGTAGGAGGAGGTAAGAATAGAAATTACGTGCTTTAATGATTTGCCAATCTTGATTATTGTTTAATTGTTTGTTCAGTAGAATCTTGATCTTATAGAGTCAAATGAGTTGAACCAGTTGGGGTCTGGATCTATAGCAATCACTGAAGAAACACAGTCTATCTTGGGGAATATTGACATTTTAACCAATGTACACATGCCTGTGGAAAGTGGTAGGCATTAAATGGTTAATATTATCTCATCTGGTCTGTATCAGGGAACTGAAATTCGAATTCAACCAGAAACCATTCTGACCAGTCAATTTCATACACTGGTGTAGTATTAGATGGACAGCATTTATTTAGTGCTTTTCTAATCTTATTGACCACATAACATTACAGGCCACATTCAATGCTTTACTAACACACACTCACATCAGTAGGGGCCGTTTGAGGTTCAGTACTTTGCTTTGGAGTGAAGGAACTGTTGATCAACTCACTCACCTAGTGGGCAATTTGCTCTATTTCCTAAGCCACAGCTCTAACTCCTCTGGAATAAATACAGTAATGGAGTCATTTGAGAATTTCCAAAAGTCACCAATAAGTTGTATGATTAATTGTAGAGGTACAATTTCTTTAAAAAAAAAACAGTAAAACATCATCTGTGTAAGCAGTTTGAAGAAACATGCAAACAGACAGGGAGAAAGTGGTCCTACATCTTGTGTAAAACTTTGTGAAGACAAACTGTTGGTAAACCTGTAGCTGTTGTAGACTGTTTTTTGCATTCAGTCAGTGAATTTTCTTGTATGAGATCAGTAGTCATTATCCCGTCAAACACTTCCTCTCTGACAATAGAGAGTTTTTAATCTTTGTTTATGGATGATGAATGCAACGGAGTAATCTGCACATAATATCAGATGAACATCTTCCTTTGATGGTCATGTTTCTCATGATGGATTACCGATTAAATTAGTCTGTAGGCTGACTTACAGATGGGGTAGTTCAACTTCAAAATCTTGTTTTTAAGAAGTACTGCAATGATAACTGTGGTAATATTAAGTAAGACGCAGCATTGTGTTTTAACTGAATATTCATTCGAAGAAATTGTGGTGATGGGGTTTTCCCCAAGTTTTTAAAGAACTGAAGGAAGTCATGTAGTCCAGGGATTTTATGGAGTGCCAATTATCTAAAAACACAGTTTGGTTTCTAGTCAACTATAGTTGTATAGTTTTATGTCTTGAAAAGTAGTAGTCATTGTCATTGCACATCTCTAAGTCTCTATAATTGAAACTTTGCTTTTTTAATTCAGTAAATCATCTGATTTAAATGAATGTGTTGTTAATTCTTTGTGTATGTCTTTTAAAGGATTTCTTGCATATGTAGCTTCCGAATGCCCACTGTCTGGTTTAAATGTACTAATATCAGGATTATGTAATTGGTGTTGGAGTGGTTACTAAAAGTAGTATATATTTGCTCATGAAGTACTTCTTTAGTACTGGGGTATTCTTGTTAATATTCCTTCAAGAGTAATTATTTTAAGATGCTGTGAGTGTAGCTGAGACACGCAAATTCCCTTTTTTGCTGTACTAGGAGTTTGGGCTTCATCAAGTGTTTTATGTCTTTCAGGATCATCCGGCACTCTGAATTTAACCAAACATTAACCAAAGACAGACTCAAGTGAATGATTTTTATGATCAGAATGGAAAACAATCAATTTCATAACTTAGATTGGGAGCGTTGTGTCATTACCATGGTTTAAGTTGTTTTCAGTAATCAAATATTATAATCAATTTGACATTTCCAGGGTATAATAGTTTTTGTTTGTTTTTTTTAGCTTCACGCACTTTTTGAAAAAGAACCGGAGTCTGTCACCGCATATGAGGACCAAATAACATACATGTGATTTTCCTTACAATTTATTGGTGACATGCAGGAACTGTGCCAGCCAAACAGATGAAGGGATTTGGTGGATCATGGTTTGTTGCTGATTGTGAGACTGGATGCCTTCCCACTTGGTGAATCCATGGCAAATTTGAGCTGGTGCCACACATGTCACTGCACATGGTTTTCTCATTAGCACTTAATTCTGCTTCCTGTACTCTGTCTCAGCTGCTGATTGGCTGCTAGCTCTTGTGTAATACTCATCCTGGCTTTTGTGTCTAAGACCAGAGTCTCAGTAACTTAAAATAATTAAAAATATACATATTTTTTTTAAATTTGCTGCAACAGTGTTCTGAACTCATGTGCAGTTTTTACTGGGACAATTTGATAACCAGGCAACTCTGCAGCTGCTGCAGTATATTTGTAATGTTTCCATCACTGAAACTACCATGCTCAGCATATAGAGAAAGTATAGCAGTTGTGAGTGGATACTAATAAAATAGCTTGTAAAAACTAGAAATTAATATCACTGTTTCCCAAAGATCATAAAGCAGGTGTCCTTTGTCAGGATTTCAGCAGTAATACAGTATTTAAATCCCAAGTGTGATATATCTGAACCAGAAGTTGTTTGGGTTTGATCTAGTTGTCTGTCACAAGTCCTGGCTGCTGAAGTACACCCAGCTGTAGGGCATTAATTTATTCATGCTGTTTTATTTGAATATTCACACTGTGGCAATCCACAGAGACATGCATTCTCTCCAGAGCAATAGATGAGGTGACGCATGCCAAAGAAAAGTTAATTATTAACTAAACCAAAAATTAATCACCAACATGTCCAGCTGTTTATAACAGGTCAATGATATGATGTGGGCAAGCCTGTCCTCCAAGGAAAATATATCAAGCTCAGTAAATGCCTCAAAATAACATCTGTCTACCTCCAAGTGACAAAGCCTTTCAGCAGTCATTGGATCATGAATCATGACGGTAGAAAAGCAAGGAGTCAGGTGATGCTATAGAGTGATGCAATCCACACAAGGATAATGTCGGGGTAACCAAAGTATCAGATTTTACTGGACATAGTTTGTTTTATATAGGCACAATCTTTCCTGAAACCTAACCACGTTTAAGACTATCTAAACTTTGAACTACCTAACCTTTAAACCTATTTTTTTTTTAACTTGTTAGTTCTGTAAGTTGAATGATGGAACAAAATGTTGTAACTTAGAAGATAAAAGGGAGATGAATATACCCAACTAAGTAAGCCATGACTGAGTTATTCCAGATATCTAGAGGTCACTAGAGACAATGTCCAAGTAGAGATAAATAAAAAAGTCAAATTTTTATACACTTTATTCTCCTTATGTTGAGTGGACTGCATAGCATTTTATAAATATATTAGACCATCCATTAGTTATACAACTTATCTTTTGAGCATCACTGATTGATTGGAGCAAATCCCAGCTGACACTGGGTGTATGGACTGGCAACATACAGAGGCAAAGAACATCTCAATCACACTTACACCTTGTAGGCAATTTAGACACACCAACTGGACTGTGGGAGGAGTTCCTGGAGGAAACCCAAAAAACCCCTCAAAACCAGAACTGTCTTGCTGTGAGGGGACAGTGGTAACTACTGCACCATTGGGAAGGTCACAGTTTCACTTCAGTGCTTTATAGCCCATATTCAATGTTCTCACTCACTCTTTCTGAACATGATGGACTCTTAGAAACATAATGTAGCATGTAAGGAGTACAACTCAAACTGGTAGTATAATATATATATATATATATATATATATATATATATATATATATATATATATATATATATATATATATATATATATTCTATGTTATATTCTGGTATATAATTATGGTATATGAGAACACAAGAAAACAATGTTGGCACTATAAAATGAATTTATAAGTTGGGCAACAGAAACCTGAAACCAAGTATTTTCATTGTAAATACCAAAATGATTTTTGTGACTGTTATATTCTCATATGTCATCCTAGACTATTTGAACATTTCTTTTACTTTGAAGTCAACAACAGATAGATATCTGTAGTTGTCAAATTTGATTGAACACAATTCATTATAAGCAATACACATAAATCATTGAATCATTGTATCTTTTTTTTACTTTAAAATTTTTAGTTATTCACAAGAAACATCTGCTGAAAACACTCAAGAAAATGTTTTATCGAGAGTAGATCATTTGCATAAACCTGGAATGGGTTATGAAGTAATTTTTGCAACTTAGATACTGAACAGTCCACATATAGACAAACTTTTTGTGTGTAATTCAATCAGGAACACACGTTTTAACATGAATACAGAAACTCTATTTGATAAAGATTTTTGGCGTGGAACACGTCGATTAAGGAGACATACAGGGATAAAGCCCTGTGGATAGCAATTGATCTGAGATCACCTAAGGGAGCCTTAGATCGGGCCTTGATACTGGCGAAAGGTTGGGTAGTGGAGGGGTGAAGCTGCCAGTTGCACAGACTACAATGTCAGCAGAATTAAAGAGAGAGATAATTTGTTATTAGTGACATTTGATGGATTTAATAGATATTTGTTTTTGCTTGTGACTCATGAAGATCAGATCACATTTATCTTTTAACTCATTATTGCAAAAACAACAAAACAAATCATTTCACATACTTTTTCTTTACCCTGTAGTTATATTATATATTTATGTAAATCTACCTTGAAATACATTTTTGTACTTATAGTGTACTTTGGGCTGATTCTGTGGCCTTCACAAATCCTATATGTTCTGCAAGCTCAACACCTGATGCCAAATATTATGGAATGTATAAACTGTTGACTGTTGTGTTGAGGAATTTCCCTCAGACGCCAGAATACAACCAGAAGACAGTCATCAAATTGTTGTTTCTCACTCAATATCTTGTTTTAGTACATCAATCTGAAGGCAAAACTAATGGAATTCTGTGGAGCAGACTGTCTGGCATATTCTGATCACCAGAAGATTGCAGTATTGACCAAATGTCAGCATTGGAGCAATGCAGTGATTGAATAAACGAGGATACATAATCGAAGCTGAGGAGTCTGCCAGGGCCTGCCTGCTGCCGCCTTTCTAACAACTCTCTGGGAAATTCTCAAAATCATTACCACGCATGGATACATGTACACACACCCACAAACAAGCCAGACATGGTGATCATATATTTTCTGTAGGTTTTGTTTACAACACAAAGGTCATGAAGTGACATTTCTAAGCTCTGTTTTCCTGTTAGCCTGAGAATTAAATCTAAAATATTGGAATTATCTCATAATATTCCTACCTATGTATCCACCATCTTCCAGTTGTTGAATGTGACCCTTAATGCCACCAATTTCACAAAAAAGTAGAAAAGGATATGACCTGCCTGCTGATCTGAAAAGGATTAGAAACCTTGGCTGTGTACCACAAAAGCAATTTACAAGAACTGCTTACATGCAGACCATAAGTGGTATCAGTGTCACGTTTCACAAATAATTGTTATTCAGCAAAGAATTTTTTTGCGAGTGCTGCAGGGCTCATGCATGGTTTGCAAGGACGGCATGCATTTTGATTAGTAAAATGGATCAAGAACAAGTCTGTGACGCCAGGGATCAGCTATGCTCCCAAACCAGCCTTCCGCTTAGCACATCATGCAACACAACCTGATGCCTACGTCTACCAGGGCCCACAGGGTGGTAACTCCATGGGCAAAGACCCAACCAGCAGACGCTTTCTCTAAGGTCTGGCTCAAAGCGCATTCCCTTCAGTTACTATGTGCTGGAGAGACTGGGAATAGAACCACCAACCAAGCCTTACATGTGCAGGATGATCCATAACATATTACCCAGTCATAAGTTCACACAATTCATGTATACTGGTAGACCTATAATTATAAGCTTTGGGTAGTGACTGAAAGAAGAAAAAAGGGTATCTGGGCACTGCCTTAGAACCAAGGTAAGGAGCTAGAGCTACAGCTCCTTTATATTGAAATGAGCCAGCGGAGATGGTTTGGGGCTGATGAGGATGTTTTCTGCGTGTTTCCAATAGTAAATTTTTGGCTATATCCAAGTGGTAAGAGACGCTGGATAGAGGGATACCTGGATTATCTTGCTGACCTGCTGCTACCACGACTGACCCTGAATAAAATGTTGGACACATGCATGGAAAAACAATAAAAAAAACTTTGTGATCTTGTGTAAAACCACCCAAAAATCACCCAGAAATAAAAAAAAATTATGTTCAGTATGTTCACATTTTATTTTCATTCTGTAATTTTTTGTTGAATTTTTAAATGCCTAAACATTTGTTGACAATTTTGCAACTATAATTTTACCCCACACTGACAAAACAATATGCAAATCAATACACGATACACAGTAACTACAATGTGTGCTCAACCTTATTGGTATAATTTGTCTGAAATGAAAGAGTGTCTGTAATTATAATGGTATTATAATTATGGTACTGACTGCATTGTTTCTGAAAACCATAATAAGGTATAGGGTGTTTTATTGAGAATATATATTCAAAATGCTAATTTATGTATGTTTTATGAGCATACATGAAGTAGTATAAAATTAGGCATGTAACATAAAAAAGGAATAATAAATCTCAAGACAACATCAGTGCATTGGCAGCAAAAAAAAAAAAAAAAAAAAAAACTTTCCACAAATGTCCCAGTAGCTTTTTCATGCTAAAGCCAGAAAGTTTGAGGGCTCGTCTGTTTTTTTTTTTTTTTTTTTTTTTGTGGTGTTGATTCATATTTACCATTGAATGAGCCACATTATACACATTAGGCACTAGAATAGGCATGTGTGCTTTAACATTATTAAAATGTGACTTTCTTTCTCTGCTCACAGCTTTTCAGTATAAGTCCCTTGACGATGCAGGACTTCTGTACATGTTACAGATAGTGTGTGTGTGTGTGTGTTTAATTTGATGTCGTCACACAGGGTTATTGTAGCGTTTGAATTCTCATTTGAAATGTGGACAGTGTGATCCCATCTGTTTTGCATTGGCCCTCTGAGCAACCCTCACTATCACACACTGTTTGATGGGAACAGTACTTGCCTAATGGACCTTCAAGAGCTCATTTGTTTGAAGCAATTATTCCAAGGCGACTGTTTCCGTGAAGCTTCCTCTCTGCACAGATTATTTTCCTCTTTGCTTTAGAGACTGACTGAAGGGCATCTGAAGACACCTTGTTTCTTTGCAGTCGTGCCACCACCAATGAAGAAAGAAAAGGTAAGACTCTGGGGAAAGCCATCTGCCCGTTCTGTGTATACAGAGGTTGGAGGGGATCAACCAATCAGTTCCCAATGTGGGAAAACAATCTCAGAAATGAAAGAGAAGCACGTCTGAGTCAGCAGCAGCCTTCCTTTTGGTGGCCCAAGCCTTCACATCAAAATGGAGATTGAAAAGCTCCCAAAACCTGCGACACAATGATCATATGTCTTCTTCCTTGCAACAGGGGCATAATTACAGATGACCTAGCTCCATTTAATACGTCCTGACACTGAGCTCGTCGCTCAGATTTGCCTCATCTTGCAGTTTTTCCATCTATAGGAGTCCAATTATCCTGCTTTCTCTCAGCTTTTTCAGCTGTAGTCTCATCCAGTCAGGAGAATTTGCCAAGATTTCATTGTAAACTTCAGCAGCAGCAGCACAGTAAAAACTACAATGATAGCTAAATGCCTATTAGATGTGTCACCCACAGTATCGCTAAAATAAATTTTCATTCAAAGGCAGACAGCTACAGCGCGTTGACAACTGACACCTGACATGTAACGATATTAAATATCAAATTTTTCTGTTTTATCACTCAACTATTTTGGTTTTCCAATCCTGCCAGATTCCCTTGCTTATCCTCCCCCAGACTGATCAGTGGAGTGCATTTGAAAACAGCCCTTAGCCAAGCTGAAAGCAGCCCAAGACGGAGGAGAATGTCAAAATGGCTACAGAGGAAGATGACAGGCCCAATGTGTAGTGAAGCCTGGATCTCTCGGCTTTATCCTTCGTGATTCCCTTCTTCTTCTTTTTTCAGCATATCACTCCCCTGATGGATAAGAGTGAGAGGAGACAGTTCTTCCTGTTTCTTCTCTCTCTATTAGCTCCCTAGTGAATCTGCCTGATGTGAAGTGAAGTGATCTCCAGCTATAATCTCTCACTAAGTTTGTATGTTGTACAACTTGGCACAATTTAACTCAACTTCTCACATTCTTGTCTTAAAGTTTTGATTGGCTCTATGTTATGGTGGCACTCCAATATCAGCCAATGAAGGCAAATGTTGTGGCTTCACATAAACACAGAAGCCATAATGCAGTCAACAGTATACGAGTTACTGCGGTTTCAAACTGCTTATCTCGGCTGAATCCAGATGGGAAATCATTCCCTAACAGTTTTCTTTCATAAGCGCTGACTGGGGCCTGGCTCCGCTGTGTTTATCTGAACACTCAAGTCACTTTTCAGATTGGTCAAAAGAGCAAATATATGAGGGGAGTAACACTGTAGCAGCTTTCAAGATGGAATTCCTTGTCAGTAATATTGTTTTGGTTGGAAGAAAGTGGCATTTGGTAATACTGTGCCTGCTATGTAGAGTTAAGTCCAAAATGATCCATAGCCATGTCAGATGTTGAGTTTTAGAGAATTTTGATTTAAGAAACTCAAGAGGTGACCCCTACTAACAAAAGAAAGTACCACCAATGACTTTACACTGTGTTACAGATAGTAATGGGAAAATGTGACTTCCATGTATGTTTTACATTTTGTCTAAATATTCTATGTCCAAAATTATTCACATCATTTTTAGTAATGAATGGAAATGCCTTTTTTGGACCACTGCTATTTTGCAAAGATCTCAAGGTCCTTGAGGTTGGAAGACCTCCTCACCATCACCCTGGGATTCAGATCTGAACTGATTTGCACCACTTTAAAACACTGATATTTAGCTATTGAATAGTAACATTATTCTTCTGGCCAAATGAGCTTCTTCAAAGATTTGCCAAGCTTCTGCCTGGAGATGTTGGTAACATAATGGCTCGGGATGATCAATAGATTCTACCTGTGCATGAGTTAGTTTGGCTTCCAACCACCTCCTGTGACATTTTTAGTGTGAAAGTCCTTGTACTTTTTGATAAAACTTTGTAGTGTAGACAGTGGTACTTGAAAATACTTGGATATGACTTTGTAACCTTTTTCTATTCTTGTGAGCAGCCAGAATACACAACCAGATGTCCTCACTGAGCTCTTTGGTTTTATCCATGACTAGAAACTGATTAGAGAACATCAGCTGTCCTTGGTTTACAGTTGATTAGATTCTCTACAACATGGTAGAATTTAGTAGCACCATGTGGAATGATGTAAAATGTAATGTAAAATTAAGTTTTTATCAAAATTTTATAACAATTTTGGTTGAATATGAATTAATGTGGATTTTTTTTTTTTGTAAAAATAAAATAGAAATACAAGTAGAAACAGAGAGAGGCAACATTTGTCATTAAGATCTTCAACACATTGTCTATTCTGTCTTTTGTCAAAGAACAAAGAAAGAGAATTCATTATTAGGGCAATATATTCATTTTTGCTTGCAACTTGGAAGCTCAGATCATATTTCATGACTAATCATTGGGAAAAACAAGTACTTTCAAAAGATTCACATACTTTCTCTCGTCCCTGAAATTTATATTTAGATGAATCTACCTTGACATACATTTTTGTACATATAGCTTCAGAAGAAACACATATGTTAAATAAAACTAACACTGGTGTATGAATACAGTCCACCAGGTTATCTTATTACGTAATGTTTGGCAATCTCCAGGAATTAGAAGTTTGACCATTTGACCTAAAAAATAAAAAGAAAAGAAAGAAAGAAGCAGAATCAAAAACGTCACAGAGTGATTGTGAAATAGACTGAGATGCCTGCTTTCTCCTGTAGTTGTACAGTAGAACAAGCTCTCATCTTGAACAGTTGTTGCCATGGGAGATGGCGTCACAACTGACATACAGATATAATAGAATGGGATCCAAGTTTTTGTCGGTCCCTCTGAGGATAGGCTGGGGTGTGATGATCACAGGGGGATTAGCAGACTGTTGAGCAGGGTCCCACAGTGCTCTTAGAGAGCAGTCAATTAAAAACATGAAGGAGGGAAATGGGAGCTCTCTGAAAAAAAAAAGAAAGATGACGGCAAAGGGAGATGTAAAGACTTGGAGTTTTCTTGTACATCAACCATGTCATCCTCGGCTGTGTGCTGTGCTTGAGTTAAAACCCTCTCCATCTTGAGGGCTTTCAACCCTGAAGCAACATGAACTACATGCCTAATTTGCAGTTTGATGACACAATGGATTCTCATCAAACCACCATAGGTCTGTACATTAGAGGCCATAAAGTGACAAGACCGTGTTTACCATGACACTTGTCTCACATGTATAGCTGTCTGTGCACATGTGATTGCATTTACCTCAAAGTCGCTAGTATGTTGATGTTTAGAAATGGTTACTATGTTTATCATTTTAAATTAGGGGGTAAAAATGCTACTCTTTTTAATTAGAACAACTCTTCAATGAAGAAACAACATAGAACAACATAAAAACAGGCAGTTTTGATGTTGTGGCTGATCAGGGTAACTATTTAATGTTGTAACACTTAATTAATTTGATATGAACTTGAATGTTTCCTATTATAGTCAATTGTGATCTATCAACTCTTCAAACGGCACTATATGTGCCATGGGCTGTTTAATTTATTTAGACTTATCATAGCTTAGTCTCCAAACCTGCAGACATGTCCAGATCCATATAACACCCCCATAGTCCCCACCCTTTATTTTCTCACCATTTGCAGATCAGTAATGTTAGAAATTTACAGCTCGTGTTTTTATCATGTCACCGATACCAAACAACAGATGCCGGGAAGAAGAGTGACAGAGCCTGCAGCCGTTGTGAAATGAAGTGATTAGCCATCTTAATTAGCTGTCGTCTTTGGCCCTGGCCTTCTCTGCATGATGGAAAGTTGTGCTCTGGGGATCAATAGGGAGTAAAACAACAGCCACCCACAAGCCTCCTCTTAATCAACCATTCCTCTGCTTGGAAGCTGAAAAACAGAGAGAAAGTGAGGGGTGGGCAGGCTGTTTAGGATAGAGGACACTGTGCACCCTCTCTATTGGCATGTGTTCACCTCATTATTCATCCAGTCGATACGTGTTACACTTCTAGCTTCTTACATCAACAATAGTTGAACTCAACATATTTGACCTCTTCTCTGAATCAATATTAAAGGAAACTATTCTGCAATGTTTAATTGGATAATAGAGGACCACTACACTCTTTCAATTTCTCCAAACATTGCTATCCAGGTCCAGTCCTAGATCCCAGATGACCATTTAATCCATAACAAGATCTCAAGGATGGTTGGATTTCCTTTAAATTGGTAGTGGATTTTTCAGAGGTTGGTCTCCTTTTCTGATCCCAGATGACCAAGTACTACCACCAAATATAACCAATCTAATGGCCAAAATAATGCTGATAACATTCATGCACCACAGGTAATGACTCATCTAAGGTCAGGTCACAGTGGCAGCAGACCAAACTAGAGAGTAAAGGTTTCCCTCTCCCCAGTGACACTGTCCAGCTTCTCCTGAAAAACCCTGAGATGTTCAAAGGCTAGATGAAATATATAATCTTCCCAGTGTGTTCTTCATCTACCCTGAGGTCTTCTACCAGTTGGGTGAATCCAAAAAACCTCGAACACTAGGTGCACAGGAGGTGTCATGATCAGATGCCTTAACCGACTCATTGGTTCCTTTTAACACGAATGAGCAAAGGCTCTACACAGATGTCCGCCACTTGTATCTGCCCTTTCATTTTTTCAGATACTACCCAAAACTTGAGACCATAGGTGAAAGCTCAGTGTCTTTTTTGTCATTGACAGTCCATAAACAATGCCTGCCTTACTGCTGACGCCACAATAATTCTCCATCGACATCTCTTTTACATTTATACATTGAAAATTCATGCAGGAAAACCTCTGTAAAAACAAAGGTAAGTGAGAGTGAATCAGTTTTACAAAGGGATTAAGCATTACATTTTTGCCAGGGAACAATAAGACTACAAATACATGCCAAAAGCTGTTACAGGAAAAACAAATAATGCAGATAGGTTTTATTGTAAATAAAAACAAATCTCCAGACACACTAATTAGAGCCATCAAGCAGTGACATAAAAAAACAATGAATATAATACAGCATTTATTATATTTTCTTTTTGAAAACTGCTCGTCCAAGACTACTTATTCACCTAACATACTCTCTCTCTCCCTCTGTGTCTTTAAATTTAAAAAAATGTCATTTGATAGATACAAATTAGACTACAAACTTTCAAATTTTTAATGTCTATCTATGACGAGTAATTAACTAGTAATGCCACTACACACGCAATGCTGTCATACTATATGGTAGACCATAATATGACTACAATGATTTGAATGGTCTGTCCTTGGCTCAAACTACAATGGAAAATTAAAAAGGCATCTAAATATTTCCTCTGAATGTGAATTTATCAAGTTGCATTGTCAAAGTCTAATAACTTACGTTCCTAAGACCCACTGTCATTTAATGCTTCCATCAAATGAAAGTGTAGTCATGCTGTAATTATTTTTATTGCATTTTTCCCATCTAGTAACCACTTATTACACTGTTAAAAGCTCCTCACTGACGCAGCTCACACTACCTTCATTTGAAATGTCAATGTACTCAAATAAATTATCTCGTTATTTTCCTTTGTTTAAGATGGACCAAACTAATAACTTTTGGGATTACATCGATTCATTATTTCCTGCATTAAAATTGTCTTTTATAAACTTAACAAGAAGTTGAAGAAAGGGGGATGGAAGGTATCTGAGGTTTGGTCTTCTGGTCTTTAGGGTGTCCACAGCCTGAGTTGCGATGTGGAGGTAAGAGCAATAGGGAGAGGTTGAAGAATTTGGTCCTTTTAAGGAGGCCTAGAACACCTGTTTTCAACTATTCCAAACTGTTCTTTGAGCCTCTATATAGCATATGTAATTTTGTTGGGGCTGAGAATGGCCCAGAAGCACTGCTAGAGGGCCTAATACAACCCCATGATGAACACTCTCATGAATCCTGTCTTACCTTTGTCATGTTTACAAGATGCAAATCCACAGTGATAATGCTGCATTTCCTAAATAATTACATCCTCCAGGGTGTTTTGTGAGCATTTCAAAGGTCAAAAATTGGCTTTTCCTGCTTGGTAACAGGCTGTGATTGGACAGAGGGGAGAAGCCCCTACTCTGGTTCACTTGCATGTCCCACTACATAACTGGTGATTGGTTGAAGTTACATGTTAAAGTTAATTAATGTTAAATGTGGCAATGTCTGAGTGATTCTACTGGTTCAGATGATTAAAATAAGATATCAAATATATAAATCATTCAAAAGAAGCCAGATATATTGACCTATTAGTTGATGGATTGTGAATGGAATGATACTGATAATAAAATAATAATGACAATAAGAGTAAATAATGATAATATAATAAAATAATCTCATCTATCCCTCTCATCCAACACAGTCGTTAGCAGTTTCTCAAGCATTCACCATCCTCTTGAGTACTGCTGACACTGGAAAAGGGTTGGAATATGCAAATTTAAGGGGATGTATCTAAGTGGGCTAGAGCTCCTATTACGACATATCACAGCCTTGCTGAGACTGGCCAGTTTTGCCACGGCCATTTCTAGTTTACAAGTTTGCATGGGGAAGAGGTCAGGGGTGGAGTTGAGGTTTTGGTATGGTCCTTTTGACATGCCAAGCTGTCTATATTCAAGAGCAACAAGGTAAATTCAGTATTGAATTCTATAACCACTTTAAGGGTGAGGATGCTATATCAATCCTGAACTGGAATGGGAGGCAGAGGAAGTGGTTAAGGACTGTGGTGATGTGGTCATGGCGTGTCAGCGAAAGTGAGCAGATGGGTTGCAGAGTCCTGGACATTCTGATGTTTATTGATGGTTGAATATTAAATCTATGTTGCTATGATAAAGTAACTGAGGTGATATTTATTTGACTAGAATTATCTGCGTTTCAAGCTGAGTGTCCTGATTCCCTGAAAATACCTGTTGGGGAAATAAAACTGGAACCAAATTTCTCTGGTTTTCACACCATTTTTCATAAACCATAATTAATTAATGTGTCATTGTGAAGTTTGTTACCACCCTGTGAGTCATAGATAAGCATGACAAACTATGATGCTGATGGTACACTGACAGAATGTGCCAGTAAGCTATGATCAGGCTAATGGTTAGCTTGCAAAGTAAGAAAACGCATTCATGGCATCCATAATGCTTAAAGTTGCATTCACAAGGTATGTTTAGTGCACATAGATAATTCATGAAAATCTTCATAAAAATGCATATTTGTGCATATGCACATATATGTGTGTTAATTAATAGGCAGTGTACCTTAATAATGTGTCAGGTTCAAGCTGTCATCAGCTTTAAAGACCTCTTAAACTTTTCAGACTCCTGACACTTTGATAATCAAAGATGGCTATTGGCCTGACAGTTTGTCCAAAGCTTTTTTTTTTTTTTTTTACTGAGAGCTCCACTACATTGTTTCCTGCTGTGTACTCGAGTATGTGGGCGATGGTGTGGAGCCTTCTTCTTTTAATTGTAACAAAAGTGTGTAAGTGTGACAAAAATTGCTCTCAATATCACCACTACATCTACCACTTACATTCCTAGAGTGTCATCCTCATGCCAAAGACACATCTTGGTTTTGGCTGCTGAAATCACTGAGCGAAGTGTCCCCGCCTTGCTGTTTCTTGTTCTCCGTAGTGATGTTCTGCTTGACCGTGGCTCAGCTGTGTTTCCCTCCAGGGGGGCTCATTTGTAAGACCCCCTCCCTGCGATACTCTAAAGCAAGAACTACTTGCTTACATATGGCCCTCAATTAGTTTGGTTACTGCGGGGCTCAGAGAGACTGCACCAGAAAATGTACTACAGCAAATGACTGACACGTCATTCTTCATAGCCAGAAGAGATTGTGACTGTTTGTTATTGTCCTCTCATTAGTACTGTAAATATAGAGAAAATCATAGTAAGATGATAGTCTTATGCTGCTAACCTGAACTGAAGCAAAGCTCAGTATTTTTTGTTGTAGTTTGTTTGTTTGTTTTTCTCTTCACTTTCCAACGGTTAGCCTCACATCAAAAATGCCCAAATACACCCAGAATATTTCATACATATCTTAAAATCAGCTCTGGTACCAAAACATGGATAAAAATTTATTATACTGTAGCCACTAATCTAAAAAATGACAAAAAGATAATAACAGGTGTCATTACAGTTCAAAGTTACATTTCCTGTAACTAGCTTGGTACAGAAGAGAATATGTATTTGATTAGGAGCAATATACTAATATTGGGCATATCCTCCGTTTGCTCTCAAAGAATAGTATGGTTCCTGGTACCTGAGTACCTGATACTCATTGTCATTTTCACAAAACAAGCATGAGATGACTTTTGCTTTGACTTTATCAAGCTTTGTAGTTTGGACATAAGTGAGCTGGAAGTAGCCATTAGAAGGTGGTAAACTGTGGCCATTAAATGATACACATGGTCAACAACAATATTCAAATAGTCTGTGGCATTCAAACTGTGACTGTTATGAAGAGGCCAAAAAAAAAAAAAAAACACCACTAGCTTGGACTGTTGACACATGTCAGGTTGGGTCCATGTTGTTAACCCTACCATCTGCTGTTGTAATAGAAATCCAACTTCATCAGACCCAGCTGCACCTCTCTAGCATTCAACAGCTTGTTTGGTGATTCTCAGATTCTTGTTCTTGGTTGACAAGAGTGGAACCTATTGTGGTCTTTTCAAAGGCTCTACATGCTGTTCATTCTGAGATTCTTTTCTGCTGTAAATAGTCTTTATCTGAGTTACCATAGTTTTCTGTCACCTCCAACCAGTCCTCTCCTTTGACTCCTTTGACTTTGACTCAACAACAAGGCATTTCTAACCACAGAGACCACTGTGAGTGAAAATCAGGAGATGCCTGTACCTACAATCATGTACTTTTGTAAAATGCGTGAATGGATAAAAAATTTCCTTCACATTATGCTTATTTAATTTAATAACAAAAAGCATTTCAAAAAGACATTCCAAAAACATACCAAAATCAGCCAATCATCACGTTAAGGTTGTCACTGTATGTAAACTGTAGTGTAACTACTCATGTAGTGATGTAACACTAACATGTAAGTTGCTAAACCCAAGTAAAAATTGTGTGTTTAAGTCTTTGTCTGAGGCTCCTGCAAACTCCAGCACTGATCAGACTTTAAACATAGTTTAGTGTAAATTAATTAACTGAAGGATGCCGTACAACACAAACTGTCCCTGTCTACAACAGATGGTTCAATGTCAGAGGTATATTGAATATTTTAAAGATTTCAGTTTATATTTAAATCTTTAATCCAGAGTGAGATTTGTTAAAATGTGTAAATATGGTGTCTGGGAACCCTTTGCCATTTATCTCTTCATTTTTGTACACAGATAATTTTAACTCTATCTTTGTCAGTGTGTGTGTGTGTGTGTGTCAATGAAGATGAAAAGAGCTATAAACCAAATTTCCAATGAGAATAAGGTTTATTCTTGTCAAAGCTTTGCATAGAATTTCAAAAGTCTCACAATGACTCATTCTTCATAGACAAGGTTCATCTATTTCAGCACAATCAAATAAATTCTGATGTTGAGTCACCAACACAATTATTACAGTGTATTTCACATGTAATGAGACCTACTACCATCTGTTGCTGTCAGAGGGGCATAGTCAGCTGGGGTGAGAGCACATGGCACAGCCGCATGGTCTGTTGATTTCAAAAGGGATGTGGTATCTGCATGTAATCTGTAAAACCTCACTTGCCAGTTCACAGGGATTGTACCCCAAGTGTGATTTGAACACTGTGCAAATAGCCTGCATTGTGTGTAGGTGTGTCCTGGAAACAATTGACTTGGAGCCCTTAACATTACAGGTTTGATGTGGTTTGTCACTAATAAAAAGGTGGATAGAGAGCAAAATAGGGATGTTAACCTGAGGACATGGACTCTTTCTATCTGTAGGGTCATGGGTCCAAGTTAGAAGAGACATTCATGCTGCCATCAGAGGGGACGGGATGTTGTCCGTGGGTTATGATACGTAGCACTAACCTGTGCATAGCCAGTTTCTGTCCTTAGAGGTGTGGTCTATAATCATCATAAGGGCACAGCTAGTTGTTGTAACATGGGCACATCCCTGACCTGGTTCAGTTTGTTGTAATCAAAGTTATGATGATGTCAGGTTACCTTTTTCCATCACAAGGAGTACAAGCTTGGGATAACTGGATGGAACAGTGTAAACTCAGTCGCCAGTTTATTAGGTACACCTTGCTAAAAATAATACAACATTCCTGCAAACAAGAAGTTACTGTGTGAACTGGATTCTCGCTTTGCACTGCTTGTGCAAATACAGCCATGGGGCTGTTTTTATAGGGAGTATTTTATGGGAGTATTCCTTCCCTGAAAGCTAGTTTTGCTACCAAAATCATAATATCTGCATACCAACAATGCGAACCGCTTGCATATTTGCCTTGACTTTGTGTTGTATGCCTGTATGCCTTGAATTGCGCAGTGCAAAAAATCCACTCAGCATTTGAATCTGAAAATATCATTAGATTACATTAGTTTTAGCTCCCTGTACATGATTTTTTTTAAAAGTCAACTGAATGTGTAGATGTGAAGTAAAACTTATACATTTTCCCAAAACATGACTGGGGCTTAGGTTTAACAAGGATCTGAACCACCCTTCTAATCTAGTAATGTGACCTGTGTGGTCATTTAAAGTGTTGGTTCTTTGTGAGAGGCTTGAGGTTTTGAAAATAAGAAAGACAAAAATTAAGTTCCTCTTGCAAAAATTTGAATGCCACTATGCATTGGATATGGTGTATGTATTTAATTGTGTGCATTTTATTTTCCCTCAAGCCAGTGTCACGACCTTGACCACAAGATTGCCGCAAAGATCTTGGGGAAAGTAATATCCCATCATCAGGTAGGGGTAAAAACTGCTCTCACTGTTGTACTTGTACTGTTCATTCATGTGTATGTAAAGACGGCAACTGCAAATCCAATATAAATGTCCCATTCTGAGCGGCACAGTTTGACTGTCGACTGAATCTCGCCACTGCAATCAGGGATTGTCGGCAAGAGATTAAAAGATATTTTCCTCTTCAGGCGGAGTAAATTGGTTTTGGATTAAGGATGATTGATTGCTGCTGAGGCATACAGCAGTGTGTTTGAAATGCTCAGTTCTGAACACACAAGTAATTTCAGCCTGAGCTACTCAAGGAAATCACACCGGATGGAACTGATTGATATAATGTAGCAATTACCAGCATTGCTTTGTTCAAGGTTATCATTAAAAGCTTGGATAAATAGTATTCAAAGGCTCTTCATATGGTGCTATGTATGTTAGTGTGTGATACAGACAGAGGCAGCTGGCATTAAGATGTTGCAGGTATATATTTAGCACATATGAAATTTCTACATGTATATCAGCATTAATGCTGAAATGTTCCTTGAAGGATGTTATAAGACAGGCCTTCAGCTTAGGTCTTGCACTTGGATCATCCTTAATCTCATTTATTTTATCATTGATCGGGCATCACATGAAAACTCAGGCATTTTATTTGTACTGGTATCAAAATGATTTAAAAAAATATCCAGGCCAGTATAGAATTTGATTTGGATAGACTATGTTCTGCCACCTGAAATGTCTCAGGTACTCAGGATGGTTGTGTCAGTGATTGTGCTTAGGCATCCACAATATGTAAATGTTTATTCAGGTCACAATAAATCAGTTTAAATAGTAACCAGTTTGCAAGTCTATGTTAAGTCTAGTACTTACAGTTATTCTAAACTATTAAACACATAGGAAACACTTACCTACAACATTCATGACTCTGTAGTGATGTCCAGTTTGATCTCTAAGCCTGAACCCAGACATGCTTCTTGAGAAAAGCCATTTTGTGTCTGTAGTCTCATTCTTTAGGTCTATAACCAAGACTCATAAACATAGGTGAGGGAGTTTTCCCATATAGATAACATGTGCTTTGTGGACTTTGGAGAAGGCATACAACTGAATCCTTAGGGTGATCTTGTAGAGGAGAATATGAGGCTCCATGGGTAGTGGTATAAGCCATCTGGTCCTTATATGACCAAAGTAAGAGGTGTGTCTGTATCGATATTGGATATCCAGGTTGCCCCTTTTTATGGACAGGATTTTAACATGTAGCCAGAGGAGTATCTCTGGTTTTAGGGCCTAAAACATGTCCCTCTATTATGTACAGATGATGTGATTATGTTAGGTCCATCAGACAGTGACCTTCAGAAGGCACTGGGTTGGTTTGCAGCCAAGTGCGAAGTAGCTGGAATGAGAGTCAGTGCCTCAAAATCAAGGGCCATGGTTCTGCCCGAAATGGGTGAACTGTTCCCTTGCCGCCCCAAATGAAGGAGTTCAAGCATCTCAGGGTCTTTTTCCCCTCAAATAACATCACCAAGATCTGAAGACAAACTACACCGAGATTGTATCTTAAGCATGGAAAAAATGCAGGGAGCGATTCATATGTGCAGAACAGGTTTTCAAAGCTTGCTGGGACAGTTTGATGTTTGAAGCTTGCAGGAGGAATTGTAGACTTTGCTTTCCTTTGTTCTCCGTCTTCTTACTTTTTCTAGTTTTTGTCTGTCACATAGCATCTCAGCAGAGCAAACTCTGGATTTGACCCAGAAGTCATTCTGTTAGATCCTGTAGCATTAAGAGACTTCCCAGCATGTTCCATCAGCTTCTTCATCTGTCTGACAGAAACTTTAAAACAACCACACTACGCATGATTTGTTGAAGCTTGTTCGTGATGTATGGGTGAAAAACTATCACCTTGTTGTTTTCAAGGACTACAGTTGAACATTAGCTGTCCGAATAACACTGACACCTTTAGAAATATTGATTAATGTGTTATAAATGAATACATGAAAAAAATGCTCTGGAATCCAATACAGATGCCTAAAATTGCTTGGGCATTTTTTGAGAGAGCAAACCACTGTCTTGTTAGCACTTAAATTTTACAATTTATTTTATGTGTACTTCATAGTTTTAGTCATTGATAAACTCCAATATTCTTCTCTAAACAAACAACTAGAAGAGTCTCAGATATTCTTCCTTCTGAGATGCTGGTTGAATACATTGATTGGTTGCACCAAGTTAAGTTACAGCTACAGAGAATTACAAGTTAAGAAACTGTATGTACAGTTGGGACTACATCCATCAGTTTTTAGCCAAAATCAAAACAAAAGTGTTTTAAACACAAGTGATAAATTTGTAAGGTCTGGAAGCTAGCACTGTTTAGTCCACATAACATTTAGCTAGCTGGTAGCACTTTATGTATGACAGATAGTTGAGTACTATTGCAGAAAACTGTGTTTCGCATAGCATCATCATCATTAAAGTACCTCAGTCAGCCATAACATTATGACCACTGACAGGTTAGTTTAGATAACATTAATTATCTTGTTACAGTAAGACCTGTCAGTTGGGCTATATTAGACAACAACTGAACATTTTGTCCTCAAAGTTGATATTGTAGGATGAATACATCAACAAGTTCAAGGCATTGACTTAGCTCCAAATTTCCCCAATCTGAATCCAATGGAGCAGCTGCAGGATGTGCTGGATAAACATGACCGATCCATTGAGGCCCAACCTCGCAACTTACAGGACTTAAAGGATCTGCTGCCAACATCTTGCTGCCAGATACTGAAACACCTTCAGCTGATTTCCTGCCTGATCCATGTTATGGGTTGGTGATGTTTTGATAGTTAAAGGGAACCTACACAAAATTATGCAAGTTCTCATAATGTTATGGCTGATCAGTTTATAAAAAGTAATAAACGGTCAAGATGAGCAGCTTTTGATTTGGACTGTGGTTATTGGTATCCGTTAAGATGGCAACACAAATCAAATCTATGTGTTGTCATTTATATGCACATTTTAGAAATTCAAGAGCACAATTGAATTTCTGATTTTCACAGACCAGTAGAACAACATGCCCTCAAATATTACTTTCTTTTAACATATCATTGAGGTCAGATGCATTGTGTTTGTGCATTGTCCTTGAGATGTGTCTAAAAGCTGTGAACTGAATAGAAGCTCTGGAAGCTACACACCTAACAACCTGTAAATTAGATCCCATAATTAACTCCGCAGATCGGGACAAAAATAAAACAATGACTAAATGAAACTCTCCACTGACCTGTGCGATAAAACTGTTGCAAGACATAGGTCAAAACAAGGGTATAAAACCATTTTGAAAGTACTGGCCATTCCCAGGAGTCCAGTGGCATGAGTAATTGTAAAATAGTATAATTTTTTGTAACAGCAGAACTGTTCCTAAAAATGGATGTCTAGCCAAACTATGGTACTGTGCAATAAGGGCCTTGGTCAGGCAGGTGCAGAGGATGTCAGTGGCTGTGGATGTCAGTGGCTGTGGTTCGGAGATTCAGCTGATTTGTCAAAACATATTCAAAAAATATGGAGGTCTCATTTCTCAATCATTTTTGTATATAGGTCTGATGTCTGTATTAAGTCATGTCCATTCAATATTTTCAATCATTTTATATGGGAGCTGTATTCATGTCCATTCAATAGCACATACTGTATATAACTCATAACTGAACTACATTTATTAGCAAAAGAGAGAGAAAAAAGTTGTTGTGTTGCTTCAACCAGTAACTTCCTGACTTTTAAAATAAAACAAATGCATTTGTGGTATTTGTCAGAATGTAGCAATTAGAACAGACTGTTTCTGTTTTTTTTTTTCTTTTGAGAATCAGATTCAATGGGAATTTACTAAACATAAACCAGCTTTTTTCAACAGGGATATTTTTAGCTTAATCACCACATAGCAAAATAATTATTCATGAATGAAAGTTGAGTTGATAACACTTTTTGAGAAAAGAAAAAAAAATCTCTTGATGAGTGTCGCTGAATGTAAAAATCATCTTTCAATGGAACTAGTTTCTACTGGTGAAACAACCCTTTTGAAAACTGATGTGTTGCAGCCTAGCTTTTCACATTTCATTTTTCATTTCTCTGAACAACACAGAATACATTTCACTGACCTCCAACTTAAAAGTTTAGAGTCAGAACTATCTGCATAGATAGATACCACCAGAGGGAGGAGAGAAAACAGGAGAGAGAATACAGTGTTTTTTTCTTTTTTGTTTTTTTTTTTTCCAATTTGGACAAACTGATCCCTGCATCCCTTCAGACCTAGCATCCATTGTGTAGTTTTATTCAGACTAAAATCATTACTCACAAGAGTTTTGCTGCTGGGCTGCTTTAGAGTTTTCTGCAATCTGTAAGGATTCCATTTGACTGAAGTCTTTAAGTCACTTAATATGAATTGCCCAGTCCAGTGCGTGGAGTTTTATATCATATTATCTTTCATTCACAGTATTGCTTTAGATCTCTTGCTGTTCTTGGTGATTGCTGATTTCATCTTCCACTTGTCGCTGGTCACTGTCCATTATTTCCTGTTCAGAGTCGGAGAGAATGAGACAGCCTTTTACCACACTCCCAGCTCTTTGACTGCCGCTGTTCTCGTTTTATATTCTGACTAAATGAATAGGCACTTGAATTAAGTAATCTCCATTAACTCTCAATGGAGTAATAAGAAGGGTCAATACTCTTTGGCCCAACTATTCTTTGGAGTTGGAAGGCTCCCTTCTGACATATTACCAAAGGTGATTCTCCAAGACTTTATATGCAGAGATGGCTCTGGAACTTAGTTCCCCCATTTCCCCTTTGCCAAAAAGACTAAATCAGTCTGCTGAGAAAAAGTTGCCATTAAAATTATTCATCCCTTGACCCCACTTGAAGGTTGTATACTAGCAATTACTGAGTGTGTTTTTAGGGAGGGGCTCTACTGGCCATGCCTTAGCTCCTCCTGGGTGGAAGAAGGGTGTGTGTGTGTGTAAGTGTGTTAGGGGTTGGAGGACTAAACTGCACATCCACTCCTTAAACTCCTGGATTGCCTGAGATGATTTCACTACAGAAGGACAATAATAACATTGAGAGACTGGAGTGTCCTCTAGTAAATGTCAAAGCCCACAGTGAAGAGATTCTCTTAGAAGGACAGAGATCTAAAATGATACTACTGGGACAAACTGCTCACATCTGGTATCATGAAAGCTTGAGATCAGTATTTTTCTCAACTTAAAGATATATCCGACATGTCAGGTATGTTTAGGGGGAAGAGACTCAAAAATATGAAGAGTAAAACAAAGAAAAACTTAAAGCTCATCAACAGGAAATGCATAATGTAATACTGTCATCAAAATGGACGAGCTATCTCATGGGGAATGCAGAATTGCTCTACATCCCATTATATAAGCAAAGAATAAACACAGATTGGGTATGCATTTACATTGTCACCTCACAGTTGTCCACTCATGGAAACTGTCAAAACAATATTTACAAAAATTAAGTTTAATTTTGAGGTTCTCGTGCTTGAATGTTTATTTGTCTTCATTTTGTACTGTTATATACGTTTACATTTAATCTGGATATATTGTGTGTTTTAGTCCTCTACGTTCATTGGACAGATGTAGTTACTAGTTAGTTTTAGGGCAAAGATGTTTTAGTAATATATTGTTTTGGATCCAGCCTTCTAAATGTTGAGTACCTTTCTAGTCATAACACAGAAAAGCATACTAAGAGGATGGGAGTGTAATTGAATGATACATGAAATCAAGTTATCATTGTAATAACTGTGTTCATGCATTGTTATTATTTGCCATTTTTTCACTAAATAAGCTGTTCGTATTGCACCTTTTAAGGTGACCTTTCACCTTTACAGTTCAACTGTGAAACACACACACACACACACACACATATATATATATATATAATGCACAACAATATTGGTGCATTAAGTCAAGCTATTGACTAGACCCTTAAATCTTACTCTAAACCTGTAAATGTAATTTTAACTTGGTAATCCTTCACTAATTGTAACTTTAAACTCCTGTTTTATTTTATTTTAGAGGCTTAGCGATTTTAACAAATGTCACTCAAACTGGAGGAAACAGTGCACTTGTTGGGGTCTATTTTCAGCAGCGGATTTATCCACATTTGCGGCTCCAGTGGGATAGCGTAAGTGAGATTGAGTCATATAAACTACAATGAGTTTGTTCATGGTAATTAGAGAATGTCAACCAGTGCAACAGTGTGTCTAATTAATGTGGTTTTAATAGCTTTTGGACAACAATGCAGCTCTGTGGCACAGAAAAATAAGACAAACCAGGTTTTGTGTACAGACACAAAATATGTGTCCTGCAGGCTGCAGCTACAGGCCTTGTGTTAAGTGCAATAGATTTACACACTGATGTGTACTGCTGCGTAAACACACACATGAGGAAACAATTCAATCTGGGTCATGCATCAGACATCCAGAGGAGTTATGTGCAGTATAAATGTGACAATATAAATATGTGTGAACATTTTATCCAATGCTGCAGACAACCCAGCACAAATAGATTTTTTATAGGCCACATTAAGTGCTTTCTGTTTTAGTGGTTCAGCTAATTAGATGGGTGACAGGACTGGCTCTGATTGGCATTATAAAAGCTGCACTATCACTCTTCACTGATTCTCTGCACCCAAAACTCCCCCTCTACCCGCTCAAAGTTGCCATCACAGGAATTATTTAAGATAAAAGACACGATGGAAAAAAAAAAAGATTTTTCCCCTGACAGATATTATCATTACAACTGTTATGGAAAGTGCTAACTTATTTTTTTTTTTCCCCTTTTTTCTCTTTCTCTCTGTTTCTCTCTCCATCTGTGCCACTTCACTCCGTGTCTGTCTGTCTCTCTCTCTCTCTTTCTCTCTCTTCCTCTGTCTCTCTGTCTCCCAAAGGGTAGAGAGTAGGGAAAAAAAGGCAAGGAGAGAGAAAGGAGGAATAGAAGAGTGAGTGAGCTCTGTCAGTTGGAGTCAGTGCACTGCTAAGTCTGGCTACACTACAAAGGTTAGCAGATCTGACTGTCAATAGTGTCTTGTGGGTGGGAGGGGGAGGAGACACGGAGGTGAGGTGGGGGGGAAGGGGAGGGGGGTCGCTTTGAGAGAAAGATACTTTGATATTTCGGAATGTTAGAAGGGTGAGTGTGGAGAGCTGGAGGTTGGGGATCTAATTACCGGGCCATAATTGGGGGCTGGGGAATAGGTTGCCGTCCTCTCAACTCGCTGCAGATCAATTATGTTAAGAGAACATCTGTAAGTAGAGCTTAATGAGGTCCATTAGAGCAACATGCGCTGCCTTCCCTAACGGTGCTTGTCAGCTTCTTGGATGAGCTGGAGTGTGCTGCTGACTGGGGACCTGGTGGAGGGGCTTAAATAGGAGAGGAGGCTCGACTCTCCACCGCTTTTTCCCTGCCAGAGAACCAGAGAAACACACACTCAGAGAGAGAAGACAGACAGGGGGAGGGAGAAGGCGAGGAAGCAACAAGGGGGTGGGGGAGAAAGACACACAGAGAAACCGGGTCCGGGAACGGCGCAGAGCCGCGGGGGTTTAAGTTTGATCCGACATCTACAACTTTTCCTCCAACTCCAGTCACCCAAGTTTCCTGCATCAACGGAGTTGAACGGGAAGAAAGTTGCCGCGTGGACACTGTGATTGAAAAGTCAAGAGAAGAGAAGACAAACCGCCGCAGCGTTTATTTTGGACATCACTGGCTGCACTTCAAGGTAAGTGCTGCGTCCGCTTTTGAGTCCGCTGGGTTGCGCGTAGTGCCGTCTGAAGCTCCGCACGGAGACACGAACGCAGGCGGCACCGGGCAGCGTCAGGTAACGTTTGGCTGACGAGGACATGAGATCAGACACAGCTCGGATATCTCCCTCCATCCTCTCCGCTCAGCATCTCGCTCGCTACTCATGTTAAACGGAGTCGCTGCCGATGCTCGAGAACGAGCTGTCGAGCTTTTTGGTGCAGGTCCGCGCTGTCGTTATATTTCTCCATTATACACACAGGCAGGTGGAGGTTTGAAGGGGGAGGTGGTGGGTCAGGTGCAAACATAACAAGCTTCTCCTTTCTCCGATTGTGCACATGGAGGCGCGCGTTTCGGAAACCGAATCAGCGCCATGTGACGCTCTCCATCCCTCCATCTCTCCACTTCTGTCTCCATCCTCCATTCACAGGATGAATTAATTCGCGGAACGCAGTGAGTGAAAGGAGAGTGGAAGGGCACCGAGGGAGAGAGAGAGGTGGCAGCCTCACACACACTATACACACTCTGCAGCAAATTGCATGATTACCAAGATAGGCCGCCTTGAAATAATTCAATCCATGACAAAACCTAATTACTGGCAGGTAATACCCTGTCAACTTTAATGCATCTCATCACTCATAATGGCGAGGAGAGCATTTTATGACCCATCTCATTATCGCTGCATTTTAGGCTGGAGCCGCATGCCAACTATTAACTTGTCAGGCTGTGGACTGGAACATTGAGGGGTGTGTGTGTGTGTGTGTGTGTGTGTGTAATAGCAAATCGAGAGATAGTGAGGTGAGGAGGCGGAGGTGTGTGTGTGTGTGTGTGTGTGTGTGCGCGCGCGCGTGCGTGCGCGCGTGTGTGTGTAGGCAGGGCACAATATCCCCATAACCCCCCTCCATACATATGGGTCTCATCTTGGCTTCATCCAGTCAAAAACCGTGATGGTGCAAATAAGAGGCCGAAGAATAATTACAGGAATGATTTAAATAAAGAGTGTGGAGAGGAGATAATCAGCGAGCTCAGCAGAGGAGCCCCCGCAGGACCTCACGTGAGTGCATGCGTGTGGAGAAGGCAACGAAAGGAAAAGAGAACCAATGTGGCTGTCCACGTTAGATCTGACCCCTGGCATTTTTTATTTCTTAAATATAGAAACCAAAAACTAAAATGCACAAGCCAAAGGTGGATGGGCAGATTTTTTATTATAAAGTATTTTGAGAAGGATCATAATAAATCTTAGCTGTTAAAGCGTCAGTGTGGCTGCAGGGCTGGAATAAAAACTGGGTTTAATTGGGTAGTTTGGCCTCAGATCACCTCTGACACTGGATTTGTTCAACTCTAGATGTAAAATAATCGTTGGTTTCTGGTGTCAATCGGGTCAAAGATGGTGTTTGTGAAGTCCATCTTGAATTAAATCCATTCAATAAACAAACTCAAACTCCCAGTGTAATTAGCGCCATGCCTCTATGCCTCCGCTCGCCCCAAAAACATTGAAGGATGTTGATTAAAAAGTGGGCGTTCCGGGGGCGCGCACGCGTTGGATGCTCTCTTGTTGTAGTGAATGACCTTAACTTATAAATGTCTCACTGGTGAGGGATTGGTTAGGGTGGGGTTGTATGGGTGGGGGTGTTTTTTTTTTTTTTGGAGATGATAAAACTTGACTTCCCTCATTTCTCGCCACTCTGCAAACTCTCACCATCCTCCTCGCGCGCTCTCCACGCGGCGGGCGGACGAACACCTGTAGCTGGGTTATAAACGAGTCCTACAAACCGGTCGCTCTGATCCATGTGGAGCTCATTATTTCCAGCCTGGAGATCGGTGCGGTACCAACGCGCCGTGTCAGTTCGGTAAACTTTTCCTCTTCTACCCCTCCTCCTCCCTCCTCCTCCTTCTACACCTCTAAGGAGGATCTGAAAGGTGGAATTAGCGCGGTTGGAGTTGTGGCTTCTGCTTAACTTGTTGAGAAAGGTGAGACAATGTGTTATTATATTTTATTTGCATTTTTATCCTATATAGAAAGAAATTTGGATGGAATTAATTTCGCGTGGAAAGTAGGATTTTATTTGGAGCAGTTAAAACGTGATGATGCTGATTTTGTGTGTGTGTGCCTGTGTGTGTGTGTGTGTGTGAGAGAGAGACCGGTGGCACGTCAATAAAAAAAAAGAATAAAAGCGCTTATTAGCGGGTCCGCGCGCAGCTTCGCAGTGTGATTGTGTCCAGTAGGATCAGATGGTCGCTGCACCGCGGAGGAGAATCATCTCTTTGTCGTCCTGTCATTCGCTGCCTGCGTCTCTCTCTCTCTCTCTTTCTCTCTCACTCTCTCTCTTGCTCTCTCACTCCGCCGCGCGCACACACGGAGCTCCGGACGGTGATAAACGTTCCCTCAAACGCTGCGTGACGCCCGACGGCGAAGGAACAGCTCGCTCTGTATAGCTCTCACCCCCCTCTCTCCTCATCATCCTCCTCCTCCTCTCGACTGCCGTTTAGTTGCCCGGTGCTTTGCCTCCCTCCCCTCCAACACTCCCCCCACCCCTTCTCTCTCTCGCTCCTTTCTCCTCTCCTCTCTCTCCCACTCCTCTCTCTCTCTCTCTCTTCGTTTTCATTCCTCTCTGCTCTCCGTGCTGGATTGTTCCCTGTCTTCAACAAAGCGCAGTCCGCCTGCAGACACAGCTCAGAGCTGCTCTCCGGGACCAGGCGGCTTCGGGGGTTGCATGGTTGGTGCCTTCGGCTGCTTCAGCGGCTCAACAAATGCAGAAAAGGGAGAAAAGTTTCGGTAAGACGCCTCGTCTTGTTTTGCGCTCTGGCTCGTGTGAACTGCTCGCTTCGCGCGCGCGCACGCGCGCGAGCGTGTGTGTGTGTATGTTCAGTGTGATCAGCATCTCTTGTGTTTGAAACGCGACGCGTCCGGATGTGACCCGATCCATTCTGTGTTGCAGCCTCTGATCGGAGCGTTAATGAGAAATGCTGCGGTGTAATGTTAGCGATCATACAGATGATACGTGTTTGTGAAACCTGGTGTGGAAAATTGAGAGAGAGCGAGATAGAGTATAGGCGTGTGTGTGTGTGTGTGTGTTAAATCCGTTACTGGCCTTTACCGGCACTCCGCTGCCATGGAAACAGTAATTAAACCGATAGGGTGAAATGTCAGCATCTCGGTGCCCGAACAGCTGGGACTGAAATAGCAGGCTGCTCCATCCCTCCATCATCATCCTCCATCCGAATGATGATACATGTGGCGGCGGCGGCGGCAGCAGCAGCCTGGACGCTCACAATGAGAGACTGGAACAGGGAGGAAAGGGAGGGTACGAGCCAGCGAGCAAATAAAACAGAAATCATTAGGCTTCTCCGAGCAGCTGTGATTTCCCTTCCTTTATGGAAAATGAAGCTTTTGTTCAGCACCCCCTCCTCCCACCCAGAGGCAATCGGAAGAGTGAAGCGGCCGGATTTCTGCCATGCTTGTCTCCTTCTCTCTCTGAGTTGATTGCACAGTAAAAAAAAAAAAGAAAGAAAGAAAGAAAGAAAAGAAAAGAAAAGAAAGAAGAAAAAAAGAAAGGGGAGGGGGGTGAAACTCTTCCTTCCTTTTGGTTTGGTAATGAGTAGCGGGTACTTTGTGGTGGATGGATCAGGGGCTGGAGTCGTGCGCGCTGCTCTCTCTCTAAATCCAGCCAATTAACAGATCAACAGCCCCCCAACGAGCAGAGCTGCTCACTCACTTACAACCTGTTTGATGTTGTCTTTGCAAATGATTTCTCATCTAAAAAATGCATTAGTCCTGATAGAATGATCAGCATGTGAGGAAAAGATAAAAAGACCATAGGTCTGAATAAAACTCTGACTCTTAGTTTGAAAAGTTTGTTTTTTAGACTGAGAGATAAGTTTTTGAGTTCTAGTGTGTAGAAACCTTAAACCTGCTTGAGGTAAATACTTCAAACCATTCAACTATATAATAATAATAAAAAAAGATTGTTTAAGTTAACTCTGGGAGAAAGGAAGAAGAAAACAGTCAAAATAAAAGCATCTAATTGCACTAATGATTGATGTTTTTTTTTTTAATTACGGTGTTTTTTAAAAAACTGTTACTAAATGAACGTGATGTCTACAGATGTGTTCAAGCTAAAAGAGTAAATAGAAAAGTTTCCGTATTTCAGAAACAAGTGTACTTTAAGAAATATTGTGTGTGTGTGCATGTGTGTGTGGTGAAAGGAGGACAAAGGGGAGTGGGGGGTGTGCCTGTCCTCGGGGAATAGTAGGAGAATACTAATTCCAGCCTGGTGTGAAGCCACATTGGGTCTCCCTCCTCCTCCTCCTCCTCCTCCGCCTCCTCCTCAGTGGGGCCTACAAAAGCTCTCTCCAGTCAGCTCAGGCCAAACAATACAGGCCGCTGCAAAGCTCCTCGCCTGTAGCCACGCCCCTTTAAATACAGAGAAGGTCAACATAAAAAAAAGAGAGAAAAAAGTGAAAGGGAAAAAAAAGAAAGAAAACGTGAAACTGTGTCTTTGTGTGTCTGTGTGGGCTCATAACACTTAAACAGTAGCTGCTGCTGTTAGTGCAGTGATGTGATCGGTCAGAGACTGAGTAACTGACTGACCACTGAACAGCCATCACTTCCTCCTCTGCCTCCATTCTTCTTCTTCTTCTTCTTCTTTGTCACACTGAGACAAGCGATGGCCCTTTCCTCTGTGCTCTTTAACACACTTCTGTTCACTAGTTTCACTTCAATAGTACTTATAGAAGTATAAAAGTCAAATCATCATTTGTCCGTGTTAATTAATATAACAACACTACTACTGTCTTGAATGTCGTCTGCCAGTAACAGTGAGTTTGTAGCTGTTTTCTTAATCTCCAGTTAAAACTGCTTAAATGCGATGAAATCTAGGTCAGAAATTTGAGAAATGTTAAAAGACGCAGGTCAGTGAAATCAGCCGTTTTTCAGCTTTTTTTTTTGTTTCAGTTTTTTTTTTGTATCTACAAGTAGATCACACTTAACTGTAGAGGATGTTGTTTTTATTTCGATGGACTTGGACTGAAGCTGATGCTGACGCTGGTGTGTGTTCTCACAGACAATAAGAAATATCATATATCAAACTGCCTCGTGTACACTAATTGTTACAGAGAGCGAACAAGAAATCAGCGATGGTAGAACATCACACAAGCTGTCTCATAAATCTGTTCACGTTATTTATTTATTTTATTTTATTTTTTGCAGCTATGGTCATTTACTTTTCCATTTTTCGCAGAATAATATTGCTACAGAAGCAGCTCAGAAATTAAGTTTTTTTTTTTTTAGATTGTGTTTTCTTCATATAATAAATCAAAATAGTGCACACTTAAATGTTATCATACTTCCGTGTTGTGTATTAAGTTGTTAGTAAAGTTGAATTTGTTACCATTGTTATTTATCTCTCTCATCAGTCTCATCAGTGATAAATTTGATACTTATTATATATATATATATATATATATGCCAACCTTCATTCAGACATCTACAGTTTAAAAATGTAACCTGTAACCTTTGTAAATGCAAAACAAGCTGTAAATATTAATTCTTTTAAACATTTTCTCATCTAGGAATGCTGTTTCAGTTTTGTCAGTTTAATTAATTTACTGTTACTGTTAAGTTGAACCAAATAATGTCATGTATTTTGTTTTGTGCGTGTGTGTGTTTGTGTCTAACCATTAAGTCGTTGTTTTCACTGTCCTCAGTCCGTGTGCTGGTATTCACTCTGCTCTCTGTGCTCCTCCCAGGTATACAAATGCTCTCCGTCCAGCCGGACACCAAGCCAAAAGGCTGTGCCGGCTGCAACCGGAAGATCAAGGACCGCTACCTGCTGAAGGCCCTCGATAAGTACTGGCACGAGGACTGCCTCAAGTGTGCCTGCTGCGACTGCAGGCTGGGCGAGGTGGGCTCCACGCTCTACACCAAAGCCAACCTCATCCTGTGCCGGAGAGACTACCTACGGTAAGACAGACAGACAGACAGACAGCTGCTGACATTCTTACACAGTCTGAGTGTTCAGGACGTTCAAGAAAACGTCCTGCGTACTACCCGGATAAATGCATGTGTCTCTCACAGTGTGTACATCACCGTTTGACTTAACTCAATGAAAGCAACTTCACACACATTTAAAGTTACCTGTGAGCTCCTTTTTCACTTCAGTGTAACAGAGCCACATTTTTATTTCCGTGAGTTTCGATCCGTGACCTTATTTCAAACCTGAATTTGCCAGAACCCAGCAAATAGAAAGCAGCAAATGTTACATGTAGAGAATTTATTTACTGGCTTCGATTGTTTCCATTTGTTAAATCTCTTATTTTTTTGATGTTCTCTAATATTTCTCATAGTTATCACTCGTCACCATCCAATCACTGCGTCAGGAGTCTTTCTATAGATAACAAAAAATTGTACTCATCCATTTATCTGCCTCATGAAGTTTCTAATTAGCTCTAGATATTTATATAAACCTTTTATATATGTATGTGTGAAAAATGAAGCACGATTTGTTGTGAATAGTCAAAGTCAAGATTTTTAATGGATTATGTTTGTGTTAAATTAAGTTTTTGTTTTGGAAAAACAAAATCCAATTTAAAAAAAAAAAAAGGCATGTTATTACAGAACAATAATATAATGTTCATTCATTGCGTTGTAATCATTTTTAATTAATTACTACTTCAGTAAATATCATCCCATTAATCCCCAAAACAACAAGACTCAGTGCTCTGACTTTGACGTGAGTCAAACTCTTTGTGGCGTTTTCAGTAGTGACGGACCTGATCTGATCCAAATATAAAATAAAAAGTCGTCTTATTGTCGTAAATGTAATTAAATTCAGTTAAATTAAATCAGAACTGACCATTCTCTCATTGTCACATAGTTTTTACAACAAATACTTTTGTAAGATTTTGTAACAAATAAACATATATATATATATATATATATATATATATATATATATATATATATATATATAGTATAGAGATAATTGATTTGTTATAAAATCTTTTCCCTGTTTTCAGTTTCATTAATTCAGACCAGTGTTTATTAACCCGATTGTCTAAATGTAGATTTATGAGATGATGAGTCGGGGATGATTTTTCTCCTCGCAGCTCCTGGTGTTGTGGCTGTGTGAGGCCTGCTGAGAGACAAGCAGCTGCTGGTTTTTACATTTGTTAACATAAGGAATGATTTTTTAGTTAATGGAGGTCTGATGCATGTAAAGACTTATTACATCCCCCGCAGATTTGTATTTATTAACAACATAAATGGAAGGTATCAAGGATCATTTTAGATTTTTCCAGACTTTTTTTAAATACTGGTCATAGACTTTGTAGTATTTAAAAAAAAACATATTTTATAGGTAATTCACACACGTTTTCTTGTGTGGTTTTAGTTAAAAAAAAAAAAAAAAAAAAAGAGTTTCACGCTCAAGACTTCTTCCTTGGCTCTGTGCCTGATTCGCAGCACATCATTGTAGGAACATGCACAGTATACTGTATGTAATGTATGTCAGGCTGTGAGCCGGTGTGTGTGTGTGTGTGTGTGTGTGTGTGTGTGTGTGTGTGTGTGTGTGTGTGTGTGTGTGTGTAGGTCCCGACACACCTCATTCCTCCATGATGAGAGAGTGACTGTTAGGTGTTGTGGACTAACTGGGGTAAAGCTGCTGTGGCAAAGAAAAACCAAAAATGTTCTGGTTCACTGATTCGACCTGCGCGTACACACACACACACACACACACACACACACATGAAATTAGTTTCCTGCTAGGTTTTTGTGCATCCTCACATACAAAAACAAGAGAAAGAAAAAATTACGTGGTTGTGAGGGTAGCCCAGGTCATTCATTTATCTGACGTTTTGGACGCCTGCTACCTCCATGCTGAGGTGTCCTTGGGCAAAACAATGGTCCCCAATTTGCTCCCTACGTGTGCATGTGTGTGTGTGTGATTAAAAAGTTAGCTGCTTTGGAGCAAAAAACTACATTAAGTTGAAAACAGAGACGTAAAGCCAGTCTACAGCTACATTGTGCAGCTAGTTACAGCAAAATTAGTAAAGCACTTTCTAATTTTTTTATAATATCCTGTTACATTTTTCTACTGCAATTACAATATGTACTAGATCATCATATAGGAAATCACCCAGATAACCAAACAGGAAATGTTTAAATGTTCAGCTGACCTAATACAACATTGACTGTTTCTGGCATAACTTTAACTCACAGCCAGAGTTTTAATGAGTATTAATATGCCAGCGAAAATGGTTCTTTACAAATTGATGATGATTGATAAAAACAGGATTTATAGGTTTGATACTGATGTTGTTATTAGGTGGTAAAAAAGTCATTCATGTGTCCCCAAACACAGTGATCCTTCAAATACGGCATTGTACTGCTTTTATAAATAAATTAATAAATAAAAATAAAAAAGGACAAGCCTCTAAAAATGAGAATATAACAACATGTATGCAAACGGCTGAATATCAGTAGACTGATTCATTTTATTCAATCACATATTCAACGTGTATGTTAAGCATTTGTTTTAAGAAATGATCGAGTTCTTTTACAAAATGAAATTGGTCCATTTATATGGAGCCAATTTAATTCATATGGATTCATATGGTCAAACATATAATATTATTTTATTAGATATTTAATGAGTTTTGCTGGCAATAAGAGTTTCAAGCACTCCCATCCACCCATACATCCAAGACAAGTGTTTGATCATCTAGGACCTCTCATCCACACCCATTTCTTACCATGGTCGCTGCTGTGTGGCAGCTTCAGAAAACCATCAGTGCATCAGCTGATGTGGACATTGTTTGCCCAGCACCAGTGCATACAATGTAGCAGGGAGACCAGACGAGCATTTCTGAACAGGCTCACGAGGAGAGACCAATTCCAACATGTTATTCTTTCATCTTCAAGTTCAAGGCGAATTGAATTGACTCAACGCCCGCGATCACACGTGTGGCCTGTCCGTGAATGCACCCTGACATCTCCTCACTGGCAGGCTAATGAATGGCAAATGTAGCAAAAAAAAAAAAAAAAAAAAACCACAGCAATCCACATCTGATCTGCAGGGCAACAAAGAAAAGCCTGGCTCCATCACTCAGGCAATCAATTGCTGCGCCATCACAAAGCAGCACAAGCCAGCGTACACGCTGCCTCGCCAAAAAAAAAAAAAAAAAAACCGACCTCGAACATATTATTTCTACTTATGTTTATCTCAGCCTGTCAGCCCAGGTTAGTGACAGGAGAAGAAAAAAAAAATGATAACTTCACATTTTCACTCCATTTTTTTTTTTTTTTTACATTCCTTTGGCTTAAAAGTAAATTATTTGGAGCTTCATTATACCCCCCCCCCCCACCCTCATCCACCCACCCACCTACCCTCTTCTTTCTCCAAGTCAATCTTACTCTGCTTAGCAGGGTGGCATGTTATTAGGCCTGGCATAATCAGGGGTAACAGAATTCTTCAGGGGTTGATGTGATCCCACCGGCAGAAAGAAATAATCCTCGTGACACACGGACAAAAAAAAAAAGTGAGGGGGTAAAAAAAAAAAAATAAAATAAAATAAAAAATACAAATGCAGCAAGAAAAAACGTAAAGCTTCAGCAGCCCCTCTGTGATCAAATATGATGTACAGCGAGGTATTTCTGTGCGCGCGTGTGTGTGTTTAACCGAGCTATCCCCCCTCATAAACCTGCAACCACAAACATAATTACAGGTATTATCTACTAGAGCTTGATTTGTGCTTTGCTCTCTGTGAATATGGAAAAATTCAGCGAGGACATTTTTATCAACAAATGATCCCTTTGAAACCAAAGCTTCCATTGATGATACTGGTAATGGCACCACTGACGCCACTGTTTATGCTGATGTGTGATTTCCACAGTGCAGAGCGATAATGTTTGAAAAGCCCAAAGGAGGAGGAGGAGGAGGAGGAGGGGAGCAGACAGACTGCCACATTTAAGTAAAAAAAAAAAAAAAAAAAAAAAAAAAATAGAAATCGCTGAGAAAATGAAGACTGCAGCACAGCGGCCTGCTGAGTGCCACTACACACACACACACACACACACACAGACAAGGTTTAAAAAAAGCTGTTGGGCATCAGTTAATGAAAAACTGTAAATTCCAGACATCCATTTTAAAGACAGCAGTAGGAGAACACTTATTTATTTATCTATCTATTCATTCATTTTTTTAATCCAACTTCAATTTTCCTCTACAGTGGTTTTACTAAGATTGTAAATGCAAGCAAACTCACAGAGCTGTCAACATGGCTGGATTTATTAACGGAAAGCTGGCTATCAGTGAGAGATAACCAACATGTAGAGCATGGTTCGGCGTAATAACGCACATTTTTCCTCCTTCTTCCGAATCAACTTTGTAGTCAGCAGCCACCTTGTGTAACCATATATGTAAATACAAATGAAAAATGTATCTTTTTTTTTCATCTCGCATTGGGCTTATGAAGCATTGTCAGTTTTGTGTGTCGGCATTGAACGGCGCCAACGTGACATCAAGTCAAGCTTTATCTCCGACGACCGGCAGGGAGAAGAGGGGTGGGGAAAAAAATGCTCTAGGTGTCTGAAACTCATCTGTTCTTTTCAGAAATCTCATTTAGATACATACTTCCTTATAAACATATGTCACGCCTTTAATATCAAAACTGCTCTGCGTGCGATTACTGTCAGTTGAATATAGTTCTCAGAGCTCAGACGTGTTTGGACAGATCGTCTGAGGCCTTGATTCAGATTCTGACTAGGTCGCTGTTTAGAGACCAGTGGTACTTATTTGGTTTGTATGTATTTGTTTTTTTTTTTTCCATGAATGGATTAATTTATATGTCATAGCTGATTTGACACCAATAAACCTACAATGGCAGCTAAATCCTTTCTGTGGAGTTGGCATGTTCTCTGGGAAGTTCGAAACCAGAATCAAAGTACTACATGTTGCATCACAGTGCTTCGCTGATGTACTTTTGATATTTTCCAACATTTATGTTGAACAGGCTGAATCTGCATTTAGACAGAGGTGAGGAAGATTTGAGCACCAGACTATTTGTTTCACGTTTCACCCCAAACAACCAGTGGACCAAAAGCAGCTAGCCAGCTACATACACCGGTTTTGTGTGTGTGTGTGTGCGTGTAACTGCTGGTCCCCTCTTCCTTGATGATCTGGAGTAAAAAAAAACAATGAAAAACTCCAGATAAACACATATTTGAAATGTTTTCAATTCATGTGGATGTGGATGCGTCTTCGCCTCAGTCTGTGCGACTTGGAAGCAAATTCACACCTGCACAATCTCCAACGCCCACCAAAAAGTCCTCAGGCATTCACTCTCTGTAGAATTTAAAGATGACTGCAGGTTTCCACTGTGTCACCGTGTCCAGAGAAACTTCTCAAACTGTGCCTGTAACAAAAGTCAAGACTCCTGTGTTCATTATGTTCCACATCAGGGGGATAATCCAGAGACAGTCTTTTTTTTTTTTTTGGAACATGCTAAGCATTAGACTGTAACTGCATGTAATGACTTAAGTGTACACTGGCTACATTAACTTTATTGATAATGATGTCAGAGCTAGATACATCAGTCAATAGTGACAGGTTATATAAGATAAAATCTCCAACATCACCACGAACAGTGATAGAAAAAAACAGCAAAAAGAGCAGTCAGTGTCAGACTGAATAATGAAGCGGTAATTAAATGGCCATCCATCGTGAATATGAGGATAGAGATACAGCTTAGTTCTCCCCAAATAAAATGCGGCCTCATTCCGCCGAGCAGACTGGACTCCCAGCAAGATCAGTCATTATTAAGGCAGTGATGGATGGCAAACAAGCCCCCCTCCCTCCCAAAAAAGCTGAAAGCCAGTGATTTCCACAGCAAAAAAATCCTGCTCTCTTGATGATGGCCGTGCTCCTGGGAGATTTGCAGGAAGCTGGGTATAGTTTGTCATAGCTCTCTTCCTCCCTGATTCTCTGCAGGCTGAAAGATTCAGGGCAGCTTCTCTTTCTCTAATGACTACCACAGATGTTCAGCTGCTCTCCCAACTAACACTGAAGGGCACGAGGACATCCTCAGCCAAGCTGCTGGTCAGTGACACCAGAGCTTACTTTTCTTTCTGCGCGAGCTGCAGAAACATAGTGCTTTTACATCTTCTAGCCAATACTTTCATTGATTTACAACTTGTATGTTTTTCCCCTTTAGTTAAAGCTTGACTGCTCTATAGGAATAATGTTTGTATTGGTTGTTTATGTGGTGCGGCAGCAGGAAACTAGAGTTCACATCCTGTCACTTACAACCAAGTGTTTTATTACTTCACCTCAAGCATAACTCAGACTCTATTCTGTCTGCCACAGCCAGCATCTTTTCCGACCCTTAACCTCTATCCTCAGTTTATACCTCATGTGTTTGTGTGCGTTCAGTCATAGACGATCGTTTTCACATTTATCTGATTCTGAATCAAAAGAAGAAAGAGCTGCTTGCAGGGTATCTAGAAATGAAATAGAATGACAATTTTTGAAACGGATTAAAAATCTGGACTGAACATTTTTTTCATCCAGGTGAAAAGCTTTAGTGAATTACCTCCTAGGTTGGTTGATTGTCTTACAGAAACAACTTGCTGTGGACAAAAGGACAAAATGCACCAGAACTTCCAAACCTTTGGCATTGACACTGCAACATTAAAGAACAGGTAATTAAAGTTAGGTGGAGACAGAAGTTAGGTTTACTTAGATGGTTTAAGTAAGGACAAAGCAGGGTAGTAGCACTGGACTTTTATACTTATTTAGTATTGAAAAATGTCTCAAGGCTCAAAGATCTGGGACTAGTTGGCTTCAAATTAAAAAAAAGACTTATATTGCAACTCATAAATAAATAACAGTGCAATCTAATAATGAATGTCTAAATCCAGATGAACAAAGTTAAAAGTTTGAGTTGTTTTGAGTTAGTAAAGTTTGTTAAGACAAGACAACATCATCTGCAAAGAATAGCAGTGAACAGACAAACTTCTCAAATTACACATAGGCTTGTGAGTTAGGCCTTTAGTGTTGAGTTGTGATTAAGAATGTGGATCTTGAAAAAAAAGTAATATGGTCATGATGGCCAGTGACACTCAGGTCTAGGCAGTTTCACACAGGAACTGAATGAAGTCGTGTGTTTGGTCAACACATCTTTTCACCTCAGTGTGTGGACCACGTAGCGCTTAACATCCTCATTTGTGACCATCATAACTGCTGCAGCTATTAGAGATCACTTAACAAGAAATGTAACTGTCTAACCTGCTTACACAATTAGATCATAAGTCCTCAGTTACGAGCTAACAGTCTTGTTTGACTGAAATGTGGGAAATAATAGAAGAACAGCAGAGAGAACCATCATGGTTCAAAGGTGCTTTGTAAACAAGGATGATGTTACTTGAGTCCACTGGAGATGTTGTTAAGTTTGACACTTCCTCTTTGGTCTACCTGTTTAAAGTATGTAAAATCATTCTGAGCGAGTGTGCGACATCAAAGATAATATTTTTATGTGGGTGTGTGTCTCTCTCTTTCTATTGACTACACCCTGCTTTTTGTTCAGTGTTTGGAGGAGGAAGATGAGGATTTTGTGTTTTTGAAGGATGTGCTTGTTGGAAAGGTTACAGTGCCAGCTGTGCCAGCGAATGCCACCATCATTATTTACTTTGTCCTTGTGCTTTGCCAAGTAAAGTGAGTTCCATACTCACAGAATAACACCCTTTATCTCATCCATTTATTTGATCTCTCAGATTAAGTGCATTCCCATTTAAACCAGTATTTTAATCAGGAGAGACTAACAAGAGAGTGTGCAATTATGAAATGAATTTTAGTGACAGCACATGAATCTTTGGCACTTAGACCCCGGCAGGCTGTGGGAACTGTGGAAGCAATGCATGGACAGAAGATCTCGCTTGGGATGATCTTTCCTCCCGGGGCCTAGACACTGGTGGTGGTTGAGAAGGAACCAGAGGATGAGTGTTGCCATGAAGAGGTCTTAAAACAGTGGCTTGACTGGAGGGAGACTGACAACCAGGTCAAGGTGGTGAGGGGGAGGTCGTCGGTCTTGCCGATGCACGATGGTGAAATGACAGCTGAATGAGAGCAGAGAGAAATGACACTTTTAAATCTTTGTGGCTTGAGTTTGATTGGTTGAAACTGCCATGTCAGGCGATGATTGGATAAAAACAGGGCTAGCAGGTGTGTAATGTGAATGGCCAGTGGGTGGTTCTGACTTAGTTAAAGATAGTCTTCCTGATTGAACTTTCACTAAGCTCCATGATTAATTAATTTAAATAGCCCATATCTACTCAGAGGTTAAGTAGCTGTGTGGGCATCTTCATCTTTAACTCAAAGATTCCTCTGAGAACAAAATGTTTTCTGAAGCAGTCTTTATGTCTTTTTTATTTTTATTTTTTGGGTCCTTTGAGCACTTGAGGAGGAGAATTTGCCTGGTTCATTCAGGCACCAGATTGAATCCTGTCTCTGCTGCTTGTTATTACAATAGAGCACTCAGCATGCACAAAGGGCCTCTCCTGCTCGAGCTTTTAATGGGACCTCTAGGTGGAGAATGCAGCACTCAGTTTGTCAGCCCTGCCACTTTACCTTCTTATGCCTTCATCTTTCCAGACACACACACAGCATACCTCTCCATCTGCCTCTTAAGTCTCAGCCCTCTTGGCCTTTGATGCTGCTAATCAGACTCTCCATCACTTTAGAGGAGATAGATGATTACCTGATTCTAATTACATACAAGGGGGGAAACTTTGTTTGATGTCTTTTGTGTGTTCGCTCTTTGGCTTCCTATAGCGTTCACCCCACCGCACACACACACACACACACACACACACACACATCTGTCTCCTCTACCCACCTCACCCCTCTCTTTCCCTCTAACCCCCCTGGAGATTTCCTCTGTATGAGGTGGATATACACACAGTGGCGAGGCGGCCTCAGCGCTACAAGGTGAACTATTCCCTGGCACGTGTTATTATTAATAACTGCCAGAGAGAGGGGTCACCTAAGACTACTCCTTGAAAAGAACCCCAGGCAAGGCAAGTAGGCCACAACTGGCTGTGTTGTAAAACAATACCCTCCCTCCCCCTTTATGAGGAGACATGCTGCTTAAACCAAGAATAATGCATGGGGGAAGAGAGGGGAGAGCCGCTGAGCAACATTCTCCGGACGTGAAAAATTAAGATGTCACCACTTGGTGCTTTTAAATATACTTTTAGCACTGAGCCGAAGGTATTAGAATATGAGCAGGTTGGAGGGCTATCATTTTCAACACCCTCTCTGTCCGTCTCTTTCTCTGCACCCCTGCATTGTCGTTAAACTTCTGATGGCAGCACTAAATTCAAATAGCTGGTGAGTACAGAGCCAACGGGGGTGGGGCCTGGGTGAGAATAGGAGAAATGCTAATCGCCAGTCAAATTATGAGACATCTCTAGTTAGTGGAATTCATATGGATTTTATGGTGCTTTAAGCTGTGCAGTATGGTGGTGTAGTTTCTGTGAAGACACAGTTGGTGGCATATATGGCAGCGTTGACATATGGGAACACAGTATGAATCGGACATGTTCCTGTTACTTCTTTGTGCAAACAGTCCACACAGTTTCAGTTTCAGCACATCTGAAATAAAATGATGAACAGTATAGCTTAAAGGCAAGACAATACAAAACATATTAAATAGATATATAAGGATGAGACAGGAAGTGATTGGTTTATCCCATCTTGAATAAATGATCCTTTGTTTAAATGAAATCTATCACTGTGATTTGAAGCTGCAATTTTTGGTTGAATTTTAAAATTAACGTTTATGAAAAAATAATGTTTTCTGCCTTTAGTGTATTTCTTTCTTTCTATTCAAGCAGATTTTACATCAGTGTAGAAAAAACTGTGAGCTAGATAAAGTGTTTTTAACTCTTATTGATCAAAAATAATATAAGGTCAAACATGTTTTGTGGGCAATGTTTTGCTGTGAAAGTCAGCAAATACCTTGTACGTATCTTCTCCAGTGATTCTCACCTTGAAAAACTCTTTGGTTGCTTTGGTTTTATGTTCAGGATCATTGTCCTGTTGAATGATGAAATGTCGCCCATTTGGTTTCGATACATTTGGCTGAATCTGAGCACAGAAAATCTCCTGCATCCTGTTGCAGTCAAATCATTAATAAATGCCACCGCGCCACTTCCTTTCGCAGCCATAAAGCCCAAATCATGACAGAACCATAACCATGTTTGACAGATGATGCAATGGCTTTGGGTCATGAGCCGTTTATTTATTTTTTGTATTTTTTCTACAGATTATATTTTTGTTTTGTTGACTTGGTGGTGGGCTCAGGGTTCACACAGAGGCCTGTATTAGTATTAGATCTGTGTTGTGGAACAGACTTGTTGTGATCTTTCACAGCTGTCACACCTATAGGTTTGTGTTTTCATGACTTGATGCAAAGGCCAAAAATGACTACATGACTCTGCTCTTTGTTTTGGGAATCAGGAGGGAACTAGAATATGTTCTGCTACAGTGATTCCTCCCACACGGTCAGTGAGAGCGAGAAAATCTGACAGTGCAGACAACATGAGAGTGATGCTCTCATAGAAAGATTGTCTGAGGAGGAAAACCCCTACCGTTTTTATTCCGTTAACTCTCAGATCCCTGAAAAAGGTTGCTGCAAAACCTTTAAGACTTGTACCCTCTACCACTGATAACACAGATTGCCTTACAGCCAGAGCAGTGATGTAACCACATACTGCAGGTAATGAACAAACAGCCCTGTGTACAAAGTGAAAGTTGAAAAACTGCAAAGTGGTTCACATTTACCAGTCATGTCTTCCTGTAAGAAATAACTAATAGGTCCTTTGTGTATTAACCATAATTGTATTGCTATTTAATTGAGACCTCAAATGACCTTAATACAGGACCAAGTCAGGTGACATAAAACCTTCTAATATGAAGAAGTCAGTGTTGGGAAATGGTTTGGGTAGATTGTTTTATTTCTTCCAAAAATTTAAGCCATGTTTTCCCCAAACCAACCAAGTAGTTTTCTGTGCCTAAGCAGACCATGACAGTCCCATACGCTTTAACCTGAAGTTTAATATTGTACCAGGTTGATGAAGGTGTGGTATGGCACTATCACTGTCTCTCTCTTTATTACTGTAACCATGACAACAAAGGACCAGTGAACCCATTTCAGGAGATGTTCCTATCAGCAGTCGACCCATGTGGTCATAAATGTTGGAGGACTTGTGTTTAGTTTTCACTACTTAAAATGCAGCTATAAATTAAAGTTGTAATTGTTTTAAATTAGTTTTCCCTTTATATTTATTCAATCGTATCTCCAATAGATACAGGATGCACCTTCACAATAAAATAGTCCAATTTAAAGTTATCAGCTCTTAAAATATCACAAGCAGCTTTGGAAGAAAAAAAAAGGCCCATGTATAATTAGTGTGTGAGGACAGCTGTAACCTCTTGAAGTTAGCTCTCATAATGACTGCACTCTCACAGAGAGCAGATTGTAGTGATTAAATTATGACTAGAGATCAAAGAAGGCTAAATTTGACCCAGGAAAAGGAGTTGAATTTACATAATGATCAATACAAATTTATTATAATCCATACACATACCCATGAAATGCATACATGCAGGCAAAAAAAAAAAAAAAAGACCAAAAAAGGAATAACTTTTTATTTTATTTTATTTATTTTTTTAGACGTGACCATCTGGGGCAGTTTGGGTTTAGAACTGTTGGGTTAAATACACTCAGAGTTTGGAAACAAGTCATGTGAATATCTTTTTTTTTAAAGTATGCAAATAAATTAGCGTGCTTCCTGTCTTTAAACAAATACTTAACTTTTCTCCACGTCAGAATTCAGAGTTTCATTTTAAACAAATAAAAAGAAGAGTGTAGCTAAAAGCTAAGCTAAATGTCTCAGCTTCGTTACAGAGCCTCAGGATGATTCGTTTATTTTCTCTATAAAAGACAAATCTTCATTGATGTGACTTTAAGATTGTGTTACTTAATCACAATTTTGTTTGACTGTCACATAACGTGATTAAATGCAAAATCAAAGGATTTTTATTCTATTTCACAGCTGACATTCTCTGACTAATAATATAGTGTGTCATGAAGAAGAGTCATTGGTGAGTTTGATCATGTGTCTGGTTCCATCACAAATGTAATGACATGAAAGACTCTTGTCATGTTAATTCATGGTCCTGTGGAGTCACACAGATTGTTCATCACTGCCAATCCTCCTGCTCTCTGCTACTGCTGATGTGACATGTCCTTTTCTGACTGTAGCATCAGTAATAACTGCACTGTTCTCGCTAAGTTCAGCTGGTCAAGATGCACAAGCAATCAAACCCAATTCCCACTTCCACCTTGACCTAGTGTTCTCATTGCAGGGGCATGTGTACAGTTATTAGTGGTATTTCAGGTGTTCTCACTTTCACTTTGACCTCCAACGCAGTGTTTTTTTTTTTTTTTTGATTTGTTTCTAACCAGACTCGTGTTTCCTGACCCATCACTGATTTGATACTTATGGAGCCACCATCAGTTCTCATAGAAAATAAGGGACTGGGCAGTTCAAAGTCAAGTAATCCACATTTTGAGAATAGAACTAAGATTAAACCTGACACTCCGCCATGAGTTGCTTGGCTTGACGATTGTCCTTTAGATGACAGGCTGATGCCATTATATTAATGTCCAAAGACTTGCCATTTGCTAGCACAACAGCCTTTAGCCTTTAGCTTAGCATTAGGTCATCCACAGTTCTTCTCAGAGTAGCTCCATGCAGGGCCGTAGTTATGTCAAAAAGTAATAGAAACTGTCGATTGTAAATAAGAACTATTTTAATCAAGCCTTCGATCAAGTCACATAGCCATGTTGTTGCCAAGTATCCAAACAATTTTCATTGTTACAAAAATGCGGAACAACTTTGGTTTTAGAAGTAATTCTGTTGTAATGAATGCTAATATCTTTTAGATATACTATTGCCTGCTGTCTTCTGTCTAGTTTCTTTAAAGACAGAAGACAGTCATTCATATTTTCTGTGACAAATTGTATGTAACTAATTTGCATGTTCATGAAAATTCCTCAAGCTTTATAACCAGTACCATTTTATAGTTGGTGCTTACCTGTATTCGTGTGCAGCATAGTACAACTGACCCGGTCCTGACCATATTTCTCCATCTAGTGGGATCCTGTGAGTCTGTTGCCTTTTGTGCGGCCCTGAGGGCCAGCTGATATACATCCTCTGGTCTGTGTTTCATCAGTGGGCTTATCTAATGCCATGTCCCAAACATATCCACCAGGGTAATGAAAAATTCATTGTGTCAGTTACTTTGTACAATTGAACACATCCATCATCTCCTGATACGTTGTAATATTGTAAATCATGTGACCGTCCCAGTCGTGAACCCCCCTCTGACCAGGCGGACCTCTTGGTAATGAATATTGACTCATATTGCGTTAAATTCATTCAAGCAAATCAGGCCTTTTAAATGTCTGAAGCACCACTGTGTCCTACTCTGGTCACGGGCACCAAAGTGTCAGCACTAAATTTCTTTCAAGGTTTTCATTTAATTTTCAAACAGTGTAGAACGTGATGTTGGGAACTCCATTACCTGCTGACTGGACTCAGGCTAAATTTAACTTCCCTTCACAGTGATAGCTCATGTGGATTTCTTTCCTCATCCCAACTATTTGATATCCTCTCTCCTTCCAGATTAACCTTTATGGCCCTAATAAATGGTCTATATTGACATCAAAGGGATGGGAAGATGGCGCTGTGCCTTATGGGAAAGGGAACACAGGCCTGCTGAACGAACCAGAGCAGAGCTCCCCTTCTCACCTAATAGTAATCGTGGCTGTCCACTTTCGAAATTATGCTCTTCTTTGTCTTTTTAATTAAACTCCAGCGCAGTTTGGAGGCTATTTGACCTTTGGTGCCCCCTCTTCATGGTGAGTGCTGCAGGTCATTTCCATGCATATATTAATGGTCCTTTTCCTCTTAGGCAGTGATCCTTAAGGCTTTGCAGATTAGGGAAAGGTTTTGGTCTCGAGTATTACCCATTTTTAATCTGTTATGTGGGAAGTTCTCTGATGGAGAGAAAGCAAAACGTTTTAGGCTTTAGTTAAGATGATGGGGGGGATGTTGTATTTTAAGTGATTGTGTTTTTGGCCGTCACCACAGGTCAACCTGTAGTAGCTTTAATTTCATTGCCATCCAGGTGCCATATTTAAGTTAAGATTTAATCTATATGATAATTTCAGGATTTATAGATTGATCTTTGCACATGTTTGTCCTGAACCAAGTGATAGATCCATATTTTCAGACCTTATATGCTTTTCTGACTTTTCTGTAGTGTGTCCATGCACTTGAAATTGTATGGACACATATTCAGACCTGGAGTAAGATTACTATTTGATCATTAAAATGTGTCATAGAAAGTCAAAGAAACTGCCAACAATGTGCAAATACTCAAAACTACAATTTAGTATAGAGAGGGAAGAAATGTGATGTATAAGTGTGATACAATCAGTGATTTGGAGGATAAAAGTATATGAAGTATCTGAAGAAATGAAAATCAAGTAAATATATTTAACATTTTCTGTAAATTTTATCTCCTAAATTCTGTTTCAAAGCTTTGACACCACCAGAATTTAAGCCAGTGGAAAAAAATATATTAGTTCCTTTCTTATATTTATTCTTAAAACATTAACTTTGAGACATTTTATTTACAGACCCATTCTGAAACAACAAATCTCTCAGGCACAGTAACATGACCTTGCCGTTATGAGGACAGATTCACACTTTCCCCAAAATATGTCCTGACATCCTGACGCGCTTTTTTGAAGAAAAGAAAACAGAAAAAAATATATAATAGTCATTTAGCAGTATCAGTGCTGAAGTGTGCAGCAGCATCTGTCCCTGTGCATTGTGATTTGCCGTCATGTTTAATATCATCTGTGGGTAAAGTGGCTCTCTGCAGTTACTTGCCTCTGCAGCTCGGGCCACATGCCTTGCCTGGAACACACCACTGGCTGCAGCACCGCCACATATTTGGCTACCACCTCTCCTCTGCAGGCATGTGAGCACATGATAACAGCCCTGTTGTTTGACACACAGCAATACGCTGCGCCCCCTCCTCTCCTCAGCACCCACAGGCTTTGGCACACATCGGTTTTGTTTTGTTTCAGGGGGCTATGTGTTTGGGAATCATCCACCGTTTTTTTTTTTTTTTTTTTTTTTCTGCCTGTATACAATCACATGGACTCAAAAGAAAAAAAAATCCTCCTCACCTCAGGAAAGTTGAGAGTGTTGGAGGGTGAGGTGGAACCTGTGTGATGCTCAGGAGGAAAGACAAAGCTCTCACCTCGCAAACCTTCACTTCTCTCTCCTTTTAACCATTGATGCTAAATAGCTTCAAGTGACAAAAGCAGGTGTGTTCCGGCAGACGGGATGCATGCATGATTAATGTGGCCTGCCGGAGCAGATGAAGACAGACGAGGGTCTGGCTTTGTGCCCGCCAATGAGTGGATGGAGAGAGAAGATGGAGCAGACGAGGGAGGTGGAGGACGAGAGAGAGAGAGCACCTGTTAGTTAAACACTCTCCCTCTAGTATGACCTTTAACCCTTGTGTGTGCATGAGTGTATGTAGACAGTAGTTAGCAGCTCAGTGAAGATCCAGCCAGATGTAGCTGCAGGGGCTGAGAGCAGCTCAGAGACCAGCAGCTCTGGTCTGGGATCAGCTGAGGCCGACAAGGCTCAGGGCGACGAGTGCTCCTGCTGCTGCTGCAGATTCAGAGGAACCAGTGGCTGTGAACTGAGCGCTCCATCTCTCCCTCCTCCCTCGTCTCTGCCCGCGGCTCAGCTTCCTCATACTCACTCAGAATGTTGCAGCAATAGCTGTGGGCTGAAGCCTTAGTAGAACCAGGATTAGCTTGAACTCTGCACATGTCCAGAGACAGAAGAAGAGAGGGCATGTCAATTTACTGAAAGTGAGTTGATGTTCTCTGCATTGTCTCTGTGTGTTGGATGTTCTAATCTGTCAAGTACCCACATGTAATATAATATGATATAATATAATATTTAAAAGAAGAAAGGGTTATCTGATTCCTAAATTTTGACAATCAGAAAAAAAAAAAACAATTTATTTTACAGTGTTTTATGTTTTTGAAAATCACCAAAATGATACCGTGTGCTTAATTTACATTCTGTTAAAAAAAGAAAAATCCACATTCTCTAGTGCCATGACAAAGTCATTAATGACTTGAACGTAACACAAGTCACATGACAAAGATCCAGTGAATTTTTGGATGAACTGCGATTAACGAGCCGTTGTTTGTTTATATGTGCTTGATTTCCTGGGACTTGTGTACATGTAAATTAGGGTTTTTCAATTTTTGTAACATAAATTATCAAAAAAATTCAAATTTTGTTTTATTCTTTGTTAAATGATTTCTAACACTATAACTGTTATACTTAACAGAAGAGTTATCTCTCCTTGTAGCCCTGATCGTGCTCGTTCCATAGAGGTGTTAGACTTTATAATTTTATATTTCAATGAAAAGATGGGCAGGAGTGTACGTAGGGAAAAAATACAGAGAAACTGCCCAGTATTCTGAAACATTCTGGACATTGTCTGTAGCAGCAGTTATTTATGGTCAGAGGTCATGTTTCACATGAAGGAGGTCGTGTCATATTGTTTAATGGAAGTGTGGGAGATGGAGTCAAGCTCCGTTATAGAAGCATGAAAGCATCACGTCTGCATGTGCAAAGCTGAAGCTGAGTTTCAGTCAGTCAGCTCAGCTGACAGGTGGTGTGTGTGTGTGTGTGTGTGTGTGTGTGTGTGTGTAGATGTGGTGGGCTTCAGCCAGGCCTTCTGTGCCACCCCTGGTTAATGAGGCCTTTATGGAGATGAAGTGGGGGGTTGCAGGAGAGCAGGATGTGGAGACGGGAGCTAGCGAGGGAGACTGGCTGCAGCTGTTAGAACAGTGAGGGGTGCAGTGGGGCTGGGGCAGGGCTGTGGAAAACAGGATTTCAAAATGCTGATTGGTTGGTGTCAGCCCCACTTACAGGCGTTATTTGGACGGTATAGGCAGAGCTGTGAGGCCTGCGCTGAACCCCTGAGCGACTTCTCAATTAGTGGGCGGCCTAGCGGAACTGCCAGACACTATTGTGCGCCCCCTACACCACCCATCACCCCCCCCTCATCCAGCCTCCAGCCACTGCCTTCCAGGCTAATGCCAGCCAGATCTCTGCGGTGATCAGTGCTGGTTAACTTATTCAAGTCACCAAAAAGCACTTTTCACACTTTTGTATTTATAACACAGACGCTTTGCGAACATCCTATGACGGTTTTGATGTTGTTCTCTGCTTCGTGATCACCGCAGAGCTCAGAACGGAGGCGTTTGATGCCTCGCGTTTGGGTCAAACCTGAATCTCTGTGATAACAGATGCGGCGACGAGGAAACGAAGGAGCTCGGCTTGTGTAACCAAGCTGAGCCGCTCCTTGTTGCCTGCGCTGTGGTTGTGTAAAATGAGATGTAAATGCGGCAATTTTAACACCCTGATTTATTCATGGGGAAGCCAAAAGAAAGAGAAGAATGCTAATTCTACACAGTGCTTTGCCCTTGGACAGGGCACATCGACAAACAAGTCACTCAGCAAAGGAATTAACAACTTCATTAAGTTACCTGACAGCGGTGGTACATCCAGCCCTGCATCACTTTGTCTGAAGCAAGAGCTATCTGCTGCCACACAAGGTGCCTAAAATACAATTTCCAGGCTTAACACAACCAAACAAGTTGTTTTTTTTTAAAAAAGCATCATCTTCTAATGTTTGTCCAAGCCAAGATCTTAACAATTGAAAGAAGTCAGTGTGGCTAAATCCATACAAAGACTCATTATTGAGAAGACATCCAATCTATAATTGGTTTTTGGTGGGGGGTATAAAAGAATCAATGCGTTGCAGAGGTCACGTCTGTCTCTGGTATATCTGATGTGTATCTGAGCACATGGCGGTTTGAGGGAGGAGAGCATGGCGGCGGCTGCAGAGGGGGCTGCAGCTTTGCATTGATTGCTCCCTCCGCTAGTTTTCCATACGCTTTTTTTTTTTTAATCTGCGAAATGCTAAAGAGGCAATCAAAGGCGTGCTGTCAAAGCAGTGTCCAGGTGATTTCTCAGCCGTCAACGCTGCATTAAGAAAGGCCTGATCAACGGGGGTGGAGGTGGAAAGGAGGGGGTGGAGGGGTTGGCCGCCAGCTGGCTTCACAAAATAACAACTCCCTGCTTCCTTTTTTTCTGAGAATTTGACATGATGACGTGGCTTTTTTTTTTCCTCCCTCTCTCTCTCAGTCTGCACACGATGATCCTTGATGTGATTATCTCTGTGATCAGATTTTGTTAGATTTTTTTTTTTTTTTTTTTTTGGATCTTTGCTAAAAAAAGAAGAAAAAAAAAAGATCAATAATACCAAGATGTGGAAATGAATTACATTTATTTGAAAAACGTGAATTTCCATATTTGATTATGTTTTATTTCCACATCTTGTCTGACTTTTTTTTTTTTTCACTTATCTGTTATCTCATCTTCATATTTTTCAAACAACAAAGAGCCGTTATAACAAAGGGAATTAGGCTTAGTCCTTTAATAATTGGAAACAAAAAAAAAGACAAAACAACTTTGTCGTTTTCTGTGTTTCCAGTTCTGCTTCTGAATAAGGATATACATACATATATATATATATATATATATATATACCTTTAAAAAATAAGAGCATATTTGTTTAATTACCAGATAATGCAGCATTATAGTTTCTGACAGATGATTTATAAACTGTGACCGTAGCCCTGATGATGAAGGAAAAAGGAAGAAAAAGCTGTCATTGTGAAACTGATACATTTTGATGTAAGACTAAGTCAGTCATGATCTGTCCCTGGAACACTGTTAGGTACTGTGTTAGTAACATATGTCAGTGCTGGTTACTAAATATGAAATAGTCATCAGATCATCTATAATGAAAAGTTATGAAAAATGTTAATAGATGCAGGCGTACTGCTGTGAAAAGCATCGTAACCAGTCTCATGGTGTTGATTTAAATCATTTAACTCAGTTGTGTAAAAAAAAAAAAAAAAAAGAGAGAGAGCGAGAAATTAATTAACACACATGCTGAACTGGAAGTGATCTCGAGAAGAAGTCATTTCCACCAATTTCCGTGAATGACAGAATAAACCTTGGTATTTATCAAAGAATAACTGTCGGGAGAAAACGTTGACCTTTTTTTTTTTTTTTTTTTGATGGCAGATGGTTTCAGGTATTTTCCTCTGATACGTAGCAGATAGCATAATAAGAGAAAGGAATGAATATGAAAAGATGTTGCCGCTGACAGCTGCTTGTGACAGTCGGCTCGGAGGCAGCGATGGGAATATTTATAATTTTCTCATCCACGTCAGTGTTTCAACAACGTGTCAATCAACCACATTTCACCTGATGGGGCTACATGTCGTGCTGGCATCTTCCGGATGTTGATTTGGAGGCGTAATAACATGGCTGAGATTTTGGTTTGTGTTTAGGTTTGGGATTGTCAGACACGACTGCATCTTCAATCCTTTCCTGTCTCAGAAAAAGATATTTATAGTCATTTGATTTGACTTGATTTGACCATCACAAGCTGTTTGTGAATGTTTGTTGCATGCATGATTTTTTTTTTTGCATGTTGTTGCTCTAAACCAGAGTAAGTGCAATGCTTGTGAACACATCACTTGCTTCTAAAATTCTCAGTCATGTGTTGTACTTTCTGTCTATTAAAGGTGAGAGAGAAATCTGTGTATGTGTGTGTGTGTGTGTGTGTTTGTGTGTGTACCTCTGCAGCTTCCACCTCAGTTTGCAGTTTAATGAGATGGCACATAGATGTTAAAAGCTCTGAAAGCGCACTATAATTGTTATGTTGTGCTTGGGAAAGCTTGGCTGCCATTAACCTTCCAACACCACAATTCTCTTCACACATCTAGCAATTACCTCACCAATAATGCCCGCGCTCGCAAAATGCGTGTGTTCCAAAGTTCTGTAATTAAATTGGGCTTTTCACATGTAATCTGAAAATGCTAAAGGGTCAAACCGGGCGCCAGTAATCATGAGCGATTGAGCCTGAAGGAGGGTCACACATACTGGAGGGTCTGTTTCCATCCAACGCTTAATTGTCCTGATGAGAGGGGTCACGTTTCCTTAAGGGGAGGTCAAGAGTAGGGGGGTGGGAGATAGGGTGGGGGTTGCTTTTGTTTTGTTTCCCAAAAGCACAGGAGGAATGTCATCTGATGGAAAAAAAAATGATAGGCCTTCAACAACAATATCATTTAGCCTGCATTTGAAGTACAACCTTTATGATTTGGGGAGAAAGCTATTAACCAGAGCTCAGCAGTCTTTTGTCATTTCCAATATAAAGTAAAGCAGCACTAAAAAGTAAAAAACCCTCTCAAGGTGATGAACACGGCAAACTAATCCTGCACAATCTGCACATTTCTATATGTCGGTAAAAAAAAAATGTATTAAAAGATTTTCGATGACTGCTTCTTAAATCTAAGTAGTGTCAAGTTGCTTTTGTCTGTAATTGAGTCCTTAAAGTTTTTCTTGTAATCCAGTAAGGGGTGTGGGGTTGAGTGGGGTTGTCCTAGCTGAATTCCGAACTTCAACATTTTTATGGCATTGACTGAATTACACTGTTGAATATCGATAAATATCATCAGTGTCAGTGAACCAATCAACAGCCGTGTGTCTGAAAATGAGTCCTTGTTCTGCAGCGGTGTCGAACACTCACATATTACATCTTATAAATACATAACAGCACAAAGTCTGACCGTGTGTGTGTGTGAAAAGAGAATACACAAAGTTGTAAAGAAGAGCAGTGAGCAGACCAGTTTCTTATTTAACCATCAACACTGCGGATTGATGAGAATCACATCTTCTGTGTGGGATTTTCAGAGTAAAATACATCCTGCCGAGCCTTGTGAGTTGGATCATTTGCTTCGTGATTCAGGTGGATGATGCTACCCACAATATTGTGACGTCATTCTACAATTGGTGTTTGAATGTGTTTGTTGAACTATGTGTTACATTTACAACATTTTACCCAGATTATCTTAATTTTCTGAAGTGGCACATTAAAGTAACCCTCGTCTGACCCACATTACAACCTGTTATCCTGTTTATAAGCTGAATTATTGTTCTCTTAAATAAAAGCTGTTAAGTCATTTTTTGAAGCAGTTTTCCACCAAAGATGGAAATAACACTATTTACTGCTTTGTAAAATACACCTTGTCATTTATGTCATTGTCAATTGTGCAACGCAAGTTCAAAAGAGATACCACCTTAGTTCTCATTCATTTAAAATGTGACAGCATCCTACCATGGGAAATACTCACTGAAAATAGTCTTCAACAAATCTGTTGTTTTCTTGTTTCAGCTGCTTTGAGAAATTACTCAACCTTAAAAAAGGGAAACTATACATGTGCGCTGCTTTTAAAGATTTAAATCTTGAATAGGAATCAATGGGCGTGAAGCTGAGAAGTAGGGAGGTCAGGAGGGATTTAAGTATTTTCCAAAGTCAGGTTTCAATCTTGTTTGTAGTGTAGAAACCTGCATAATTATTTCCTGCTGTACAGCACAAATCCTGAGTTCATTACAGCGCTGACAGATCTATGATATTCTCTCATGTCCATAACGAGGCCACCATTTTGTCTTCACAACACTTTTATTTTCAGCTGAAATGCTTCAGTTCAGTCGCCCGGACACATTATTTTTTGGACCGTCCCCTCCAGTTGAGATTAGCTAAATTAGCTGTGAAGAGCAGCGACTCGTGGGACCGTGCATGTTTGGTGCAGATAATTGCGGGGCTAGTGTGCTACACCCTGGCACCAGGCTTTGGGATTGCAGGTGGGTTGGCAGTGGGGAAGTGCCTATCGAACTGCACATCTGGCCCCTGCGGTGGTCAAACACCCTCTCCAGAATGGACCCAAACACTGCTCTGCCAGAGTAATGTGTTGAACAAGACTCTTTTTTTCCTGGTTATTTTGTGTTTGGTATTTAGTTTATAAATCAGTTATTTCTGAGTTGAAAACCTTGCTACCAATGAATTATGTGATGCTTGGGAAAGGAAAGAGGTTAAGGGGTAAAGATAAAGAATAATCTCTTATGTGTAAAACATTTAATTTCAAAAGATTTGTGGATGCACTCACTTTGGATAAAGCTAATATTTGATTATAGTAACACAGGACATGACCGCCACAAGTAGCTTCAGTGATGTGTAATGTTTTTCAACCTTTTTCAAGGAGTTTCTATAGAAGCTAATTAGGCAGCAACTCCACGGCTGCTCCTCAGGTTGACAGTTCAGGGGAATGTTCCTCTGTATGGTCGGCAGTCTCTCAAAAAGCAGGCCATAATTCATCATTAGGATATCAGAGTCCAGGTGCAGATGAGAACTGATAGAGTCGGCAGCCAGGCAAGTCGGGGCACTCAAGGAGGAAAATCTTATCCCAGGGACAATTCCCAGGTCATGCCCGCCGTAATTGAAATAATTTTGCCCCCAGAGCTGTTTAATCACTGACAATCACACATGCAGGGAGGACTAAATTGAGCAACGCATGAGTCTGATTACATCTGCCACCCTTAACCGTCTCCCCACCGCACCCCCCACCCCCACCCCTCCAATGACGACCACACATCACATCAGCACCTCGGGTTTCTGCAGCCCCATCTTTCAGTTTGTGTTCTCACAGTCTTGTCAAGATTCCTCTGTAACGAAGCATCAACGGGCAAACTCAATCAATTATTTCTTGCCTCTCTCTTGTCCCTTTTATGGACAGACTCTTGAAACTTTAGCGTCTCCAGACTGTGATTAAATTCCAAGCAGGACGCAGGCACATGGCTGCAGCCAGGGCGGAGGGCGGATTATCAAACACAGACAAAGCACAGTCCCATTTTTTTAAAAAAAAGCCAACGTTGAGATGCAGCAAATCATTTGTCCGTTATTAACCCTGAGCCTGTAATTATGCAGATTGCCATAGATTTTCCCTGGGTGCCTGGAAGTGAGATCCAGGTGTTGTTCTCAGCGTGGCAGGCAGATGAGGGAACGGCCGTGCATTACTGAACTTGCCACATTCATCATGTTGACTGATGGCACAGGGAGTCGGTCCCCAGGTCCCGGTGGTTAATGTAGTGGGTAATTAACTGTCATTTGCCTAGTAATAGGCCGATGATCAATGGTTTATGAGGAAACAAATTCTAATCCAGCAGCTGATAAATGCATGCCGAGGCTGGAGCAATTGAAGTGGCAGGAGAGATGGAAGACATGGGGGGAGGGCTGGGGAGGGAGGAGGAGAGGAGAGCAAAGCACTGCTGTAAATCGCTTCACATTGGCTCCAAAGTTTGACCAAAGTTTGTTCAAAGGCCAGCGTTCAACATTTAATTTTCAAGGGTTGTTCATATTACGAAGAAAAAAAGATGTTTTCCATCTAACATCTAGTATATTTCCTTGTAGAAATTTTTTTTTCCTCTAAGTTCTCTGCCCCTACTGCAACAAATCCATCAATCCTTCTACCTCTTATTCAGGGTCAGGTTACAGTTTATTATATTATGAAATATATAACAAAAAGATAAAATACAGGTTTTTAGTTTTCAGATGCTCCCGTCATGAAAGATGGTGCATTGCAGCAAGTGAAATTTTAACTTACACTTATTTTAAGAGTTCATTGCTTTAATGTAGTTGAGAATCTTTTGCAATCACTAGTTGGAAAGTGATGTCTTTGACAGAGCAGCGTTGGCTTAAGGAGTTGATGTGTGTTAGTAAAGTGGTTAAGAACTGAATTTAAAGTCGGGTGTATCACCACTAACGAACACATGACCTCAGGCACAACAGGCAGGTGAATGAGCAAGGAGGCTAGTTAAGTGTCTGTCTGAAGGTGTCGGAGGGAAGGTTTACACACTGGATCAACTGGTTACTGTTACCAATGAAGCACTACAGTAATGTTTAATTGATAAATTGAAAAACACTAGGCCAATCTAATCATGTGCAAATACTTTATTTACAGGCTCTTAGAGCTAATTTTGCCCACGGATGTTGGACTTGCTGGAAGGCAGAGTGAAAAAGTAAGGGGGTGTATTTTCAGAAAAACATTCATAGTGTTACACTGAGTTGTTTATGTCAAAAGTGGGCATGAATGTTATATTGTCAGGTTTGGAAAGTTCTGGAAATAAAGTTATAGTTGCCTCTTACACACACACACACACACACACACACATATGCCAGAAACGTGCAAGTAGAGCTGCTTCTAACATGCTCCAACCACGTGACATGTAGTTACATTATAAATCTCACTTAACTTCTGTCAGGAGCAAAAGTGCAGAGTTTTGTTGTTGCTGTTGTTGTTTTTAACTTTACTTTTACCAACTGAGCTGTGATCTGTCTGATACGATGCAGCGCTGACTAACTGGAGTTTGATGCTTCGGTCGCTTCAGTGTTTTTATTTTATTTATTTAGAAATATGAAATATTGACATCGTAATATATATTTATATAAATATTCGGAGACGAGGCTTGCTAAAAAATCATTCCACCATCAGATGTGTTTGCCTTGTACAGTGTCTGTGTCTCCATGTATAAAGCCAAGGATAATTTATTTGATTTTATTTTCTATACCCCAGTAATCACCAAGGGGGAGTCACTGTATTTTTGAATTAACTTGACAAAGATGAGAAAAAGCTTTGGCATGACACCACTGCATTTTTCCGAGGCGTGCTGCAGGGTGGGTGGGGAGGAGGCTGGTTTTTTTGGGTCCACTGGGCTAAAGCCTTGTGGAATAATTTAATTGGTGTCTGTTTTTCTCTCATCAAATAGGTACCACTAAGCTTGTAGCAGGCTGTAATGCACAGTGAATGCCTATTGACTGAAACAAGGTATCGGGCACTGACTGTCTCTATTCTCTTTCAAATTCAGATTTGAGCAAAGCATGAATTTTAAATTCGTGTTGTATCTTCACACTCTTTAAATATACATGCCGTCTTGTCAGCAATGGATATGAAGTGTATGTCAAGCTTGCTACTCTACATATGTTATTCTGTTTTCGTTTTTTTTTTTTTTCCAGCAGACCCACAGTTAGCTGCCTCCTAGATATGGCAGACAGATGTACCATTGTCAGCTTGAGGTGGCTGCGTTCCAAATTCATATATTTATTACGAATTACACTTCGGCGCTAAAAGCAGCTTCCAGTTTCTGGGTCTGTCACACAAGGCCTCTAAAACCATCATCTTTGCATTGGGTGCCTTTGAATTCATTATAACCAAACCGTGCTTAATTTTCCTCCTCCCTCGAGAGCCATTAGCGTCTGTAGCATCAAACTGGCAGAACGATGAAAGACGAGTGGCAGGTACGCTCCATCTATCTTTTTCCCTTCCCCACAGTGAGAGCCAGAGCTTTCTGTGTGCAGTCGATTTAAAGAGCATTTGCCACACGAGAGCCCGGCGAGCCAGCCTGGCTATAGAGGCTTCGACTGCTACAGATGCAATGTGGGTAAACCTCCAAAGACCATTATCAGCATTTTTTTTTTTTTACTTCAGCTTGTCAGCGACACTAGAAAAGTTGTTTGATTTGAGAGGGCGATGTAAGTATTCCCATAAGTCAGCACAGGTTAGGAGATTTAATCATTTAAAGCGGCAGTTAAAGTAGCGCAGGCAGGTACGGGATGAATTATGCAGTGATTGAGCAGATAAGAAGCAGAAGTTTGGAAGTTCCTGTTGGGAGTCTTTGGGGTTTTTTACATCAATTTTATGTTATCGAGTAGATATTTCCATTTCCTTAGTAAGAGATGCATGCACACAGTCTCAGTTTATTAGGTACACCATTCGGAAACTGATGCAGTCTAATACAAAAAACCCAGCAATGAATTCTCCCTTCAAAAGGTTATAATGTTCAGCTTTTAGAGGTGCTGATTCAACTGTATGGTAATTACAGATAATGTAGTTCTGTAGCCTACCCTCATTGTTACAAAGGGATTTTGAACAAATGGGACTTTCAATGACACTGAAACTGTACCACTCAAAAACTACACGCAGCAGCATCGCAGCAGCACAGCTGTGCTAACAGTGGCATTTTTCACATGAATGACTTTGAATAGTCACATAATGCTAAAACAGGTCATTTTATGGTGTGTTCAGACCAATCGAGAAAGCATATTTTAAGTTCACTCATGAGGGTATGGCCACTAAGTTGTCCAGTGCCAAACCTTTTTTTGTTTTCCCAAAGTCAAGGAAGGCTTGACAACAGAGCATAAGTACATAACAATTAGAAGTTTCATCTAGAGTTCACTTTTAGACCTTTTTCAATGCAATGAAACATGCATCCATTGTCACAGGTTCTCTGTCTATTCTAGCGACGGGTTGTTGAAACTAATGGATGCTTCTCGGGAGTTTGATACTAAAGGCAAAAATTTCAGGTATTCTTTAGGTACTTTTTATTTTTTGCTTTTATGTGTGAGCTCAGCTTATTTACTGGGTGTTCACATAAATAGAAAGGCTTCCACCTATGTTTTTTTTTTTTTTTTTTTTTTCTAGTGGAAAGTGGTGTGACAGTCCCTCTACAGCAGCACAGGCCAGCTTAAATTTGCAAGAGATGAGAGAAGAGCACGGACAGACACAACGGACAGTGAAACAGAACACCGTTTTGATTCAAGCTGACAGGCAGAAAGCCTAAAACGTTGCTTTTTTACACAAATGCCCTCCCATCATTTATAATCCAGAGCCTTGAGTGTATGCTATCTGAAAATGATTCAGGTTACTGGAAGACAAGGACACTCGCCCCCTGCACAGCGAGAGGCAGCCACGTTATGAATCTTTGTCGTAAGCCACCGTGCAAAGTTCTGCTGTTATGCTCAAGCACTCAAGCTCATTATCTCGCACTAAATCTATCATTTTTTCTTCTTTTTTTAAGAGATTTTTTAGATCAATTACTCGGCTTTGTAAGGAGAGAAATCATCATTTCATCTATTTCATGCGTAGCCCTTCAGGCAATGCACATTTGTGCAGAAAAGAAAAAGGACAAGCAGTACCACAAATGTATCTAAATTTAGATTGCTCAAAGGAAAAGGCATAATTCTTTTAATTAAGTCAGCACTAATCCATCGAATTGGCCCTCTATGTTTTCACCCACCTACCATGTTACAAGAGATATCCTTCATTGTTTCAAGGTGTGTTGACAGTGCTCCTTAATTCTGTAGGTATTTATGAGGGCACAATCTATCTGCTTCCTTTGCCTCTGGGAAACATACTTTCTGAAGGTTAATAAACAACCCTGCATATCCCAGGCCCTGAGATCATTTATCAGATTGCGATCTCTTACAGACTCTGAGAGTGGCATGCCGTTTTATCATTTTAACAACGACGGCCAAAAGTGCCTCAAGAAGTCTGCCTAATAGGTTATTTTGTTATATGATTTCGTTATCAGATTTTTTTTTTCCTTGGTAGCCTGGTCTAGGTCGCTGTGTAGTAACAGCCCTGAATCCCTAATGAATACTCACATTAATGTCCCCGGAGCAGGCAAAGAAATAATAGGGTCCTCCCTGGGCAGTAGTGCTAGCCATGTCCCATCTATTTCTATGGCACAAGCTGTGGCCCCTGCTATTTTTTACCAAGCTACTGTAGCCCAGCTCCATCCAACCTATTTTTGCAACTGATTTTAGAGACCCTATCGGTCTCAGCAGCGCACGTTTGTGTTTATCGCAATCTCTTAGACAGCTGTCACTCTCATTCTTCATTCTTCTTACCATGAAGCAGCAGAAGCAGTTGCACCCCTGTTTGATGTATTTCCAGTATTAGTGGGACATAGCGGAGGATGGATTCAAAAGTGTTGTCCTTTAGTTCACAAATTCCAAACTATAAAATAATAAATTTGTTCTATCCATGAGGTCACATTATCTTTGAAAATTGTGCCTCACATTTACTATTGAACATTCCTGTTAAATGACATATCATGCAGTCAGCAGTCTTACAAAGGCAAAATAACAACACCTTTATATTCGGGAGATGATCTAAGACCAACACAGTTTGTGCAAATAACTTACATCATTCTTTGTGTGTGTTTGTTAGGTTGTTTGGTGTAACAGGAAACTGTGCAGCCTGCAGCAAGCTAATCCCAGCCTTCGAGATGGTCATGAGGGCCAAGGAGAACGTCTACCACCTGGACTGTTTCGCATGCCAGCTTTGCAATCAGAGGTGAGTGATTCAACCACACCCCCTTTGCTCCTCTCCCATACCTGGGCCCAGGCAGATGGCTGGTCAGGGAGGTGAGATTGCAGCACAGTGAATCCTATAGTTGAAGAAAAATCCCACATTTGAGATTGATCATTGCAACCAGTGACCAAATAGACACATCTGAGGTCTTAAAGGCACCCGCTGGACCCGGTGCAATGATTATGATCCTCTATTACTACTGCACAGTGTCAGCCAAGAGGCTAGAGGTGCAGTTACATGTCCATACATATGCTTCCCATCAGGTTTCATTACCGGGTCTGTACCAGCATCAGGATTTGGGCTGAGATTTCAGGCTGCTGCTTCTTACCAGAGCACCAGAGAGGGAGCAGTTTGGAAACACTAGTATTACCTTTACTGATTCTCTGTAGTACAAACTACAATGAGTTTGTCATCTATACTGGTACAATTCATTCTATCCAATACAACACAATAACCTTCCTATTATGCTATTCACTATTTGTTAAAACTACACTACTTCCATAGTTAGAGGTGATAGATTGAACTGAAACAGTTCAGCGCTTCTAATGGTCACAGCAACACATATACATATGGATATAAAAAGCACAGTGGACCCAATATAGACTCATGAGGTATTCCAGAGGAGAAATTATGAGTCTAAATGATTGTGTCTGGGTGTGTTCATAGTTCATTCATACAGGATCAAAGCTTAACTCTGGTTCTTAGATTTGGTCAGAAATGTACCCTCCTTAGATTTATCTTAAATGCAAGTGCCACTTGGAGCTGCTCTAGGTTATGCCTGCAACAGCAAAATGCAATCTCTCACCAACTTGGCATGAAAGCACATCCATCCACATGTAAGGGGAGCAGCATCTATAGCTATCCTGAAGTCTTCCCCTACAAGTTTTACATAGTTTTACATGATTACCATCATGAATGGGTTTTCAGATGCTATCATAAGATTCTTACACTTAATTCAACCCTGTAAACATTCCTGTACATAGTTATGGGAATCGTGCATGTTCTATGTTCCCAGGAAGTAGTTTACGGTACTATGATGGAAGTCCTGTGAAGATTTTATGGGAACAGTTTATGAGTTAATGAATGAACCAGGATATTGTCAGAGGTTTTTTTTTTTTTTTTTTTGAAGGTTACAAGCAATGTTATCCAACAGAGCACCTTTGGGGAACATCAGGAAGGTTACATGTTGGCTTGGTTCCTGCTTTTCTCTCATCTTTTTCCCCTCAACTTCAACTTTGTTGCAGACACATAGGCACAAGCTCCTACATTCATCCACACACACACACACACACACACAAAGCAGACACATTGTGCATGCTAAAGGCAAAGGACCCTGGTTACGCACAATTAGCACTCGGTTATTGTCTTGCCACTTCAGCCGGCTGCACCAGACAGCTTCTCCTAATGGAAGAAGTCAGCTAATCTTCATCAGCCAGGCCCAGGCAGGCCAACTCCGCTCTCCCACATTAAAACCCATTTAAGCGCGAGCAAATCTTTCTTTTTACATTAGGGCGGTTGCTGAACTGTTGAATAAAATCGACGTTAGTGTGTTTCACGTGGTCCTCCGTAGTCTCGTGGGCGCCGTTCAGATGCCCATCACAATTTCACCAGGAACCAGCCAAGATTTATCGCATGACACTGGCTTTAATTGAAGCTGTTCCTCAGCTCTGACTTTTGTTTTCCATTTTGTTTCTTTACATTTCAGAGCTGCTGGGGGCGGAGGTGTGGGATGTGGGTTCCTGTTGTTTGGCAGAGGTCAGGTTGTAGAGAAACTGAATTGCCATAAAAGTTATTGGGATGATGGTTCTCTCTGTTTCAGTATAATCCCAGACGTTAGAAATTGGACAGAATTTACTGATCATTTGTTATTTATCTTATTTGGGATTAAGTTTAGTCTTATAGCGTTTACAGTGATGATCACAACATTACTAAATAAGTCTAGTCAAAATTGGTTTCTAAACGCTTGAATCCTGATTTCCTGATTAATAGAATGACCTTTACAAATTTTCTCAGCCGCAGCCTGTGATCTATCAGCACATCTCACTTAAGATTCCCCGAATAGTTTCTCAACATCTTGTTGCAGCCGTCCTGGAAATAGGCTTCTTGTTCTTTGTCTGGCATACCGATCTGACCCCCTCCCCTCCCTTGTTTGTCTATACCAGCTCGACCCCCTTCGTTTCCCAGCCACAAACAAACATGAAAACCCAACTCCCCCCACACATCCCACACCCCCCCTACGGGCCCTTCGATAAAGCAATCTAATCCATCTCACAAATGGCCCAGAGATTTCTCTGTGGAACATTGTCATAAAATGTGAAATCTGATAAACAGAGCAGGCAATCGCAAGGTCACCAGGGGTCAGCTGGTGTAATTATCCATTGCTCTTGCAGGTCAGCTGCAGCCCATGTTTGCGAAGGTTGAGTTGCTACAATCAAGTATGAACATACATTCACCCCCACAACACATACATACACATCCACAGTCACTCGCACAGCTATGCATTTTATCCACTCTACTGGATCCCATAGAACCCAAAGTCAGTGATTATTCAGATTTCATTAGGGACTCACTAATGGTCATTGCCAAGCTCAGCCATTACTAAGAGAGCTTGTTTAAATGATAGACTAATTAGCGCAGGGCTAAGGTGAAAAAATCTGTTCCGTTAGCTGAGAGTGGACATGTCACTGCGATCATGACCCGTGGCTGCTTTCTTGTTCTTTGTCCCCATCACCATCAAATTGTCACCAATCTTGCTTTCCATGAAAGACGCCTGCAGAATGAGATAAATGGAGCAGCCAAACCAGTTATCTTACTTGTGTATCTGCCATAAAGCAGAAGAAAAGGCCTCTTTCTTCACTCTGTGCATGACTTTGAAATGGTATCAAGCTGAGGGGAGTGAATAGCTCCTGTCCCTGGTCTATCAGTGAAAATATAGGATCCTACATTGGCTCTGATTGCTCATGTCTGCACTCACTGTGGCCTTACTCTGTTAAACTGGACATAAATCTACCGATGTGACCTTCCCACCAGTCAGACCTGTTATTTTTCCTACCTGAGCAGAGGAAAGCAAGAACCACCATAGCTGTAGAGTCAAAGGGGTGGGGAGCTGATTCTGAGGAGAGGGGAGGTGTTGGGTTAGGGTGGGGGGGGTGTTGGGAATAAGGAAAGTGATATGAGACTCCATCCAGCAAGCAGTTAGCCACAGATCAGCCCTGGGGGACAGCTAATCGATGGGGCTGTCGTCCAGCCTCATCATCTAGCCAGTGCTGGCCCAATTTCCCCCTGATGAGCTGGAGGCCACAGTCTGGGGAGGCTGTAGGAAGGTTAGAGTAGAGAGGAGCAGAGGAGAGCAGGATGGGTGACAGTGCAGGGGAAGGTCAGTGCTGATATAAGGAAGAGGCTACGTACTGGAGCTTTGGAAGGAGAAACTGACACCAATTGGTTTCAGCACAGTTAAGCTGAACCACTGGTGCCTTGTGTGTCACGAGTAAGGCTTGTTAGACAGGGGCCTAATAGGCAATAAGGGACACAGTTGTCACTTTGTGTATGATTGGTGTTGAGGACTCAACAGCCTGTGCAGCCAGCCTAGTAGAGAACACAATTCAGCAACATAATCCTGCACTGTGGAGAAAAATCACAATTTAAAGTAAAACTGACAAACTTTATATAAATAAAATGAAATGGAGATCAACTAATAGGCAATTCATACATTTTCAGCTTTTTTAAAGATGCAAGCTGCATCAGTGAGGGTCTCATCATCATGAGTTCACAAGCTGTTTTCATATCATTAGTTTTGAGTTAAATTGTTGTAAAAGACTGCATTTGGGAGAGGGTTTAGACTGGGTTAGCCAAAAAAAACTAAATATATATATTTCAGTTATCTGTGTTCAACAGAATGGATACTTTACAGAAGAAACATAACGACTTGTGTTCTACTTGTGCTATATACCTGTATACCTGGGGTAAAAGGGGTGCTATTGCCAGCATGGAGATATTATGTCTTGGGATTGTTCATCCGTCCATCACCTCCTTGAAGACGTTTCACCTCACACCTGAAAAAATCCCCCAGATAAAAGACTAAACCCTGTCAAGGACTCCAAACAAGTCATGTTTCCTTCCTTACCAGACTCCACTGTTGTAATGTAGCTGATCAGAACAATCTTATTGGTGTCATGGTCAGAGAGGTACATAATGAGTGTAGAGGTGCTGCTTGGTTTTCTTGGTAGTGTTCTTCTGGGAGTTCCACCATATTTCTATTGACGAGTCTTTTGTGGTGTTTTATACCATTGGCATATGAAAGTGCAAGATGCTAGAGGCTAGCAGTTTCAGGAACATGTCATCTGTTAGTGCTAAGCATCATAGATGAAACATCAGAGCACAGTGGGTGTTACAAAATAAATAAAAAATGTCGATCTCATCCACAAATGCGAAATCATATTTTCTACATTACATTCCCTAAAGTAAAACTCATCTTCAGTGTGTCCTTGTGCTGCTGCCGTTTGGTAGCCCGGCAGCAATCTGCCAGAGAAGATTTACAACATACCGTTACAATTAAGCATCAGTGTCATAGGGCCAAGTGTTTCTGAACCTGTATGTATCCTAACAGTAATTAGATTTGGTGCAGTTGAGACTATTTTCTCTCTTTGACAATCTCCCTGTTTCTTCATTTGAGTGGAAAGTGAATACTCTAGTTAACACGAGCCCCCGAGGCAAATAGCTGGCATCGCAATACATCTTTTAAGTGTGTGCCTGTGGAAGCCATTCTTTCTCTTCCTCCTACAACAATAGGTCTCTAAAGACTCATTAGTCACAGTCACCTCTAAGTAAAGGAAGGAAGATGGAGGGAAGAAAGTGAAGGCAGTACAGGTACAGAAGGGAAGACAGCGCCAGCAGAAGCTGACAAACTGTAAAGTTAGAAACCATATATATATATATATATATATATATATATATATATATATATATATATATATATATATATATACTGAGGATTGAGCAGTAAGGAAAAATCTGAGAAGAGAAGAAAGTAATGTATAGTTTAATAAATGTGAAAATGTTGTGGTTAATTGTGGACTAATTTGAAATTTTCAAGCAGCATCAGTATGCTTCTAATAATCTACTCGATAAGATATATCTTCTAAAAACAAATAAAGGCTCCTTTCTTTGCACTGTATGTGTTAAAATGGCCACACCGGAAGAGGGTAGCCTAAAAAAAACCTGCTAAAGCATTTCAGATTTGAAATGGTACACAAAATCAGACAGTGTTTCCCCCAAGGGACGAGGTGCATTTAAACTAGCCAGCATGGTTCACTGCCCGTAGCTAAGATCCTTTTTGAAAATTTAAATAGATCTGGTGTTGTGCTCATTAACGACCACCTCCTCCAACTGCAAGAAAAAAAATTGACCAATGGCAGCTTTGTAGGTGGGATTAAAAATGGATAGATGTCGAGCTCCGCTAAAAAAGAATTGCCAGTTTTCAGCTTTACACTGTAAGTTTATTTAGAGAAATAACTACTGCTTCATTTTATGTGTAAACTGAAAATGAGGTTCGTGGGATACAAATGATGCTTGCTAAGACTCGTTAGGGCGTAACAAAACTAATCTTCTCTCAGACAGAAATCCACTAACAGTGGACTGAGTGAATGAAGTGAAATACAATGGTAATTTGGTCTGATTATACAGTACGTAGACACGTAATCAGACTAATGCCAAAGCTATTATTGATGCTCATGGTGGGTCAACACGCTTTATGTGTAATTGGTTTTTGATGTGTTAATTGCACCAATGTGCATTCCCAAAAATGTAAACATTATAGATCAGATTTGTATCTAAACTATGCCATTTGCAACCTTGATGATAGTCCTTTAAATACTACTTCAAATAACTAATGACCAATCAGATAGAGTCATCATTCTACAGGATCTCAACATGGACAAAATATGACAAAATTTAGACAAAATTTGTTACAAAATTTTTTTAAAAAGATAAAAGATTTATATATATATATATATATATATATATATATATATATATATATATATATATATATCTTGTTGACTGATTTTCTCTGTTATTCTTTTTTTCCATTTCAACTTTTCACCATTAACACTGCTGCATATAAGACTGTAAATTATTATCTGTATTTATTATATCAGCAGCAAGAAACACCAACTAGCTGAATTTCAATTTTTATCATTATCTAGGAGAGAGAGAGAGAGAGAGAGAGAGATGTGTGAAAGATGGGTCCCTCAATTGTTTTTTTAAGACAGTGGAAACACTAGGGCATCACAAGGACTTTTTATTAGACATGGCTGTGATGGGTCCAGTGTAATACCCTCATCATAATTGGCGCACATATGTCACATATGCTGTTGACATTTCACCGAGCAGAAACAATTTGGCTGTGTGAAATAAGTGCAGGGGCAGGGATGAGAACTGTGAGAAGAAAGAGAGGGTGGAAGAGGATGACAAAGAGGGTGACACAGATACTACTGGTGGAGAGAATTAGGTGTAAAAAAAAAAAAAAAAAAAAAAAAATAAAGGCTAAGTGGGAATTGGCATCATGTCAGTAAAGACAGACACTAATAGATTCGGGGAGAGAACATGTCATTTAAACAGGATGTTTTTATTGGAGTGAATGACACCATTTCACCAATCTGTGCGTTGCACGACCCGGATGAATGAATATGAGTTGTCTATGTTTAGTCTGCTAATAAAGGTGTACGAGCATCCTGGAATTAAACAGATGTGTTGGACAAATGATGCATCGCAGCTTAAAACTGTTCTATCACACAAAGCTAAATTTTGAGCTGCTGGTTAAATGAGACTATCCTGTGCACAGTTTCTATTTGTCAGCCATGACTGAGATAATTCACTTTTTTTTTTTAACTTATTTGAAAAGTTGGTCTCAGGCCTACAGGTAAACATCTGATTCCCTCATCTGTAACAATAGGAAGATGAGGAGTTTGTTGTTAATTCTCATTTCATTTCCAGTCTTTAGCACCATTAGCATACATTTCTTTCAAAATAAATGTCATCTCCTCCTCAGAACATTTGGCTTTATTTCAAGTAACACGCCATTCTCGACGCTTTTTAGTATTTTGTGCCAATACCTACGGTGTATTTGAATCCTGCTAATTGGTCCCAAGTGGATGTAATGAATCATGCTCTCAATCTGCCCCGCAGCCCTGAATAAATGTTACAAACAGCTTGAGCTCGTCAGGTACCGAGAGCCGAATCCACCATGTGCAACTCCCAAGCAACTGAACTTAGCAGACTTGACATCCAGGGGAAGTCAAACGGAGCCGAGACTCTCTGTCCCTACACCCCCTCCTCCACTCGCTCCCTCACCCCCAGCTCCACCTCCCCCCGGTAAACACTGGCACCGCTGCTTTCCCCCGACCTTGTCCAACCTGCACATTGAGGGAGATAAGCAGCCCTCAGGACAATACAGCGAAGTGTTACCACTCTTACATGTTCAACATAATCTCCACTTGGTGCTGTGCTGAAAGGTCAAGCGTAACTGTGAGCCCCCCCCGGCTGGAGCAGGACAGGATTGCCGTGGTCGGTGGGGGTTTCTGTAGTAGCTGCAGGTGGAAAGAAACCCTGGTCTGAAACAGAGATAATTCCATTCGTATACACCAGAGCCCCCTCCTCACACACACCTCTACTCAAACTAACAACCACCCCCTAAGCCCTGCATTTCCCCCCTTGTAATTGAGTTGACTGTTTCCTAGAGGAGAGCTGCGTTGCAGCTAAAGGGGCTGGGGGGGTTACGGTAGCTAAGGTAGAGATTTTGCACTACAGTCAGGAAGCTAGCACTGTAGCCGGCTGGGCCCGCTAGCCTACAGCTCAATACTAATGATGAGATTTTGTCTTTGATGCTTATGTAAACCCCCCACCCTCTCTTGTGTCTCTTTGTATGGTGCAGGTTTTGTGTGGGAGACAAGTTTTTCCTGAAGAACAACATGATCCTGTGCCAGACGGACTACGAGGAGGGGCTGATGAAGGAGGGCTACGCTCCCCAGGTCCGCTGACCCTTCATCGGGCGATGCGGAGGAAGAGGAGGAGTGGGAGAAAGAGAGAGACTGGCGGAGAGCTTGCAATCACACAACAAAAAGCACTATTGCCTCCTGTCCATCTCCTGTCCCCCACATGTACATAACTAAGCAAGCCTCCCTGGGGAGGGGACATATTCTGCTGTACAAAATAGCCATAGAGACGCCGGTGTGGCAGGGAAAGGCCCTGGAAGCATTCAGTGAACTGCAGCTATGAAAAAAAAAAAATGTTTGTCCATTTCTTTGTTTGTGACTGACGGATGCTGCCTCTTTCCTTCTGACCAACAGAGCAATTTCTAACCAACATGTGACCCCCATTGTTGGAAAAAAAAAATCACCCACCCCAAAAACAAGACTTGTCTCATTTTATCTGACAAGGACAGACAGCGTCCCGTCTGACTGCACAGTCCAACAACTTCTACTTGAATCTAAAATACGCTGAGGTATTGTCAATCAATGTAATTTTGCGATAAAGACCTTTTTACTGTATGATATCAGATTAAAAACACAGTGAATGTAAACTGAAGAGAAATGACACCTTCGGATGACTGATTTGTTGCCGTGTGTGAGTGCGTGGTTGTGTGGTTGTATGTCTGCAAGTCTGAGAACATGTGGATCCCTCTTCAGGTCAAGGACTTGGTCTCACAGGACTTGGTCTGGTCCATATAGTCCTATCAGAACCTGCAAGACTCCAAAGCTGATCACAAGGATATCGACATGCTAAACAACAATTCGACTGTAACATTTATTAGTGCTGATCACAATATAAATTATTATTATATCACTCAAACACCATTGATCCATGATGACTAATGTTACATAGGTTTGCTTATATGATTGCATCATTCTGAAATCAACAAGTAAACCTGTGATTGGCAGTTTTGAATGTCAAACTCTCAATGCAAAGTTATTTGCTGGTCAAAATCAGCTCTTGAAAATCTTGAAGCTGCATCAATCGGTATAAATATCATTATTTCTAACATGAAATGCACCTCTGGTAGAGATGAAGCCACAGGAAGTCATTGTCCGACTTCCAGCTCTGAGATTTTTACCCTCCTGCAGCGCATCATGCAGCTAAAGAGCCAGATATTTTACCAAACCTGAGCTAAAAAGAGAGTTAATCATCAAGGAACACAAACTCCAGAGATGCTAAAGTTGGTCTTTGTCTGGATGTAAATAGGAAAGCGTTCGTCGATGTGTTGATAGTACAGTATGTCAGATGTTATATTTTCAGCTTGTTCTACAGCCACCTAGTGGCCAAAAAGAGAGGGAAAAAAAACAAAAACACAATTCAAATGGCTTTAAACATTATGGACCAGACTTAATGCCTGTAAACACCTGGCTGTGTGAGACTATCTTTCAAAATGCATTCCGTCAGAGCTACTTTCAGCAGTATTTGGGGGTGAACCTGGGTTTGGGCTGTTCCAGGATCTGTTCTTGCGCGGAAAGGCTGTGTATTTTTTTTTTTTTTTGCTGGAAACAGTCTTTCTATTTATTAAAACTTGGCTTTCACACTGGTCAAACTGAGACATGGGGAGATTCTCATGGAGGCAGGTTTCTGTAGCAGTTGTAAGGGTCTGTGTGGGGGGCTTGGTCTGGGAACGTGGGGGGTTGGTTACTTTTTTGTAAACTTATTTATTTGATAAGCATTCAGTGCATCACCAGTTGTCCAAAAAAATCTGGCATTGTTTGACATGGTCATACTTGATTTCTCAGTCACTGGCTTACGTTGAGGATGGCTCTGTAATTTCCAACAGGTCGACCACATTAACATGCAAGTCACTTCGGTCATGACAGCTTCTTGCTGCAGAGCAATTGCATCCTTTTCAGACACACAAACCATTGATATTTCTATAATAAATATCGGCATCTGAGTGTGTGCAAGAGCGCTCGCTCGGTGCCATTTCTTACCCAGAAAAGAAAAGATCCTTCTCTAATTTGTAAATTATGGGTGTACATAAAAGAAATATTCATTTTTGCTTGCTATTGTACAATGATTTCTTTTTATGTGTCATCCAGCATGAGATGTTTATTTTTAGGACAACGCTTGTAAATACTGTAATTGTAATAATTTTAAGCACAAATGTAATACAGTTTTATTGTGTTACCAGTGAGTGTGGTGTCTTTCTTGTCATTACTCGAGGTTTTAATGTTTTCTCAATAACATCTATTCATATATGACTAAAGTTTACACTCCCATACTTTACATACTCTACATGCATTATAAGTCACTCTGCTTACTGGAGCATATAACATTAAGTTCATGACTCAAACCAGGCACCAGAAAGATGTATATATGCTAAAACATGATATATGATTGATCAAATGTGCAATCATTTCCCCATTTACTGTTTCCGTTGTCATTTTTTAAGATTTGTTAAAATGAAATGGAGAAAAAAACCTCAGAGTGAAGAGCCTTGGTTTCAGGGTTGAAATTTCCCATTCAAATGAGATCTTCACCCATTTTTCAAATCCATCCTTTGTTCAGCTCTAAAAACACAATAGGCTTTCATCTTGTCAGAGTAAAAGAAAAAAATTGTGGATTTTCTATTTCTGTACTGTCATGTGTCACACACAGAGTTAGAGAAAACGCAACACATTCCTACTTTGCTATTAGCAGACTTCAAGAAGGGGGTGCCATCTATCTCCTTGTGGGTTATTTCAACTAATTACCTGGATTTCAATTTAGAATCATCAGGAATGTCGAGGTAAAACATTTGGATTAAAGTTATTGCTCTCATTAGTGAGGTGCTTCTAAAGTGCCCTGTGAAGTTTGTCGACACCACATTACAGAACATAATATCCAGGCCAATTAAGCTAATTGAATTTCCTTATCCACAGACACAAAGAAGAGAGAGAAACTCTTTGATTAGGCTCAAGCTGTTGAAAGTCCTTTAGTAGATGAAAACACTCACAGTAGATGGAGATTACAGCCGAGTCAAATTAAAAGAAAGTGGGGCTACCATAAGAAGAACTCCCACTAATGGCAGACATGTGTCATGTGTTATTATAGCTCAGCTGCCCTGGAGTCAGATGTTAACCCCTCAGTCCTACTGCTGATAAATTGACATCATTACTGCCATGTTTTCTGTGGTGACAGGGATGATGCAACACAGTGTGATGTTTGTCTGCACTATTACAACATATGGAGATAGATGAAGGTGTGTTTCCATGAAACTTTGGGTATTTTGTTTACCATACATACCAACATTTACCATAGTTTATCATAAGCATTTACCAAAATATAACTGAAAGTTAGGTATTGTTAACAGTTTGATAATTAAGCAAATACAGTGATATAAATATATTTTATCTTAAAAATTGAATATACTGAAAACTCACTTCTCTTCTGCTTAACTTTGAAGGATACATTGACCTTAAAAAATCTTATTTCAAATAGTTCTGAAATTATTCTACCATTGTATCTCTGAATGCTTATCCACACCAATACAATGGAGGTGAAAAGATGTCCAATGCATTGCAAAAATCTATGTAAAGTACTCACAAAAACCATGTCCAAATTTAGTCATGGTCTGGGTAATCATGGACATTGACAGAACATGCTGTCAGCAGCTTTAGTTGAAACTACAGTCATGTTCATTAGTATTTGGACATTTAAACTTTAGAATATTGCCTCTGTAAACTACTGCAGTGGTTGACATATGCTTCTGTACAGTGGTAGCTATCAAGAAAAGACTGACATGTAGATTTTAAGCTTTTATTCAAGGGGGTTAATAAAAACATTGCATTAATCATTTAGCAATTACAGCTATTTAGAGTCGGTTTATTTTCAGGGGCATAATTGAATGATTGACTGCCAATAAGCCAATAATGATAAATGAAGCTGATAAAAAGGTCTGGGGATGATTCTAAATTCTGAATTAGCATTTGATAAATAAGAGGTCCAGAAAGGTGTCAATGCATGTGATAGTCATCATCAAGGTGTATCCAGAAAATCACCAACTGAATTTTCACCCCATATTATTAATGTGAGTGTTATATCTGCAGTCCAAAAACATTCACTCTTAACAGTCAATAGGAGTGTGACCTTTGTCTATGGAATCAAGTAACAGATACATATTTTCATATTTTCCTGCCCTTCTTCTCTGACTTCTGTCCAAGCTTTCTCATTTCTTGAGCTGTTTTCATGAAGTACAGAAATTGTATCATAAGCTGGTCCTACATTTTCTCATTCTGGTTGATGTCAGCGACCCTCATAGGCTTTTACAACACAGCTTTCACAATTATGGTAAATGGGTGTGTGTCTCCTTACAAATAATGAATTTACAACTCTTTATGTCTTTGCCTTGACTTTGTATGTATTGACACACAAAAGCCTGTTTCACATTTGGTCTGAAAACACTTTTTGCAGAAACCTTACAAATGATCACATCAACAATATTTCCTTCATATAGAAACCTCATTCAGAGTCTACAATCAAATGATACCTTTAAGAGTGCAATAGGAAAGGTGAAAACATCTGTTTACTATCTTCTTCACTGGTAACACCCAAGAACAAAAAGGCCACATAAGACTTTCAGGCAACATATTGAAAGGCTTGCCCGGTTGTGGAACAAGATTCTTTGGATGTATGAAATGAAAATTAATTTACCAGACTGACAGAAAAAGAAATATACAGAGAAATAAAGGAACAAGATGATCCAAAGCCTGTCAAAGTGATGGAGACACTGATATGGCATGAATGTGTATGACTGCCAATAGAATTGGGTCACTGGTGTTTACTTATGGCGCAACTATTGCTAAAAAGTTTATAAAGTTTATAAAGCAGATTCAGCCAAGTGCAGCAAATCTGATTGTGGTGGTAAATGAATTGTATTTGTATAGTGTTTTTAGAGTAGATAACAATTAGCTGACAACCTGTGCCACCACCTGAACTACAGAAAGCTGCAAAAACACTTGCTTTTTCAATATTGAGTTTGATTTCTAAATTACAATATTGCATGATAAACTATATGTAGTCTGTTTGAAATAGTACTTAAAGTGCATTGAGATCATCATAGGCTAGACAACATGCAATGTATACCTGAAAACAACAGAAAACACCAATGAGAATTGAACTCACAACCCTTGGTTTACAAGACCAATGTGTTGCCCCTGAGCTATGAAACCTTTAAAGTTGCAGTTCTGCATATAGTGAAACCAAACAAAGAGCTTCCCAAGGCAAAGGTATAGACAATTATATATTGGTAAAGTCAGTTAACCTGACCTCACCTCAAATGCGCATGCATATGTTTTACTATTTCAAGACAAATTTGATGACAGAAAGATTCACAAACAAACATAAGCTGAAGGTGGTTGCAGTAAAGGCCCACCAAAGCATGTTAAGTTGAAGCAACAGTTTATCCATAATATCCATGAGTTCCAGAAGTGAGGTCGTAGACTGCATTCAAGCAACAAAAGTAATCAAGTAATTGGGGCAAGTAATCAGGGTGGTTGGAAATGCTCAAGTGCAGGAACACACTGTGGTACATAGTCTCAGTAAATACTCATTAAAAAGGTTTAGGTTTAAAATTGGAAAAGTGCCAACTGAGTGAATGTAAGCTGGTGAAAGGGGCAGAGGTTGTTCCTATTCATTAGAGACACAAATGGAAGACCTGTGGTCAGGCCAAAAAAAAAAAAAAAAAAAAAAGCCTGTGAAATCTTTCAGGTTTCAGCGTTTCTCTACCATAAGAGACACACCACAAAGTTTTGTGGAGCGCTTCCTCAAAATCTTCACGGATTGAATCAACCTCTCCCAATATCCATGTGACAACTCAGAGGGGAAAATATTTTCTAAAGTTACTGAATAAGATGTTTGGGCTCCTTAACAATTTCAGTAAAGGACTCATTGTTTGTGATAAAATAATTTTAAGATTTGGGTGAATAGACAAAGGGGCATTGTCTAGACATAAATGATAAAATGTCTTTGTTTTATGGTGCAGGTGATGGTGCAATGGTTAGTACTGTCTCCCTATTAAGAAGACGTTTCTGGGTCTAAACCCAGATGTGAGCTGCAATTACAGAGCCCGTCTGTTCCCAGTGTTCATTCCCCTTCCCTCCACTCATGCAGTTACTATTAATATTTGGCTTCCTTGTGCTCCACAGTGACAACCCAAAATGGTATGGTAATGGTAATGTTCAATCGTAGGATAAACAGCCTTGATGCTGATGCCAATGGCAAGTTCTGACTTTCTGAACTGTTTTCCACTGACTGCATTTGCTTTACAACATTACTGGTAAGTGAATTGGGAGTTTTTTGATAAGGCTTCTTCCTTTTGTTAACCTCCATCTACAGAAGTATGAAGCAAAGCAATCTATTACATAAGCCACTTCAAAGCTCCTAATCTGGTCTACCCACTCATGGTGTTGTCTTGAGTCGGCCTGATCATTTTTGACTAGAGTCAACCTGAGCAATTTGAGCCATATGTGCACTCACTCGTCTTTCAGATTAGTTCTTAAGTATGTCTATGACTACATTATAATTGCTCTCACTTATTTTGAACTATATCTCTGGACCCGAAAGAAATATCTAAACCATAAATCAACACAACTCATCTGAGCCCAAAGTAATTTATTCATTCAGTCAAATATTCATCATGCCAAGCGTTCTCTTCATCAAAACCTCTGACCAAGCTGCAACCGCCTTTTGGTCAGGTCACTTTACACTCTACAACATAAGAAAAATGACACCTTTCTGACTTAGTATGCCAATTAACTCTTGGTGGGGGCCATGGTTATCTTCTTTCTTGGCAACTGCAATACTGTTCTGGAAGCAAGAGCCTATAGATGATCCAGATGATCCATGGGTGGCACCCATTAAACTCCACTAGCTCCATGGCTGTTCAAATCAAATTCAAGTCACCCATGCTGCCTACAGAGTGACTTGGTTTGCACCTATCTCTTAGCTATATAGTCAACTGTATGGCCAACTTAGCCATACAGTCTTGTACTACTTCTGAACTACTGTGTTCCTCCAGGGAACATCATCTGCCATTGTCACCCCTGCACCATGACAATCAAGGCCCAGAGTATTCTTATTTGCTATTCCCTGATGATGGATTGAGCTCCCAAATGCTACCAGAACAGGGAAGACCTTTCCTATCTTCAAGAATCTGTTAAAGACTTGTCTCCTTTGAGGACATACTCTTCACTTGTTTACTTCCTTGTTTACTTCCTCAATGCTTACTATATATGTATGTCACTTTGGATGGACTCATCTGTCGAATAACTAAATGTAAATGTAAACAAACATTTCATCCACAAACATTTCATTTAGGCTCTCTCTATATCTTTATTTCTGCACTTTCTCTGAATTGATGGCAATTCCTACTATATCAGTTTTTACCATCATATTTGTAAACAGACAACTTCACTGATGGCCTGTGGTCAGCCTGCTTGAATGTAAACTTCACTCAGAGGAGGTGAGCTCCCTTTGCCCACAGCCACATGTTCTCTTTCAATTATCCGTCTTGCACAGGCTGTCCGGAGGGTAAAGTCATCCTGATAATCCACACTTTTAACAATGTCCACTTCTAGCTCATCCATCAGTCTTGCCTTTTCAATTCCCTTTTCTAATTCCAGGAAATTCTCCTCTTTAGTTACTGGTAAGGTTGTTACAGCTATCAGCTCGTCCAACAATGAGTGCTTTCTCTTGGGATTCAACATCAAAAATGTGGGGCCCTTCTATGAACATGCATCTCTTGTGGATCACACAACAGTTCTTTGTGACAGGTATCTTTGGGTAAAATTTCCACCTTGTAAAATAATTTAGGTATATAACCTACTTTTAAATACAAAATACAAACAAATGAAATGTTTCCATATTAGTAATTTTTCATTTTAATAGACTAAGGACACAACAGTCATCTTCTAATTCTTACCACAAGCAATTGTTAGCATTATAACTTTTTTGTCACTGTGTACAATCTGAACATTTCCTCTGTTAACTCAGTAGAAGTTACTTAGATACGGTCAACTTCTTCTTGCTACTTTGCATATGTATGAAATTTTTGGGGTATTCCTTCATATAAAGGCACAGATTTACCAAAGGGAAAGTTGAACTGGGAGGCTCAACATTGCAAAACTGTGTTTTATTTAAGAGTCTTTATTACAATATAAACTGCTCACAGCTCACTGGGGCCATGAGCCGTGGGGCAGTGAGATGCGTACTCCCCCCTCCTCCAAAAGAAAAAAATACATCAAAGTAGAAGAAAACCCTGCGAAAAGTAAAGAAAATGAAAAAGCAACAACTCGGCTGTGTCGCTGGCAGCTACAGTGAGCTGACAAAGCACAAAGAAAAACAGAGAGCCCAAGCTCTCCCACATTAGGGTCCATAGTCATTAAGACCATTTAGAAAAAGCATTAACTGCCAGGCTGTGTATCGTTAGCGTCTTCATCCCTGTGTCACAGCTGACCCTGGAGTAAGCGTTGGGTGTGCAGTTAGCCCTGCTCTCCTTTGCCAAACGGCTCCAGGGGCAAAAATAATGATCTTCACAGACATGCCAATGCTATCTGGACCAGATAACACTGCTTTAATGACTCCTTATCCTTTGGCCCTTTCAAGGAGATGGGCGCCCTGGCAAATATATTCCCGTTGTTGGGTCATTAACTCTTTATTGCAGGGATAATGGACTTTTGTATTTTTGGTCTGATTTGAGTGCACTGGCCAACTGAGAGTGTAGTACCCACCGAAAGATTAGTCAGCCCTCAGTAACAATGCACAATACTCAGGTCACCATTACTGATTCACCAGTCCAAACAAATTATGACATTTGCTCTATAAAAAGAAAAGACAAACATCAACTTAATGTATTATTGTCTTGATAATGATTGTTTGTACCAAAGTTATGGGTCTCTGAAGTTGATGTTGAAGAGCTATCTCATCTCTAATTATGTAGATGTTTTGATGTGATTGACTAGAAAACTAGACCCACTCTGGCTTTGTTCAGGGCCTGTACAAACTATTTTAGGGCCATAATCTCAATCAGAATAGAGGAAGGAGACATGGAAAATGGAGCCGTAATGTAATTCCATGCAATGTTTTTATATTTATACCTAACCAAATTAAAATTGCATTTAGAAATCAGTAGCAGACTCAGATTCTCTTCTCTGCCACCAGGTGTCTCAGCATCATCCTTCATTACTACTCTGTGTTGATGCAAAGAGGAAGCAAAGCAGCTTATTTTATTTCATGCCATACAGATCCCACTACATATCTCTCCACATTTATTGTAATAAATAATAAATGTATTTTACTGTACAAATTAACTGAATTAATTAAGTCTGTTATTTTGTGCATTTATCAGGGTAATCTTTATTGGTGAGCTTCATGGCATCCTGCTGCCTCTTCAGGAAAAGCAACCCAGCTGATTATTGACATTCTAGATAGCAAAAGATGTTAGTGTCTCTGAGACAAACAATTAGCACACCATTGATTGTGTACTTGCATCTTAAACACATGTTCGAGCACTAATCTGACCCAGTCAACCGATCCTCTACTCAAAGAAGGCATTAGGCGAGTTATCACCGCTGAAGAATCTGCCTGCCATTAGTCTCGGCACAGTCAGGGTTATGCAGGCATTCAGTTTCCCGGGTCTTAGAAATCTCTCTTTTGATGTCGCAGGTTAACCTCTAGCAGATGCCCTTTTAGGCCTCAGTCAACCATCTGAACCATGCCAGGAAACTTACAGCAATTCACCTCCCACACACAAAAACACATACACACACCACAGATGACCAACAGGAGTCATGCACTGTAATGTTATTTTAAGTGTCCTGGTGATAAAAGTCAGCCTCTAGTAGCGCTAAGAGAAATATTAATGTTCTTTTCAGATGGCGCCGGCGATGTCAATACTGTTGTATCTCAAACACCAAGAACTCGTTTGTTTGTTCAGATATGATTTATGTTGAATCAAAAGAAGCAGCTGAAGCCGTAGTGTGTTTACTGATCCAGCCACAAATCAAACATCCAATCTGGTCATGCTGCTTTGGGGAGGAAGGGTGGGGGGGCTGGCTTCTCTCTTTCTCCCAGTTAGTAACAGAGATCTGTGGATTTCTGTTTGTTTGTTGCCCTGGTTTCTCCCACTGCCAGTGTCACGGCAATCAAAGCTGGATGCACCCCGAACAGGGGGAAACGGTGCCACCCTCTCCATTCCCCATCACCCGCGGTACAGACATTGTGTGTTTACGATGCTGCTGTTTCCATATGACCTAATCTCAAACAAATTGGAAAGATGATTGTCATCTGCAGGGGGGCAGGAGCTGCATTATTCTCAACAATAACCTTCAGAAAACCTTTCACGAGGAAAAAAAAGGAGAGAAAAAAAAATCAAGAAGCGGATTATTCAAAAGGCAATTTTCACCCAGCTCATTTGGTGGAGAAGCATTGTGTGATGAAACGTCTTATTTTGTTGTGTGAAATGGCGGAGGAGACTCAAAGGCACTGCTCCCTCTCTCTCTCTCCTCCCCACTCTCTGGTGGATGAGTGTAATCAAACAGGGCAGATGGGGGATCTGAGGAGAAATGTGTGTATCAGCGATAAACAGAGGTGCAGTTTTAAAAAAAAAAAAAAAGAAAGAAAGCAAAAGGCCTCATACATACACGCCACACACACTCACAAATATTAAAGTTAAAACAGTTTGTGTGCAAGACATAACATATAACCAAAAGAATGTGGACGCCTGGAGTTGCTGCTCTTTCTTCTCTGGGCCTCTTAGTTCCAGTAGATGTTTCAGCCTAGTTACATTTTAAATAGTAACGTGATAGGGCAAACCGAAGTTACTAATGTCAAGGAATGAAAAAAAAAATAAAATAAAAATAAAATTCTACACATTCTCCAACATGACGCATTTAATTAATTTGCTGATGTGTCCATCACAATCTCTGTATGTTCCTGTAAGTCAGTGTTGACTGAAATCCATCAGTGGTTTCAGTCCTGTAAAGCTGAGGTGCTCTACCCACAGGCTTAACATGCTTGTGACTCCTTTCAGCTTATATAAGCTGATTCTATTGGACGAGCTCAGGTCATGTGCTTCCATTGGTTCATGGATGGTCCAGTTCCAACTCTATAAAGAAAAAGCCTGCCCAGCTTGGTGTGCAACAACTTGACGAATCCTGTTTCCAGCTCCATCCAACATCAATCTGGATGAACCAGAACAAGACTGTGAGGGCAAACTTATCAGCAAACATCACTGCTGACCTCAGCCATGATGTTGTAAAGCTGGATTTATAGTTCATGGGCTAACACAGTCCCATAGGTACCATAAGGTACCTACCACACAAGATATCATTTATTATTAACTGAGGCAGATTTCAGATTTCAACTACTGATATAATTTCTGCATTACTACACATGTTCTTTCCATAATTTACATTATTTTATTTACAGACAGACAGTGAGCTACGCACATTTATGGATTTTACATTATTTCACATTCTGGTTACTGACCCACTGAGCAGTGTTTACATTCATTCATTCTTGTAGAGCAGTGTTGACACTGAGCAGATATAAAACATTGTAAATGGTTTGTAAAAAAAGCTTTAATGAGAAGAAGATGGTCTTTTTTTTTAACTTACTTAATGGTGTTGCTTCAGCACAAAACACAAGCAGATAATGCAGAACATAAGGCTCTTGTAATCAATGGTTATAAAAGTAGCAATAGAAACGAAGAAATTCACCAATGAAGACAAAAGTTCTGCTGTTAAAATTTTCCTCAAATTCATTCCATTCGTGATGGATCCACTGAGGAAAAGAAAGTTTGGCAACACTTTGATCTTATTTCTCCCAGTAACTGGAAGACTTGAGGTTTGACTGAAATACTGGGGAAAAACAGAAATGCATTGATCCACAGCTTTACAAGCTGCAGTGAGGTTTTTGAGGAGTGCCGCCTCATCTGTGGCCTGTGAAAGACTCTCAAAGCCAGGGAGATCATTTAATCCCAACACGGCTGAAAAGATGTTCTTTCTTAATAAAAATTAATAAAGTGTTTTTCCAAAATCATTTTTCATTATACATGTTCTTTGCACACATTGCACGCTGACTGCTCAGTGCTCAGACTAAGTTAAAGCACAGATACTGACCCTAACTTAACAGATTCGAGGCAAAGAAAATGTTACAACTGTATGAAAAATGTAAGATTAAAACATATGAATAAGGTCTCTTTTTGTGTTGATGTTTTATGTTTATTTGTTGTTTAAGTTTTTGAAATTCTTTTTATTATTTTTTTTTCCATTTTTGCATATTTTACTCTCTGGCCAGTATGTGCCATAACATTAATATGAAGCATAAAGAAATTAATCTTTTCATTTCTTTAAACTGTATGTTGGAATGAGCCTCGTTTTTTTTTCGCAGCATAACATGACCTACTTAAAACTGTACAAATCAGTATTCACATTACTTCTAATGTGAAAGGTATCACTCATAGTAATACCTAAATTCAGAGAGAATAATCAACATTTTTGTCATAGTGGAGCAAAGAGACAGATTTTGTTTCACAAGCGGTGGTGGAGACCAAATCAGAGCTAAAACGGTGAATATGGAGCTTATCATAACACACAAACTGCGGTTGTGATTGTTGTTAGTCTGATTGCACTTAAAACTCTAGTCCATGTTACATTGTTTTTTATACCTTTACTTAAAGGTGACAGAGAAAAGTTGAACAGGGTTTTGATCCTTGTTCCTTGATGTGACATATACACTATAAAATGTTGGTTGGATGTGTAACGCCTCAGAAGCTTAATAAAAACCTCTATTTTAGGGTATTAGGATATTTTAGGATGGAGGGATTTAAACGTGTGGCACTGATTGGCGGCTGTTACTGCCACTCAAATGTATGTGACTTTGGAACAAGGACAGACCATCTTTTTACAGCTAATCACCTTTAGCTCACCTGGAATCAGAGTGGGAGGGCAGTGAGATATATTTTATATCACAAACAACCGTTTTTGAAAATGAGCCATTTTCAAGCAGACGTTCCTAAAAGACAAATTTCTATGAAAAAGGAGATATTCAGATTTTCTAGCACTTTCCGCCTGTTCCTGAATGTAGGTGGACGACTGTTTTTCAACAAAGACGGTAAAAATGCTTTTTGATTCTCTGTCAACTTTAAGCAAAGTCCATGAGTATTTCTTCCATCTCTGGGTAAATTCTATTAAGGTTTGTCAACACTGATGCAATAATCTGTAAGCAGCATGTTCATGCCTTAGTTGGTAGTAACTACAGCTGTTGGGAAAACATAAAGTAAAATGTACAAGATTTTTCTTTGTATAAGTTTATCTATCAGCAGAAAACAGTGTCAGTGCTAAGGTTACAAGTACATTACCAAGAACTTGAGTAGTTGAGTCTTACTAAAGATTTCATAGTTTATCCAACTGCTACACTGTTGCTGCTGTTTCATGCTTGATTAAGTTTTAATTTATTTTACTTTGTCAATTTAAACCTCATTTTCATGTGTCCTTAACATTGTCAAGTACATTTGATCTTAAACGTAAAACATCTTGAATTTCCTTGTTGATGAAAAGTGGAGCACAAATAAACTTGTCTTGCCTGGTGGATGAATATCCCATCCTGTTGAAGATGACAGGCTTAATGCCTTTAACTGCCTCTTATATATAACTGATGTGTTTTATTTGAGGCAGCACTGCACACAGTTTCAGAGTCACTGTATGAGGAGGAACTGAGGTCAGCAAGCCAGAATGACTTCTGTGTGTAGAGCCTCAACCCAAGGGGAAGCACATTGTTCAAATGTAGTTTGAAGAGAGTCTGAAGCAATCATAACAAGCAGCTATTCAGAGCTGGATAATGAACGTAAACAACCCAGTGGGATTGCTGGAAGCGCAGTGTGTGTGCGTGTGTGTGTGTGTGTGTGTGTGTGTGCTTGTGTGACCTGTGAGCATTTCTTTTTCTGCAGGATCAGTATTTAAAAATGGTTGCTTATGTGAGTGTAGACCATTTATTAGAGTTTGTGCTGAGAGGGGGTCACATTTCACATTTATATATAACTTTTAAATCTCTATTCCTCTGTTACTCACCTACACATACAGCTGATAGGCAGGGTCGCTATGTCTTTTTGACAACCAGTGGTCGATTGATGCAAAGTGCATTAACAGGTGTTCGGATGGCCAAGTGGTTGTGGCGCATATCCCTTGCAGCGGTCGCTGGTTCAAGTCCCGACGTTTTTACTCTCTTCCCCTGTTTTCCGTCTGTCTACTCTTACTCTGTCAGTGAAGGTAAAAAAAACAAAAAACAAATACAAACAAAAATATTTTTAAAAAACAAACAATACATACATGACTTTTAGATTAAGATCTGTATAGACAAAACATACAAAACAAGTTACACGTGACACATTGTTGACACATTGTCCTTAAATGATACTGTATACATGAATAAAGTTCAACATCCTCTCTAGATGAAATTACGTGAAATTACCTTGTTATCATGACAGGTGTTTGTGAGGTAAAAATGAAATGTTTTCCATCTATAATCTTCTTCTGGTAAAGTCGTTCATTTGGGTTTGGATTGATTTGCTTGTAAGCTTTAGGTCGTTGCCATGCTTGAAAACTGAAATTACTCAGCTCTTCATTTTTATCTTTCCAGAAGATGCCTGAAGATTTTGAGTCAGAATTGACTGATTGGTATTTGAACTGTTTATTATTCTCTTCACCTTGACAAAAGCCTCAGTTCCAGCTGAAGAAAAACAGCCCTAAAGCGTGGTATGATATGTAACATTTGTTCCAAGGATACTTTTTGGAATTCTGACCAAATAAAGTTCAACAATAAATTCAAATATTTTCATCAGCTTTAGAGAAACATTCAGTTCTTGGTAATATCTTTTAATATGTCGACGGTTGGGATCACTGTGGTCAATGCCACCTGACTGATGCGCTTCAACTATGAGATCATTTGATGTTTTACATGCTCTTTGTGGATCGGTTTGTGGTTTGTGCTAGAAGATGCAATTGAATAAATGTTCAAGAACAGATGAACTTATGGTTAATGAAATATGTTCTCATTTTGTTACAATAATTTTAATTTGCTAGCTTGGTTTATTGGTCAGTCCAAGTTAATCTTGTGATCAACAATCAATCAAACTAAATTGAAATAATTCAAAAACAGAACCATAATGGAAATAACTACACCCTCAGAGAAGTCTGCTCTACCAAACACTAATGACAAAAATGAAATGCCGTTGACACAATTTATCTGTATTCATGCTGCAGTAATTGTGCTTTATTTACTAGTACTTTTAAAAGTATAAAGGATTTGAATACTTTGTTGTCTCACTTTCCTTTTTCTCCTCTTCTTCTATTTTATTCTTCGGTTTTATTCACATATTGACTTCTGGGTTCATGTATTCTTCTTTACTCCATCTAAATCTAAGGGTCTAATCCATGGTCACATTGCATTTGTAATTATATCACAAAACCTAACAACGTTTCACACTCTCACGGATAATGCACAGCTACTGAGACTTGGAAATGGGTTCAAAGCTGAAAGTCAAAGTCAACTTTATCATCAGTTCTGCCAAACGTACAGGACATACACAGGATTGAAATGCTGTTTCCTCTCAGCTCCATGGTGTAGCCATATGTGAGTAATAACACACAAAAAGATGAAAGTATAAAGCTACAGGTGGGATGATATGGACAGTGAATGATTACTGAGGAACATAGCTTTAACTGATGTTATTTGTACAGTAATGTACACATGTATACGTATGTTTCATCTACATGATGAGTAATTGGCTTTACTTGGTTCCATTACAAAGGAAGTTTAGGTGTGTTTCTGTAACATTGCTTCTTATTTGAAGGTTGAGGGCAGGAGGTTACACTGACTGGTTGGCTCTGGTCTCCAGAGAGCAGGAGGCTGGAAACTGCATCCACTCTGGACCACATGATGCTCCCAAACCACACAATGATGCAGCTGGCCACAAGGCTCGTCTGGTAAGTCTGTACCTCTCATCAAGTCTTTGCTGTGGATGTTTTGGTATTTTTGACCTTTCTCTGATTTGTCAGACCTCATAATGAAGTCATATCCTACTTAGAGATCTGCTGCAACACATGACCATTGTAACCAATCCAACAGATGTACCCCCAGATGAAAGCATATTAGATTAATAGCAACATGTTCATGTTCCCAACCAGTCTCCGTGGACGCTGTGTGTTACACCATGATCAGTAAAGAACCAGAAACAGCCTTTCTTTCAGTTCATGATGTAATGAAATGATTCACCCGACTTGTGAAAAATTACACAAATATTTCAATCTCCTCTTTGATTCAGTCAAGTTGCAGAGCAGAAAAGACAAATTGCAAAATAAATTTATTTTGTAACGGGAAACTTGTCATCAATGGCAGATTGCTGATTAAAGAAACGCTGTCTGACCAGTCTCTGTAAACTGACTTTACAGAGACTGGTCAAACTGAACTATATCAGAATCTGTTTAACCATCCCTTCCCTCACCAGCCTCTTACATACAACACTGCCATGAGGACAAGGACATCTCTGCTCCGAATAACAAATTTCAGTGAGAACAGTTCATAATGAATATATCTCAGACACAGCGACAATACAATGTTCTAGACTGGACACTCCTGGCATCGCAGGTTACACCAACACTTATGAGTTATTATATAAGTTCTATGTTTATCTAGATCTATTGAAATGAGTGCAGGGGTTAAACTTGGCAATGTCGGATGACCATCAGACTTACTAATCGTAGTGGACACCTGTATCAACACATCAGTGAAGTCTTTACTGGCCCTATCACTCAGGGTGTGTGTAATGCTGTGTGTTCTGCTGTCTTTCCAGGATGTGATTGCCTGTCAAAAAAAAGTTGTATATTCATATTAGACGTCTTTGTTAAACTTAATGTTTCCTTAATCTGTAATTATATCTATGGACAAAGAAGTGTAGAGTGGTGGTTTTTCAACTGTTTTTCAACTGTTCTCTGCCCTAGATTGTGACATTATTGATGTCTATTTCACTCTCTTTAGAATCATACAATTCAGACTCAACATTAAAACCAGTTACTAGATTGGTTTTAGTGTTGTGGTGTATGTTCAGATTTTCACAGGCTTAATAAGCCTTTTACCTCATCTATATGAACTTAAATAAATATAATTAGAATGAAAATCTGTCACCAAAGAGTAAATAGAAAACACTGCTAAACTTTAGTAACCTGTTATGTCTTTACCTCTGAAATAAGAGTTGAGTGTGTGAGCTGAATAGAATATTAACTCAAACTATCCTTATTACAAAGCCTGCAGACTTGTTGTTTTTTCAGTAATAGGTCCAGTGCACAAGGTCAGGATATCTCTCTTCCAATCAGATCTTATGTAACATCACACGGAAGCTGTAACCCACATCATTAACTCGCCCTGCACGTCTCACCCTGCTGACTGTTGGTCTGGCTAGCTCTCGCTACTGAGTGCGTTATTAAGGAGGCTGTGGACTGAGGAGACGCTAACAACAGTGGTGAGCTCCTCAAATGAGTGGGCCTTGCTGTAATTGTGCAATGGAAGTGCACAGGGTTGGCTTGATCAGGACATTGGGCCTCCGTCCTAATGGGTCCTCTGGAGACTCCAGGGGCTGGCGCTTCTCCTGCCAATACAGAGCTGTCCTCTTGACACCGAGGGGGGGAGGGTGAGATCTTGACGGAGACCGGGGACTCGCTGTAATTACTGTTCACCGTCCCGTCATAGAACCTGACACCCCCTAATACCCTGGCAAGCCCCAGCCTGAAAGGCCAAGGTGGCCCTCAGAGGCCTACAGAGGCTGACAAAGCTTCATCTCTAATCTGTCGAAAAGCTGGAACGGAGTAAAGGTGGTTGGATTGAGGGGCTGCCACAGAAATCACCCCAGCACCAGAAACTGCACTGTTAGCTGTGTTAGCACTGATTCATCTGTCATCTGGGAGGTACTGTTGTGACAGTTTGTGACAGCTACATTGTTGTAAAATAATAAATACGTTTAGATTGCAGCATGTTAGTTTTCATACTTCATGACTCTCATTTTGTCCCTCCTTTCTTCTTGTTGAGATGTATTTGTATTGGTGAAATCATGAAAGACATCTTTTGGCCGCCTCCACAGTTGAACTCTTGACCCTACTTGCACATTTTGAAAGAGTGCGCCCACATGCAGCTCTTGTGGGGTGTAAATCACTTTGAGTTTAATACGTGGGCAGAGCAGGAGAGAATCAGAATATGAGACACAGAAGAAGAAGAAGAATAGAGATGGAGAAACTGCTGGTGGAAACTGGAGTTCTCGTATTTGTCTCTAAAGACAGAGCAGGCTGGCCAAGCAGGCCTGTCTCTGGAGAGCGGCTGGGCCAAAGCCATCGCCCGAGGCTCTACCTCGGGGCCTCTCAGCTCCATAGAATACTACTGAGGCATCAGGACTTACCTCGGACTGCCTGCAGGGACAACAAAGACACCAAAACTATAAGTATGAATTATCGATATGGGGTCCATATCTTAGAAATAGAGCAATACATGGAATGAAAGCTACATGCTACAGAGAAGATTTCTCCTTCTAAGGGGCCTATTGCAAAATATGTTTATCATAAGGTACATTAACAGAGTTGAGATGCAGTTTTGTCTGAATCTTTTTTGTTGTTGTTGTTGTTTTTGTTACTGTAGCTGACTTTTGTATAATTAATAGAATCAGTCAGGCTCCAGCAGAGAATCATGGTCTAGTATGAAATCTGACTCTCATAGAAAGTATTTACTTTGGGTCAGGGTAATGCCAACAATTTTTCATTTCATTTCCATAAATCTTTAAAAAGATTTTTAACATAAACCGATACAGCAGTGGCAGAGATATCTTGACTTTTAGTCTCTAGTGTGTATCAAGTTGCAGAAAAATGGTCTTTGAATGGATTATTGTATGTATAATTGTACAATTATATTACAAACGTTATTCTACAGCAAATATTGCACAACCTGATAAGCAACAAAATTATACGAACAATAGATTAAAATAGTGATGTCTCCTACAGACTCCTCCTGGTCCCAGGCGATTACTTGTGGTCCAAAACCTGATGTCTGATGTCAAAATCAATGCAACCAAATGAGTTTTCAAACCCGCAATGTTAAACCAAAAATTTTAAATGTAGGAGAACATACATATATTAAAAATATATCCTCTTCTGCATATTAAATTAGCAAAGTTTGCTAATTTTCTGCTGGTCCAATAATTGAGTAATCATTTCAGTTTTAAGAGTAGTGACCAAGATACAAACTGAGTGAGACATTTTACGTTAATTAAATTTCTCGCTACTTATCAGCTGTCATATCACTGACACTGATACATCTCAGTTCTAATGAGAAAATATGCAGAGTTAGCCTCGCTGTAAACCTGACTGTGTCTCAGAATAAGGTGGAGAGTCAGCACTCTAAATGCAACAACACACTGAGAACAGTTCTCACTGTTACTCGCTCTTTTCACCAGTCCCCTCTGATCAAAACATTCTTGCTATGTTCGGCTGTAACAAACATCTTCTGCACACTCAGCAACCTGCAAAGTTCATTACCATTGCTAATAAATGTTGAACTGGAACATCTGTTGGTCTCCACCAATAACACACTCTCTTTGGAAACTCTTGGAGGTTTTTATTTTAAATTTGAACAGAATAGGAGTTGTCCCGAAAGACAGTATTCACACTGGTATCCTCAAAGTATCCCAATCAAAGCTTCTCCTCCAAGACCTATTTATTGGGGCTGGAGTTGAAAAGGTATTCTTTTTTCCCCCCTTATGCTCCCCTCCCTAAACTTAATCAAGCAATGGAGTGAGGAAACAAGGGGTAGTACATAAAAGTGTTGGGAATGGTAATGATGCCAAGTAATGATTTCCCTGGAGGAAATCTGATCTATTGCCACAGGGAAGAGATGGAGAAGAAAGACCTGGGGGAAGGAGGGGGGGAACCACATCAGCATTTTATGCAGGAGCACCTAAGCCATAGGAGAGGGGAGAGACCAAAATAATGGAGAGGAAAGCTTCATTAGCACCTTCTCTTTCTGTTCTTTCTCTCTCGTTCTCTTCTCTTCATCCCTCCTCTGTACCCAGAGCAGATAGCATGTGTAAAGACAGAATGCTCAGGGGGAATGAAGGTCTAGCACAAGGTGAAATTAAACAGCTGAAAGGTATGATTTAACAATGTTCAAAACTCAATAAGTGCAAGATAAACAATAAATTATATGTGTCTGTGTCAGGAGGACAGGAAAACGGGGCAAAAATCTCTTTATTGATCCTGTCGTCAAAAATGAATCTGCTTCCCTGCTTCTCCTGCCAAGGCTAGTGGACAGTAAAGGAATCAAAGCAGTTAGTGGAACAGCACTGGTATGTTTTCCAAACTCCCTTTGACCTTCCCCTTTAGAAGTTTCATAAAATCTAATCCAGATTTTTTTTTTTTTTTACATTCTGCTCAAGCATTGTATGGACAATTAAATTTAGACATATATGCACCTATAGAGAGTGACAGTATGGGATTAGAATAAAATGTATTCAAAGCCTGAATATTTTCCTCTTTGCTAGAGCTCATTGTTGTCCAACAATATTAAATAAACATCAGTAAGGCACACTGATCTCTGATCATTATATTCCAACCTTGGGACTGAGCAAAACATCAGGGGATTAGCAGTAATCACCAGCAAGAGATCAGCCCATCCAGGCCCTCCACCCATCACATCATGCACCACTACTTGATGCTTAACCATGCGGGTAGTTGGCCCACGGGGTGGTAGCTTGATGTAGCTTGGTGAGGCAAATGTCCAGCCAATAGTGAGCCACTCTGATGTCAACCACGATGAAACCCTGACTGTCAAGATGAAAGTCAAATGCTCAAAGCTGTGATAAAAACTGTATGGATCAACTTTATTAGATTAAACACTGATCAAGTCACTGGGGTTAAACATTTAAATCTTCATTTATTAACCAATATCTAAACACCTCTGTACTTCTGAAATCCTTGAAGATGCAGTCCTAGCCTAATCACGTGTGTTTTGTCTATGGATGTTTGAAGATTTTCAGTCAGGGTTCAGAATACCTTATACTACAGGGACCACACTGGTCCAAAGATCTCAGGACAATGGACTCTATACTTGTCCTGCAAAATCTTAATACTGAATTTGACACTATTTATCACAAGATCTTATGATGGAGACTGGAACATGTCATTTGGATTAAAGGAACCACTGTAAGAAGTTATACCCATTATAGTGATTCTAGTTTGTTAAAGCTAACAGTGTGAGCAATAACACATTACTGTACACAAGAATGGAGTTTCACAGGGTTCTGTTATTGCAATATCATCAGGAAACTTCACAAAACTTCCACTTCTACACAGTCGACACCCATTTGTTTTCTTATGAATTAGAATTCAAGTTCCTCTCCTCACATACAAAGCCCTTAAGGACGAGACTCCGTTACATCTTAAAGAGCGCACAGTACTCCAGTACTACAGTAGAATTCTATGATCTTAATCTGCAAGTTTATTTGTGGTTTTGCAGGGTCTTAAAGAGCAGAATGGGAGGCAGAGGCTTCAGTTATTAGGCTCCTCCCTTATGGAACCAGCTCCCCAGTTTGGGAGCTGGTTCCAGCTCCCAAAGTGGAGAAATAATAACCAATGTTATAGTGGTTGAAAGTTATTGTATTTGATGAAGTCTTATAAGGTGTTGGTGGTATAGTGGAAAGTGCTTCCATTGAACAGGGTTCGATTCCTGGCCAATACCTAAAAGAAAGTACTTTCAGGTAACTGTTTATTGACATACTCACTAAATGCCAGCTACATATCTTAATGGGCTGCTTCTTGTATTGTGAAATACTCTATGAATCAAACTTGAGGTCGAATTGGTTGCTTACAAAGTCTTTACTTTAAGTCTTTACTTTGAATACATATGAATAATATAATGGAATGTGTAAGAAAACACAATGGAAAAGTGATGTGAGAACTTTTAGCCCCTTATCAAGGAAGTACATGTACTTGCAGTATGAACTGACAGCTGTTATGGTAGAGATTAGGACATTAAACACTTTGGTTAAAACTGGGGAAAGGTCTTTTTAGTTCCATATGCAAAAGCATTGGACATAAATTGTGTTCTGTAAAAAACTGTCCATTCCGAACATGTCTTGGCAAGCTTGGCTAACAAAATCTGACTGCATGACAATGAGGATGGAAAGTGGAACTGGCTTTTTGACTTTTCACTACCATTTTGAGGATCATATATCCAGGTGACAAATAAGCTTTAGTGTGCAATTGAACTACTTTAAGTTGCTCTGGGCCAGCATACAAATCCCTGAGAGCAGCATCTCTACTCTCCCATCCCTGCACAGTTCAGTATCTCTTTTCCAGTACCACAAATACAGCTCAAGAATCTCCGTGCTCCAGCATTTCACAGCCATTATGGAATAACATCAGTGAAGCAGGCCTCACTGCAGGGATGTCACCAGGATCCAGGACTGGATGGCTTTTCTAATCTGTGTGCTGAGGGATCAGGTCACACTTTTAAGACTCATTGTGATGGTAAGTGGGAAAGAGAACAGATGAGTGCTTTATATGTTAGAGGACACGTGAAGCGTTGTCAGATTCCCAGCGTACCAGCAAATGTGTGCACAACCAACAGAGCTCTCCATCCATCCTACTGAAAGGAGACAGGTGAGCAAGTCTGGACCACAAGCAGCAATTTATTTTGCCTCCAAATGAGTTTTCTTCACCGTGCTGAGAGTGTACGGTGTGTATAGTAGCTATTATCCTCGCTCCGTTCAATTATTGATTTACAAGTGCCACAGGGTGAAAGCCAAAGCATACCACGTACAGGCTGAATAAATCTGTTTGCACTTTTTTTAGGCTTTGTCTCCATATTTCTCCCCCTCATGCTGCTGTTTCCAGACCCCAGATTTGCAGTCTCAAACACTCAGCAGCTCTGCCTTTTCCCCAAGTGTACCATCGCAGTCCCACCCCGAAGCATCAGAGACATCTCTACAGCATACGAGGGATGTTGCCATGACAAACTCCCCCCCTTGTCCTCACAATCTGATCTGTCAGAGAGAGGGCTGGCAACACAACTAACACACTGACATCATTCTGCATTCAGTCTTTGCCTACCAGCAGCAGAGTTGTCTGAAAAAATGTTGAAATGATCACACACAAGCTGCTATAATAGCAGTTACATCACTGTAGCAGACACTGAGAAACCTCAGGCAATATCATCATCCATTACTTATATTTAAGCAAAGTCTTCACACTCAGGGAGATCACACTGCCTGGAAAAGGTTTCTGAACTCACTGTAGTAAAAATAGTGATAACAGTAATAATAATACATCTAATTTATATGGCACTTTTCTAAATGGTTAAAGATTCTTTGCTTATAAACAGTCTGTGCACCTAAAACAGCTTAGAGAGGAAGGTGGTGGAAAATGGGGAAGTTTAAAGAAGTGTTTTTTGAGACCAGCATGCAGTTTGATGGACAGTGTGATATGATTGTGGAGGGCATTTCCAGGTCTTGGTTTTTGGAGCTTGGTTTTTCTCTCTCCATAAGGTTGTGGCAAGCTGAGGGAGGAGATTAAAAAAGATGGGCTGGAGCTACACAATCCAAAACACACTCACACTTGACTAACGGCACCTACAGGGCCATAACAGCATTGTTGATGGCAAGTATTTTGAAATCAATTAAATGTTTAACTTGGGCCAGTGGAGGTTGTGAAGGACTGGGATAATGTGATGACAGCAGTGGATTATGGGTGGTTTGTTTGAGTAATTGATAGAGGATGCTGTTGCAAGAGTCAACTGTGGAGGTACTGAGGGCATAGATGGATGTTATGTGACATGGAGAGCGAATGGTATGAGGTATGAAGAGGAGGTATGAAGAGGTATGAAGAGGAAAGCAGTTTTGGTGATATGGTTGACATGAGGTCGAAAGAAGATTGGGTCAAAGATAGCTCCAATTTTTGGACATGGGTGGAGGGAGTAACTTTGGAACTCTCAATCAAAGTGCCTTGGTGGAGCAGGTGAGGAAGTTTGGGAAAATGATGAAGTATTTCAGATTTATTACAGTTGATCTGAAGAAAGTTTTGATGCGTCCATCATGCTGTAATGTCAGCAAGATAGACGATAAGGGTGGAGTGGGTGGTAGGTGCAATGGACTTTTAGGAGATATAGCAGTGGAAAGTGAGGCCATGTTGACGGCCGACCTTTCCCGGGCCTAAACATTCTACCACTAGTAAACTGCCTTATACTGTAGATGGGAATGTGATAGTCTATATACAGATAGACGACAACTTAGTTGAAAAAACAAACTGAAATAGTGAGTGAGGACAAATACACAGGAAGTTTATTGAAGTATATGAAACATACACTGTGGTCTTCAGAGTCACCACATCTCAGTCCTACTGAAGATCTATGGGAGATCATGGAGCAATATGTTGGACACTGAAGTTCCTCACACCTGGAGAATTTATGACAAAGACTACTGAAGCTGTTGATGTATGTGGTGGAACAACACCTTTATAAAACTTCAGGTGCTTTTCATTTTATTTGTCAGCAGTTTGTTATAAACTGGTGTCCTATCCACAGTATACTCACCCATCATCTTGGATAAGCTCCAGCCCAATGCAAAGCTACAAATAAACACTACATAAAAAATAAATAAACACAGAAAGGGAGATTTCAGTGTCTTGTTTGGTTGGACCGGCCTAATAAAAACAATGTGGTGAATGAGTGTTACCTGTCGCACTGACTTGACTTTAAATTCACACATGAAGTGGCTGTGACACAGGAATTAGAGCAGGTTATCCACTAATTAGAGGGTCAGTGGTTAGATTCCTGGCTTCCAGGTGTCCTTGGGCAAACTACTAAACCTGAAATTGCCCTTGGGGTGCGAATGTGTGTGAATGTAGTTTGTTACTATGATACTAAATAGAAAAAAAACAGTATCTACAGTATCACAGAAGCGAATTAGACTGCAATTGATACAGTGGCACTGCACAAATGTGTGTGAGAAGGGGTGAATGTAGTTTGTATAGTAAAGTGATAGAAAGCAAAGATAAAAGCAGTCCATTCACCATTTACCTTGAGTACAGGAGAACGTTTCAACCACTAATCATGGTTAGTGATTTGATCCTCAACCTAGGCGAAATATAGAACATACTGCACCTCTGATGGCTGTTCCATCAATGTGTGAATGGGTAATTGTGACTCATACGGTAAAGCACTTGTGTACTCAACAAGAAACGTACTGTAAAAATGCTGTTCATTTACCATGGTACACACAGTTATAATTACTTCTAATTTTTCCTGTATGATTGGCTGCCTTGTTCTGATTAGTTCCACTGTGTTTCTTCACTTCAATCTGAGTTTTCTCTGTCATTTCAAAAGTGTCTGTTCCTACAGGTTTCACAAGGTCAATTTATGCCTTCAGGATGTAAAAATGTGATGACCAAACTGGCACCATATAAAGGTAGCAGACTGGTCTGGTTTCTTGGTTGCATCTGAAGTTCCAAGTTGGACCTACCGCAAGTCAAAATTTTGCATCTAAATTATTTAAAAAACAAATGACAATGAAGTTTTTCTTCCTCTGTCACTGAGCCTCAGTTTATTGGTTTTATTGGTTGAATCTTGAATTAAAATTAATCTGAAGCTGTTTTGAGCTCATAGTTTCTGTCGTTTGATAGCTAATGTTCAGATTTTTCTCTGAACAACAGTAAAGGAGAAAAGCTTGAAAATTTTAAATGGAGTAGCTGTGCTCAAATATCCAACTTCAGCTTGTGCTCAACATGTTGGTATTTCACACTGTGAGCTGCACTTTACTATTTGGTTCAGTGGTTTATATCTTAGGGAGAAGTCTTTCTCATGATTCGGTACTGGACTGCGTGTGCAGGTCCTGCCGTGATTTGCTCTTCACATTACTGAATTTGGTTTAGGCAGAAGCAAAGATATTTTCATTGTTGATATTTTGGGAAATCTTTAGATTTATGTTCAGCTCACTGCAATTTATATAGGCCTACAAAATAAAACTGACTTTCCTCCCAAATGTATGTATACCCAGATGTATACCCAAAGAAAGTGAAGAAGTGGCTATGTGTAAAAGCAAATGACATTCTTTATTCTCAAGTTCTAAAGTTAATGTGTTCCTTATAGTTGTAAACTTTACTTTAGCTGTTAGCAGTTTGGTTTAGTCATTAGTTAGAAACTGTTCAATATAACACTACTATTACATCAGTGGATCAATCAGGGCAGATGTCAGTAAGTCAAAATGTGAAAACCTCAGACAACATTCAAACACTGACCAAAATTTTCAGTCTATAAATATTCTGATCCACAAGTTTTGATGTTTCCTTGTGTTGCTTGTAACTCTTCTAGCTGTTACTTAGAAAAAAACACTACATCTGTGAGTCTGTACAATGTGTGTGAGTTGGATAAATGGGTTCATGCAGTTGGTTTAAGCATGACATACATAGAATTTGTAAAAACAAAAACATATAAGCGTGGTAATATGACGTGCTGAAGGTGGCTCTTCAAAACCCTGATGGCCATCATTGACGGTTTGATCCGTAGAAAAAGCCAATCAATTTTGGAGGATAATTCATATTCAAATGTCACAGAGAAGGCAAGCTGTTGAGTTGATGAGAATGATTTTTGTTAACTCTCTGAAAAACACATTTGTTAAATACAATCTTGGTATAATTATGGAAGCCATAATAGAGGCTAAACATCTTCCCCACAGCAACATCTGACCTAACAGCTTTTATTCCTTTAATAAAGATAGTTAGATTTATCCGTTATCAATTTGGCTGCTCATCCTGGCTTCGTTTATGTCTTGCCAAAATGGGGCTGAATGATTAGCAGTTAATTAGCCTTCCTTCAGGTTATTGATTTTCCTGCTGCAGAACTCATTAACCGGCTGTCTGAATGGCGTGACTGCGATTTGCTTCATCATACCGCACGCACTATGCCCAAGTTGCTGAAGTGTCAGTGTGTTATAAATCACAGACATGGCTGGAATTGATATTACATTATATCTATAAAAACTATTATATATATTCCCTTGGATAAAGAAAGAGAGTTGTCTGTTGCAGCTTTCTATTCAATGAGGTTGAGGTCAGGTAAATGTGGAAGAAGGTCCATGATAGTCAGGAACGCTTGTTCTTGTTTGAGCTTAAGAAATTCTAATTCTTGAAAACCTTTGAGTTTCGAAGAAGCAAATCAGACAGTACCAATGATAATGATGAGCTGCTGCTCGCTTATTTTGTAATAATTTATATTCGTCTTGTGACTTTTGTATTTGGGTTGTGAATTTTCCATTGTTTTGACCCCTTTGAGCCATCATAGACTGTCACTTTGTTACAGGTTGGACTTGATAAAACTTGAAAAAAAAGTGTGGAGGTCCACACCTGAATATTTCCACCACTATGTTTTACTGTTGGTCATTCTTCATACAAACATGGTCTATTACTGCCATAAAACCCAAACCTGGATACGTCAGTGAGTTTGACCTTTTCTCAGTCTTGTGTAATCTGTGAAATGCTGTTATTTCTTAAATCACCACAAGTGTTTGGCCTCGTTTTCCCTCCGGAAAAGTGGTTTAGTTTTTCATCCCGTGACACCACCACAGGACAGCCTTCTTTTGACAGGAGTCTTGCATTCTTTACTTATGAAATTCTGTATCTGTGATGAAGTTGCTCTTCTATCTCTCAGAGAACTGAGTTTGATGTATTGATCTTCTGATGGTGCAGTCACCACATATAAAGCAAAGATGTAAATGACACAATGTCATCATAAAGTTCTTTAAAGGGAAGCCAAATTAAGAGCTCCTACTCAGGAACTCTCATGGTTTATGCCACGCTGAAGCAGGAAGTGAGTAATGACACTAAACGCTGGGCAGTTTGTCTCCAACACTAATCATCAGTGCTGTGTCACATGTGTTTTAGCAGCCCAGTCTTCCATGTGAGGGGACCGCAGGATGAAATATGGCAGTTGAGTCTCTTCATAGCTCCAACCCAGCTGCCACCGAGGTGGGGCACCTGACAAGCATAAATTATGTTAATAGAATTTAATAAAAAACACTTTATTCCAAAGGTTCCAGTACTTTGAAATGTCAAGATGATCGAGTGTGCTACCTGGAGAGAATTCTGAAGCTTAAGTTAGAACACTAAAATATTAAAACAAGAAATTGTGATCCCTCATGAGAAATGGCAGCGGGTAATGAAAAATGGAGAATGCACACGAGTGTGTCTCCCAGGTGGAGTTTTCTCCATTTATTAATTGATCGAGCGCTGAATCTAGTCCTCCATTATGGCTCCGTATAATGAAGAAGATATGAAACAGATTTGGGAATATTTTAATGAAAGAATTGCCAGTATCATTTTTTTTTTCCTGTAATTTACAATCACGTCACCCGTGTTATCTAAAAAAGAAAAAAAAACACCAAAATTGTAATTAAGTAAGAAAAAATTGAGCTTTTGTGTTAAGGTTGGTGATTAGTAATGATGGTCTATTGAAGAGTGGAATTATCAGAAAATGATTCTTATTAATACAATAAAAAGTTTTGTGCTATTTCCACTCGCTCTATCCCACACACACACACACATACACGCGCACACACACACACTCACACACACACACACACACACACACATGCACACACACACACACAATGGCAGGGAAAGACTGTAAATTACTACCGCTGGATGTCAATTGAACATTTCCATTGTTACCATGACAGACTGCCTATTGATTGGCTATTGGTGCTTTCACCTCTTCCCTTGCCTGAGGATACAGACCAGCAGAGAATCCAACACGTTTAACAGGGAGACTAATGTGAGCAGAGCAGGAACAGTAGCAGGTGAAAGAGGCTGAAGGAGCTGAGAAATGCTGGGGAAGAGAGTAATAAATACCTGGAATGAAAAAGAGAATCTGGAGGTGGGAGGTGGCGAGAGGAAGGTAGAGGGGGGCAAAGTTGGGTTGCTTGGCCACGGTGTTCAATTACAGCACGCAGGAGGTTAAATCAATAACATTTAAATTGCTTATGGTAATCACCTGCACTCCAATCACCAGGATCAGCATAAGCAATCTGCTGACCCCAGTGCTCAGCCACAGATTGAAACATATGACGGGGAGTCAGCCAGATGCAAGGGTCGGGCTGGAGTGTGTGTGAATGTGGGTATACACACACACACACACATGCATGCACATATCCATCAGCCTGGTCTCAGAATTATTTTTGTAAAACAGTAACAATGTCCTAAAATCAGTCAATATAAAATCAATATATATGTATTTGGTTCAAGAAATAATTTCCTTGCCTCTTCAACAATTCACTGTCCTATTAACCAAAATTCAAGAGCCCTTGTCTTCCAGTTAGTTTACAGTTGTCTTTAATGTATCTTAAGATTATAAAATGAAAAGGAAGATTTAAGTTTCAAGCTTTCAGCATTGTTTTTTTTTTCATTTCCATACACCAGAAAAAAAAAATGTTTCCCCCTAAAAACATATCCCAGGACATAAAACTGTAAATCAGTAAACAACAGAATAAGTAATAAATAACACCCTTTTCACTGATCCTCGGGGGATGACATAGATCACAAAAATAATCATTCCCAAGCAAGTAAATGTGTCTGCATTTCAAAGTGCCTGCAGAACAGAACTTGGAGATTAATCTGACATCCTGACACCATCAATTGTTTGTGTAGACAACCAGACCACTCCCCTGGATCTTGCCTGATGATGTGGCTGCTCTGTCGGCTCTGTGGAGGGTTAGACCCTCGAGCTCAATGTGCCAGTGTCAGGGATGTTGTTGGTTGACGATGTCTCCGTCTCTCAACAGCAGTCCCTCATCCCATCCTGAGTGGTTCTCCACAGGCTGATGTAGTCTATCTTACTGACCAAAGAGCACCGCACTCACTAGCACAACAGCTGGTTTGTTGGTGTTAGCTTGGTGCTAATAGGTGTCCAGCAATCATTTTATGCACAACTTTCCTGAGGTCTCACAAGGGCTTGATCAAACCCTGTTTGTATAAAATTATGACAGAAAATCAATAGTTGGATGTAAATGAAGCAAGTCATGTTTTTGTGGTGTCGTGGTACAGTGTCTGTTTATGTATGTGATGAAATACATAAAGAAACAAGTATTTAGTTATACATTTTGTTTTGGTAAATGTGTTTTATGAAGTCTCAGAGACATTGACCTTTAAACTTTGGTCACTATAACCTCATCAGTTCAAACTCTTCTTCCTTCAGGGCATTTCTAGTATTCAAGTCAAAAATTTCATATATACTCCAAAACAGTCCAGCAGCCATTATTGCACAAATAACACAAAACGTCTTAGTGTCTGGTCTGAACACACCATAACATCTCACTCCATGTGCATCGGTCTTTACATATCATATATGTATCATATTTCATCTGACCACATCAGATAGCTGAAGCTCTACCTGTACTGGATGTATATAGAATTAAAATCAGCTGTCAGAGCCATCTCCTGGTACATCTGCTGAACTTTAGGGACATTAACCCTGTTGCAGTGACAGTTGTCTCAACTCTTACCACTCACTGCAGCATAAAGTGAGCAAGGTTTGTTGTGCTAGTGAAGGTTCAAAGAAAGTTTAAGTCAATCCAGCCCTCAGAACTCCTTTTCCTAGGTCAGGTTATGTCTCATAGCGTTTCAGGAGACTACACGCACACACACACAACCTGTGAGTTATTTGTATGTACGGTGCTGAGACAATGAGCAGAGTCTACCTGTGTTGTACCTGTGTTGTACTCTGAGCTTTGCCACAGCACAGACAGCTGCTGGAATCTAGGATGAAAGCAAGCTTGAGTCTTTTTTGCTTTAAAAAAAATGCTCTGGAGGATAGCACAGCATACTGTATGAGCATGCAGTACATGGTGAGGAAATACAGAGGGAAAAAAACGTGGCCTCAAAATGTCCACCTGGTGGTACACGATTGATTCATAATTGTCTTTGCCAGCCTTGAGTCTGATTCCTTCTAACCATTAATTTTTCAGGACCTTCGATGGCGTTGTGTGATATAAATATCCAGCTCACCTCAGTGCAGACGTGGAGTGTGACTTTGAAGTTGTGCCTAATTAAGCGGCTGTACAGTTAACCAGCTGAACAATAAGGCGCAGGGCAGATCGCAGGTATGTGGATGACAGCTAATGAAACACAGGCACAAAGCAAAGTGAACACGTGGCGGCAACGTCAAAGAGATCCATCACTCCATCTAATCAGGTCTTCATACGTGAAGTTCTGCTGCACAATGAGGACAGGGACACACAAACAAATACTGTGCTCATGTTGGTATGTACAGCCAACAAAATATCTTATATACTTTTAATTGGCTCTCTCAAATACGTTTTGATGAAATTGTAACTTCTGGTTGGAGAATGTTCAGTGTCAATGTGTGTGAGATCTTTACAGTGAGGAAATGCAATGTGAAGGCAACAAGACTGGAAAAGAGCAACTCTTGATCATTTGTTGACCTTCCTGGCCATCATGTGGATGTTGGAAATCAAAAGAGTCCAAGTGTAGATGGGAGTTCAGTTCTGGAATAAGTGGCCTTAGACTTACATTGTAAGTGGCTGAGAAGTAGTATCTCAGACTACTTCCTCTGTTTAGTGATAGTTGTTTCAGATTGAGAAAGATTTTTCTTGAGATGTTCCCCAAGCCAGAGTCCTCGATTCACTTGCAGTTTGAAATACTTCTGTTTCCCCAAATTCTCTCCTTTATATATACCATTCATGAAACAGGGAGTATGTCCATAAACAGCAGAACACCACAAAACTACCTGTGAAACTACTAAATTCACTCTCCAGACAGCTGAAGATCCATCTCATGTGACTTCACCGTGATAGATGGGTTTCACACATCACCCCAACAACCATCAAGGTTTTAACATCCTATCACACTTTGTCTTAAGTGACTCTATTAACCCACATCATGGATCAATGAGTCTTGTGCTTGGTTTTACCTGAGGATAAATACCTGGAACTTCCCATACATCAGTAAGAACTGAGGAAGCCTCTTAGACGAGGAGTGAGAATCTGCACAGATATACTGTATACTGAGGTTGAAAGTGAAAGTTATGGTAGATGACTGAGACTCCAAACCACATAACTCTGACATCGAGACTCAAGGTTTGTCTCCAATGTGCTGTAAGTGCATGTCACTTAAAAACTTGTCTGAAATTAGCAAAAAGAACGATTGAAAGTCTTATGCCTGAAAATACAGTCAATGGAAATGAAAACTGAAATCAGCGCTTCAGTGGTAATCAGAGTGAAATGCAAATCTTTGCCACTTCTCACTAACAATATCTTTCACACTTGAGGCCGTTTTTCTTCTTTTTTCTCTTGTCTTTAACTTGTGCTGGATGTTGCTCAGTAAATATCAAAGCTACATTTACATCAAACCAAAGACTCTGCAATTACCTGGCACAACATGTCCACATTTGCCTACATAGCTGCAGTTGGTCAACTGTTGCTCCATGTTTTGGAGGTCTGGAACCAGGGTTATAACTGATATGAAAGTGTCACACTGGTGTTGCCGGTGCCTCTGTGTTCAATTGACATCCTATTCAAAGTAATATCTCAAGAACGCTTTGGGTGAATCCTTTCAAATGTAGCACATTAGATTAGATTACATTTTGGTGGTTAAAGAAGTGGTGACCTCACAAAACATATTTTGGCCTGAGCAAATTTTGCACAAACCATTTCTTGGACTTAATCATTAGAGTCCTAAAATTACACCACCATAATCAAATCATATGACTGGATTAAGACGTCACAGTGTAAAAACAAAGTTGTGTAGAGCTTTTCTGTCAGCTGTGTGTCAACTGAACTGGCTTAATACTCCATCCTATTTTTGTCTGATGTTGATAAGGAAAACCTGTCGTTTCTTTGTCATAAGGAAACAGGAGGTTTATGGCAGATTCTTATGTTATTGTAAATATTTGCTTATAATTAGATTTTTGTTCTATTTTGTTCTCTTTGTTAGTTCTATTTTCATTTTGTGAACCTCTCACAATCTGGGTATGGAAGACCTGTAACAATGACATATCATAGTTTTTAATGTCATATAAAGGCAAAAACAATTTATTTCACAAGTGGACAAAATAACCACAGTACTCTAAGGTTTATGTCAAAAAGGCAAGGTCACTGTGACCTAACATTCTTGTGAACACGTTATATCAGCAATGCCCTGAAGGAAATACATGACATCCAGGTACTGCTTGGACTGCTTGGACTTGGACTGATTAGAGTTTGATGGCGTCAAAGGCCAAGGTCAATTTGCCCTCACAAAACATGTTTTGGCATTTTTAATGTGATATCTCAAGACCACCTTTAAGGAATCACTAAATTTTGCAGAACCAGATGAACTGATTGGTGGTTAAAGGTCAAAGGTCACTTCTCTCTACTACTATTTTGATTAATTTGCAAAAAAAAAAATATTTAAGACATAAAACAAGAGCAGTTCAACCATCCAAAGAAGTATATTTAGATTATGTTATGAAGTATTCTATAATTTTGCCTAGTAATTTTGATTTTTTAAATTGATTGTTTTTATATCACACTATTGACCACTCATTGGTTTACATTACAAGTTACTTTCACCATTTTATTCATATAGCACTTCTATAAACTCTGACAAGTCATTGGTGCACTACTGGGGATGATTAGGGTTGAGGATAAAAACTGGAGGATAAAACCTCTAACCTTCAGAATATTGGGTCAACCTGCTCGACCTCCTGAGCCACAGCTTCACTTTTGGTTACATTTTTCTCTTTTAAAACCTGATCACAGTTTCATCTTTTAGTCAACACTCTTGCATGACGATGTAACAGATAGTGTTCAATGTTGGTGGTGTCATATTATCAGTCTGCAGTGGCAGGTTGATCCTTGAACACGGAAGTGGATACAGTTATTTACATCTACAATGAACGATCGTCTACAATGATGCTCTCTTTACGTGTCATACAGTCCATTTGGTCCTAAATTCTGAGCTAGTTCACCAACCTCTTGTGCAGATGGACGTGCGACACTTGTCGACATAAGCAGCTGATGGAATTTATGTCCCGTGATCTCTCATGGCACCCACAGGTATAATTCTCCCTTAAGCCTTTTGCTTTCAAAACTGTCATCCTGGATTCATGTGCTGGTTACTACAGGCCAAGACGAGTACTGACACACCGGTTATTTAAAACAACTTCTTGGGGAGCACAACTTTCAGTACACTATATAGATAAAGCATGGGATATTTGATATTAATATTATAATTGATATAAATGTATTTTAGAAATAATACAATCCAGGCAGGATTGTTAAAACCTGTTACGCTAATGCAGAATCCAGTGTACACATGCAGCATGAATAAGGCCCTTGGGTGTGTCTGATGCTGTTAGTTATAGAAGATAGTGGAGGTTGTTCCTCCCCCAACACCTGAGCTGTGAAATGCCTGGCTTGTCTGAGGAATGACAGACCCTGGAGGGCCAAGGGTCCTGAACAAATGAGCTCCTATAAAACTCCTCTCCTTATACGGGGACAGGACACAATGCAGACGAGCAGCCGCCAAAAACAGCCTTCATGGTAATTTCACTCCACTATTTACAGTGCCCACCCAAGGGTTTCACTGCTTCATGTTAGAGCCAGTCACCTTCATGTGCGGCGTGAGGCATTCATCATATCAGCAGCTGACACGTCTAAACATGTCAGCACGCTTTGCTTCTTAAATGCGAACGTGAGGCGGGAATCTGATGATGACAATTATTCTGTATGAAAATGTTGGCAAATTGGGTTAAATGATACCAAAGCTGTTGCCGCTTCGCACGTTTAGTTGAGCACTAAGTCTTCGCATAAATATGTTACACCTGGCGGAGTGTTTGTGCTTGGTGGGGAATGAAATAAAAGCTGCATCGTCGGATATGCGGGGGAATGTTTTCAGCAGAGCTAATGAAGTTAATAGCTTGAGCTGAAGCACTTTTATGAGCTGCACCTGGTCTATATATGACTCCTAATGAGGAGCAACTCAGTTGACTTTTAAAATGCCTCCCTCTAGTGGAAGACAGACAGGCTTCTAAGCAGCATTTCGGCCCGTTCCTCTCTGCTCTCTGTTCTGAACACAGATTATTATGAATCCTCCTACGCCTCTGAACGTGGGAGAGAATGAAGCTGTGGGCAGTAATTAACACATGTATAGTACAGAACTAAATTTTCAGAAACATCTCTTTAATATCTCCCACCACCACCACCACCCCCATTCCATATGGCTCCATTCTTTGTGTTTGTTTTATCATTTGGCAGAATATTATTACACATTATTCATTTTTGACATCAGCTGCTGAGCTTTTCACAAAAAAAGACTCATTTTATCTCAGTTTTCCGTCGGTAAAGGAAATGAATAAAACCAAATATGTTATAACATCATAAAAATACTGATAGAATAAGAGACTCATAAATTGACTTTTAGTTCATTTTCTGCTCTAATGATAATAATAATAAAAAAAAAAAAAGAAAATGTGAAGTATCAATGTTAATAGAAACATGAAGCTGTTTCTCATACAAAAAGACATTAACTTTTAATTACAGACGATGAACAACAGTTTCCAGTAGTGGTGAAAGTATCCTAACTTTTAGCTTTTGAATAAATTTAGCCCTTTTTTTTTTTATTATTATTATTTAAAAAATTTGTATTATCTGTTAAAATCTGTCTCAGGTTAATTTAAGGGAAAGAGGAAACTTTATTGTGAAAAACCTCATTATAAAACTGAATTATTACTACAGTTTTAACACAAGTAGAAAATGTGACAGTGAATGTGTTAGAAATGGAAGCTCTGCCAGAAAATTATAATGTACACAAATGTGTGTACATTATAATGTAAAACATAGGTTTGTTCATATAAAATAAATAAATAAACAGCATACATCTTTAAAGTTGTTAAGTAAATATACCCTGCTGTGTAATATAATTGATTATAATTTTTGGTTTAAACAAGGCAGGATTGTCAGTGTTTCTGTAGAAATGTGATGTGAAGTTTTTTTGTTTGTTTGTTTGTTTTTTTTTAATGTGGAGCTGCAGAACAATACTATTCCTATTTTGTGCTTTTACTTCAAAGGTTCAAATAAAACAGATGATTTCTGTCAACGAAAACAAGAAAAGAAAATGAGCTTCTCCATTGCTTTTGTTTGTTTGTTTTTTGTATTTTGCTTTTTTGTTTTGTTTTCAAAGCATTTGTTATTATGGTTTAATAATTTGGGCAATTTTTTTTCTATTGTAAAAAAAAATAAATTCTCACAAATTTGACTTGTGAATTTTGCATTTGTCACATATCTGATACTGGGTCACAGCATCATCTTTGCTGATGGTTTTACTTCACTATAATTTATATGTACTCATCCAAAAAGTGAGTCGAATAAAAATATCTTAATTTGTAATAATAAAAAGTGAAGTATAATAACTATAATTAGTGGCTGATCATTAAAACCTTCAGAATGTGACAGAAGAGAAGTTGACAAATAAATAAAAGTCACACTACAACCACACACATTTTCTGTACAGTTTATAAAATAAAGATAAAGATAAAGAAAATTACGAGCTGTTCATGAATTAGATATAAATTATTAATACAGATGTTGTTGAATAGACTATTTTTATTCTTCTTATTACCAACTGAGATAATCACCATAATAGTTCATGCAAACACATTTGCAAAGAGACTCTACACTGTTGTTGTTTATGTGAGTTATGTTATCATTTTAGTTTTGGATTCATATATATGCATATGTGTGTGTGTGTGTGTGTGTGTGTGTGTGTGTGTGTGTGTGTGTGTGTGTGTGTGTGTGTGTGTGTGTGTGTGTATCTGTATCTGAAAAAGAACAAGTTTGAAATCATTTAGAAACGGAGCGTTACATAATCATTTATTTCAGGTTTTACTGGTGCTGTCACTGTAAATGCTGTAAATCTGTTTTCATGTCTTTGCTCTAATAGTTTCCAGAGAAAAGTTTTGATAATATATTTCAATTACAAAGCTGATAAAGCAAAAAAAAACAGCAGGTGTCTTACTTGTGATACATTTCCTGTAAAATGTGCAACGGTGGGACTCAGACTAATAATTTAACAGTTATTACATGCAGTGATTATGTTCAGTGTGTGTCTCTAAAGGACAAAAACTGAGCTGAGCACCCTGTACGCCATGGAGAAGGTGACAAGCATCCCCAGCATCCAGGACAGACCCCTGCAGGGCTGAGGCAGCGTGCCCACATAGGCGATGGTGTGGAAGATCCGAGCGCCGGCGAAAATGCGGAAGTGAAGCAGAGCGGTTGAAAGCTCAGGTCCAGTCAGAGCGTAGAGGAGACCGATCACCACGAAGGGAACTATGTTCTCCAGGTCATTCAGGTGGCACCTGCAGAACAAGACAAAGTTAAAGTTAATCCAGTAGAAACCCATCGTGGTTTTGTTATCTACCCAAAGAATCCTGATAATCCTTGACAAGTTTCCGTAGTGATGAATAACCGTGTTATTTTTCTCATCCTGTGTTTAAACAGGGTTTTGGAGTTTTTAATTATTAACAATGAACGTTTGTTAAATGTTACGACTTGTACCTTCTGACTCGTTCCACGTCAGGATCTGTGCAGACCAGTTTCTTATCTGCCACTGGAGAAACAAATGTTGTGTCTTCCAGGTTTGCAAACACCTGAGGAGAGAGTCAAAGAGCAGGTCACTCTGTCTGTCATCAGCAGTGAACCTACTCTTACTGTAACATTTCTGGTCAAATGTAGCACCTTTTTTGTCAGCCGGAAGTAAGAGGTCAAAGGTGACATGAGCATCATCTTCACGATGATGATAGTGGCGTACGTAGTAAATGCTTGGAGGACCTCATTGTCAATCATTGTGCTCTGTGATGATGTGGTTCCCTGTGTGAAATGACTGGAGAAAACAAACACACTTCAGGTGTCAGCACATCTTCCTATCACAATTATCACATCACGTAAATGTCAATATATAAACAACAAAACCGAGAGCAAAGAAATCTGATCCGTGATCTGTTCAGCAACATTAACCCACAGCACATTGTGTTCATTTTAACAACATAACCATAATGAAAATATGCATATATTATATATAATACAGTTTATACCAATGTGTGTCCATTCTCAATTTTATACACTCGATTATTATCTTATTTACAACTGAAGTAGATAATGAACAGATAAAGCTACAATGACTCATAAATCAATGGAAGATAATTAGTTTTTTTTTTTTGTTTGTTCTTTTAAATTCTGGCTTTATTGCCTGTTTTATCAACATGGGCAAGTAACACAATATACAAAGTAGATATAACTGTAATGGCCATCTAAACCCTATATGATAGTCCTATTGGAAATGATCAAGGCTGTGTGGTTTTATTGTTTTTCTAATTTGTAATTATGAAAAAGACTAACAAGATAAATAGGAAACTGTAAGGAACTTAAATTTTATGGAAGATGATTAGAGCCAAATTACTTACTATTTATTTTTTTTAAATTTCTTTTCATTTGTTTTAAGAATCTTGATTTTGTAAGATTTTTTTTTTTTTTTTTTTAAGACAAAAAGACCAGAATTCTTAATTTGACCGAATTCCAGACTTTTGATCAAAAAGAATAAAATCAGAATTTTAAAAAGAATTCACAAATGGCTCATGGTCCTCGTCTGTAGGATTTTGGTTCTTTAGAGCTTTATCTACTTTGTTCTACCTGTGACTTTAAACTCCGAACTATTAAATTCAGAATGTGAATAAACTCTTAAATAGAAACTCACATTTGTCTCTAATCATCTTCCATATAATCATCCCAATGCAAGACAAGGACAATACAAGACTTTTCATTGGTCATTGAACTCCAAACTGGAGACAAACAGCCAAACTGTTTCATGAACACGTTAGTTCAAAGTATTTAACCAAATATTTCCATAAACTTATAACAAATTCTTCACAATAAATACATAAACACACACATCTGTCTCGCAACCAACACAGGACTACAACGACACAGCAATTCTACACGCACATAACAGATTATATGGTTATGATTACAGTGCAGGACATGTTAGTCTTACCTCGATTCTGGCACAGTCACAGTGAACAGCAAAGTCCAGAGATCAGTTAAACATGAACACCTTGGATTTATCCTGAGGTTGTGTAATCAGTGGGAGGAGCCACAGACCAGGAAGAACACTGTTTGTTTTGTTGTTACAGTTATTACCAATAATGACTGTGACAACTTTGCCTCAGGTGTATCAGACGCCTGTATTTCCGCTTTTAAACTGAATGTGAGTGAATAAAACTGAATAAAAGTGAATATGAGCATCATTCCTATAATGTGGTCTACATTTGAAATTCCATTTATATTTTAACGTTACATAATTTGTGCTGTTATGTTTAGACTAACAGCATTGATTTCACTCAGTTTAAATTAGCATTAAAGACCGTTCAACCAAGTACAATTTCATAGCAGCCTTTTAATTTTAGAACCTGTTTCTTTACTTTGAAGAGTAATAACGCTGATTTAAAGTCAGTAGAAAAGTTTATTAAGACACTTCTTCCACACAGTTCCATTGAGAGGCAAAAATTAAATGCAATCAGTAATCAAGTTCTTAGACAGCTGTAAGAAAGAAACAGTCTGGGAACAGTTTTGGAATCTCTAAAGGACAAAAACTGTGCTGAGCACTCTGTACGCCATGGAGAAGGTGACCAGCATGCCCAGAATCCAGGATAGACCTCTGCTGGGCTGAGGAAATGTGCCCACGTAAGCGATGGTGTGGAAGAGCCGAGCACCAGTGAAGATGCGGAAGTGAAGCAGGGCAGTTGAAAGCTCAGGTCCAGTCAGAGCGTAGAGGAGGCCGATCACCACGAAGGGAATTATGTTCTCCTGGTCGTTCTGGTGGCACCTGGAGAACAAGGACGCACAACATACAAAAATAATTAACCAATGTATCCATTAACTTATTGGCATACTACTGGTGGTATGACACAAAAGCCGCCAAAACAACTTGGTAAAGGTTAGGGTTTTTTTAATCTGTGTTTCATTGTTTGTTTTAGTTCCAGTAAAACCTGTTGGACAAAGGAAACAAGTTTCAGTTAGGTTTGCTAATAAGTGCAAAAAAGAAAACTCCTCCCAAAAATGAATAGTTTTGTTTTACTGACAGTATCACTCAAACAGGTCATCATGTGATCAAGTCCTAGTTACTGCTGGGTTAAGGCCAACACTTAATATAAATACGCCCAACGCCTCTCATCTCCCTCTGACTGCACAAAAACCAAAGCAAATTATCATGGAGCATCTTGCACTTGTCAATTATGATGCTGCACCTCATTTTTTTTACATCGAAAAACAAAAGAATGAAGATTGATACCAACTGAAACCAGCTTTGCCCCATGACCCCATCTTCTAACGTTATGACCTATACTGCAACCAGCCACCAGGGGGCAACCAAGATAATTTGCCTTTTGGTAGCAGCTATGTCGTCCATCTTTATATACAGTGTATTGTTGAGAGTGGATGATTGGCTCCTGTGAACTAAGGATCCATACTGTCAACCATAACAATTAAACATAAATGTAGATAACCAATGGGGCTGTTTTGAAGGCAGGTCAGCGTCAGTTAAGGTCTTAAAACTGAATAGGAGGAGAGGAGCCAGAGAGATCTTGTACATAAATTTGGTTTAGAATAGAATAGAATGAAATAGAATAGAATAGAATGAAATAGAATAGAATAGAATAGAATGCCTTTTATTGTCACAATGTATTTTTACATGTACAATGAGATTAAAAGCAGTTCCTTTTTCAGTGCAAACATATATAGAATATGACAGTATAAAACAGAATTAGAATAATAATAAGTAACAGTGCAAGAACATATAAAAATATGAAAGTACGAAAGTATAAAAAGTATAAAAAAGAATAAGTATCAAATCAAATTCTCCAGGTGGAACCACCTGCGACTGGCGCAAAATAAAATGTAGTGCCACTACACCTAAAAACAATATTTGTGAAAATCAACTGTTACTTTCTAACCACATTTTGTTACAACTGTAGCATCTGCATCTCAATATATTATAGATGATCTCACCTCCGAACACGCTCCACATCTTCATGGCTTCTCAGCAGCTTCTTCTTCTCCTCAGCAGACTTTCTGGCCACATCTTCCTCATTAGCAAAGGCCTAAATTGATGACATGATATGTGTATTTTCTCATAGTCTGTATGTTTTTTTCTGCCACTAACATCACACATCATAGTGGTTCCATGTTGTTACAAGGGAAATGAAAACACTGTTCAGTGAATAAGTTCAATTTGTGTTTCTTGTTTCTGCTCTCTTGTACAATCTGAGTGGTGCTTCATTTAAACTGTGCACATGACCTTTTATTGTGTAGAACAGTAGAAAGTAGTAGCAAGACTTGATGGATTTTGGTGGATCCTCTTTACTAACATGAAATTATAGATATTATAAGAAGACTAATTAAGGTTAAACACATCTGGAAACCATTCTCTGCAAAAACAATAATAATAATACAGAACCTACCCCTCTGGTGAGGCGAAAATATGCAGTCATGGGCCCCATCAGCATCATCTTCACAATCACAATCGTAGCGTAGGTAGTAAATGCCTTAAATACCTCGTTTTCAATCAGCCCTTCCATCTTTACTGGTCTTGGGCTGTAAGAAAAGGAGGAAAGAGGAAAGATTCACGTTTGTACATTTTAAAATTCACACAGTTTAAAAGCATTTCTGGTTAAAAGCGTCAAATCTGGCCTACATATAACTTAAATAAACATCCGGAATAGATTTACTTAAGTGGAGCGTGTACTGCTGTCTGCAAGATAATGTGAAAAGAAAACAGGCACAGCCCTGCTGAGGACTTTGTAACAATGCCTGTGGGTTTCAAATCAAGTCTTGTCTAAACACAACAGTCTAAGGAATCCACAAATGTACAAATGATCTATTGTCGAAAATAATCAATATCACTTACAGCTGAGGTGCTCAACTTACGTCCTGAAGTGACTCTGCAGAAATGGAGTGAGGCGGTATCTGTTGCATAAAAACAATCCGACTTCTCACCCAGAAACTCAAGAGGGCGGAGGGAAATGTTACATAACTCCCTGTGCCTTGGAGTGCTGTCAGGACTTCATGTCATCATACCAGTGAAAAACGTTCAAATGCTTAGCACATTTGGATAAGCTGAACTTGAAGAATATATCAGGTTCAAAACTCAGCAGACATTAAGTATTGCTGTTGTTTGCATGTTGTGTTACCTCACATTGTACACATTGTTAGATTTGGTCTTTTTACATGGCATGTGTTAGACTCTGGAGGAAGTGAGTGTTTCCTGGTCATTATAAGTTCCCTTTACTTCCCATCTCTAACCAGTTCAAGTAAGGTTTATTCAAGAAAGATAACAATGTGTTCGGTCCTTACAAAAAGTAAAAGTAAAACTAATATTGTTAGTAGTATTGTTATATTGTTGCGGTTCGTCTTGTTCCATCTGGGGGTGTCCTGTTGTGTTTGGCGCCAGGACACTGAGGACAGATTCTTGTGGTCCTGAGGGGGGAACTTGTTCCATCACAACCCACGGATTCTCAACCTAGATAAGATCTAGGTTGAGTTTCTGTGGGATGTGTCACTACTGCAGGGAAGAGCAATTGCTATTGAGGTGTGTGTTTGATTTAAAAAAAAAAAAATGTTGTTGTTTTTTTTAAATCTATCAATTTTCAGTCCTGTCATCCAAATCCATCCAAATGAGCTAGATCACTGGTTGATAAAGCAATACATAATCAGGTGTCATGACCACCCTCAGCATGTCAAACAACAACTAGTCTACCAGAAATCGGACCAACTAATGACTGCTTTAGTCAAGTAAGGGTCAATATTTATGTTAATGTTGGGTTAGGTTGTGCAGGGTTTTTATTTAGGATTAGTTACAGCATTAATTTAGGCATAGTGGTCTAAACTTAAGTTGACTTATCAGAAATGGGACTATTATTTGCACTGTGTAGATTTAACTTTACTGCCGCCACCTCTTCTCTCTTGTTTCAGATCCAACTTCCTGTTGTTATGTGTTTTCCCCACCCTCATGATGCACCAGTGCCAACTGATTTTCTATACCGGTTTGTCTTCATTCATTCATGACGTTGTTGTTAACAACAAAGTGTTCCAGCCTTCACCCGAATAGTTTTATGTTTTTGACTGCTCATCCCTGCTTTTGCCACTTCAGACTAATCTGTCTTTGGGCTTTTGGCCTCTTCCCTCTTCTTATGTCAGTCGTTACATAGCTTACTAATAAAAAGCATAGCATTATGCCTGTCACAGACAATGTCTGTCTGCACATGATACATTTCTATTTTATCCCCAGATGTGGGTCTATCAGGTGAAGAGATATAAAGATTTTTTGCTGTAACATTTAATTTCTCTGCAATAACCAGTTAACTAGTTGCAATTGATTCATTTTTTTCAGGAGCTGCCAATGATCAATACGTTACAATCACATATCACGAAATGGAAGCTAAAGCACCTCAAATGGATCTTACATATCAGCAGCCAGGCATCGTTCTTTGTGCAGCAGATTTCCCAAGTAAAATAATGTCCTGTGATTTCCCACAAGGAGTAGTAATGGCAAAAAAGCTACATTGATTTCTCACCAGCCCTGCCAGTAATTGGGATGCTGGCTGCGATATGCTGCCATTGATTTCTTATGGTAGCCAGGTTTTGCTGCTGGTGTAGGACAACAATGACTAAATAACAGCCTGGCCAATGATCTTAATGGCAGAAGCCAAGCACAGCTATTGATTTCATTACAGAATGCCTCCTAGGTTCGAGGGACATACATTTTTTTATTGATCAGCTGCGGTGTCCACATTACTTTCAGCACTGTCACATGCAGGCCAGTCAATGACAGCAGAATGCTGAGTGCAAGGAATTGCATAGGTACAGTGGGGTGCAATAAATTTGGCAGCATATAATCAAGGTTTCGAAAGAAGGTGACCCCAGCTGAGAGGATTGATAAGTACGAGCTTTTTTGCTGCAACCTGTGGGATAAACTGTTGATGCCGTGTGATTAACTCGAGCAATAGGGTTTCATTTGACCCTATTCACATCTCTGTGGCCCGAGGGCAGCAAGAAAATAAGAAATCAGACCAGCACCCAGGCAGACAAAACTGTTCAGATAAGACTTCATTGATGATGCGTTGGGAGTAATTTGTTCAGCCTAAACCTCCCAAAATAGAGGAATCATATCAACTGGATGGACAGACAGAAATATAATGGTTAAAGCCATAATACAAGTAATTGGTTGATTTTGTTGCTGAACTGGAACATAATGATACTGTCATAACCTAAATAATGATGGGTGAAAATTTGTGACAATACAGAGCAGGAGGGGTTAGTTTATGCTTCAGGAATTTAAGATGATCACAAACCTGCCTAACCAGCTTTATAAAGGTCCATTCTCTTACCTGATGCTGAAGTAAAGCAGCTCTTTTACCAGACTGTAGAGTTTTTATTACAGCACTGGAAACTAAATGGGAGTGGAAATGGTTTCCTATTAGTCCCTTTCTTCTCTCTAGAGATGCAGACCAGCCTTGTGGGATATAGGAGCATGTGAGTGAGATGGTAATTATCCTAATGATTGCTTTAATTGTTTAATGAATAAAATGCTGAAATTGGTCTTGGTTACAAGTATGTTAAAGTGTAGTGTGAAGTGTGAAGTATGTTAAATGAGAGCAGGGCAGAGTTTGTGTGTGTGTGTGTGTGTGTGTGTGTGTGTGTGTGTGTGTGTGTGTGTTGTTTACCTCTGCCCTTTTTAACTTGTCTTTTTTTGAAGTTGGTCAAACCATGTCCCTGGAATATTTTGGTATCGCTGCCAACATGGCCCCTCCTCAGTTCTCCGGCTCCACTTTCGGATCACTACTACACAGATTCTTGCTCCAAACACACTAGATGGATAGATATTTTTGGCTTTATTTTTGTACAGGAGGAAGTGGAGGCGGTCATCCATCTTTTTTTTTTTTTTTAATGTTTTATATTTTATTGTCTTTCAAGTTCATAACAACTCACAAGTACATACATCAAACAAAAACAGTCAAAACACAAAAATGGGAAACAAAAAAAACAAAAAAAAAGATGGTCATCCATCTTTATACACAGTAATTGATCTTGACATGTTTTATCTAGTTCTGTAATTAGTGTAAGACCATAATGAGCAGTGAATGAGGCTCCGTGATCGGATGAGTCACCCGCTTGTTTTGCACATCCATGGTTCAGAACTCAAATACGTGCACAATCTTCTATAGCCACCCAAAAAATGTTTGTTATCATCAGTATCATTGATATCATTAAAAATATTTACAATATTGTCAGTCAAAATATCAGTTTACTAAGTTACCACATCCTCACTACATATAACTGAGCCATCTTTCTGCTGTGAGTGTTTCCAGATACTTCAGGATGAGTTCAAAACTCTGTTCAAAGACAAAGTCAATAAAGTAATCAGCTCTTTGAAGTAAACATTCTCTCTCAAATACTCTTTTAATTGCTCTGTGGTCAGATAGGATCACAGCAAACAGCTAATATATGATATCTGAAACTACTGAGGAGTAACCCATGAATTAACACCCGCTCTGTTGAATCTAACATGCACACACTGTGCCCTGACTTACGCCAAGTCATTCAGTGACTTAGTGTATTTGTAATGCTTTTCCGTGATGGGGGGGTGGCCTGGCCCTGGTGGCTCCAGGTGCTGAGTGCGGCTGCCTGTAGACCTTCGCCTTCCAAATGGCTCCTAATGAAGAAGCTCATTAAGGATCAGCGGTTGCTCTGTGCTCTTAATGAGGGCCACACAGCTGCTCATTAGGCTCAGGCTGTTAGGCTTTGTCTTTTCACCAACCACTGATAGCAGCTCAGCACCTTCTTTTACATCCACCTTTTTAGCAAGTTACACTGCAGAGGTGGATGATCAAGCAACTTAGTACATTTAAAATTCTTGTCACTGGCTGTTAAAAGTTCAGACGTGTTTGAAAAGAGAATAAAGGTTAAACAGCAGTAAAAGCCCTCTAGGGGCTCCAATATTCTCTGCATGCCATAATACAAAGGTGGATGGAACAAACAACCCTGGCTTCTAAAAATAACTATATATCTGCAAAGCCCCAAGATAAAGACTCATCTTCCTGCCGGCAATGAGGGTTCTTCTGGTAATGAGATGTTACTACTGTCATTTCAAATGTTTGACCTCCTAATAAAGTGTTTCAGATGATTTTCATAAACTGTTGGCTTGTTTCCAACCTGTCTGATCAGCCTCCTCATGCCCACTGACCTATTTGGACCTGATCCAAGCCATGTCAGCACCTTCTAGTCTCAGTGTTGGCGAGGGCAACAAGTGGATAATAGGCAAGAGACACATGCAAACTGGGGAATTGCACTCCAGGAAATACCTTAAAGACTCTTGGGTATTGGATAACCAATCACCTTAAACAGATGTTTTTATTTATACAATCAAAAATAACTCAATTGATAAGAAAATAGAAATGGCAAAAAAACTACTTTAATCAAAAATATATTAATAAAACTGATAATGGAATGAAAATGTAGTGGTTGTTGAGGTAAAAAAAAAAAAAAAAAAAATCCAACATAAATTGAACCTGAGAATTTGAATGAGGCCACTGGCAACATGGTGTAGTCTGTACCGGTGTGAACAGACGTTTCCATGACCACAATATAGAGCTCTACGCCTTAGATCCTCTAACAGCAGGTAAGACAATGAGTTCAGTGCAGTGTATTAACAAAGGTTAAACTGTACAGTAACTGTTTTGCTGGATACACTTTCAATGATCAATAGAACTAATAGTCAAAGCAACTAAGATAAAACCTGGGTTGTAATAAACCATTAACCATCAAGCCTTGAGACAAGTAGAAATGTCAGGGTCCTCTGATTACCTTTATTTACTTGAGCTGAGAGTCATCTTTTTTTTTTTTTTTTTTTTTTGATGAGGACATAATAACAACTCTGTCATCCCTGTCATCTACAGACATTTCTATCCTGTGTAACACACATGCACACTGATCAGCAAGCATTTCCTGTTGCCTTTAAAAGAAGTTTGATCGGCAGAAATCAATAGAGAATCTAAATCATCTCTGCTTTAGGTTCTAAGTGATTCTGGATGTGTCATCATGCCTTCCTTATCTCTCTCTGGTTCACTTTGGGTTCTCAATGAATAATAAGACCTTACTTAGCATTAATAGCTCTGCTGCTGCTGGGAGAATGTGTCTGCTGTGTGAGTGAGCAGGACAGGCCTGCGGACGAATTCCCTGAGTGATCGTGTTTCAGAGCTGATTAGCACATTGTCACTGTGGTCAGCGTGTTCTGCAGCAGGCCAATACTAATGTGTGTCAGATGGCATTAACACTGAGTGATCCTCTTACCTGAACACTTCTCTAGTTCAGTTGAATTCGTCATGATGTCCCTAGTCTACGGTACCAACACTCACATATTAGGGACGGTTACATATGTCAGTTTTTCTACACATCTAAGAGTAAGGACGCGCTAGCATCTGTGTTTATCCGTCCTGTTCTCATGACTGCAGTGTCTCAAGAATACTTTGAGCAAATCCATTCAAATTTGGCAAAAAATTTCACTTTCACTCAAAAAAAAACATATTTCAGTGAGACTACCAGGTAAGTTCTTAAATTTGCTTGATCCCAGATGTTGGTTTGCTTTCAGGAGGGAGGCCTCACATTGGGTGTTAAGAGTAAATATTTGCAGATTACAAAACACTCCAAAAATAGGGCACCAACTGGACTTGTATGAGTTATACAAGTCAAAAGTCTACTTCAGGTTTGGTTTGAACATACCATTATAGAGCGCATGATGAACAATAAACTCATGATGAACAATAAACTCTCTATTCTCTCTACAATTCTTTACTGTGTCTTCAGCTTTAGTGTGGATACCAATTCCCTGCTGCAGGCTGACCGCAATACCACAATATCCAGCCTCTCGCCTCACTCTCAAACAGAAAGGGGGTGCATTTCCTAAACTCACAAACACAGAGTATGTCTAAATGCAATGAAATGCGCAACGACTGGAGGTGGATGGAGAGACCATTATCCAGTGGTTTCCCTCCCCACTGGTGTTAGTGAAGCAGAACTCTAGAAGCCATCTGGAGAAGTTTCTCCTCCTGAATTAGAGATTCTTTAAAACCCTGCAGGGGTGATCACCAGACAGTTTATCTCACTGAAGTGCTCCGAGGTTCCATTTCAAAGTTGCGTCTCCACACCCCACATCCCCGCTCTCGGTGGCATTGTTGTTTTTCATGTGGTCCCATTTTTCCAGAAAATGCAAATGAGCGTAATTTCAAATGACAACGAAAGTAAACTTCTTTTCTGAGTTGTGTGCGGCAGGTTCCCTGTGGGGGACAAGGAGCCGAGAAAAACCCTGCTCTAATTCTGTCATTGTCAAACTTTGACATAAGCGATTGTTCAGTCGCCTTTGTTGAGTGGTACGACGGGTAACAGGGTCCCAATTCTTCCATGTTAATTTTTTAAAAGAAAGCACAAGACATGTATTCCTTGAAGAAATGTTTGCCGCTGCTTATGCTAAATATTATAACATTCAGGCAGTGATGTCTTTTGTTTTTCCCCTTTTATCTCCTCTTATCCACAGGAGGCCTTTACCTTTGCCACCGCGCCTCATAACAGCATCTCAGAAATAATTTAAGTAGCCCTTTTTAAAAAAAAAAAAAAAAACACCAAGACAAGTCAGAAGAATTCAGATTCAAGATCAAAGTGCGCAGTTTCTCCGCAGCAAGAGCGACGGCTGACTTCCTCCAGCTTCCTCCCCGACAGTACATGATGATCAAGTACACTGTTTTGTTAAAAGGATCCTGTCCTGGATTCCCAAGATCTACGTCTGCATATTTACCAGCATGTGTGTGAACAGCAAATTAACTATCAAGTTGACAGAAGGGTACATTATGTTCTGCAAGTTTGTCGCTGTAAAAAATGGAAATGCATCAACAAAAATGACCGTCCGCTCGTTTTTAATACTCGGCTTTAAATTGAAATGAGCTTGACATGAGGCTCGAGGTCAGGTGAGGAACGTGCGAGCAGCTCACACTGCGTGGATTTATGGAGTCGGGGCTATTATAGACAGAAAAGTTTCTCCGACTTTCAGTTTCTCTTTTCCTTTTTTTTTTTTTCTTCCCCTGTCACATAAATCTGGAGGAGAAATTTCACACAGAAGAAGTTCTTTAATTTCATCAGCACTCCTGACTGACAAGCATCATTACGGATAAAATTATCTTGGTAATTATCCTGCCCAAAGGAGATTTATATCCCTTTGTGAGGGGCTGAGTGGGGGGAAAGCATGGGATGTGGAGCCGTGGCTACATGCCTCTCTGCAGCGCTGAGAGAAAGGCTCTTTGTTAAAATAGCGCCTTAATGAGGCACGGCTGCCGCTACCGCTGCACAGGAGGCTCGCCTGGCCTGACCACCCAGGGTGCATTGCTTTTTGTTCATCTGTGAAGAAAACCTAGTTATATTGATATCAAATATCCACATAATACTGTGATTTCTAGCTTTCTATTAGAGAGAATTTAATGTTGGAAAAGTGAAAGTATCTTTTGAGGTCGGTGAAAATGTTCTACTCTAGTTTCTTGACTTAATAAAAACACAATACATATTTTACAAGCAGGTAATAGATATTTTTTTACATATCTTATCCTGCCACACTTTCTTTAAGAAAAGCAAAAACTATCCCATTATTTTCAGAATAAGAATCAAGGACTAAACTGCAAATAAGTGAAATTGATTTCACTTAATCATGCAAATACAACCACTGGACTAGTTTTTGGAGTATTTTTTGAAATCCACAAAGACCCACTCATAGCTGGAAACAAGTAGATGATCAATAGTTAGATTCTGGTAGCTTCTCAGATTGTTCTTTGTTAATGTATCTTTACCTTGATGAGATGTGTTGCGTGACTATATGAATCAGTGTGACCTTTACTGAACGTTTCTCCTGACCGGCATCTTGGAGAACTTATCTGTGATTACAAATGTGTTTTTGTATGTTAGTTCACTGTGATAGGGTGAAATAGCACATTGTTCCCGAGATAACATTTTTGAGACATGTATCACACAAGGTCTGACAATGAGTGACACTCAAGGCCATGACAGATTTCCTCTCTTGGTCATTTCATGTTGCAAATCTTTGTAGAAATTTGTAATTGTGAAACTAGTTGTATTATCATTTTTTTCTCCATTTCTTCTTTTTGTTCAATGTCTAGAGTCTAGAAGTTGTACTGTACATCTTCCACAAACATGATGAACTCATGAACATCAGCATCAGCAGGAGCTCAGTGGAGACAGCCTTTCATAACATAGCGTAAAGAGAAATTTTCAAATGTTGAAAAAACTTTAAATTGTTTGTCTCCTTTGTCTCCAAATTTGTGGCTTTACCTTGACCTGATATTTAATCACTCCAAGCAAAAAAAATTCGCACTTTTCCTGATGAGTCTTCAAGTTGAACAGAATTCAGAATTCAGAGGATGCACAATAAGCCAGTAAAGATGGATGTAATAGCATGGTTTGGAAAAGGAAAAGTCATTATTTTATCTTTTTATTGTACAAATAATTGAAATGTGAAATGAAATTGAAACTGAAATATTTTCCACTCGTATTGACATGTCTGCTTTTATATTCATAATACATTTCAGCTGCAAAATAATAACATTACACAGCAAGAAGGTTGTTGGTTTCATCTTTTGCTTTCATCCTTTCTGTGTGGGTTTTCTCCAGGTACTCCAGATTCTTCCCACAGTCCAGAGACACGCAGGTTAATTGGTGACTCTGAATTGCCCATAGGTGTGGGAGTGGATGTTTATTGGCACTAACATAGACGGCAACCTGCCCATTGTGTCCACCGCCCACAGTCAGCTGGGATTGGTTCCAGCACCCCCACGACCCTTCACACAAAAGCGTTATAGATAATGGATGGATGGATGTTACATTACCCTTTTGCAAAAAAATACTAAAATACAATTTCAGCCCAAATCAGCTTTGCATCAGGTCTCCTCAATACATCTCTGTGCTTGTTCTTGTCAATAAAGCTATTTGTAGACCTGCATTACAATAACCAAACAGAACGTGTAAACAACTCGTCCAATTTCACACAGAACTGGATTCTAACTAACTAAGCTGCTCCCTGTTTTTAAGGTCAATATTTGTTTTCTAGCAGAAGACACCAGTACTGTCTATATCCTGGAAATCACACTATGTCTGGCTTCTATGACGTTCTTTAGTATCAGATGATCATTTACCAGGAGAACGTTTTAAAGAAAGGCAATGAAAGAAAAGAAAATCAATCAATGAGGCTGGATTTATTTTGTGTGTGTGTGTAGGTCAGTGTTAAAGATACAGCCGAACATTTCACCGCAATGCTGACCTCCGTACCATCAGCAGCTCGATAGACGGGACAGAGGCCGCTGGGATATCGACTGATTAATCAAAGGCAATTTTCTTTTGATCGGCGGGGGCCGAGCGATGAACCGGCGCAGGCAGAAGAAAAGCAGCATGTTTTATTTACTTGTTCGTGGCTCCCCTCGCTCTTCGACTCCTGCCACACACTTCAAATAGACTGTGACAATTCTGTCATAGATGTGACAGAATTGAATTCTCAACAGATTCATTCAGCAGTGTGGATTTTTTTTTTTTTTCTTTTAATCGCAGGTTGTTAATAAATCTCTGAAAGAAAACCAACTTCAGTTTCTGTTCTCTTTTTTTTTTTTTAATTCACATGTGCAAATAAAACATAAAACACACATGCACAAGCACACACAAACATAAAGCAGAGAATTGCCACTGAGTAATATCTCATCTCCCCGTACTAAAATAACATATGAAATATCTTTTTTTAATGTTGAACAAAGCTGATAACAAATGCACAAAAGCTGTTGAGTTGACACTGTCTAATCTCCTGAGGTAAGATGTACCAGCTAAAAAACTATTTAGAAGCTCAGAGTAAAGTTAATATAGGGGGCGCTGTTCCAAGAAAGATATATTGCTGCTGTTGACATGCCTGCATGTCTGGCACTAGTGGGATATTAACACTGATGCTCTGTCACGTTCAGGTGATGTGTGAAGATCACATGTGAAGCCCCATCCTTCCCTCACTGTATAATGATAACGTGATACTATGTGATTTACTCCTGTTCCCAATAGGGGGCGACGATCAGCTGCATCACCTCCGAGAAAACAAGACACGCAAAAGACACGTCAAGATGCTGATGTAGATGTTGACAGAAGTGAATCAATAATCAGAAATAAAAAACGTGCATCTGATCTAAAGATGTTTTATTATCATTATTATTTGCATATCTGTGCATTGATATAACCACTGCCCCCTACTGGCCTTTAAGTGAACCACATGGTGACGCCAGCTCTGAGAAAACAATTGGACTGGTATATGAAGAATTTGTTAAATTAACAGTATTTAAGTTTAAATGAATATATTCTCATATGTCTAATATACTTATATAAATACAATAATGTACATAAAAAATATAAATAAAATATGAATGATGATGAGTGTAATGAAATTGCAATTTTGATGTTTAATTTCTATAAATACCCACAAGACAATAATATACACACTCAGTAAAAAACACACACACACACACACACACACATATATATATATATATATATATATATATATATATATATATATACAGACCATCAGATATCACTCATCATGATTCATTCTCAGTATTTCAGAGCAGAGAGACTTTGCATCATTTGGTTCTACTGTCACACAACATTACATCTGACCTATTTTACCTAAAATGTAAAAAATAAATAAATAAATGGCAGCCATGATTAGATTTAAAGATACTCAACTCAACTTAAAATAGAAGCAATTATGTTGGAACTATGCTGTTTATTATATACCTGTCTATAAAATTACAAACTCTGTGTGTCTCTGTCTTGTTGTAATCCACCACTGTCGCTGCAGGGCCACGGAAAATAAGTTTAAGGACTCTAAAAACATGAATATAATTTATATTTAATGTAAAATATAAATAAATAAATAAATGTGGCATTTCAAATGTTATGATTTTTCATAAATAAATTTACCATAAATAAAATAAATATATTTTCATAAATTTACCGACAACTTTATAACTGTGAATTTAGAGGCAGTTATTTCATAATTTGTTTGAGTTTCAGTGAGATACTGTTTTAAATGTACAGCTGTTCATTACAACAAATAAGTAAAAAGGGAATGAAAATATAGTACGAATAGATATTTTAGAAAGTAAAGAAAAATAGTGTGAATAGAACAGGGAATTAGTAATAGTAGAATTAGTATCAGTTTTTTTTTTTTCAGAATATTTTTTATGTTGAGAATTAGAAATATATTTTTTGCAAATTAAATTAAATATAATATAAAATAAATAAATAAAAATAATTAAAATTTTCCCTGACACACTGTTGCACTTTAAGAACTTTATCACAGCATTTTTTTTTTTTTTTTTTCTATTTCCAGTTTTTAAAAGTTAAAAAAAAAAAATCAGACACAAATAAGAATTTATCTAATTTCAAAACAAAACTCGGTTGGGATTTGCTGACACAAGTTTCATTTCTAAAAGAACTGCATCAGGTTTAATTTCATCATTTACCATCTTTGTAGTAAATAACAAGGCCGGTTTGTTGATGCACTGCTGAGTCCTGGGCTGTGGTTACATACATGTACGTGTGCATAGTAGATGTAGTTAAAAAGAAACAGGAAGGAGCAGCAGTACTGCATGTGGTGGTTAAGGCCGCCACGGTCATAATCAGCCTCCCAACTGTTTCTCCCAGCATGCACATGGATCCGGAGCAGGCTCCTGCCCACACAACAAGGCAATCAGCATCACACATTATGTGTTGCATGCTGTGGGGAGGAAGGGTTGGGGTGGGAGGGGGGTTGGGGGTGGGGGGTGGGGCCTTGAGCATCAAAGTATTTGATAATAAATTCAAGGTTTTAATGTTTTTTTTTTTTTCTTTCATTTAATTGAGGGATGTTTGGCTCCTCAGCTCCCTGCTCTGTTTTGTTTTGCCACTACATTGAAGAGAATGACAAGGTCCTCTGCTGAATCGCTGCACTTCAGACCACCTCGCTCTCCCGCCTCACAAACACAACTTGTTTCATTTTTAATGATCTCCTCAAGTGCAGATATTCAGGTCTTCCTTCACTTAAGGACCCCCCCCCTCCTCCCACACCTCAGTTTACTCTCACAAACTTGACGGCTTCTTGAAAGCGCTGCTTATAATTTCAGAGGTGAAACGCAGCGGCTCCTCCATCTTTCTTCATTTGAGAGGCCCCTCGTTCCCTCCCCGCCCTTGAGTTTCTCCAATGTCAGCGCTCACTTCAAAAGCCTCAGAATGAGCTCTGAGGACTCCATTGAGATTTCCCATTGCAAACAATTATTCTGACCATGGTTCTTTGACAGAGATTTCTCTAGATTTATATTACTAGGCCATGAATCAAATTTCCCCGTGTCTCAGTTGTGCCTCGAGCTTCACAGTGGTTATGCTATTGACCCAAAGCTCGAGCTGAATGTAGATTGTTCTCTATGGAGGATCTAGGAACTGACTTAATTCAAATCAGCTCAGTAAGGAGTGAGATCTGGGAGCGGATTTAGTGAAGAGTACGGTTTCGATGTAGGAGATTTTTTATCTTTGCTCCACGTCCTCACTTTTTTTTCGTAGTTGAAATTCACAACTCCTGTGTAACTTATAACTCACAATTTTTGGTCCAGTCCGCTGTGAAATCCTACAACCTCTCTGGCCTCTATACCTGACATATCCATCTGGGCTGAGGGGGTCTTTCATGGTGTGTGACCGTATCATCCAAAATAGATAACAAAGCCTCTGTATTGCCACAGGAAGGTATTGTGAAGTCTCCCCAGCAGTGGTCCAACACACAAGCTACTGACGAGAACAAGGGCTGGTGCTTTAAAAAGAAGCTGCAGCTCACCGCCTCCCTCAGGTAACCCACCCATGCTGAGGAGGAGCACACATGGTGCACCTATGTCCTGGAGGAAAAAATGAATTTGAGTAAACACGGCCAAATAAATAAATGCATCAACTTTCTTTGCTCTGAATTTCAGATCATGGCTCGAGGAGTCTGAAGCGAAGTTTGAAACCAAACCAAGTCCACCTGAGATACAGTATGCTGCAACTTTTAGTCATGAAAGCAAACTTATCAATCCAACAGATTTCACTGCTGGTTGTTTGCCAGGAATCAATTTTTTTTTTTTTTTTTTTCAACGATATGATTTTAGCTTGAATGTTTGAATGTTGTGTTACCTTTTAGTTTACGATCAAACTGAAACCTGAAATGGATTCTTCTGATGGATTATAGTGTTGGATTTAATATAAATCATCATAATGTGAATCATCATTACGATTCAAACTTTAATTTTATTTTTGCTTATGTACCATCTATTCATTTACATGATCACGTGTCTTCGGGATACTCAAGATGCATATACCAGACTTTACACCAAATCACAGACATGACTATTTCTCCTTTATTTTATCTTCTTCTTTCTTGGCTGCCTCTGTGTTTTAGAATTGGTTGTAAAATTTTACCTTACTGGAATCATGTCACTTTATCAAGTGAAGTACTTAAATTATGTGACAAAGCTCTACCTGCTGATGAATCACCACTTGTCTCTCACTACTCAACTCTTAAACACTTGTGCCGTTATCTTGGGGACAAATGGAGAGAGAGCAGAGTGGCGCAGCGGAAGCGTGCTGGGCCCATAACCCAGAGGTCGATGGATCGAAACCATCCTCTGCTATAATGTCTCCTCTTTACCCAAAGGAATCCAAAAAGTGGCATTTCACTGGACAAACTTACATCATCCACAATGTGGCTCCTTTTTACAACAAAAGCTTCAATTTTATTCTGGAACTTCCTGGTTGATTCTTAGATATGGGAAAATAATGTGTTTTAATTAACAGAAACATTCACCTGGACTGGTTTGAATTTTTCTTGAATGTGATATCTTGATTCAAGAACGAACCGATTGGAATTAGGTGGTCAAAGGTCAAAGTTCACTGTGACCTCGTATATGGCCGTAACTTGTGACCTCACCTGCTATTTGAGTGGCTGGCGGAGGCATACGACTAAAAGGCAGTAATGTTGGTGTATGTCTTAAAAGAGTGATGTGTTTTAATTCAGTTTTTATAAACAAAACACACACATGATGATGCTGATATTGGAAAGAATATGAAGATGGAGATGTGGTGTCTGTGAACTTTGGAAGAGTTGGACAGAGGATGATGTTTTATGCTTTCAGAAAGAGATCAGCTCACATACTACTAAATTGTTTTCATCTGATGACATTATAATTAAAATATGTATTAATCTTAATTCATAAAGAGAACACATATCTATGTTGTGCTTCCAGCTGCTTCATTGGGAAGATGTTTTATTTTCATTCACACCTCGTAATTCGATGTATCTATTTTCACATTTATCAACTAAATTCTTGAAAGAATACATTTGAGTCATTAATTTGCAGTCAGCCTGATATCTGTGCTGGTAAACTGTGTCATTTTTTTTTTCCACAGTGCACATCTGTGTGTTGGAGCTGGAGCTGAATCAATGCTGATCACCTTCTATAATGAACGCCGGGCTGTGAAATCCACGCACCGGTGTTTGTGGAGACAGGTGAACCCACGCTGTTTTGATCTTTCAAACATGTATTCCATCTCTTCTCTCATCACAAGGGAGCCTCCAACCAAGGTCAGCACTCAAAGGCACAGTGCACCATGGGAAATGAGCTTGAGCAAGTGTGTGCCAGCCTCCCACTTTTGTGGGATCAGCACAGCATCAGAGGGATCAGACTGACACTAGTGAAGTCCCCCGGTATCACCTATCACTACCTGTTTCTGCCACAGAGGAAACCAAAGGCCTTCTCTAATTGTATCATTAATATCATTGCAATCTGAGAGCCAATTATTCTCTGTTTGAGTTTCACCTGCGTCAACCTTGAATCGGGGCCCGCTCGGGTATCTGAGCTCAGACTGGCAGTGTTAGCGATCAACGAGCTGTTCAGCCATCTGTGATCAAAGCTGTGTGAGTACTGGCCTGAAGACGCAGCCAACAACACACAACACACAACACCACAACACCACAACACCACAACACCACAACAGGACTCAAGCAGCTTCTAATGCACAAACAATGCAGCATAATGTACAGCGTCTAATGAGGAACATGCAGGTTCTGACCTTTGTCTGCAGCCACGTGCTCGAGTGCAGACGCAAAAGCGAAGTGCCAAATAAAAAAAGGAAAAGAAAAAAAAAAGGGCTCAACAGGGCGCAACATGGAAGAGAGGCTGAGTACATCATTAGCAGGAAAACAGAACCAGCAGGTGAAGTGGTAGTGAGCCTCAGTAATGACCAATCACATCAGCTCCTCTCAAGCAGCAGCGAAAGGAAACAAGAGCAGAAAAGTTAATATCACATCCATGAAAAACCAGAACTGATGCTCTGTTTGTTTTTTTTTTTTGTTGGGTTTTTTTTTATTTTTTTTTATTTTTTTTTCAAATGCTCATTTGAGTCTTTAAAGTGTTTTAGAAATGCCAGTACTGATTTGTCAAGCCGAACAAATTAGAAATGATAAATAATACACGGGTTGCAAAAACGCACGCGGTCGTTACCATTGAATATCACTGACTGGTGGAAAGATTTGAATAATTAATGAAGCTGTTGCTACATTCATGAAGTAAAATAAGCAAGAGATGTTCAGTGATGTTGTTACTGGTTGTGAACAGAAGGGGAAAAACAAAAAAACAATCATCATTTATTAAATTATTCCACCGTGCACCCTGTTTAAAATCCTGCTCTCCAAACCTTCACCCAGCAGCTCTGAGGCTGTGTTTTAATCAGAGGTCTGATCAGGTCTTATATGTTAGTTTAGAAATAAATGCAGGTAAAAAAAAAAAACTAAATCAGGGCTGGTTCTCATATAAGCTGCCGCTCCAGTTACAGCGTTTACTGAAATATACATGGTTGCTGTTGGTGTCTTATGTGTATTTTCTTTCCAGAATATGTGATGTGTAGTACAGATAAATATCTTGCAACTGCGAACAAATGCATGTAAATTCCCTTATAACGTCATAAGATATGTTTAATTACAATAACTACATGTTATCATATATAACCTATATAACCCACCACCATGACACTCAACAGGATATGTGGTATAAATCATAAAGGGTCCCTCTGGAACTGTCAAGGAATAAAGCATATAGATAACGGGTGGATAGATCAGGACAGACTGAAGTGAACATTTGCTCCTTAACACAAACATGACAGAGCGTATCTGTACTATAGAGGCTTCACACACAGAGATGAACATTTACCTGAATCTATATCATGTCGTGAACATGGTTCAGCAGGATAATACACAGCGGGATCTCGCGTGAATGTACAGACGCAGACGTGAAATAAGAGATGTCTTCGTGCTTTCTGTTATATTTACAAAGCTTTCTCACTGAGTGAGGATTTTATTCTTTTCTCTGATGATTAATAAAGTCTGACGAGTAGAGGAAAAAAAAGAAGTTAGACTTGACAAACAGAGAATAGTAGTAGGAATCCAGTCTGAAATACTTTCAGTTTATACAGAAGCTAAAAATATTTGTTCAGAAAATATTAAAAAACCCATAAAGATTCTCTTTTAATGGCTGTTAGAAATGTGTTAGAGCTGTTAAAAGCTTGGCATCAAGGAAGAGGGAATGAATAATAATGTTTGGGAGTCAGAAAAGATGAAGTACAGATAAAAAAAAAAAAAAACTCAACAATAAGAATCCTTGTCATATGGAACATAACAGCTTGGTAATAGAAAAATGTAAATTCCTGATTAATATCAAGGTTAGGTTTACACATTTTAAAGAAAACCAGGACTGTGTTGAACAAAAAGCCGAATCAGATTGTAGAGAAAGTAAAAAATATTTCTGTGTAACACTGCAAAGGCCTTACCTTGACCTGTCAGTCTTAACTGGTGGGGGAAATAAAAATAATAATAATAATTCTGGGAGCCGTGACTCATCAGGATTAATTTGAAACCAAAATCAATTTTGGTCATGAGAAAATCCTTACAGATCAAAAACATTTTACCAAAACTTCTTACAGCTAGTAAGTAGAAAAACCTGCTTCAGTGAAATGTTGATGCTGGTCACGCTAATGGAAATAAAAACTTTATTAACATTTTTCCTGGTTTTAACATTGGAACTTAACATTTGTATGTTTCACTTTCAGCGAAAATCCTCATTAGTGGCTCTTGAATGAAACGTCAAAAGCTTTCAGCTCTTACACTTTGATTCCTGCACTTACTGTAAGTTAATTACATGCCACACAGTGTGAGATGGGTCTAATACTTAATCTGTCAAAAAAATACAATAATAATTTGACCATGTGATGAATGTGTGGTGGACTGCAGACTGAAAAAAACATATAAAAAACATATAAAACATATTTCAACCTCTCATTCTTACAGTTGAATAATACAGAAAACCCTTAAACAGACTTTGATCACAGTTACAATTACTAGATACTTAAAATTGTGTTATCACCAAAACAAGATGGTGACAATCAAACTCTCAGCTTGGAAACAACAAACCAATGGATACCAAATCAATATAGGAGGAGCAGTTTGTTATCATGTCAGTTCAATCCACTGAGTAATGACAAAAATCATACTTTTCTGGAGTCACGGTGACTTTGATCTTTAACCTTTGGCAACAAAATATTTATTTGGTTGATTCTGAGTCCAAGTGAAGGTTTTTGGACAAAATTTGAAATAATTCCATCAAGGTGTTTGTGGAATATTACACAAGAACGGATTGGCCGGACAACCAGCAAACATTTCAGTCGTTCATTCATTGACTGATAAATAAAAAGCCTCCTCAGTACTGACCTGTACACATTAGTTGCCACGACTTCATTTTCCTCTGGAGCTGTGCACTCTGCTGTCTGCAGACGGTGGCTGATGAATTTATTTAACCCAAAGAAAAAAATTCAAACGATTGATTCAAACGTTTCATATCAGAGGAATATTTTAAATGAGATATTGATATACATATCTACTGATGCTGATGCTCTGGGAAAATGAAAAAAAAAAAAGATACTGTGAAGGCCGATGGCAGAGTGAGAATATTAATAAAAGCATACACATAGTGTGTCTGCAGCAACAAATAGTGTGACAAATCAGAACCGTGGCTGATAATGGATAGTCAGGCCATTACTGACACTGTCCCCCCACCCGGACATTTTTTTCTTCTTCATCATAAACTGTGTGTGTGAGGCATCAGTGGTTTGGAAAAAGTGTTGTGTTTTTTTTTTTCTCACACCTGCTTCAGGCTAAAGAAACACTGATGAATTAAACAACAGGAAACCAATCAATCTGAGCGAGCCGATTTGTCAGGTATGAGCGACCGGATCACCGCCTGTGACAAATTCAACCCCGACTGCTGCCGGGTGTTCATCCAAACCGCCTGAAGCCTCCGAGAAAGAGAGAGAGAGAGAGAGACAGTCCTGCACACTGTCAAATAAACACACTGTTCAATCCACATCAAACACACATGGCTCATGGTAAATGTTTGCAGCAGTTTATAACAATTTGCTGTTCCAGAGTTCGAAATGAGCTTTTCAGCATCAGAATCAGAATAAAATTCATTGACCAGAGAAGAAATTTGACATCACATGAACCCAACACATCAATTGTTCTCTGAGCAAGAAAAACTAGAGTGCAGAGAAACAGCATATATATTGGAAAAATTTATATTTTATACTTTTTTCTAACTTCACCTGCATTTCCTGATGCCAAAGAGCATCTTCAGTACATCTACATACATTTTTTTGTAACTTCTCTCTTCCATTTTCATCACAAAAGACGTTTCTGTCTGCCTGGCAGTTGCTTTAGTCAAACATATTAGTGCAACTGTCATAACTGGTTATTATTTTAGTAATATTTAGTAAATTAAAAAAATATTTTTAAAAAGCTTATAGAAAACTTTTATTCTCAAAGCATCTGACACTACTTCTTGTTCATTTTAATTAAAGTAAATACAGGTCGGATTCAGCAGACACATAAGGAGGAGTGTGTCTAATGTTTTTCATAACTTTCTGAAAAAGACAACGTGACAATCGCAGCAAGTTCATGCAGTTACGGTTCATGACCACGTGAAACAGTATGAGAGTCTGAGAGAGGTCGTCTAGTCGTCAAAAAATGTGCAATCACTGTGTGAGGGGGGACCAGGATGCTGTGAGATGAAGCCAGACAGAGGTGAAGTTATGATGGCACGATTTTCATCATACTTCTCAGTTCGTTTGCAGCACACCGAGACCTTCAGAATAAGTTTCCTCCGCAACAAATTCACAGCCTTGAAAAAAGAAAAACGTCTCAGAAGAACATAATCATAGTAAAACCCCTGAGCACCAAAACCTGAGCTCCCAGTCAGATGACATACCTACTAAACTTTTAATCCTACAGCAGTCTGCCATGTGTATGTGTGTGTGTGTGTGTGTGTGTGTGTGTGATCTGTATGGATGGCCCAGAGAATCAATCAAGCAGAATCAAGTTCCAGCCTCCGTGCCTCTGTCTTGTCGAGTGGCAGTGCGCTGACCGATGGTCCAGATTTGAGATGATCTACATGCCTTTACGTAAGTGGGACTAATCCATCAAGAGCAGACTACAGAAGCTCACTCCATCATTCACACTTACACACCTCACATATAGGGGGAGTTTTTTTCCTGTCTTTCTTTTTTTATCTCCCAGGAGGAAACAAAAAGAAAAACTACTTTGTTGCAAAGTTGTTGAATAGTTTTGTGTCATTTTTTTTTTTCAACACGGATTACTTTATATTACATTTAGTCATTCGTCAGACACTTTTATCCAAAGTGATTTACAACACAAAAGCCTAAATGCAGTAGGACACATATGAGAAAGTGAAGTGTTGGATCATGAGGCACAGTGCATGGAGATCTATTGAGACGTTCTCCCCCAAAGTAAGTGCTGGTTTGTGATGTTAGGGTATGGAGGAATGAGGAGAGAAGATGTTCTCAGAAGAGATGAGTCTTGAGAAGATGAGTCTTCGTCAAGGATTCTTGAGTTACCAAAGCAAGGGACCACAATCTTGTGTGCCGGGACAGCAATGCTGTTCCTTGTGGTCATGCAGTGGTTAAGAAGGAGCATCAGCCTATATGGCTGAGTTCAAGCAGATACAGATACACTGACAGCGTGACATAAGCGACTTCCTGTAAGTCTACTTACAGGAAGTTGCAAGTCCGTCGGATCAGAAAGCCAACTCTAAGCAGTTTGAAAAATGTTTAATTTTTGTCATCCTCCTACATTTGCCACTTCTCCCTAATGGCCCAGTGGCTAGGATTCAGTGCTTTTATCACTGTAGCCGGTGTTTGATTCTTAGTGAAGCAATCTGTTTTAAAACTGTCTTGAAGTTCTTCTCCCTTGAGTGTGCTCGAGTGTTCAACTGTGTGACCTTCAGCGAGATGTGAGAGTTAGAGTAGCATTCAAAGTAGCCTCAGTCCAACAAAGTATTCTGCAGCTTTAGAAGTTTATTTGTTCAACATGAAACAAAGATGTTACATTTGTTTTAACAGGGACACAAGGCCTGCAACAATAAGACACATTGTCTTTTTTGCTTGCTATGCTAGTGGTGTATGTATTAGTGGGTGAGGAGAGGTATTCAATCTATTTCTTACACGATACTTTTTGGGAAATAGCCTGTCAAATGATGATAGGGAAATAGATCTGTGGATCAGCATGAGGAGGACAATAATGATGGTGTATCAGAAGTTGGTGCTCCGTGGAGCTTATTGGAGAACAAACCCGACAACATGCCAACGTTCCTGATTACCCAGAAAGGCAGGGCAGCTTCCCAAGATCATGTCGTGAACCCTTTCCAATACTTAAAGCTGTTTTTATCTGAAGACATTCTTGAAGTGCAACACCCAATTCTCTACTCTGTACAGTTTGGTGCAAACCCTAACACTACACGTTACTAAAAAGCCAGCTGAAAATCTCTACACTTCATCCACTTCATAACATCCAACCACTGTTCAGTTATCAAAGATTATGCCAAAGAAATTAGGCTTTAAAATGGTCATTTCAAGAAGGTCTGGTGGTGTTGCACAGGCTGTTCTTTGAAAACTGGTTCACAACTGGTTCACTCATACTCATACTGGCTCAGCTGGGACTAAACTGTGCTGGTACTGCCCACGGCTAAAAGCTACCAGGTGTCAACTTGAGGTGTGACACTGAGCTGAAAATAACTGGATGTGGATCTTTTGAACAAAAGATGACAATGAATGGAGAAACTACCTTCCATGTTTGCATGTTTGTTATTCTCATTAATTACATTGGACTCAAACTAATCACAAATTTGGTTGTGGGACATAATGAAAATAATAATATAAGGAATGCGGTGGTCAAGAAGGAGCTTGAAGGAGTATGAGTTCAAGTACACATTTAGAGAGTGTGACACGCTGTCTGCCTACAGGAAGTCGTATCTCCATCAGCTCAGAGAATGACTATGGTCTTTAATTTTTCATGCTTACACATGGCTGTCTCTCCCTGATGGTCTAGTGGCTAGGATTCAGCGCTTTCACCGCTGTGGCCCGGGTTCGATTCCCGGTCAGGGAATATGGTTTGACTGCTGTCCACATCCTCTGGGACTCTCAAACTTGTCCTTCCATTATTACGGGCTGCTTCAATCTAACCTATCTAAGTCTCCAGAAAAAGGTTTCAGTTGAACAAGGATGGATTGACGCTCCATCACATAGCACAGCTTTATTTAACACTATACCTTCATGCCTTGAGGAAATGACTTGCTTATCAGTTATGTTAAGGTGTTAGAATCGTTTAAAGACTCAAAAGAGACGAGTCTTTAAAAGAGATAATGCAGCAGTTGAGAAGGAGCATAATCAAGTACAACAGAGTTCAAGTATGTACTTAGAGGCCGTTTCTCCCGGGTCGCGGGTGCTTCCTTGGCAACATGCTCGCCTTGGAAATCGTATGCTACAGAGACGAGGCTACAAACCTCACTAGCATTTTTATTCTGTACAGTGAAACAGATTAGGAAGTGTGGAAGCACATGTCATCCCTGCAAAAAATGAAAATAAAAACATTTATTAAAAAAATCATCATGTGTAACATCACACACAGTTGATAAGTCATCAATCCTGTGTAAGATAAAGGATGAATGAATCGCTAAACTATTATAAACATCAATAATGGCGACGCATTCATAACCGCAACATAAACAACCACGAACCACAAAGAAGCACACATGTGGTGCACTCATAGTGCTAAGGACCCTAAAATTCCACTGGTTGCAAATGAAATCCATTCAACTTGAGATAAAACTTGTAAAGAGAAGGTGGATTTTGACTTTACAACACCAAAAATTGGGATATACAAGAATCCAAACTTAAGGGTGATGTAGCATAGTAACATCTTTAGAGTTTAATGCTTAAAAGAATGAATGAATCAATTCACGTGGCGGAAAAAATAATTCATTTCAAAGCTTTAGGACATTTGTTTTATAATATTTATAAAGCACATAATTACTGACCACACCTCTGTAGAGCATCATTCAAAGATAAGTACTTGACCTTGTTAAAACACCACCTACAATACCCAACTGAGTACTGGCCCCATTCCCAGCTCTTCCACCAACACCCTGAAGCCAACTGTCTCCCACGAGTTTCTCTCTAATCCCAATTTTTTTTTTTTTTTTTGCCCAAATACTCACGTTTCCTTCCTTCTACAATTAATTCACTCATTTATCCTCTGTTGCAGTCAAGGTCAAGGCTTGTGATATCTTAATTAAAGAGGAAAGCAAGAAGAAAGTTTTCTGTCTTCAAATGAAGCCTCAAATTTGTGAGCTGTTCAATCAGATCTTTTAAACTCACTTAACCCCTGATTAATCCCTGGCACTCCTCAGTTGGCCGAGCCTCGTGCTTATGAAATTAAGAGCAAGGGAAGCTTCAATAACTGATTCAGCGCACATTTAGAGACGCACTGGTTCACACATGTGGTGTGAACCAGAGGCTTTGTGGGTGTGATGGAAGCTCTGCAGCTCTCAGGACAGTAAACCATTCGAGCAATGTGGTTTGGAAGAACAAAGGATGGAAGAACAAGACCAGATCTCCTTATACATATATTAGCTTTTTATTTTCAGCAAGTGCCAGAGGTACAAATGTTAAGACTTTCAGAATCTAAAGGACAAAACCACATTGTCAAACACTGTTTTAATAGAAAAGATGGGAAATGGCAACACACTTAAATGCTTGTGTGGCAACTGAGATTTTGCTTGGTCACTGCAGGTCCACAGCTTTAGGCCATAGGCAGCTCATGATAGGCTGCATATTGTCCAGTCACATGATGGTAGATCTGCAGAAACAAATGAGGTCATTTGTTTGTTATATTTAATTTCTGCTTCCGGTCTTATATTTTAAATTCTTTTAATGTTTTTCTACAGCGATCCTCTCTGCCTCGACTTTGCCGCTTCAAAAAACTAGAATTTCCACTGTCAGACTGTCAGCTTTGAATATAATCCCTGTCATTTCTTCACGTCTGCTGAAACACACATTACAAACACAAACACTCACTGACCCAGTTAGCAGCATGGTAGCGTTAGCATGAGACGACTAACAGCTTTACAAAAACAGCAGCAAAACACAGACTTGATCTCAGATTCCTACAAATTAAAACTTCAGTCATAGCATTTGTTTGTGTGTCTGTGTGTGTGTGTGTGTGTGTGTGTGAAGTCCTCACCTGTCTCTCAATATCAGCCAACAGGCTACTGGCTCCCAGGCGGAACAGATGAGGGCTGAGCCAATCGTTTCCCAGCTCTTCTTTGATCAGACTGAGCCACACCAGAGACTCCTGAGCCGTCCGGATCCCCCCCGCTGGCTTAAAGCCCACCTGAGAGAGCACATGCGCACACGTACACACACACTGTTAACAGGTCACACACTTTATTTAAAGCATGATTACACTCTAATCTTTAAGGATTTTGATGTTTTAATAGTTATAACTGCTATGTAGAAATAAGACACATAATATTTGCTTCCCAACTGAAATATTTGAAATATTTCAGTTGGGAAGCTGTTTGCTTAACATTTACATATTTTGCGGTTTCTGTTATCACAACAGCACAGGACTTGAAATATTAACTGAAACAGATCATGTTAAGACTTTTAAGCGGTCTCTTTGTTAGCTGGATGTGCTTAACATAGTTTGCTTTCGCTGAACAGACTAAGGGCCAATCCCATTTCTCTTTTTTACCCCTTCCCCTTCTCTTACCCCTCCCCATCATCCCTTGAAACAAAATGTTGAGGTGCAGGGGTGATTCCCCTAAGAAATGAGACACTGCTACTTATAGTTAAGCGTCATCAGGAGTCGACACTAGTTGCGACGTAAGACGACGTGACAAGTCTCTGTGACAACACAATGACAACAAACAAAGATGCCATCTACAGACTTGTCTGTGCTGATCAATTTGGCAGTTGATTAAAAACTGACAAGCTATTTGTTTACATTAGTCTTGCGTTTCAATGGAAGTTACTGTCAGAAGACTGCTAGCCTACCCTCTCCCTCCCCCTTCACCCAAAAGAGAATCTAGAAAGCCCTTCCTCTCACCTGAACGCACAAAACAGAGTGGTAGGGCTAAAGCGTAGAATGGGATTGGCCCTAAATGAAGAGAGATGAGGCTCTCACTCCTGGAGCAGTGTTGGAGATTCTTCTCTATGGAAGGTAGCTACAGTTTGTCTACAGTCGCTTAGTGTTTTTGTCACTGAAGTAACAATGTGGTTGAATGATGGAAGTTCAATTGACAGTTTTTAAGGCAGAACAATGTGATAATTTTATGTTGCTACTTCAGTTTGCAGTTGCTTTAAAAGCATCATCAAGAAAAAAAATCAGGGTCAGATTTTCTGCTGTATTATGTTACTTAGTGGTCATTTTCAGAGTTTGTTATGAAACATTACAGCTTTCTTCTTCTCAAGAACCACCGAATACAAACTAAAATGATCTTTCAGTCATATGATCCCAACTGATATAATAACGTGCACATTCTTAGGTTGCAGTAAAAAGGTGTTTGTGAGATCACACTGAACAAAATCTAATCAATACATAAAGTCGAAGTGAGGGTTTGTGAAAAAGCGTTTCTTTGACGTGTCCCTGAGATGTTACATTCTGGAGAATGTGAGCTGATTTGACCTTTGACCACCAAAATAATGACTGATGATAGTGACTGTTTGAACCACATAGAATCAAATTCCATTTGGGTACTATTAGTATATTGCTTTGACCTTCATCTAACATCTAAATAGTTCAGTTTTGAGCTGAAAAGAATACTTGGAGGTTTCCATCGAACATGTTTCTGAGATACTGTGTTCACGAAACCAAAACTGTTGTAAAGTTACAGTGACCTTTGGCCACAAAAATCTCTTCAGTTCATTATCCAAGTGAAGGTTTCTGCCAAATCTGAAAAGGACACCCTCAAGGTGTTCTCAAAATATAAACCAACTATCGTTGGCAAACAAGCATAAAGACTCGACAGACGACACTGAACTTGTCTGGGTCAGTTGTCACTAACAAAACCACCAAGTTGCTGGCCAATTGGATGAGCAGTTGTCAAGAAAACAGAAAAACATGGCACAAAACAAAACAAGACTGCCCTGTTGACTCTGTCTGCAGATTGGTTGTGTTAAGAAACAGAACGTAACTCAAGGTATTGAGTTTTAATCGAGACGGTTACGATAGTTGATGTGTAAACTGTGTGAGCAAACACTGCACATCTGTGTTTTAAGGTTTATGTAGATTCCTGGTCTCGATCTCCACAGACACCGGAGCCTGCATTTATTGAAAGTGAACAGATTTACAAGTTCCTGCCCTTTAAAATCATTGTGGTGTGTTACAGAACGGAGCTAATAAATTAGACAATACAGCGACTACGGAGGACAACTTCCATTCAGCTGATCTACAGTGTGCAGCTCACTCTCCTTTCTCCTCATTAACCAGGAAACATTCCCACCTCACAGACAGGAGTTAAGCACTGTACCTTGTGGCCTGTACGTAAGAAGTAGTCCCGGATGGCTCTCACCATCACTATGGCAACTGGATAAGTAGCATTGACAGCCTCCTTTCCTGTGGATGTCTTGATGAAGTCCGAACCTGTCAGATTTAAACAGGTGACATGTAATCTTCAACACAAAAACCGAGGAGCAATGTAACACAGTCGCTGCAAATACTGTCATGTTGCACTTATCGTTCATCTGTCAGTGTGTTTTCCATTTAGCTGCCGCGCATTCGAAACCTGCGCGAGGAAGATTGAACCTGCGATGAGCTGCTAAAGTGGGAAGCAGAGTCAGCAACGAGGCGTCAGCGTCGAGGTTGTAGACTCAGGATGGACAGGACATTACTCAGAGTCTGGCCTGGCCAGACAAGAACATATGCTGTTGCTGATAGCTCATAGAGGGCAGCTGCATGCTCATCAATAAAAGCCTTAATTTTTCCTTCCCTTCCTTCACAGCCAATTATGTTTTATCAGATAAAAATAGAAGATGAAATGATGCTCTTTAATAGATTACCCATAAACTGCGGGCTGCAGGAAAGAAAAGAAAAGAAAAAAATCACCCCTTCTGCCTCCCTGGTGTATAATGACTGTTCATTACTGAGCAGAACAAGATGAACATTTTCCATTTCATTAAAGACATGTTCTATGTATTCTTCCAGTCAGGTCTTTTTTTCAGCTTCTCTCCCTTCTTCCTCAAACTGGCATAATCCTTAAGATTCGTTATGGGGAGTCTTAATTACCAGATAATGGATAACGGTTATTAAATGCGGGTGGCGGTAATGAAGCTCTATTCATTTGCATGGGCAGGGGGATACTGGCGGGGGAACAGCAGAGTAAAATAGCCTGCATCAGAGATTAATAGGTGAAATTATCATTCAATTTCAGGAATCTCATACGCAATTCATAGGAACAAGGGGAGATTAAGGAGCGAGTGTGGCGACAAAAGCAATGCATTTTAATAATGATCTCTATCAGAGCCCCTGACAATTTGGTTCTGTAATCGGCTTATTATGTGATGGCTAGTTAAGCATACTGTGTGTGTGTGTGTGTGTGTGTGTGTGTGTGTGTGTGTGTGTGTGTGTGTGTGTGTGTGTGTGTGGGGAGAGTTCCGCTCATCAGGTTCGCCTTTTTCAAAAGGCGAAAGAAATAGCTAAGCAGCAGCGCCACAAGCTGGATAAAAGACAGAATTACACCACTGACTTTCACTTTAGACTCATTAAAACCTCTCGGTGAATTTTGTCATTGTTTTTATTAGTAGTAGTAGTAGCAGCAGAGGTAGTTATAGTAGTAGTAGTAGTCGTATTTCATCAGCCAGCACAAACGTCATATTTACTTCCAGCTGCTCCATCAAAGAGAATATGGTCTCACACAAACGTCAATAGGATTTTTCACCGTTTGTAAATTAACCTGTAAAATAAATCTGCCTCACAAATCCAAGCTTGTCAATGTGTGTTTCCTTCAAACAAGAAGCGCTGTCGCGAACATCTGTGTTCTGTGTGAAATCCGGCACACAAAAAGTTCTTTTATTTCATTAAAGTTACAGCGGCATCATAATTGTTAAGCAGGAGCCGCCGTGCAGCCTGTGTGGACAGATTGATTGATTTAAAAAAAAAAAAAAAAAAAAAAAAGAGCGTATCTGTTCTGTCAGATGCGTGAGACGGACTGAGAAACCACGCTGTCGTTAATGTCTCATTCTCATTAAGAGACGTATTTAATCAGTTCTAATTCTGTGTGCAGAAAAATAACAAGCCTGACCGTGAAATTTTGTAATGATTGTAATGATTGCGCCTAATATATATTTCCTGGAAGCATTCGGTGATGTGTCATGTTATTTAACAGCTGTTTGTCAAACGGCTCCTGCTCCAGTGAAACCTGGACAAGTGGAATATCAACACTCACTCGCATCAGGATTATGGACATGTGTAACTGACTGCTACAGTAGTAGCTTGTCCGTTGTCTGTTGCATTTTTTTGTGATTACATGAGGCTTTAACCCTGTTTAGAGACAAAAAAACAAAACATGGAGGGAGCTGCTCCCCTGAAGACACTGCCAAGCCTCCAGGCACATGTCTGAGTGGGACAATGTACATGTATGATGTGAAAACATACTGTGTAAATGCCACAAATTTCCAAAACCAGTTAACAAAACAAGGAATCCAGTAACTGGATGCTTCAGTCACCATCCAATGCCAAAAAAAGTACTTGAATGTGTCTCAGTTTTCATAAGAAAAACTAAACCTGCACAACGTTGTTGAAAATAGCTTCCAAAGTCACATTGAGACACAAGAACCACTACATTTTAAGTCAGTGAAGTGATGTTGTAAACACTTGACACACTCTATGTATTTAGTTTGTATCCCAGCCAGTGTAGCCGATTCCACAGCAAAATGCACAATTTCCTGGTGAGCTGTCTGGTCATTCAGTTCAGTTACAAGCTGTTATGTTATTGCTATAATACTGTGAAGATGTGTACTTGGTTAAGATATTAGATTAGGTTACTTATTCAGATTTATTGTGCATCATCTCTTTCACTACTCCTCTGTATTGTAGAAAACACCTATTGGTGCTGGTGGGTCATGTTTAATAAAAGTATCAGTATCAGTGTAACTTGCTAATGCACCAGGTTAGAGAACTCCATGTACTCTATGTAATTTCCAGCATCAGTTTTCTGAGAAGTGTAACTGAAATAAACCTGAATGTTAAGTATCCTTTCAATGAAGAAGAGTCATTAACTGTGAGCAGGCTGTGGTGACACTGACCTGCCATCATGGCCACCATACTGGCCTTGTAGACGTTGGTGAAGGTACCCAGCTCTCCGATAGCCAGGATGGTTTTCATATGGGCATCGCCGCAGGCCTCCCGAAACTGACAGACCTCATCGTACATGGCTGAAGAGAGAGACAGGAAACACTTGTTACAACAGATTTTATCCACAATCAACATGTGAACATAAGGTCCCATCAGTCACGATGAATACACTTTCCCCCACACACATGTTGGTCAGCTTTAGAGTGCCTCTTCTCTATCCACATCCAGATTTTTTTTGTCTCAAGTGATCAAAACACTCCTCTGTTCTCTAAGGCCTCACCCATCTGTGCCTGTAACTTACGGTTTCTCTCTGTGGCACAATTCAGATTCTCAAAACGATGCTCCTACTAATATAATCCCATCCCATGAGCTGTTGAGCAAACACTCAGCTCAGGCAGCAGCAGTGTAGACTCTTCACTGGCCAACAATAACATCCACACAGGTGCCTCAGATGTGTGTGTTCAGTATTCTCCGAACTCTACCCACTTCCTCCAAAAGGACCCATTGTGAGTGTCACTTTCTGTCCATAGAGTTAGAGTTGACACATTCAGAAACCCCACTTGTCCTGTCAGCAGGTTCCACAAAGTTGACTTTACGGTCTGAGGTGACAGGCAAGACAGACAAGTGACTTGTATATGAAATGCCAGGATGCCATTTGTTCACCTCGTGTCGTGGAAACATCCAGAGTTTCTTCTGATGTGGATACATGTCAATCTGTGCTGCACATTCCAAACAAACAGAATCAAACTGTAGACTTGGTGTCATGAAGGTGTCAAAACCAGAGCAAAGCGAAGCTGAATCCCAATCAGAAATGAATGAGGACGTTATGGTTTCCAAAAGTGTGATCAGACCAAACATTCAGCATGATTACTGACAAAGTCAACTTAAAGATGCCAAGCATGTGTGAGTAACACATAGCAAATATTGAACTGAATTGAACTGAATTGAGACTGTGCTGTTCTACCTGTGGTCAAGTATATATTCAACAAATATTCAATTTAAACACACCATAACATTGGTAGACATGATCATGAGTAAAGAAACACTCCACCACATGGGTCATTTGATGTTGAAGTTTTCCACTATTGTTGTGAAACGGACATGGATTCCATATCATGCCCTCTCCACCAGCTGTTAATGGAAAGAAGTCTGACTCTTTCTGACTGTCTTTGATCAAAACCTGTGCAGTCCAACGCACCCTTTCATGAGGATTTTCAACCATCTTTGTGTATCCACTGATTAAACGCATCTTGGCTGGAGTAACAAGACAGCTACCTGTGATGTGCTCGTGACGCCGTGGGAATTACCCCTGGTTTTATACTCTCCAGGGAACTCTCCCTCCAAATCTCTCTCAAGTTTGCTCCATTAAAAACAACAGTTGTTTTGGTGTGATTCACACAAAAGAAAACAACTTCCTTTATTTATATTTTCAATGTCCACTTTTACTTTTGATCATAGATTCAATCCTCTTGGGTAAGTTTGATATAAATTTGCTGCTTTTCCATTAAAATACTCTGAAGGTTTTCTATCAGATTGAAGTCATACTTACTTCAACAAGCCAAAATTTTTGTTTTGTTTTGTTTTGGTTTTTTTATTTTTCAACATCTCTTGTGTGATTTTGTGACTGGGATCATTGTCAGGTTGCAAAATTCCTCTCCTGCCAAATTTCTTGAGATTGCATCTTCCAAAATCTTCTGCACCGTGTAGCACCACATCACCAGATTCCTACCTTCATGTCTTACAGTCGGCGCTGTGCAGTAACTGGTGGTCCTGACCAGATCTATGCCAAACATGTTGGAGTACATCGGATCCAAACTAATTTGTTTTGGTCTCATCTGACCAGAGAATGCGCTGCCAATATTCATCAGTCCCCTTTTCATGTTCTTTGGCAAAGATTGATCTTGCAGTTTTTTTTGGGCAAAGATTGACTCCACTGAGGTTGACTTCATGTAGCATCCTGATCAGTCACTGAAACACCAATTTCCTCAGATAATCCTTGTGCCAAGTCAGACGCCCTTACCTGTCTGGCTGCATAAATAGTGACTTGCATGTTGTTGTTGTTTTTTTTTGAAGAAGCAGTCACTGCACCTGCTGTCATTGGCTACACGGCTCATGCTGTACCTCATAATGACTCCTGTAGCCTGTTTCATTCTATAATCAGAAGCCCATTGGTGCTCACAAACCCTCTGTCACTTTAACAAAGTCTCACAGTCTGGTTTCTTCCATGTTAAGCTGATTCTATGCTATGTGGAGTCACGTAGCATTGTCCACAACCGAGACCAAGATTGAGGAATCTCAGGCGTTTCAACATTCAAAATCCAGTGTTCATGCCTAAAAGAACAAAATCCTCCTTTAAATCCAGAGTTATTTCTTCAGATAAGTTTTCCCTCTTTCTCAAGTAGGTGGAGTCTTGTCGTTTTATTACGTGACGCACACAGCAGGCGTCAAGCAGATGCAACAGCTGTTTGCGCATTATAGAGAGAACTCCCAAGGGAAACCTCTGACAAACCAGCAGCTGTCTTACTGGTTGTGCGAAGAAGAAACACCCACCTGATATTGGTGCTCATGCTACGAGAGCCTCTTCGTCTTCCACACGTCTTCTCAGCAGATTGACGATGCAGGGTAATCAAAGAAGAAACGTTGTCTCCCTTTACCCATGTCTAACTTTGTGATACATCTGAGTTTACCTCACTTAAATTATAATTTTTGCTCATTGTATGAACCTGATGTGATTTATGTGAACTGGTGTGTTTAGTGCTTATGGTGCTTACAGCGCTAACCCAAACCCTAATCTGAACCCTGGTCCTGGAGGGTACCAATAATATCAAACTTCAACCTTATCAAAACAGATTTTCTCGTTGAACTACAGGTCAAAGGACTCAGTTCTAAAGTTATTTCCTTGTCATGTGGTTAAACATACCTTCCCACTGCCCTGTGAGAGCAAGCGTCCTGTTGATGACGATGTCGATTTCGGTGGCACCGTCAGCTACTGCCATGCGGACTTCCTGCAGACGCGTCTCCAGCGGCGTCTGGCCAGCTGGAAAACCAGTAGCCACTAACAGAGGAGAAAGATAATTCTCTTAGAAAATGCAAACCATAAGTTTCATTCAGTTTGTATTTCGTGCAGTACACACAGTAACACGGCAGCTTAAAACAAACAGGTTTGATTCAGCTTCAGCTGACTTACCTGAGGCAACAGGGAGGCTGGAATTAGCAGCTTTTAATGATTTGACAGCATCAGCCACACGGGATGGATACACACACACTGCTGCTGTAGTCACTCCTGACACACAACATAACACAGGAAACAGAGCAGTGAGAACAATTCATGGAAATAAACTGGTCTATGTCGCCCTCTGCTGGTTGAATTAGGGTCTGAACTGACAGTTTGACACTTTTCACCGGCCCCCTCAGCTGCTTGGGGTTAAAGTTCACATAAGTTGATCCAAACACATTTTTAAAAACTAAACCGCTGCTGTGCCACTGCAGCTGCTGCAACAGCTTCTGCCCTTAATTTGTGAGGCTCTTCAGTAGGTTACACACCAGACTGTTCACTGCATCGTCTTACAGCAGTGTAGTATACTTTATTTTTGGTTCATGATTTGTTTAATTGCATATAATTGAGCAATATTAGCTATTGTCTCAGATCTCACAATTTCATGTATTTATCAAAAAACAATCAAAAAAACTGAATGAAAGTTTGAGAAATTGAGCATTGACTAACTTGGAGCTACAACCAGTCAGGAACAGCGCAAACTTTCTGTTCAAAGCGTTTTTTCCTTTGAACTTCATATAACCATATCATCCTACAGGCATTAACAGATTGTTAAGCACCTGCAGTGACCGAATCTCCCTTTGTTTGTAGCATATGTGACAGTAGTAAAAGCAAACCTTTGTCGTGCATATCCATCTTCAGGAGCAGGTCGTATCTGACCGGCTGGATGGCTTTCAGACACAGTCGGTGGACGTTAGATGGCGTGTCATCTCCAGCCAGAGTTGTCAGGTCAATACATGTCACAGCCTTCAGCAGCCAGGCAGCCTGCAGACAAAACACGTAGAAAATAGCACCAAAATTTTACAGCGTAATATGTCGAATGAGAACATGTCATTTGATTGAATTATGAATAATTAAAATGTGTGTGCACTCAGGTGAAAGGTGAAGCTCTACCTGCCACTGTTTCTTCAGGAGCTTCTGTCCTTGGATCTGTTGGGCTCTCTTCAGGACGGCCTGCGTGTTCACCCTCACTCTGGATACCCACTCCAGATCTGAAGCCCATCATCCGGTATGAAAAACATATCTGTACGTCAGTGTTCACATTAAAATATATTTTTCCAACACAAAATGTTTCCCTTGGTTGCTTTTGTCAGATTGTAAAAGTTTCAGCAACTTTAGAACTGACCCCTTAGTTTAACATACTTGGACTTAAAGTTATACTGGGACAGTTCAGTGAGATGTCACATTATGTTCAAAGTGGAAATTAAAAACACAACACTGTAGACACTAACAGATTTTTAAAAAATCAATTGTTAAGGCTAATTTTGGTGGGAAATTAATTTATTCAGTCCTCCCCCGGTGGATGGTTGCAGGATAGGTCCAACTCCATCCACATCAGACGTCAGCAAACGTCCACAAAGAGCCGTGTGGCTGCAGGTTTTTATTCCAATTTCACACAGTTGATTGGTCAAACTGTGTGCTCTTGACTGGCTGGAACAAAAACCTGCAGCCACACGGCTCTTTGTGGAATAGCTTGGACATGTCTGGATTAGACTTCAAATACTATTACCAGCATAAGATAGCAACTCTTGCATCCGGGATAATAAGACTTTATTTCTGTAGTGAGTGTGAGATGATGAAGTGGAGGCAGGTCATCCATCTCCTTATACAATCAGCAATCAACAATTTATATAATAATAGAATGTGAAAGACGTAGCATAAAAAACAATGGTGTCACAATTTTGCAGCCAACATAGCAACATAGCATCTTGGAGAGATCATGGCCTCTACATCTTACATGTGATGCATGACACCTAACATCACAGTCATGATGAAGAAGAGGAGCTCTACAATTGCACTCACACATTTCAGTAGTCATGTGACTAGTCTAATCCAACCAATCACGACTCATTCTCATCTATTAATCACTACACCGTGTATAACAATATCATATAAAAAAATTGAAACCAAACTCCCAAACACCAAAAAGTAACACTTTTTTTTCACGTTTTGGGAGCTGTCATGTCAGCCATCTTTACACACTGTCTGGTATTTTTAAAGCAAGTATGACACAAAACATTCATGAACAAATCATATGTGCAAACTGGACTCAGCTGTGATTACAACAGCACAGACGGTCTCTTTAATAGTTAACATAAAGTTGACTATAGGTGTAGAGCAGGGTCCGACAGGTCAGCTGAGCAGGAGGATGATCTGTCATGAGGTTTCCATTAAACTGTCACGAGAGGCTCTGACCTCCTGTTGTCATAGCAGCCGCGTCACATCATATTTAACACTGTCACGTGTATAAATGTAATATCGCTAACGTTGCATTTAATTTGTAACTTTAACCTAACAGAGCCCCGTATGTTAGCTGTATGTGTTTACACAGTAACAAGTCCATGTTCAGCAGGTCACTAACCTCTCAAATGTTACTTATTAAACTGTTAAAGTTTTTAGTCGAAGTTAAAGCGGTAAACGTCACTTTCCCTCAGTGGTTTAATTTCACTATATAACGATGCGTGATGCTAACTGGTGCTAGCAGCAGGATATAGAGTCATCATCTAGTTACCGTTACATAATGTCTGTAAATTGAAAAGTTGCGGTGCAGTCACAGCAAAGAGAAGAAGAGCACACGTGTTAATGAGAAACTACAGAGCTGCAGATTCATTTTAGTGGAGACAGAAATATTTTACTCACCGAGCTTCGTTCCCGGGTTTCTGGCTGCCATATTAAACGAATGGTAGATTTTTAATTATGTGTAGCTTATTGAAAATAACGGCAAAAGCCTCGTCCAGCTACAACTGACCTGTCAACACTTCACTTCCTGACTACAGCACAGAGGCGGAAGTAAAGCGGAAGAGGAATCCCTCCGCAGTAAAAGCACGCACTTTTTTTTTTTTTCATACTTATTAACAGGGAGAAGAGTACAGGCAGAATAAAAAAAGTATTTGTATAAAAACATTGAAATATAATGTAAAATAAAATATAAAAATAAATATTAAAAGTTAAAGAATATTTAGATAAGTAATAGTAATTCTAGCTATGTGACAATATATATCATCAATATCTTATCAATGTCATGAAATCTGCATTTGTGAACTTGATTCAATTAAATATTTGGTTTGTTATAATACACACACTATGTAAAAGAGAACTCCAAAAGAAAGAAATTTCAGTACAAATGTTGGATTTATACCAAATTAATTTTACAATTAACTACATTAATACAAAAAAGAAAAAAAGAAAAGAAAGGAAAGACTAAGATAGGAAGTAACTTAAAAAGGGAAAAGAAAGTACAAATTTCTCATCTAAATATGTAAATATATATAATTCATTGAATTTGTGAGCAAAGCTTGAATAATTTTTTTTCCGTACTTTGTTGGGGACAGCAATTAATTACATTTAGTCAGTGTATTCTCTCTAATGTTTGAAAACATTACTCGATACTAAAAATAAGGAAATAATGAATATGAATGCAGCTGACAGGCTGCAGCTTTAACTGTTAATTTAAACTTCTGAATTTTGACTTTTGATCATCTTTTGACTCTTGATCGCTCAGAGTAAGAGAGTTAGAATGTAAAGTCATTTTCACCTCAGTCAACTGTCACGCTGTTATGCATTTGCAGTCGCATAGGGAGCTGTGACTGCAGTAGGAAAGACTGCCTTGTGCTTATTGGATGAAAGTAGAATTTTCTTCTGTAGAAATCAGCTAAGTTTTGTCCCAACAGTCACCAGATTTGTCTCTTGATTCTGCATCTGAACAGGAAGTCAGTAAACCTAGAGACAAAAGCATTAAGTAAAACTGTAAATATGTCTCAGTTTATTTTAAAAGTGTAATGGGGAAACTCCAAGACTCTGCTGGTTGACTGTGTTTGTCAGACTAGTTTCACTGTTGAAGTCCACTTGCTATTGTAAATAAAATTGAGTGTAGAGGTAAAAAGTTTGACAAAAAAAATTCATCAGCATTGCACCTTAATGAATCTAAATATTATCCTGAGCGACGACACAGGATCCAAAACAGAAACAGCTTTTTGGAAAGAACATCTCAAGATCAGACTAAGGTCCACAATTGAGTTAAACATTGAGGTTACATGGTTGTATACATCTGCTCCAACAGGACACTCTGTCAATCTGCTTCCAATTAAGCCAGAATTGCATCATTTTTTTGCAATGCAGTTGTGAGTTCAAACTCAAATAGAACTAGAACACTCTTTTACCATTCAAAGCATTTTTAAAAAAAATCTGCACCATTTTGTCATAAATGGCTTAAAACTTGGAAAGACACTTAAATGATTTGGGCTACACAAATACAGCATTGTTCACTTGGTGTAACTCATGACTGAACTGCTGCACTGGCCAAAACCACACACTATCACACACATAAGTGCACAGAGGACTTTTTTATTGGCCACACAGGACCAGTTGTTTGGTCCCTTCATCTTGCAGCTAGAAGCAAAAGGCAACAGCTTTATGTAGAAAGACATAGCCAGAAAAATAATAATAATAATCAAATGAGACAGGAGCAAAAAGAAGAGGCCTCACATTGAAGTTAAAGAGCCATGATGTACAGACATGCTCTCGCCCTGCAAGCATTTAGCTAGGCTGCAAGAGCGGACCCCGGCACAGTTTCACATGCTTGAGTAATTGTTGCATACCAGACTTATGCAGAGGCACATATCGAATCTGTGGCTGGGAGAGGCCTGGCCCGAGCCAAATCCTGCCCAGTTACCATGGAGCTGCTGCATAATATTGTGGAGACATATGTTAGGGGAGGCCTCGCATTGTTATGTAGTGCTTGTGAGAAGAAAAAAAAAGAAAAGAAAAGGAAAGTGAGTACCCACAATGTTTATTTTCAGCTCTACTCAGTGGCAGCAGAGGAGGTACAAAAATCACTGGAAAGCTATTTTTAACAAGCCAGTGTTCTGTAAAAATACTGCATTGAAAAAGTATTAAGACGTAACTGTGAATACTTACATGCATGTGCAGTTTTGTGCTTATACTCCAAGGGACAAGATTAACGTTTAAGTCATTTTTTTTTTTTTTGCCTTTATATTTTGTCTTTGAAATAAGCACACATATTTTGTAACTCTTTCTCTTTCTCTTGTATTTGTTGATACATGTGTTGAGACTTGATTTAAAAAATGTGCGATAGTGACTCAGTGTCATGTAAATTACAGAGGGATCAGAATTTAGCAGCAAGTCTGGTCTTGGATCAGCCTAAAATGGCTTATGTCACTTCACTGTTCATTGACCTCCATTGTCTGCCCAACTCAAGTTACTCGTGCTGACTGCAGAGTGACTTCTGGGTCTGCATCCATCTACTTGAACTCAGTCATATGGGTTTATCCTCCATGTGGACCACTTTTTTCCTCCAAGAAATGTCATCTGGCATCACCACCCCTGCATACAAGGCAGATCAGTCCAGACTGTTCTCATTTGTGGTTCCCTGATGGTGGAACAAGCTCCTATATGATCTCAGAGGAGAGGAGTTCCTCACTATCTTCCCATCACCCATCTCTTCTGAGAGCATCTTCTCTCCTTACTCATCTAACTTTCTAACATCTGTCAGTCTGCACTGAAACACCTCTTACTTGATCACCCTCACTTTGCCTCATCAAACAGTTCCAGTATTTGTTTAGGTTCCTACTGTACTGAAGACAGAAGATGATATATATTAACGGTTTCTCCTTCCTTGAGTGCATATCAGTTCCTCATGTCTTGAACTTCCACTAGATGTCAGTGCAGTGCTGTTTTTTTCAAGATATTACACCTAGTGATGGTTTAAACTGATTTGATTTTGTTTGTTTGTTTTAAATATTTTAAAGAATAAAATCACATTTATGTCTGTATATTGCATTCCTGTGACCAAATGTTATATATCAAATAAGATTTGTTAAAATGGAGATTTTGAGGGAAATTTCTTTCACATAGCTGAAAGCATTATCTTGAGTCTAAACTTCAACATTTCAACTGAGTGATTCAGTGTAGCAGTCTAATTTAACCCGCAACCTACACCTAACCATAGCCGTAATCCTAATTGATAAGAACAATGCAAAGCGTTTTCTAAAAATAAGTAAAATTATGTGATTTCACCTTTTGTGCAATTCGAGTATAGTCTTGATCTAAATATTTTATTCTGCCAGGTTTCAGGTTACTGACAGGTCCAAAACAACTTTTAAAATAACATTAGGTACAAGATATCGAGCACCTTTCCTTAGCATGTCTTGTTGAGTGAGTCACATTCAACTCTTCTGTCCTGAGTGTTTTGTCATGACACACTTGAGGTGGAATTTCCCCAAAACCAGGTTCAGGTTACCACTATAGTATTTTGTGCCAACAGAAATCTTTTTCAGCCATCACCAAACATCACCGTCTCCTAGGTGCATAGTAATCTCATTTTTCACGAATCCAAAGAGGATGTGTTTCTCCTTCAGTTGTGAGTCCTGTTGTCTTATCTTACTGTTCGGCTGCCAAAGAATTTGCAGATGGATCCCTGAATAGCAGCGCATGTCTTTGATTCTTGCAGAAATGTGAATGGTGCACAGTTACGCCACTTAGGAGTGGTTGTGAGCAGCAAGTGGAAGGAGGAGGGGGAGGAGGGGTGGGGGGGGGCTCTTCACCATTGTGGTTCGGTCAGCCTTCTGAGTCTGTGCTTCATTAAATTGAGGTCATGCTCAAAGGCTAGGCGGAGGAGGAGAAGGAGGTCCACTGTAAGACGTGAAGCAGGGGGTAAACTGAGGCCCAAATGAAACACAGAAGTAGGAAGAGGAGAGGAGGATCAGGGGAAATCGTTCCTCGATAACTGGGCTCTGGTTAGAATAACAAGGCACCGAGCCAGCAAGGGACGGAAATCAAATGAAGTGAATCAGTGGGCTCCTGGTCTTAGTCGGACAGAAATTATCTGATGCTGATTAATGACTCTAGATCAACAGAGGTGCTGAGGAGGGATGCAATCATGTAAATACTTCTATAGCCCCTCAACACCAGAGCTCTGTCTCAGCCACACACACACAAGTAATCTACACCAGAAAGAAATGTTCTTTCTAAAATAAAAACTGTTTTATATGTATGTCTGTGCATGCTACATTACATGTCACTTGGCTTGCATGCTATTTTGCTATTTGTGCTCCAGTACACAATGAAATCATTTAGCAGTCATTTATCAATTTAGCAATCTATTTAAAAATCAATAGTCAATTTAGCAATCATTTATCAATTATCAACTACTCTTCTTTTTTGACCAAATGGTAGTGGATGGGGCTTATCGGTTAGCTCAGAGGCTTGGGTGTAATAAGGCTCTTGGACCTGTTGTAACCCCCATAGCCCTATTATTTGTGCAATTCATCCAATCATGGCTGCAGAGGATTGCATGAAATGATGTCAGGACTTCATTTTAATGTCCACATCAAGCATTAGAATATGGGGGAATTTACACACACAACTGAAACTACTGACTTCCTGGGGTCTACTACTAACAAGGTGTAACAAAGAAAAAATATTACATGTCAGTTCTAGGGACATAATGACTTGAGAGAGATCAGAGGATATTCTTCCAGATCCAGTTTCCAGTCTAATTTATTAGATTTGCACCAAATTGTCATAAAATTCTGATTTTAGTGTACATCAGTTCAGTACTTTTTTCATAAATCTGTTAACAAACAAAATAAAAAATAAGAAAAAATTCAATGGGTTAATGCCAAAGTTAACTGGATTCACTTCAAGAAGTGT